>OU426978.1:102957689-104157689 GCA_911387785.2 Aelia acuminata | reverse complement strand
TATATGGTTTCAAAAATGTAAGAAGGGAGTAGTTTAAAACAAATGAAGTCGAGTTTTTAATAAGGTCCGGTTAAATAGTGAACTACAATTTTTCATACTAAGATTAATAAAAAAAATCTAGACAACGTTATAACTCATTATTTAAATAATTAGTTATTTAAATTATAACTCATTTAAATCGAGTAAAGTTCTATAGGGGAATATTGTAAAGACCCCTAGTGGTCAAAAAATAGAGACGCCTTGTTCCAAACATTGTTCTGAAAACTTAACCGGGTAAAAGCGTTTAGGATAGTCTCATTGGATAACTCGAATACTGATGCAAATTTTTAAAATGATGTGAACTAAACAGTTCAAACAATCAGTGGCATTCCTAGGGAGATAAGATAATTTTAAAATTTCTTTATATGGCATTAAGCTGTATTTTTAGTTTTAATGGACTTTTCTCTTATGGACTCGCTTTGATTTTTAATACTTAAACAAAACAGCATAATAACGTAGAATAATATGAATACAAGAAAATAATCCTGGTTTATTTTTGTAAACTCTTAATACTACAGTTTTGTCAGTTTAATTGATAATACAAAACAAGTGACATGAGGAACTCTATTGATTCAAATGAAGTTAACTTATGAATAAACTTTTTTCTTTGTAACGGATGCTCTGATGTAAACCTGCCTGGCCAAACTTACTACAGCGGTGGTTGCCTAACTGGGGAGCAAAAGACAAGCCGTGAGGCCAGTGGAAATGAAAAAAATACCAAGAGTTAAAATTTTAGTACGTAATTTACTAAAAATGTACCTGACATAATCATTATTAATGCAATCAATAGCAATAATTTCCTAATTATTCAGCTTTGAAAGAAGCCTACAACTTATTTCCAGTTCCCAAGGTTAACTTTACGACTGCTACCCTTGAGCAATGCAATTATCCATGGCGCCATATTCGGTCCATGGTTCCTGTTGCTAATAAAATGAAGAAGATGTTAAATGGCAGCAGACCACTCCCATGCATTCTAATAATTAAAATGCATTATTATGCATGCATGCATTATTATAAATTGGTTCGTTTATATATATTTTCTCATCGTTTAAAAATTTTAAAGTTGTATGGATAATTTTTTTTTTTTTTTTTTTTTTTTTGTCTTCAAATCTTGATTTGCGCCTGTCAACAACTTCGACAATCAGCAAATTTGAGTGCTACGCTAATTTAAATAAGGGCATGTTAGGCATGGGGAAGAATGGCACCCAGCGGTACCTCTTCCCTGGCTTGTGTCAGTTAATCTGGTTTGTTAACGAAGGAGATCCCTCATCCAACGCCTTTTTAATCTCCTATTTATTGGTATATCACCTGTTGCCATGTCTCTAATCAGTCGGTTGAAGTGGCCTTGTAAGTGAGTGTGAAAACGTTTATAAAGTTTCTTTATATGTTGGTCTACTGTTTCTATTTGTAAGTCAGTATGTAGTGTTTTGTTAGTGACGTACCATGGTGCTTTAACTATGAGTCTTAACATTTTTGATTGAAAGGTCTGAAGTCGGTGTAAGTGGGTCTTTTTAGCTGTTCCGTATATCTGTGAAGAGTATGTCCATATTGGTTTTATCAAGTATAAATATGTATTTAATTTTTGTCTTAGTCCCAGTTTTGTAGTTTTAGAAAAAAGTGAGTAGAGTTGGTTGAGTCGGTTGTTAAGGGTCTTACGTTTCATCTTAACATGCGGGCCCCAGGTCATCCTTCTGTCAAAGGTAAGACCTAGGTACTGTACAGTGTCAGTTTGTGAAATTTGGAAATTTTCTATATAAATTGGAGGGCAGGTATTTTTTCGAAGAGTGAACGTTATGTGTTTGGATTTGTCATGATTAAGTCGAATCTTCCATAGTTTACACCAGTCGTTTATTATATGTAAATGCTGTTGTAAAATTTGTGAGGCATGTGTAGGATCCGTGTGTTTAGTGAGAATCGCTGTATCATCAGCATATGTAGCGGTCAGTGTGTCAATGCTTTCCGGTATGTCATGAGTGTATATAATGTAGAGAAGAGGAGCCAGTATCGAACCTTGAGGTACACCCGCCAAGACTGGACGAATTGAGGAGATCTCCGACCCTTGACGAACCGAGAAAAATCTGTCGAAAAGATATGATTGAAGGAGGAGATAGTAAGTGTGTGGTAATATGGTCTTGAGTTTAAAGAGAAGACCCTGGTGCCAGACCTTGTCGAACGCCTGAGCTACATCCAAAAATACACCAGATGCATATAGTTTTTGCTCTAGTGCTTCAGCAATGTAGTCAGTAACTCTGTGTAGTTGTTGTGTTGTAGAATGGAATGAGCGGAAACCGAATTGATGATCAGGTATTAACTTTTGTTCAGTCAAAATCTCAACAAGTCTTCTGTACATCAATTTTTCAAATACTTTTGAGCATAAAGGAAGGAGGCTGATTGGTCTATATGATGATGGGTTGTATATGTCTTTATTTGGTTTGTGGATCATTCTAACGATTGAGTATTTCCATTGTAGCGGGAATTTCGATGTTCTTAGTATACAGTTGTAAATTGTTGTTAGAAACACTAAAGCTTTTCTAGGCATTTGCTGGAGAGCTTGGGCTGTAATTAAGTCATAACCAGGGGCTTTTCTTTTTGGTAACTGTTTGATCTGTGATGCGACCTGGGAAGGAGTGAATGAAGGAGGTAATTAAATTTTAATTATAGTACTCAACTTAATAAATGAATCTTGCTTTTTTCCATCTAAGAAAAATAAAATAAAGAAATGCGGATGCATAGAAGCCGCCGAGAGCAGAAAATAATAATAACTAGTCCTAGAATTGAGCACACCAGACCATGGGCACCCCTTAGAACCGAAACCTCCGCCTACATGTCGCAGATGCAACACAAATCTAACAATAGAACTCTCTAGAACTAGAATTTGAATCATCCCGAATTACGCATGATCTTCATGGATACTCTCAAACTTTAAGACCAGAATATTCGGAAAACCTATTTAAATTTCTTTAAAAAAAAATATGCATAAATTTACTAGAATTTAGTATAAATTATTTATAAATTTACAAGAATCAGGTGCCTCTAGCCTTTGACGTTGTGTACGGTATAAAAATGTACCTACATAAATATTTATACAAAGATTCCCAAGACCTCCGATTTTACGCATGACTGCTATGACAGAAATAAATTAATTAATATCGAAACAGTAGTGTATTTCCTTATGCTTCTTATACAAAAAAAAGAAACATAGTTTAACTTGAATTACATACAAATAGAAAGGTTTCTGAATATGTAATTCAAATAAATCTTTCAGGGTTTCCTCCAATGATTCGTTTATAGATATTTTCCCAACGTTTAGAAATTTTAAAATTGTATGAATAATTAAATTTTAACTATAGTACTCAACTTAATAAATGAATCTTGCTTTTTTCCATCTAAGAAAAATAGAATAAAGAAATCCACCAATATGCAATGATAGTAAAAATAAAACATTATATATAAATAAAACACAGGGAAATAGCAAGGAAGGAGGGCTTGCGAGGAATGCCTTTGTTACATGAGAGTAGTTTGAAAGTGATTGAATGTAATTTTGTTAGCCCTGGACGGCGGAAACGATAGGGAAGGTGTATAAAGAAAACAGATCGAGCCCACAAAGGATACGGGAGCGATCAGGAGCTGTTTGAGCCGGCAAAGGAACGGAATAATCGAAAAAGATCAAACAACACCTGCTCTGTTTATAATGGAGCCTTTTTCCAAGTAGGGGTGTAGCACCCTTTACTCTTCCAATGAAATTGTTCCTCCCATCTTATGGGATATATTTAAGTGTTCTATAACAGTGAGTAGTAGAGCTGGTTAATTTCCTCGCATAAGACATCAACAAGTTTTGGTAATATAGATATTTACAAATACTGTAAAGATTTGGCCCCTCTGCAACAATTAAGAGGTGTTTGAATTGTAAGACGTGGTATTTACGTTTCATTTAAAAGTATGCTAACTTTTTTTTTTAAAATACCAACATCATTGGAATAGTCGGCAAAATGAAAAAGTTGTTTATTCAATACTATAATCCTTCCTACAAATTTTTGTATATTGATTTTTGTTGATTGCTTACATAAATATGTGAGCAAAAGGAATTTTAACATTTTTTTTTTAATATAATTTTAACATTTTCATCAAATATTTCAGTCCCTTCACTTCCGTGTTGAGCAATTTTCACTGAATAAAAATAAGAACAGTATTTACTAAGCAGCCAATAAAATAAAAAATAAATAAATAAAAATGTATGTATATATTTTGCGTTATAAGACAAGTTATAGTCTATTGAATTTAATACACTTACTTTGGTTTATAATTTAAAATAATGAACCCTTGCCATGCCTAAACAAAATAAAATTAATTCATTTATTGCATCTTGCCTCCACTCTTAAGGGGCAGATTATTTTCTCTCTCTCTCTCTCTCTCTCTCTCTATATATATATATATATATATATATATATATATATACATATATATACACAATATTGCCGGGTTTAATTGGATTTTTCCTAAAAAATGAATTTTTTTTAAACAACGTTACAAACAGTAACTTCAAATAAATAAAGTAAAATAACCTTGCTGTCACGACTAAGCCCTTAGCTGTGGGTCTAATCGAGCTTTGTCGAAGGGAGTCGAATAGGGCGAGGCCTTACATCTAATCCGAAATAGAACAATTCAGAAGGATAAAGGCCAATCCCGTCACATCTAGAACACGCTTACTAATACATTAATATACCTGTTCCAACAAAAGTGTAGAACTTTTTTCAATTTAACAGAAATAATGATTTGTTTTTGTTTCACGTGACAGTATCAATCTAAACTTTGATAGCTCAGATTGATATTAATTTCCTGTTAGGCTTGCTTCCAACTGCTCAGAGCACCCCAAAGTGTAACCCTCTAAACTAGAACAGGAATTGTCGCGGGTGACAAGAACAAGAGGAAGGCAGGAGGAAATTCGATCCAGTTTTAGCAGCGGGTCGGGAAATGATGTAATTAGCCAGTTCTGGTCGCAGCTGACCCTCCTATCTCCAACACTCCTCCAACTTCGGGCCCTCCTTGGTCTCCCACTGCTCCCTCGTTGGAATTAAACACCTCCACTTCCAGTAGTCCCTTTCTCCAGTTAGTGTCTTTTCATAACAATAACAACTAAACAGAGACATGTTCTTTGTTTTTTTTTTGTTGTAAAGCGAGAAAAAATCCCTAGGGTTCTAACGCCTATATGCAACATCTATACGTTTTACATAAAGAAGGAGCTAAGAAAAATAAATCATCCTGACCTGAGCTGACTTAAGTTCGATTGTCTAAATCTAGAATTAACATTTGATCTCAACATATGTTCAGTATTTTTGAAAATTTGATCATGTTATATATAAAAATGCAACAGCCGTATGTTTGTCACCTCAAAACTCTGTGTTGCTGTTTAGCCAACTGGCAGCCATATCTACTTTTTTTGTTAATAATAGGACAATTACTAACAGAATAGCAGCTTATTATATTTTTGATCACACGTTTCTCCAATACATGACTTGTTAAGGAGCGGGTAGACAATGTGGTAAGACATTGAGTTGCTGTGCTCAAGGCCCGAGTTCGAAACCGGCTTGGCAGTGTATCTTTAATGTTCAGCCACAATTCGTCGGGTCGAGAGTTCCTCCTGTGGCAAGTGGGTACTCACAATTGAAAGATTAAGGGGGAAAACTGGCGGTTAAGCCTGATCATGACCATGATCACCTCCTTGCGCAACCGCCGACCAAGAAACTGGACTTCTGTAGTGGTACAGGTTTTTTTAATTTTTTAATTTTACATGAGTCGTTAAATGACCACACAAAAAAAATTGTCATGTAAAAATCATTGCCATGTAGGAAATGAAAGTTTGTTGAAAATTATACACATTCAATAAAATGTGTGAGTTTTGTGAATCCTATCCTTAGTCTCTCTAGTCAAAGCAAACTTCTCTTTGAGAATAGAACTTTGCCGACAAATATTTTGTTAATACTTATGCTCCTCGAAATATTTTCCTTTTTAAGGGGAAGACTTGTATCTATTGGTGTTAAAATTGCATGGCCACGGCCTAGGAGTGCAAGGGCTTGCTAGGCTTTTACGTCTGCGAGCCCATTCTCGATGATTCCCATTTTACTTGGTGACCAAACAAAATAAACCGATTTTCCAAAGTATATTTAGATATGAATGGAGCTTTAGATTAGTCGGGCATATATTACTTAGGCCTATTAGAAAATTTAATGCAATGAATACAAAGTGGAGGGCTGAAACTGCAGAGATATAAAACTTTATTTTGGGGGTTGAATTATGGGTGAAAAAGAAGCTTTAGATCATTTGGTGAAAATTGAAAATTTCGACGTTCGAATTTTTTTTTAGGAAGAGGAAATTCCGAATTGGCAAATGTATTCAGTGAATTACCTGTTTTTTTTTTTCAATTATTATTAATCAGATCTCCAAAAATATAGCTTTTCAATAATATAATTATTTCGACAACATTTAAAAAAGCACTCTTAAAGACAATGGGATCGTTTCTCATCTGCCTTGCTGTCAATTACTCCCCCCAACCGATAGAAAAACTCGAACTAACTTTTATAATTTTCGCTAAATCGCCAGAACAATTAACTTCTTTGAGGAGCAATACAGAAGATATGCCTTCGGGGTACTTGTGGTAGAATAATGTTTTTTTGTTCTTAGAAATCGGTAATTAGACAAGCTAGGGAGAGTCCTTTGTTCACCGATTGCCCCGGGCACCAATTATGGTTGGCTGAATGTTTCTTCGGTTTCCTCTTTATCTTATAATATTCTTCTGTCAGGGTCCCATTATGAAGGGATCAAAGCCGCAGTCGGATCGGAAAACATTTTCAATAATATTTTAATCCCAGATGGCTCAACTCAATCTGCTTGAATTATTAACACGAATTTATAATTAATATTTGTTAATAAGAAGTTAGGAACTATCATTAATACGAAGAGAACTGGGGCGCGTCATGCAGTGCTCGAGGTTACACCGCAGAGGAGGCTGACATTACTCCGGAGAAAAATCAAGCTGGGGTTCAAGATGTGCAGGGCAGACGATTATATCGTCGTCCGCCGTTGCTTCAAGTGTTCCCGGCTTGGCCATGGATTCAACGGATGTGAAGCCGATGTCACCTGTCCAATCTGCTCTGGGCCTCACACATTGCAAGAATGCGACTCCCGGGAAAGTAAGTGTATAAATTGTACCATCTACAACTCCTCAAATAGGTCCAAACGAAAAGTATACACAGCATACACTGCTTTGTCGCGAGAATGCCCTTCATACATAGCAGCACAATCACGATTGAAAGCTAGAATTAATTTTGAGGTATGATATTATCCCAGGTAGATATCATAGTTAATTATCATATAATAATAATTGTCGATTCGTCAGCTAATAATATAATATATTTAATGAAATACAATAGAAATAGAATTATTAACCTAAATATTCTGAGGTTATCTTTAGAGTTATCAATATGTTATTGTGATCACATGGTAATTTTCACGAATCACATAGTTAGAATTTTACTTAAATCATTTATTACTATTAATGGGTAAATTTTTCATAAAGTTATGCCAAATTAATTTACATAGATCATGGAATGCCACTTATTCGCTTCTTAATTTTATTGATAGAAATAATATAGACATAGTTTTGATTCAGGAACCATCGACCATTGGAAATAAAACAGCTGGATTCCCAGGCAAGTTTAGGGTGTATGATTGCAATGATAACAGACCTCGAGCAGCCATTGTTGTTACAAATCCCAAATTTAACGTCATCACTTTATCGGAATTTATAAATAATGACACTGTTGTTCTAATAATTGAATTCATGCGCCATAGTTTTACTCTTATCAGCTCTTATTATGAAATAGTTCGCAACATTAATGATGATTTAAACGTTACTGAAAAAATATTAGACAGATACAGGCATAATGGAATTATACTTGGAGCTGATACTAACAGTCGATCAACGTTATGGTTTGACAAGCTGACTAACGCTAGAGGAAGAGTACTGGAAAACTTTATTACAGTAAAAAGCCTACACTTACTTAACGAACATGACCAACAACCGACTTTCACTGGAACCAACAGACAAAGCAATATTGACTTGACTATTTGTAATCAGCGAATTATTAAACACCTTCGAAATTGGAAAAATCATGAAAACTTTAACTTCTCTGATCACAGAACTTTGACTTTTGATTTGGTTTTGGAAAAAGAAAATAATTATCAAGAATTAGAAACTAAATATATTACCAAACATGCCAATTGGGATACTTTTAAACAAATTCTCGATGAAAAAATCACTCATCGTTTTGGATTAGAAATAATAAAAGATTCTGGAAAATTAGATGAAAATTTATTACTGAGTTTAGATTTAAAAGGAATAGATTATACTTTACAAAAATTTAACAAGGCGTTGAAAAAAACCTGCAATATATTATTCCTTAGAAGCAGAACAAAAAAAGCGAAAGCGGGCCCCTTGGTAGAATGACAGACTTACGGACTTACGAAAGAGGACAAATCAATTACGGCGACGATACCAGACAGAAACTCAGAACGCATCCCGACGACAACAATATAGGGCAGATTACCTTGAACAGAAAAAAACATATGAGGCTGAAATAAAGGTAAGTAAGATAGCGTCTTGCAGGGAATATTGCAGTTCTATTGATAAATCAAAAGCATGGTCGTGGCCCTATAAGAATGCTACAGGAAAATTGAAACGACCAACTGATTTAACAACTTTAAAAAGGGATGACGGGACTTACTCGACTGACATAAAGAGTACTTTTGAATATTTAATTGACAAGTTTATAAAGACTGACGACATATCTACGGACTCACATCATCATACTAATATGAGAATACTAAGCAGCCTTACTCCAAATTCGGAACCCGACAAGGATTTAACTTTCAAAGAAATTGACGACACAATTAAAAATTTAAATAATAAAAAAACAGCCGGGGTCGAAGGCTTCACAGCCGAAATAATTCAGAAGACCGCTGAAGTTTTTCCAAAATTTATAAAAACCTTGTATAAAAAGTGTTTTAGAGAAGGGGTGTTCCCAATGTCTTGGAAAACTGGAAAAATTATCCCCATAGCAAAGAATCCACATGACAGAAATACTGAACTACAGACCAATCAGTCTACAACCATTTGCAGGACGAGTACTCTACAAACTACTACATTCAAGACTATCCCACCATATACACACGAAATACCCACTTCACAAAAACCAATATGGATTTATACCTCAGACTGGTACAATTAATGCTTTTGTTTCGGCTTCCCGAAAGTTCATACAAATTGCAGAAGCCGGGGTGGGCAAATCGAATGGCGGGACCGCCAAGATTTGAATGCCTCACCGGCGAACTCTGCTGGGGGCAGAGGCTGAGACTTGGTGTGATAGATTCCTGAAAGAGACCAGGCCTGGCCCATCCATTTCTTTTTTCCTTTCAATCAAAATTACTCAAGACATGAGTGAGTAAAAAGAGGAGCCGGTTCCCCGGCTGGAGGCCATGAAGAGCAGAGAGAGACCTTCTTGAAGAACTACAGATACAATATGGAGAGGATAGGGCATATTGGAAAACTAATTAGTGAGTCAGCAAGGCCATCTCATTTAAATACATTAAAATACCTACTAACAAACAATATTTTGTAGGGTCCTTTTTGTTCTTTCTTTTCTCAATAAATCTATGTAATCTGTGAACTCCATTTCATTTTTAACATCCCTAACCTTCAAATACAGTCCATTTAATTCACAAAATTGGTTTTGTGCCACACTATTAAGTTGGAGGTATAAGCCATACAGCTTTAGACAAACTAATTACAGACATAACTGACACTTTATGACAAAACAAACACACCATTGTAATATCATTTGATATCAAAGGGGCTTTCGAACATGCGTGGTGGCCATCAGTATTTAATGCACTAAAGGAGCATAATTGTCCAAAAAATATATATTTGTGCATACAGGATTTTATGCAACTGTCTCACGATTAAAGAGCAAACTATAGGCACGCCACAGGGTTCTTCGATTTCTCCCCTCCTATGGCATCTCGTACTTAACAGCCTCGTAGGAATTGAACTACCTGAGGACTCAGAGCTTATAGCATTTGCAGATGATATCATCCTTAAAATTAAAAGTAAATATTTCTATCAAATGCAAGAAAAAGCTAATCGTGTTTGTGCTGCAATATTCGATTGGGCAACAAAGAACAAACTGACCTTTAACGAACAAAAAACTAAATATATCATATTAACTAGACGACGACGGCACCCTCAACTTGCTATTAAACTGAATAACATCTCAATTGCTGAAGTAACAGAACTTAAATACTTAGGACTTCTTATCGACAATAAATTGAAATGGACATCTCACATTAATAACTTAAAGACCAAATTGTTACGGACCGTTCATTCACTTACGAAAGTCGCCAAAGTGAATTGGGGACTACAGCATGAAGCTATGCAGACCATATATAATGGGGCCCTGTTACCAATGATGACTTATGGCATTCAGATATGGCATAAAGCGCTTTCTGTAAAAAGAAACTTAGTAAATTTATAAAGAGTCCAACGCCTTTTCGCGATAAGAGCTATTAAAGGTTACAGGACCATTTCATATGAAGCTGCTTGTGTCATGGCTGACTTCATTCCAATCTCATTATTGGCGGCAGAACTGAATAAAATCTACCAGATACTTAAAAATAAAGACACAACGGACTTTGAAATAAAAGTTATTGAACATGACGTACACTACTCCAACTGGCAACATCCTACAGATATACCCTGTATTAACATAGAAGATTGTAGAGAACAAATTGAATATAGACAAACATACCACATCTATACAGACGGAAGTAAGCAAGATGATAAAGTAGGGTGTGCATTATTAGTGTATAATGGTGACCAATATGTCTTAATTTTTTAGTAATTTAAAAAGAACAGCTGAAAAAATATATAACCATTACAAACTGAATGAATCAAAAATAAACCGTGACCGCATCCTGCTGGAATGGAACTCGAACTGAATTTTTCGTTCACAACACGCTAATTACATATTGCTAGAGGCTTAAAATACTTGTCTTTTTCTCTTCAATTTTACACCCTAAATATGAAAAAGGAAACCTTCTTCATGGTTAGAGGTTATAGGGCTATATGACGACATGACTTTCTTGATTGTACGTGGAGTCCTTTTTGAGCCTTTTCGGCACGCACACTGTACACTTTGCTCTATAATATATGTTGATTATTGTTTAACTGTTACATTAACCACACCCATCATCTCTTTACCAGTGAAAAAACAACAAATATATAAACATTCGAAAATTAGTACACATTTTCAAGTAAAAGCAAGACGAAGGAAACAAAATCTACTCCAGTATCTCCACCAAGCCCTCTTCCTCCATTTCCCTATAGGGCAAATCAAGAGCTATTAATATTGCAAATAAAAAATCTAATACCGCGGGGTTGGGATGGTGGGAGGGTAAAAGGACGAAGCAATATTCTAAGGGCCGGAAGCTGAAATAGGTAAACATGGCCGGGGGACTAAGTCCTGTTTGTCAAATAAGATAAAGGCACCGCTTCCTCTCGTCCGGGATCACTTCCGCTCCGATTCTGTTTACATCCGTTCTGGCATAATGGAATATCTTTCAGTGGATGCCTGAGGCCTTGGCAACCACTGATTTAATCAACTAAAATAGATGATTTTTACATAAAGATAGTTAATGTTTAATATTATAATTTCAAATAAAATATAAAACAACAAATAATCCACTTTATTTCATTTAAAGTGTTCGACCGCAGACCGAAGCATTGATATTTTTATGAATACGTACCTATAAAATATTTCATTTTCAGCTCACAACTTCTATTATAATTACATTACGATTGAAAATCTATGGTTCTATTGCAAGCTTAGAATACGATTGAAATGGTGATCTGACAATGAAATCTTTATTAAATATATATATGTATATATATATATATATATATATATATATATATATATATATATATAAAGTTAGTGTTTGATTAGTTGAGAACAAATAAATGTCAGAGAAAAGTTAAGAGGAAACTAGTGAAGAATGAAATAAACTGGTTTTGTTAATAAATACATCAACACTAATTTATAACAATGTTTTATATCTTATGACCTTTTAACCTTATGACTAATAATTCTTACCTAACAACACATGTTTTGATAAGGGAAAAAAGAAACATTATATTAAATACCTTCTTACTTCTGTCTTACATACACACACACACACACACACACACACACACACACACATACACACACACATACATGAGGGTTAGCACTGTTTGCGGCCGATCCTATCTCTTCAAATTTGAGATTGATCTGACTTACCACCTTACTAGTTAAATAACATTCATTCTGTATAGTCCTGTCCGAGTTGCAGGCGTTGGAATATGAGCGTAATCGGTTTTTACGAAAGGACAACCGATTTAACAGACTAGCTCTAAAACTATAAAGCCTACAAAACTGACATTTGGTATTTGACAGGCCGTGATGTGACTACAAAGATTTCGTCTAAATCATGTAACCTTAGGGAGCACTTTATTTTTCTCTTTACGATATTTGGTGCTAACGATTTCGATTAAACTTATGCTTATTCCTAATGAACCATTCTTTAACATAAAGTAGGTTTTATCGTCATTGAAAAGGTCTGATTAAGCTTAAATAGGTGAGGAAAAAATCTTCGTATAAAGAAAATTCAATTCTGTTTATTTCCAGTAAATAACAGTCCTTTTTTATCCCTAGTAGTAGGAAAGGCCTAATATAAAATACGAAAGGATTCCAGAATCAAATAAAAGAGAAAAAATGTATGATTTTCCAAAACAAAAATTTCAATTTCTAATGAAATTAGTAATCAATATATATTATAAAGCAAAGTGTACAATGTGCGTACCGATAAGGCTCAGAAACGACTCCACGGACGATTAAGAGATTTATGTCAGCGTGTAACTGTATGCCCCCTACCGGAGAAGAAGGTTTCCGTTTTTCACTTAAGGGTGTGAAATTGAAGAGAAAAGGACTGGAATTTTAAGGCTCTCGCACCATTTAATTAGCCTCTCTTAGATTGAGATACGAGTTTATGAATGAAAGATTTAGTTCGAGCTTCAGGCTACCAGAAAGCGCTAGGGTGCGTTTCACTCTATGTTTACTGTTCATTCATCCAGGGAGTTTGTAAAGGTTATATATTTTTTCAGCTGTTCTTTTTAAATTACTAAAAAATTAAGCGATAATAATTAGTTTATCCTTTGCTTTCAAAATAAAATAATGATTCAACATCTCTGCAATCAATTAGAAAACCAACTGGATTCATAAAAAAATTAATTTTCTCATAAGAAGACTAATTGATCAACAGATTACGTTTAATCAGTATATAATGTATACTTAACTAAATTTAATGCAATATGAGTGAACATTTCTGAATAGTACACTGATCGAATAAAAAGACACATAAAAAAAAGATATAAATTGACTGAATATAAATCGAAAATAAAAAGTTTAAAGTGTTCTATTGTAGTTATGAAAAATAAGTTGTTTTGATTACTATGTATGATAGGCATCCCGGTTGAAACATGACTAACTCCAAATACAGCATTTTTTCAATAAGAGTTCATCATCCCTCTTGGTTCTTCAAAAAGAAATATGGTGAAAAAATTGTGCCTTCATGAAATTTTGCTTTTCACTTTGTAATAGTAATAAGATTCGAGTTCTGCAGAGTCAAATTACGGGGGGATGTCTTAAGGGAGATTGAAATGGAGGAAAAGTCTTAAAAAAAAGTTTCTAAGAATCTTCGGTAGTTTCTATTCTTCTGGATCTAATAGGATCTACACAGTATTCGGCGCTTAAGTTATACTCGAAATATAATATCTTTAACTGAGGTATTAGATTTTTCAACTATAATCTAATAAGTTATTATCTGCTGACTGCTTGGAATGGGCTTATTCGATTCAGAATTACAGAAACCATAAAACACGATGCATAACTCGACAAAGTTTCATTAAAATTAATTGTTCATTTTCCATTTTCAACCCCCTATAAAGTATATAGGGTTCCTTATTTGGGCGGACTCTGCAGTTCTCGAATCTTAATATTGATACCAAGTTAAAACCGAAGTTTCAAGAAGGTGCTAATTTTGTTCTATATTTCCTTTAATTTTAAAGTTTTTCTGTTATTACCGGAGCGAAGCCGGGCACCCTAGCTAGTAATAGATATGTATAATATAGCATTGGAAATCTTAGAATTTAAGAAATAAAAATATTTAGTTTATAATATGGAAGAAATATCAAGAAAATAATAATTTCTACTTTCAGATTATTTAAAAGACACTATAGGTTTCCATGGTACTAATCGTAAATGTCATAAAACTAGAATTAAATAAAAAAAAAACTTTTTAATTTCGTTTGACAATGAAAAAGATAACTGTTTAAAAAGAAGACGGTAGTGGGAGCATTGTAAGAGAAGGCGAAGTGCTTGCTGCTTAAAATGTTATCGATTGGTTTTATCGTATTTTTTAATTAAAGAATTTTGTCTGATTTTTACGCTTTTTTCGATTTTCTCAAAAACGGCTCTAACGATTTTGATTAAACTGATTTTTGTATATGGCCGTGGTGTGACAGTAAAAAAAAATCATTAAAATTGATCAATTGTATGGGGCACTTTACTTAATAAATCTTGTCTCATTTTCACGTGTTTTTTTTATTTACTCAAAACCGGCTTTAACGATTTTGATTAAACTAGGTATTCCATGTAAGTATATGCCCGAAATATGACAGCCGAAATTTCATCAATATTAGTCAAACGGAGGGGGCACTTTATTTAGTGAATTTTGTCTCATTTTTAGGTGTTTTTTTTTTATTTACTCAAAAACGGCTGTAACTATTTTGATGAAACTGGGTATTTGATGTGTGTATATGTCCGCGATGAGATAGTTAGTATTTCACCAAAATTGGTCAAACGGAGGGGGCACTTTATTTAATAAATTTTGTCTCATTTTTAAATGCCTTCATGATATAATGACCAAAAGAAACTCGCAGTGAAAAACATAGAACCAGTAAAAAATAAATCTGGTGCGTGCGCGCAACACACAACTTTCACTTACCAATTACTTAGATTAGAAATTGACTTGTTTTGCTAAATATCATTTCCCAAAGTCACACATTTTTCTACATTCATATCTTATTTTTGTTAATCGTTAAAGCCGTTCTTGAGTAAATAAAAAAAAAAACCATGAAAATGATACAAAATTTATTAAGTAAAGTCCCCCCTCCCGTAGATCAATTTTGATGAAATTTTTACGGCCACATCTCGGGCATATAAATACATCAAATACCAAGTTTGATCAAAATCGTTAAAACCGTTTTTGAGTAAATAAAAAGAACACGTGAAAATGATACAAAATTTATTAAGTAAAGTCCCCCCTCCGGTTGATCAATTTTGATGAAATTTTTACAGTCATATTTCAGGCATATAAATAGATCAAATACTCAGTTTAATCAAAATCGTTAGAGCCGTTTTTGAGAAAATCGAAAAAAACTTAAAAAGTTATTAAATAAAGTACCCCCTCCCTTTGAGCAATTTTGATGAAATTTTTGCTGTCACATCGCGGGCATATACCTATACTAAATACCCAATTTCAGGTTCCCACGGTACACAGTTTTATAGCTAGTCTGTTCACACACACAGACCATTTCGCGGGACTTGGTTATTTCGACTCAGGGGGTCCCAAAACGTGTATTTCCGTTGAAAACCGGAAGTCGAAATTTTTCACGATCGCAATACTTCCACTTACTATATATTTCATATATAGGTAAGTGAAAGTAAAAAAACTCGACTCCGAATTTCTGAGCGATGAATTATTTATAACTTTTAGGAAGTTTCCTAATTTAGTTGGCCGCCATTGGTACATGTATCGTGAACTGACTGCCAGACTCAAATTGTTATCACCTTAACAATATTATATTAATTATATCTTAACAATATCTAAATTGTCGTCAGATAATGTAAAGTTTTTCTCACGGGTGTTCTGTCAACGTTTTGATTTTTCACGCTCTTCCACCACAAAAAAAAAATCTTTTGGTTCAGTTCAGTGAATTGTTTGTAACAATTTAACACTTCAGTCAACGTTGTTTGTTTAATTTTCGGGCTTATTAATTATGATTTCACTAATATTTAATGGCATATTAGGGCGCATAAAATACCAAACGTTGGTAGTTAGAACGTCATTGGCGATTCTAAACAGAAATCCCGGAAATCTTACTGGACTACACGACAACTATTTTATCTTTTTTTGTGAATGTGAAAATCAAAGTTTATATTTATTTTTGTAAATCGATGAAATATTAATCAAATTAAGAAAACATGTATTTTTTGGAGGAAATTAGACGAGATTGATTCTTGAAATGTCCCCGACGGTTACAATGTTTGAGAAAATGAAGTAAACATCCGATAGGTTTATTATTGATAACACTATTGTATCCTCGCGCTAGATAGCTCTTTAATGACAGTTGGAGAAATATGAAGACTGGCTGGTCAGAGCCAATGAGGATCGCAAAGTGTAGTCGCTTCTCTCCCCATCTATTTAATGTGGGAAAATAAAGGGATACGTTAAAGGCAAAATAAATTTTCAGAATTACAGAAATTGGGTTTCGTTACGCTTCAATTTGAAAATATTGCATTAAACATATTAGAGTCAGTAACTGTAATATATGACAAAAATATTTGACAAGTTATTATTATATAATCATAATAATAACTTATTATATAATTATGATAAAAGTCTTATTCAATGAAAAAGAAGAAATAAGCAATAGTAAAGTTCAGCAATACTGCACACTAGTATGTTTTCCCGATATTAAACATTTTGTCTGTTAATTGTTATCATCGAATTTAAAAATTTACATTTTTTTTTTTTTACATTATGCTCTTTATTTTATTTTTCTAATCTTTGAATAACCCAATTAGTACTTTAAGCAATTCTTGCATTTCATTGTTGTACTCCATGTATTCGTAACCTCGGGACTTATAGTTGGCTGCAACTGATTTTTCATCCGTCCTGAAAATTAAACAAAATGTCCAAATGTCACAATTATTTCTTTACAACAGTAGATAATTAATTTTAAAAATACCTAATTTTATTTGCAACGTTGACCATTGTTATTTTAATTACGAAATGCATCGAAGTTATTTTTAAAACTGAAATACCATGCCAATTAAAACTTTAAATTAGCAAGAAATTGATCGAGTTCATCATAACCTGGTAACAAACAAGCCCTCACATCGCACAGTGATCTTATTACTACAAGCTCGGTGGAAAGTTGAATTCAAAAGTGCTTAAGGCCATTAATGCGATCGAGCATAAAAGCTGAAATCGTATAGTCTCGTTCCCTCGTCGGGGATATCAGACATGGAATGCTGAGCTGATTGTGAATATACCTCATATGCGGGGTCGGAAATAATATTTGACCAAGTTAGCTCCAAAAAAAAAGGCAAATCATGGTTTTGGCAAATTATCTTAAATTTGCGGGAAATTAGAGAATCATTATCGGTTACTTGATCAAAATTTATCTTTAATAAGAATATTAACCAAACACAAAAAATACTTTCGTGATTGTACAAATAATACTACTTATATAAATAATATAATTTAAATAACAATAATAATTTACATAACAAAATAATTGTTATGTAATTGTTATCCAATGTAATCCAATGTAAAATAATCCAATGTAAAAATATTGGAGGAGGACAGCAGAGACAGGGACGTCTGGAGAAATTCTGTGATGAGGACCGGAATGTGACATTTGTTGCAAAATCCGAAATAATAATAAAAATAACAAAATAATTTTTGAAAGTATGTACATAAGAGAAATATAAACATCAATTCATCTGACGTCCTCGTGGAAATTAGCTCCTTCACTCGTCTTTTTTTTTTTTTTTTTTTTTTTTTTTTTTTTTTTGACTGAACATTCTGAAAAGGTTATTAAAGGTCTAGTTCCTGCTTTATCATCAATGTTCAAAAAATTTTTGTTGTCTAGTGTAAATGTGCAGTCCATGTTCAACCATTCTTCGTAACGTTTCTCAAAAAGAATTTTTCAACGATTGCACCCACTCCATTATTGGCTCAACTTCAAACAAAACAATCTAACTTTATCTTCCAAATCGGTAACTAAATCAGGCTCCATTTTTTCCCTACTAAATGAGACTAGACGGCATCTTTCTTACAGCTGGGAGCCGCAGAAATCCACTTTTCAAAGATTTTTCGATTTTTAAGACTTAAAAAGGATACTCATGACTATTGTGCAAATTTAATACAAATTCAGTTCCAAAATTAAATGAGAGTTTTATTTTTAATTGAAAAGTATAGGATAATGCAGTAAACGCAATTTCCAAACACAAATTAAATATATGTAAAGACGAAATAGTACCTACATTGATTTTATTAATATATATTTTTTAATCAGGGCATATTTTTATACACTGCTTAAAATTATTGATATTGGTCAATTTAATGTAGTAAAAACTAATTTTTTTTATGGAATTGAGTGTAAAAATTTATCTAATTAGAACGGCTAATCTAATTGTTGTAGATGCGAATTGGTTTTCAAGCGTTGAGTGCCTGATTTCATTCGAAAAAAATTGTCAAAGTCAGAGTCGCAGGTAATCGCAGATTATCTTTATAGATTTTTATTCTAAATTAGTTAGACTACAAATATTTAAAAAATGAAAGAGGTGTTTTGCGTACATTTTGTAATATTTCACTTTAAAGTTAGTAGAACATTGAGAGAGTCAATTTTTTTTCTTTCCCTTGGTCATATTTTCCAAAATAATTTCGACTTTCACTTAAAATAAAGTTCACTGTATACCTCTTGTAAACACAAAGAAGAATAAATGAAAAGATTACGACAAAGGCAATGTTTACATCTAGTATTTACCTTCGATCTAAAATCCCTTCTCGACTAATACGAGTAAGTAAGTGGTCACTAATAATGTTTTTTTTCCAAACATTTCTTAATTTTAACAGCAATTGAGTTGACAAATATATGTAAATATTATAATTAATGATCATTTACATCTTTAGGAACATTTTAAATGCAAATTCAAGAAAAAAAGAAAAACTTGATTTTTCGATTTTTGTCCATTGATCGATGCACTGTGCGGCAGTTCGAAACTTCGGTCGGTCACTAGTAAATATTCCAATATACTAACATAACCTAAATGGATTAAGACCGTTCTTGATTGCACAGCACGTATCCGTTACATAAACGTGAGCCTCTTCTTTAGGCAACATGACTTCTTTCTACAAGTATCTTTGAGTGAAGTGGCATAAAAGACCTTAACACATTTATGTTTTTTACGCTCATTTGTTTACAACTTTAAAGGCCAACCTATATCATAAATTAATTTTAATATTATTATATTTTTTTTAAATATTTGATTGACAAAAAATGTTTTCAATATTTTATGGTTAATATAACTCATTGATTAAATTTAAACATTGGTTTAAGGTTAAATTTAAACATATTTTAAATGGAAATATGTTGAGTTTGCAAATATATCAAGCAGTATCCATGCCGTTGAAGAGGAATAGAGTCAGCCTAGAATAGCTCAAGGCTTACTCGATACCTGGCAGCTGAACCGCAAGACGAAACAGTGTTGCAGTTGAGCTGCCAGCGCCTTAATATAGTTTCTCCGAACCACAGAGAATAAAGTGAACTTTAGATGGCATCATCGCCTTGGGGTAAGAGAGAGCTTTGCTCTCATCCCTCTACTTTTTCCTGGATCTGTGTTTTTCAACCCGCTTTTATAATTTCATTAGTTTTATATCTTTTTTTTTTTTTTTTTCAATTTTAGTCCGACGAACTAACCATATAACTTAAAGAGTAATCAGCTCAGCTCAATTGAAACGAACGCATATCTCATCTTTTATCATTATCAGAAACCTAAAAAATAATGAACATCTCCAACCAAGAAAGTCTCCCTTGGCATTTTTTAGGCGTTTGCAGTAGCGCCTATTCTCAAAAAGGTTTATTTTTAGGTATAAAAATGCAAAATCTGATATACTTAGTTCTATAAAAAACATACCAGGTCTTTTATGTCCGCCTTATAAAATGTTTTCATTGTATAGAAAGAAGCTTTAAACCTACGTTACACCGTCTATATTCGGGAAGAAACATCTATATTTAACGTACTAGAGGGAATATTGGAATGATTGTATTTACAACAGTTGTATTATTACAACTGTTTTTTAAACATATATTGCGTTAATAATACTGACCGATTAAGCTAGATTTTCATGAGGATTAAAGTATCGAAATTGAGTACCGAAAAATTGAGTTTTGCAGTTTAACCATAGTATAATTGTTATATAATTAATACTTCTTTTAATTTAATTATCTATTAGTGAAAATAACCTCACAACCCCGAAATTTATAAATAGAATAAATTATTGGAAAAAATTGACCCTTCTATTTATCCCATTTTTCAAGTATAGTACTTTTTATGAATATTACTTTAATAAAGTGCCTTCTTTATTCTTAATTATTCTTTTTCGAATAAATGAGTTTTTTCTTTAGAAATGTTTCTTTTTTTTTTTTACCGATAAATCCTGACCCAAACGGCCCTAAATGATCAGGACTGAGGCAGCCACTGGCCATCTGAAATGTTACATTCGAACGAATTATTCGTAATCAAAATGATTTGTTTCAAACAATATTATATTAGAATATTATTTTTTCAGCGTATCGAGATTTTTTTTTACTTGTTTTCATTACATATAGACAAAAATAAAAAAAGAATATGTAGGCACCCTCAATACAGTTTTATTCCTAATGAAATGGCAGTGGAGATGTTAAACTTTTTAAGCAGGTGGACGAAGAATCAAAACAATGAATTTGTCTTCTTTATAAACTCAACAAAAATATTCTAAAATGTGAGATTATATTTAAAAAAACAAGACATTATATAGCCGTAAACTAGATTTCGAAACGGTCTGTTACACGCCGCAAAGCCAATACTTACTCTATTATTGTACTGACAACATAATTACTGCTAATCCTTCTTAACCTAGTATAATCCATTTATTTTATTACTTACTCATAATTGCTTTTGTGGGGAGCCAAAAAAGTGTCTCTGTGTGCTGAAACAGGTTTCAAAAAGCTATAAATTTAATATGAAATTCAATATTTCTACTAGTGTTATTATACTTTTATATTACCGTTACAGTTAAAAATAATACAGATGGATCGTAATTTAATATTGTTATTATCAAATAATTAAAATTTCGATGGCATAAAACCAAAGTGACACATAAATAATGTAATGTGTTTATTTTTCTGAGATTAAAACATACATATGCGCCATTCCACGTCAAATCATCCAGCCGAAATTCATAATTTTACCCCCCCCCCTTCCTCAGATTTTGATAAAAATTTGTAGGTATCAAGTACATACATAAATCAGAAAAAATTCCAAATTTTACCCAATTCCATCTAGTAGTTTCAGAGTTATGGCCATTTGAACTTTTGAGATATTTGAAGTTCCGACGACGACTTGAGCTCAAAACCAACTTATACATGTTAAGACTTTCCTCTGTAGAATGGTTACTAATTTAACTAGAGCTTTCAAAATTTATTCATTAATTCTGCCTTTCATACAGAATCAGATGGTACCATTTATATCAGAGAGATAATTTTCCTTCATCAAAATAAAAATCTTAAACATCAACATTTATGTTTTTTCCAAGTTGTAAAACGGTCATAGAAAAATGCCATGAGCGAAAATCTCTCTCCAACCAGCCTTACACACTATCTATCAACAGAAAGAGGAAGAAATTCTCTATCTAATGATGAAATAATATGAGTGGCTCTTTGATTTATAAGAGTTTTATCACGATTTGAATCTAACATAGTAAAATTTAATTTCAAAGTGGCACATACAAATTAATACAGCTGAAATCTCTCTTAGATATACTCCTTCAAAGGTATATTATTGAAAAGGGCATCTAATTTCCTTTTAAATGATATAATAATATCTTTGAACTTTTGAGCTGAAATTGTTTTATTACAATGTAAATCTTATAAAATTAATTCAACTCGGTGTTATATGACAATTTCTGTATGGCTATAATCTCTCTCCAAGCCCATTAAAATATATCACTGAATATATCACTGAAAAGAGGATTAAATTTTCTATCTAATGATGAAATAATATTAGTGGCTTATTGACTTATAAGAGTTTTATCATGATTTGAATCTAACATAGTAAAATTTAATTTCAAAGTGGTGCATACAAATTAATACATCTGAAATCTATTTCCAAATATCCTCAAATCACCATATACTTATTGCTGAAAAGATCATGTACTTAACTTTAATGTAATTTATTAATATGTGCAGGCTTTTAAGCTTAAAGATTTTTTAAAAAATTAAATGTAATAATAATATCAAATCAACTCACAATTTTTATTTGTTTAAGCTAATAAATTATAATGGTGAAAATCTTAGCAAAAGGCTATAATGAGATCATAAAGGTGTTGTATGCCTTGTTAATTTTGTTGGCAGCATTGCAATCAATCTTGTAAGTATCACTGAACGGGAAAATTATTTCTGGTGGATTGATTACACATAGTATATGGATGGTGGAACTGGACATTGGTCTTCATTTTTAGGCCAACAAATGTTTCTGTTGGCCCAGAGGGGTGCATAAATAGCAAATCATAATCACCTTCTGTCTCATTTATACTATGGACTATTCCGATCCACCAGTTGTTTTCATATATACAGGCCACGAAAGAATTCACTTCTGGTTAAACAGTTGGTCCTGTTTAGCGAAAAATATTTTGTCGCAAAGAGATAATAGAGTCTGAGCTTACCCTTTTTGCTATTATTTCTACAGTTGATGCAGGCTGAAAATAATTGAAACTCCTGGTTCCGGTAATTCTTAGACCAGACTCAAATCGAATACCTAAAGCTTTTCTGTTGATTTCGATTTCTTCTTTGCCCAAAAAAAAAAATTTATTTTGGAAAAAATCTTACCACAATATTCGTGCATTTACTTTGCATTTACGATTTGATCATTATTTGATAAACTTTATAGATTTTTCTTTCTAATTATTCTTTTTTCTTTTTGTAATTATACTTTTTACTATAATAATTTGTATACACTACTTTTAAAGTTAGTTTTACTACATTACATTCAAATCGAAATATAACTCTTATAACTCATTAAAGTTATTTACATACATAGTTACATTAAAGTTAAGTACATGATCTTTTCAGCGATAAGTATATGGTGATTTGAGGATATTTGGAAATAGATTTCAGATGTATTAATTTGTATGCACCACTTTGAAATTAAATTTTACTATGTTAGATTCAAATCATGATAAAACTCTTATAAGTCAATAAGCCACTAATATTATTTCATCATTAGATAGAAAATTTAATCCTCTTTTCAGTGATATATTCAGTGATATATTTTAATGGGCTTGGAGAGATATTTTAGCCATACAGAAATTTTCATATAACACCTAGTTGAATTAATTTTATAAGATTACATTGTAATAAAATACTTTCAGCTCAAAAGTTCACAAACATTATCATATCATTTTAAAGGAAATTAGATGCCCTTTTCAATAATATAACTTTGAAAGAGTATATCTAAGAGAGATTTCTTTAAACTTAAAAGCCTGCACATATTACTAAATTACATTAAAGTTAAGTACAAGATCTTTTCAGCAATAAGTATATGGTGATTTGAGGATATTTGGAAATAGATTTCAGATGTATTAATTTGTATGCACCACTTTGAAATTAAATTTTACTATATTAGATTCAGATCGTGATAAAACTCTTATAAATCAAAGAGCCACTCATATTATTTCATCATTAGATAGAGAATTTCTTCCTCTTTCTGTTGATATATAGTGTATAAGGCTGGTTGGAGAGAGATTTTCGCTCATGGCATTTTTCTATGACCGTTTTACAACTTGGAAAAAACATAAATGTTTATGTTTAAGATTTTTATTTTCATGAAGGAAAATTATCTCTCTGATATATATGGTACCATCTGATTCTGTATGAAAGGCAGAATTAATGAATAAATTTTGAAAGCTCTAGTTAAATTAGTAACCATTCTACAGAGGAAAGTCTTAACATGTATAAGTTGGTTTTGAGCTCAAGTCGTCGTCGGAACTTCCAATATCTCAAAAGTTCAAATGGCCATAACTCTGAAACTACTTAATGGAATTGGGTAAAATTTGGATTTTTTTCTGATTTATGTATGTACTTGATACCTACAAATTTTTATCAAAATCTGAGGTGGGGAGGTAAAATTTTGAATTTTGGCTGGATGATTTGACGTGGAATGGCCCATATACATTTACATGAATACACATTTTATATAAACTATATAATTTTTTAAAGTTTATGTTAACTTTTTATGATTAAAGTGATATATTATTAAACCAGTATCAAAGGATAAGAAATAAATTGAAATTTTCTTTAGATGTGAAGTTCAGAAAAAAAAGTTATGAAAGTAGGTTTTATTTTTATGTAATTTTGGAGAGATAAGAACGATAGACTTTTTCCAGAAAATTTTAAATATCGCCTATCGAAATCGCCTTTTTGAAGCCATTTTTAGCTATAGATTTTTTTTCTTAGCATAATTTTCAAATCATACCATAAAAAATTGACTGAAATATAAAAATCAGAAAAAAAAGAACATTCCTAGGAAGGAGAAAGGACTTCATTCCAAAGTCTTTATTGAAAACGCAAATAATAATGATATTACCTATGCATCAAAGGAAGGTTTCATCATTTTTATTTATTATGTTAACACCGGCGTACTATTATTAAAAATTAATAAAATGATCGATGCCAGTGGATTTGACGATGAGGTATGAATGAGGAGAGGTATATAAGACATGCGTACCGACAAAAACAAACACGTTCTTAACTTCGTTTGATAAAATTAGTCGAATTGAAATATTGAAGGTATACATGACAAAAAATAAATAAATATCTCTGAAAAAAAGGAATAAGGATTATTGGGATAAGAAACTTTTGATCAATTATACTCAAACTTTTATTAAGATTATGATTTCTGTTAATTAATTGATAAATTGGTTAATTATTTCTATCTATATAAATAAAGTTGAAATTCTGTTTGTTTGTTCTTTATAGAAATTCATACCGTTTGTCCTAAATTCTCCAAATTTCGCTCAGTGGTTCTTTGATACCAGGTGCGAACACCTGTCCATATTAAAATTGCATAACTTCAGCCAATCTCTTGGTATATTCTTTATTGTTAAAAAATTCGTCATGATCTCGCTTTACAATGGTTTTTTTTACGAAATCGACCGTTTGAGTCGAAAAAACGGCCTAAAAAATCATTTTATAGATTTTGAAGAGGCCAACAAGGCCCGGTAAGACCGTCCCTTGGTAGGCGTCGAGTTCTGGGATTTTTAAACCATATGTTTTTTGTTTTTTTTTAACATCACAATAGGTTTATTTACTTGTATGGTGAATTTATTTTTTATAAATGCCTCCTAAGAAGCGAGCTTCAATAGGAGTAGTGAGCTCAAAAGCTTAAAAACAACATCAAATACGAGCAGCTGAAACTCTCGACGAACATCAAAATAGGATTGAACAACAGAGGCTTAGACAGGCAGAATCGCGGGAAACTGAGTCTGCCCAAGAATACGAGGCCCGCTTTGCGCCACAAAGGCTTAGGCAAGCCGATTTGCGAGAAGCTGAAACTGCAGGCCAATATTTCTGTTTGTTTGTTTGTTTTTTGTAGAAATCCATACCTTAATTTATCCTAAATTCTCCAAATTTCGCCAGTAGTTTTTTCATACCAGGTGCAAACACCTGTCCATATTAAAATTGCATAACTTCAGCCGATCTTCAGCTGATAGTCTTTATTGTTATAGAAATCGTAATGAACTCACTTTACAATGGTTTTTTACGAAATCAACCGTTTCATTAGAAAAATGAAATTCCCCGATCAAACCGGGTTATACAGCTTAAAGATGAATTTCTGTTAGTTTGTTTTTTCTTAATAAAAATCCATACCATTTGTCCTAAATTCCCCACATTTCGCTCAGTGGATCTTTCTTACTAGGTGCGAACACCTGCCCATATTAAAATCTCATAACTTCAGCCAATCTCTGGGTATATTCTTTATTGTTATAAAAATCGTTATGATTCACTTTAAATTTGTTCACGTTTATTAGAAAAATGAAATTCCCCGGGTGAAACCGGGATATACAGCTAGTAGTAAATAAAATAGACCCTAATCTTCAAATTTGTATGGAATTTTTTAACAAGCATTTTAATAATAAAAAGACGGTTTGTCAATTAGATCCCACATTTGCATGATGCCCAGCCCCTGATTACGTCGATGCAACGTTTAATTTTATTCAATAATATTCAACTGATTACAACGAAATTATATATTATATATAGTATTGTAACGTTAAAAAAAATGGTTTAAAACCACCAGTTTACTTCCTTTAAAAATTCCTAGGGCCATCACGGGGCGCCAACCCGCGACCTCTAGTATTTTAGGTTGCCATGCTAACCACTACACCACAGGTGACCCTAATTATTATTATTAAAATATTAATTATATATTATATAATTATAAATAGGGAGAGAGAGAAATGCTTTATCTCAAAAAACAAGCAGTGCTGCCCGAAAACATTGGGTTGCTATATGACATAGCATTCCGATCAATATTTAAAATATATGAATACATAAAGTTAAAATACATCGTTACATTTTATTTTATAATTATAATATCATAGTTTTTTTTCCTTTCCCTATTTTTTTATTTTTTATTTATTTTTTCTTCTTTTTCAATCTATATCTTTTACAGTTTTGTTTTTCTTTGTTATTTAATTTTTTTTTTTTTTAATTTCACCTTTTCTCTTCCTTCATTTCATTCCATTTTCTTTTTTTCTTCTTCTTCCTTCTTCCTCCCTATCTCTCATAATCCTAGTCCTTTTCTTTTTTAGCGCTTACTCCCTCTCTTAACGCTCACACCATAGATAGGCACACATACAGAGCCGCTCGAGAAAAAAAACCCACAAAAAAGATATAAACCAATAAAACCTTACATTAAATATTACATTATATATTAAACCTTAAATATGATATTATTAAAACTTGATTCAAGTCTAATGCCAACAATTCCTCAACAAATGCATTATTTTATTTTAATATTTACAAAAGCTATGACCTACTTTAATAGGAATACAAATATAAAAATTAAACAAATCTCTGAACATCAACTTCCCTAATGAGCTTTTAATGTAGGTAAAACAGGTGTCCCAGAGGGGACTGCATGAAATTAAAATATATAAATTCTAATGAAGCTAAGATTTTCATAGTGTGTTCTGCTCAACATAATAAACTTTATAAGTTTATACGAATGGCAAGGGATGGTTATAGCATTTATTGTTACGTACATTTAGAATTGATAACACATATAGTCATCAAAATTGCAATGTTTTTACAATGATTGTTGTAAAATATTACAATTAGCAAAAGAATGGGGCAACAAGTGATAAGGATTTATGGATTACTCATTCCTAAGAAAAATTAAATAAAAAAAATATCTGAAAACTAGAGAATAAAAAAAAAAGTTGAAACTGTAAAAGATATCATATGCTAACTTTTGCAGTCACTTAAAAACCAATTAACAAGCATAATAATTGATATTAGGTTTCGTTCGATAATTAAATATTGAAACAAATATTCTGAGCTTTATTTTCCGTTTCATTTTTTTACAAAAGTATGAGTCAATTCCCTGAGATGTACTTAAGCATTTTGAAGTGCATATAAATAAATCCAAGAAAAATCAAATAAATGCTCATAGAATTTGGACGTATCCTTCAATATTAATTCCAAAGCCGAGCTAAATCAAGGATCGAGATATATCTAACACAGTAG
Organism: Aelia acuminata; assembly: GCA_911387785.2. NCBI lineage: Eukaryota > Metazoa > Arthropoda > Insecta > Hemiptera > Pentatomidae > Aelia > Aelia acuminata. The sequence continues at coordinate 104,129,644 of OU426978.1, read as the reverse complement.
TAGTTAAAAAAATGATAGGATTAGTTCGCTGAAGCACATCCATCCACAAATCGTTTATTTAGACAACCTTCCCCTTTTTGAACTAAATATTTTAAATTTCAAACTATATAAAGTGTAAATATAAATTAAACTTTTTTCACAATTATTGACGTTTTTTGTAATTTTCATGTAATGTTCTATCCGTTGTATTTCAAAAAAGAATGGATACTAATAAATACCAAGAGATGAGCAAAATATTGAACAAAAAAAAGTAAGAGTAAACGAACCGGAGAATAAGGGAATAGGGGAAGAAAGCAACTTAAGAAATTTTCATTATTGAATTTGCGAACTTAAGAGATTTGATAATTCTCATATATACACTGTTCAAACAGTTTGAAAAAATAAAAAAATAAATTTCATTATCAAAGTCACGGCAGGTCTCGATTGACTTCAACCGTGAAGTCTTTGCACCTTGCGGATTCTTTCGGGGGATCAATCTAGGGGGGGGATCATCATTTCATTTTTAGATGAAAAAAATGCAAAAATTAAAATCCTAAAGGTGGCCATTTTTTTCATTTAACGATTTTCGCATTTTTTAACAAAATTTGTAAAAATTTAATTTTAATATTTACTCTTCGTGTATCTTTTTTCATATAGTTAACTGAAATGCTTCACTTAGGAATTAAATATGATCTTATAAAATAATAATATTCAAAAGTTATTAGATTTTTGAAACTTTGTTTTAATAAATTACTTAAATGTTACATATTATACAAAAGTTCATAATATGAAATTCACAGATAAGTAAGGTAAACATTAAATGTGATTAGAATTATATTCGCTTACAGCATTCAATAAGTGTTTAGCATAATTTGGGCTGCAATTATTCACTTTATACTTCTTCCAAGTTTGTGAAAAATCGAATGACAACATGTAAAAGTAAATATTTTAATCATTCAAAATTTTAAAATTATTCAATACTATTTAATACTCATCAATTATAGGTATATATATTGGACGTATTTAAAAGCCCTGAAAAGGGTTAATATGCAATTTGAAAAATACAGGTATATATTGAAAAAAAAACATTAGATAGAAAAATAAATGATAAAGATTACGATACGTATATATAAAAATCAAATTTTTGTACATTTTACTTTAAAAATTCGAAATTTGTTCAAAATGAATAAAACAGCCACCTTTAGGATTTTAATTTTTGCATTTTTGTCATCTAAAAATGTCCTAGAATGATCCCCCGAAAGAATCCGCAAGGTGCAAAGACTTCACGGTTGAAGTCAATCGAGACCTGCCGTGAAGTGTTATTATAATCGTCGAGTTTTGAAAATTTTTAGCTTTAAATGCTTCTTAATAATTAATAACTTAATAACTCCTGTGATTTCCATAAATAACCTGCAAGTCCTTCATATAAGCCTTGGTCCCTCATAATTTTTAAACCTGAATAATGCATCCAAAACTTCCTTCTTTTCTATTTTTGGAAAATCTATTCAGCGCTAAATACTTGGAAATGAACTCCTGGAAATTCCAGAAATAACCTGCAAGTCGCCATAATATTTTTAAGCCTTCATATTACATTCCTAATTTCCTCCTCGTATGGCCAATACGAATTTTCATTTGAGTTACATAACTTATACGCAACGCTATTATTAGTACTTCTCGATCGACAAGGTTTTAAGCAAACTCAAAATTAAAAACGACAGAGAGTAAATAAAACAGATATATCGTCGTCACCATGCTACACTAACGAATGTGCATCTAAAAGCCTATCCATATTCGTTACTTTAGCATGGTGACGACGATATCTTCATTAACATGAGTTATTTAGGTACCCTTGGACACTTATTTATAAGTCTGTCATTTATAAAATGACAACGATGACAAAGTTGCCAAGTCCGCTTATATTTTTGATGTAAAATAATTAGTTGGTCGGTATTACCCATCACCCCCCCCCCCAACATGGGAATCTGAACTGCTTTGAATGATATATAAGTTTTTATGTTTTTAAAAACTAAAACAAAACTGGTTTAAAAAATATTGTACGGATAGGCGCTTTACTTTAACAGGAGATATCATTTTCATATACAATGTTTTTAATATAAAAAAAAAAAATTGGATAGTTTCCCAATATCTAATAATTACACAAAAAAAGATTATCGAAATATTGTTTTGCATGAGCATTCTGAAGAACGTACAAGAAATTAGCGGTTGCTGGGGATTCCCTTCGGATATTGTCGAGGAGAACTTGTTCTCGACGTCAAGTTTCTCCGGAAACTGCCCAGGCATCTTGCGGCCAGCCAAGTTTTCTGGACATTGACCACAAGCCAATCTCGAACTGGTCTCAACTCTCAGACATTATCCCATTCCCAGAACTACTGTCAAAGTGATTGTGACAGTAAGCCAGATCGTCTCTTAAACTCATCAACGCTTAGACCGTATACCACATTAAAGAACCGTCATATACCTCATTAAGTCATGAAAGGCGGAACCTCTTAGTTAGAAATACTTAATAGGCTTATAAAATTTTATATTTAGGAAGGAATAAGTCTTATTCCCTTGCAACAGTAAGAAGGCTGGGTATTATCAAATCAGAAGGTGATACGTACTAACTGTTGATACTACTGTGCATTATGAAAGTTGTTTTTTTTTTTAACACTTGCTTTGTAAACAAACTTATCGACTCCCAAATGACCATCCACAATCTTGGTCGAGTTTTTCTAACCGTTTGTTTTCTATATATCGTGAACAGGATTCGATAGCGGAGGTATTTACGGTTTAGTAAATTGGACACTTATTTTCAAATTTTTGTCTCTGATGCCTTTCCAGATACCGACAACGATTACAGTTCTAATAAGGCCACCTTAAATTTCCCTCATAAACGTATTTTGGAACTCAATTTTGTATTTTAAAATATGATTATTAAATATAATCTTGTGGGTCACCTGTGGTGTTGTGGTTAGCATGGCAACCTACAATACTAAAGATCGCGGGTTCAATTCCAGCGGTGGCCCTAGGATTTTTTAATGGGAGTAAAAAATCCTTAGCTATGCCGTCCCTCGGATAGGACGTAAAATGGAGGTCCCGAGGCTGTACGATGTCAGGTACTCGTTAAAGATCCCTATCCTAATTATACCTGGATAGGCAAAATTTAGGACTCTCACTGAAGCATCGTCCGATTAGCCTTAGTAGCATAAAAATGGACGTTAAACAAACAAATATAATCTTGTAACACATGTTAATCTCCCCAAAAAATTATTTAATTATTTACTGAATTCATTGAAACATACAAGTTCCCGAGCACTGGATATTTGAGATTACAGCGACTGCAATGAGAAATCTCATTGGCAAGATGTTTGACAAGGAAAAGACGCGACCCATGGACCCGGAGTCTAACAGGGAGAGTGTCGTAAAAAAAATCAACTCTCAAATTCCACCGAAAAGAGTTGATGAAAGTGATGCGTCCGAGAAATCTGGTGCTAGCGAAGAGTATATTTATGTATCTCATTTTTGGTATAATGAGCTCATGAATTTTTAAAAGTAAATTGCATCACATTCGTCGGAAATTATTGCGCTTGAAGCAGGATTGGCAATAGTTGTGGGAAATTTTAAATTTTTATAGGTTCTCCCTATTGCTAAGAATCCCAATCTGAGAGTCGTCCATGAGGAGTTATTGCACATCTCTACTGCGTCTCCTTTCCAAATAATGCTTACCGCAGCCGTTGCAACAACTAGTTCATTCTCTAAATTAAACTTAATTAAACTTTTCAGGGTTTCCCACATATAGTTGTGTAAAATTGAACTGAACGTGTAAACGGCAATACTTCATTTTCTTCATCCACAAACTGGCCTGCGCAAGTAAGTTTAATAAATGGCTTGAATGTTTAAAGTTTAAACCCTCTTTTATAGCTCATTATTTAGTTTATATGAAAATAAAAAAATAAAATATTTTTACATTATTTAACAACTTCTACCTATTTAGCTTTTAATATTTTCTCATGTTTTAGGATTACGGGGACATTTCTCCTGGAAATGTCAAATACTCATGCAATAAATAAAGTAGATAATTAAAAATAGAGTTTCTTTAGCTGAAAATCAAATAAAAATATATATTACTGCAAACTTATAAACGGAAATTTTCTTTTGGTTTGCTTTTTCTCTTACATACTTTTTTTTTTTATACTTAGTCATTTCATGTTACTGATCATAATAAGATACTGCTAATTACTCTATACATGGTCGGTGTAACGCTTAAATCACCAACTATCACTTTTGAATTACAACACATTCCACTTCGTCTTTTGTATTATTCAAATTTAAGAAGCACATAATTTTCAAAATAACAATAGGTAATTTTGACTCAAAACTTAAGAATTTATTATATTGCTTGGGAGCCTAGTTCACTGTGGTTTTACACAGACCGTTTATAGGAAGAAGTTTTTAATTTCCCATTCAAGCTCTTTCATACCGTTTCTATGATGATAAAACCTAACTGATTTTAAAGTATATGATTTTCAAGAAAAACGGCCAGTTTTATAAAAAACAGTTTTGTCAACATTGTAAAAATGATTAAATTTATGGAATTGAGTGACCCCTTCGAACAATAATTTTAACGAGACCATTGCGGACCAGAATATTTGGAATTAGGGGACCCCAAAATGTGTATTTCCGTTCCAACTTTTTCAGGAACGGTTACTTTTCCTTATATTATCTTTCATATAAATGTATGTATGTAAAAGTTGAAAAGTTCATTAAAATTTTATATTGGTGCAATGTTGATTTTATATTTGTGCATTGTTGCTATAGATAGTACAGACAGCAAAGCACTTTTACAGTTCTTTTTTTTTTTAGTACTGTAAATGCCTGATGTGTGAGGGGTGTCAAGGCGCATCAGGGCCCATATTGAAAGAGGATCCCGTTAACCTAATCCCTGCCTAAAGTGTCACATCCGCTTGAGTTCTCGTAAAAACATTTTCTGCACTCAAGCAACCATTTACCTAAATGTCACTCACATAACTCTTTCAAACCACCATCTGCATCGAAGAACCTTGACTAGGTAGCATCTAAACCTGAGAAAATGTATTTATAAACTTTCACTGGCCCACACAAACGCCATTAATTTAATTTCATCAATTTAATTTAATTTCAATTCTTTTAATTTAATTTCAGTCTTGCTAAGAGTCCGAACGAATCTTTAATTTTCTATCTTTGGTAGGTAACAGGTTTTTTTCATATAAAAATAATATTTGTCTTTTTTTAAATATTTAATCTTTTATATTTAATAGGAAAATTAATGTCTGCCCAGAAGTTTGGTGAACACATAGTTATACGATTTTCGTCCAAATTTTATATGAAAATTATGAAACTTCATAATTGAAGAGTATAACTTATTAACCGAGGTAAGAGTGTAATAATTGGTTTTATTCCGTAAAACTGCTGAACTGGTAATGGAGATGATAAAAGCTGATAGCATCTTATATGAAAAGTTTTATTAGTGATTTAAACTTAATATTTGAGAAATTATTTATATCTTATGAAACATCTATCATTCATGGGCATTTGTTGCTCTTAATACTGGAGTTATGAAATAATGGTCTTGGGTTTTTAAAGGGAGTAAAAAACCTATTGCTATGCCTACCTTCAATTGAGACGTGAAATTGAGGTCCAGAGTCTATATAATGTCAGATAACCATTAAAGATCCCTAATCTAATTACACCTGGCAAGGCACAAATTATCACTCGCACCGTAGAATCGTCCAATTAGCCATTACAGCCTGAAGTGACGTGGAATAAACAAACGACGAAATAATGAATTTTAGGCAAATCCATTTTAACCTAGGCAATATTGTAATTTTTCATCAGCTAGTATCGCTAATTGGTTTTAAACGTTTTAATCCCTAGAAGACGGGTTGCTTGTATAAATCTCAAAGGATCTATAATGTTGGCCGTCCTCCCTATGAGAAAGAACAAAATCTCCTTTTTCAGATTGAGAATAATTATTGGTTTGGTTCAATAGTAATCTATTCTCAGATAAATCCATAAAACAATGAAAAAAATAAAGAAGTAAGCAGTTCACTTCTTAATACATTCAATCCCAAATTTCGCCTAAAACCTGAAGAGAATAGTATCATTTTTTAAAATTATATAATACCTTTAATTATATAATTTTCAAATGAATTGGTAAGATTTACAAATTAAGCTTCTTTAATTACGACACATTGGTAATGTTTATGTTTTAGTTTTTTACATATTTTTAATGTTAACATTTTATTCTCATTCTCTCTTCCCTCGCAAATCTATTGATATTATACAGTTATATTTTTCTTTTTACTTAGCCCAATACTGTCTAGATACCTCATCATTTATTGAGCAAAATATCTACATAGCTATTACACGATTGTTATGTTAATCAAAAAACCATTGTAAAATTTAGTGGGGTCCAAATCATGAGGTGCTAAAAATTGTGGATTTAAGGATGTGTTATGAACAAAACGGAACCGTTTTGCAACCAGTTTCACTTTACAATAATGTAATAAAATTAAAACAAAATAAATAGAATATAAAAAATTTATATTTATTAATCAAAACTGAAATATTTTGGGAAATTCGGTGACTTGGAAAGACATGGAACAACTGGACAATATATATATTATTAAAATTTGATGTTAGATAAAAATGTTCATGATCTCTATAAAACCCTTGGAATACCTACCTATAACTGAGAGGAGTGCGCCTGACCAAGTGGTGGATAAAATTGACACAAGTCGAATCTATGTCAACCATATTTATTAAATTATTAAAAAATAAAATTGTGTCTGACAAGTATCCAGTTACTTATGAATTTTACTAATATAGATAATAAAGATATAAATGATAGAGAAATTATTCAATAACAACTTTGTTTGAAAATGAGGCTTTTCATAAGCTCACTGACTATTTTATGTTTGTTCATGAGTGTTCGAAAATTTGGAATCTAAATTTATTAAGATCGCAATACGCAACCATACCATACATAATTCGCAATTATTAAATAATTAAAGGTAAACATATTTAGAATTATAATAAAATTGCGATTGATTTATGATTTAGAATAATTAATTTGTACTGTAATACTGTACTGGAATTTTAGAGGAAATACATACTGCTTTCCATTTGATATCTAGCTGACTCTTGCCTAACGAAGGGTCAGATGCCTCGCCGCTAAGGGCGCTAGAGCGATTAATAAACATAGAGAAGGGGCGGATCAAAGACATCCAATCTGCACAGAATATCATAACCCTCTGTTAACTAGCGATGAAGGATTAATAGCTAAATGCAAGGTCCACCTGCTTTAACTGTATTGGCTTCGATCAAAGAGAATTCTCTATTAATAAAGAATCTCATTCATCAGAATTGGTATTCCCATTGAGAAGTGAAAATAAATCGATGTCAAGATTGTAAGTCATCGTGGTATTTTTCATTCCCTAACCTATTTTACTTTTAAAGTAAATTTGATTTTGTTTATATGGAGAAATCAACTGACTCTCATTATGCCAAGTAATAATATATGCCTAAATATGAAATAATTCGTCAAACATATACAGAAGACCCAAAGAATAATGTAAATGAAAGTTTTAATTTCCGTTAATGAGTGCAGTAATATACATATATATATAGCATATCTTCAGTAAGCTGAGAATTTCAGAAAGAATAAAATTTAGTTAATAAAGTCTTAAAATGTATATGTGCTATGAATATATCAACAATTTCTACTTTTATAAAAGGTATGTTTCCACAAGCCCTTAAAACAAATGAGGAACTTTTTCGCATGCGCATTACGCCTGTACTAACAGCCCATTGTTAACAAGCAAAGGTGTACTGTGCATGCGAAACATTTGTCACCCCGTTTGTTTGTTTTTCTTCAAGGCGTCAAACATTTGAATCATCAACACCTGCTGATTTGTTTTTATTTTCCATATATAAAAGTCGATTGTTATTTTATTAAAACATATCATCTTAGTAAATAAAAGATATGAATAACATTAAAAAGTTGATAAATTACATGTAAGATAATATCAAATAAAATTGCCTTTATCTGTTGTTATCACAAGCTAAACTATTACAATATAGACAGAAGGTTATATATTTTCAAAAAATTGAATAATAATTGTATAGAATTGTTGGATAGGGCTACATATAAATTTAGGATTAATCCTATTTTGTTTATACTTAAAATTTAATGAGGACATTTGTTAAGGTTGGGCATTCCCAATTCCCTGGCAGAGGGGAGTGTGCCCTCCCTTAGCAGTTGGTAGCTTGTAATGGGGGGAATTTCAATGATCAAAATTTTTTTAACAATAAAGGAAAGATTTGTTTTCTTTTGGTAATACATTTTTCAGAGAAAACATGAAGATAAACTAGGAACTGAACCTTGACTTGCTTCCATTTGATCAGTGCTGGCCCGAGTGTCACTAATTGTGTGCCGCTCCTTTCTCCGCTCCCATTCCGGCCACCTCAATCCCCTTACTTTGTTATATAACATGTTTACCGTAGGAAGGCTGTAGGACAAAACTTAACATGAGGGTGCACCTGACCCTGTTCACCTAGGGGGGGGGGTCACACTACGAAGTGGCCGCTTGCTTAGATTGGCCACTATTGGCACTATATTGGACAGCCTAGTTCCCTTGATTAATTCAGAGTGCTCTGAAAAACATTCCTCAAATATGTATTTAATAGTCAAAATTGAATTGCAGTGCCGACATAGTGGAAGTGAGAGTTTGCGTATCAAATGAGAGTGTGTAAGTGCAGTGTGGTCTATTCTCAAACGGGTGTGGACTATATCTTTGATATGTTTTTATTAGCTTGGCGGGATTTCGTACAACATGACCTGCCGGATTTTCAGAGGTCTGCCGACTTCAAACGGTCAGGTAGCTAAGCGCCTTTTTGCTGCCCGTTGCTGGTTGCTCACAATCTTAACGTTAATTGGAATTCGAATAATATAAACGCCGAAAGAACGGATTGTATTGCTGGATGGTTCGAGTACATCTTTTTCATGCCCAAAGTGCTCCTAATGAATCTGAAATTAACTGATTTCAATTAATAAAAACTGAAGTTTCTGGGATATGGACTTACAGCAGTGGAGGGCTAAGGCTATTGCGAAGAGGTAATATGGAGGATACAACTTGTTGGAAAATACCTATTTAACGAAAATTATTTGTTTTCATGGTTCCACTAAATTAATCTTCGTAGCAAATAAATATAAAATTAGATCCCCTGGTTTATTAAGTTTTGCATTGCTACACTGTTAAACATAAAAATAAAAATCTGGTGCGTGCGCGCAACACACAACTTTCACTTACCAACTTACTTAGATAAGAAATTGACGGGTTTTGTTAAATATCATTTCCCAAAGTCACACATTTTTCTACATTCATATCTTATTTTTATTAAAGCCGTTTTTGAGTAAATAAAAAACCCCGTGAAAATGATACAAAATTTATTAAGTAAAGTCCCCCCTTCGGTTGATCAATTTTAATGAAATGTTGGCTATCACATATTTGGCATATACATACATCAAATTCCCAGTTTGGTCACAATCGTGAAAGCCGTTTTTGAGTAAATAAAAAAAGCACGTAAAAATGATACAAAATTTATTAAGTAAAGTGCCCCCTGCGGTTGATTAATTTTGATGAAATTTTTACAGACATATCTCGGGCATATAAATAGATCAAATACTAAGTTTAATCAAAATCGTTAGTGCCGTTTTTGAGAAAATAAAAAAAAACACGTGAAAATGTTACAAAATTTAGTAAGTAAAGTCCCCCGGGGCCCGGTGTGGCTGTGCGGTAAAGCGCCGTACTCCCATGCCGGAGCTGCGGGTTCGAGTCCCGCCCTGGGTGGTGCTTTTCTTTCGTAGGAGAAGTATCACCCAGTGCCATGGGTGTTAGTACGGGCAGTATAGGGCTTCCTTAAAGTTCCAAAAAAAAAAAAAAAAAAGTAAAGTCCCCCCTCCGGTTAACCAATTTTGATGAAATTTTTACAGTCATATCTCGGGCATATAAATACATCAAATACCCAGTTTGATCAAAATCGTTAAAGCCGATTTAGAGTAAATAAAAAAAACACGTGAAAATGTTACAAAATTTATAAGGTAAAGTCCCCCCTCCGGTTAATCAATTTTGATGAAATTTTTACAGTCATATCTCGGGCATATAAATAGATGAAATACTCAGTTTAATCAAAATCGTTAGAGCCGTTTTTGAGAAAATCGAAAAAACCTAAAAAGTTATTAAGTAAAGTACCCCCTCCCTTTAAGTAATTTTGATGAAATTTATGCTGTCACATCGCGGGCATATACCTACAATAAATACCCAATTTCAGGATCGCACGGTTTATAGTTTTTGAGCTAGTCTGTTCACACACACACACACACACACACACACACACACACACACACACACACACACACACACACAGACACACACACACACACAGACCATTTCGCGGGACTTGGTCATTTCGACTCAGGGGACCCCAAAACGTGTATTTCCGTTGAAAACCGGAAGTCGAATTTTTTCACGATCGCAATACTTCCACTTACTATATATTTCATATATAGGTAAGTGAAAGAAAAAATAATTTGAGAGGTCTTCAGTGAGTGAATGCGTAGAAAAACAATATATAAAGCATTTTTATTTTCAAAAACACATGGTAAATAATCTTTGATGATGTTTTATGATTAATTCTAAAATTACAGAAGACTTTTTCCATAATTATAGTTCTCGATGCCATAAAGAGAATTAAAAAAAAGTAAATAAACGTAGATAAAGCTATTTTATGTCAATTGAACCAGATTTCTTTTATTTATATATATATATATATATATATATATATATATATATATATATATATATATTTAGAGATCAAGCCAGATCGTATTTATTTCATCTTAGTTTTTCCAGCTATCAAGTAAATAGGTCATTATTGCTCCATGCCTTAAGACACCCTTCTCCACCATACGCCTGTTCACAGGCATATATCAGATGTGATGATATGAAACCGGAATTAGCCAATGGTAGAAGGTAGCAGTCAATATAATCTTTTAACTACTCATTCAGTGGTGTTATCTGCTTTTGTTTACATGTGATAAAGTGTTCCGATTGATACCAATGTCAGTTTCATTCTGTGTTTAGTGGCGTAGAAAATGTCGACTTTTGTGCCAACAAATAACGATATGCGGACAGCATTTTCTGATTTTCTTTTTCTATCTGAAAAAAACTGTCACAGAATCACATAGGATGCTTATTGAAGCTTACGGAGAGCATGCCCTAAGCAAATCTCAATGTTTCGATTGGTTAAAAAAACTTAAAGATAGCGATCGGTGTCAGAAACAAAGATCTTGGAAAACCACCAAAAAGTTTTAAGACACTAATTTGGAAGCTTTGTTGGACAAGGATGACTCTCAAAAGCAGCAAAAACGTCCTTGATTAATTACATGTGATAGTGAAAGCCATTGGAAAGATCCAGAATGTCGGAAAATGGGTACCTCACCAACTGAATGAGAGGCAGCAGGAAAATCGAAAAACTTGCTTGCTAGGTACAGAAAAAGTCGTTTCTTCATTGAATTTTGACTGAGATGAAAAGTGCTCTTAAGCTTTGTATTAGTTGGGACTCAAATACTTGTATATCTCGATTTGACATTAGATTGAAAAAAGAAGCTCATGACAATAATAAAAATAAAATTACCTATAATCAGTAGTATGATTTTTTGCTAAGAAGCTGAAAGGTGTAGCTAGAACAGCTTATAAAATTTATTAGAAAACTGCAGAATAAGTAAACTAGCTGATTCATACAAATATTATTATATAATATATAATTTAAATTCAGTGAATAGTAAAAAATCCCGGGTAACTCTCGGTGACCCATTGGCATCGACTGCAAGGCAATGTTTGGTGGGATCAGATGGGAGGTATCTACTATCAGCTGCTTAAACCTGAGAAACTGTTAACACAGAACGCTATGTACAACTGGTGATCAATTTGAATCAAGCTTTGTCCCAAATATCAAGAAAGGACATACAAAATGATCTTGCTCCATGACAATGCCCCATCACATTCGGCTAAACGGACCAAGGAAACGATTCAAGCGTTTGGTTTTGAAAATCTTCTGCATGCGGCTTACTCAGCAGATTTGGCCCCTTCCGATTAGTACCAATTTGCATCGATGGGACACGCACTAGCTGAACAGCGCTTCACTTCGTATGTACGATGTACGAAATTGGCTAAGTGATAGGTTTGACTCAAAATAGGAAGAGTTCTTTTGGCGGGGAATCCATAAATTGCCACAGAGACGGGGAAATGCATAGATAGCGAAGGACAGAACTTTGTATAAAATAGTATGTATCATTTTTACACAACAAACACTTATTTTCTATTTGAAAAATTCCGGTTTCATATTTATACTGTAGTATAGTAAAACTGGCTGAGTTTCCTTTGGTTTATTCATTTTCGCCGGAGAATTATTATTAAAATATTTAAAAGGCGATATTAAGTGGAATTCATTATTTAGAATATCTACGACAGTAATTCTTTCTTTTATTTTAAATTAAACTCCGACGTGAGTTCACAAAAAGCAAATAAAATGTATTTCACCTTAACTTACAATATATAATCTTATTCAATCAATACCATGAAGGAACTCGAGAAAACGTTTGGGAAATCAAAGGTTGGGGACATCGAAGCTGTAATTATAATAATAAGAAAGTAAATATTAAATACAAAGATGATATGCTTAACAGGGTCTTGAGATTTGCAATTGATTGACGCCATAATGCATAGTAAATAGTAAATCATATTACGAGCTATAAATAGAATCAATAGGTGAATTCATAGAAATGGTTTTCCTCAATTTAATACATCGGGGCCTATATTTACTACAAGCAGTTCAAAATAGAATAAGGAAATTTAATTATCATCACTGAGACTAAAACCAAAACTTATCCAATTTATTATTATTTTGACTGAATAAGTACTGAGGCTGAGCATGAAAATAAATATAGATTTTATTCAGTTTACCGTTTACTACCTAGAATAGAGGAGTGGATAATATATAAAATCCATATGACTTTTATTATCAGTGACCCAATAACCTAATAATAAACTAAGCGTGAAATATAATAAATCCATACCTGAGTGCGTAATCTTCAAATCAATATAATTTTCATATTCAGCGTCTCAGATATAATAATGAGCCCCACTCTCTAAATATTCTTTATATTGGATAAGCTGTTATAAATGGATACCTGAGCAAGTAACCATTAAATATTTGTTTTCATCACAATCAGCATTCTTGATATCTTAATAATCGCTCTCAATACCGTTCTAGTAATTTATTTTCAACATAAAGGATTTCTATAAAAATGCTTAACCATATAATGTATAACAATCGGGAGGAATCTTATATATTAATTATCCTTAATTAATTAAAATCTTATACTAGATACCATAATGATTTGATCAGAAAATAAAAGTTAAGATGTGATTTTATTAAATGGGAATCTTTGAAAGGAATAAGAGTCTTACTTATTTGAGACTAAATTGACTAGGCTTAAATTAAAAATGATTTTATTACTAACTAACAAAAAAAACCAAGGGTGGATTTAAGTGGCTTGCGATTACCTGTAAAAATTACAATATCTTAATCTAATCACATTTTGTATATTTTAAGCACACTAATTCTTAATTATATATTAAATTCTATAATTTTCTTTGGTAGTTCGTGAAACAAAGTTGTTGTTCTTTCTATATTTAATTTTTAGAAAATATAAAGTAAGGAGATTTGCTGAAAAAGATTACTATAGGTCGTTTCATGCTATAAATTTACAAAAAGATATCAAATTGATCAAGGGTACGCATATCATTCAAAGCCAATCGATCATCCCCCTCTATTCTATGAAATTTAATCGTTCTCCTCATCTTAAAAATGGACGGAACGTAGGTAGAATTAAAAACGTCGGCAATTATTCTTTTCTTCTGCATTACAAGGAACTACTGATTGAAACCACTCAAACACATGGTCTACTTTTATTAATAGTAATCCGATAGAGATTTGCCCCTAAACAGAAATTATATTTAAAATCTAAAAAAAAAAAAGGATCTATTTTTAATCCTCTAAAAATATTCCTATAAAAAAAAACACACACACACATAACTATAATAGATTAAAAAACCTAGTCCAATTATAAATTTTTATATTGAATCTTGATCTCACAAACCTCTTTTGAGCAACACTCAACATGTTACAGAGAGTCAGTCTAACCATAAGTAAACAATCTACGAAGATGGAAGTTCGTACATCTGTGTTACCGAACATATTCGATTTGTTCATTTTGTGTGCATAATGTACTCTAGAATCACTCATCTTGTGACAACGATTCGTACCTTTTTTTTAACTACGAATCCCAATTCTCTTAAATTATATGATAACAATAGATAGTAAAAAAAATTATAGTTCACTCCAATAAATTTAGTTGATGTACAGTATACTTTATTTAATATTAAAGTCAGAATGATCTACAATCACTGACATCCATGGACAATCTTTTTGGGTGACAAATTTATTCATCAATTTCTTCGATCGCTCTAACTTAACCTTGGAATATGATACACTAAATATTTCAGCTATAATCATACACATACACATGATTTGTACTCACTCCAATTGCTGCGCATATCCTGACCCCATATTCGCTTGGTTTTCTTGTCCTGATCCCTACTACACATTATTTATACATCAACTAAAAAGAGCTGCCTGTGCTATTTACAAGCTGTGTTACTAAGATTTCGGCTTAGTCCATGAGTAAGTTCATATGTGATTCACACTTATGAATGTTTATTTTTCCATATGATTTTTACTAAAAATACCCTTAGTCTGTGCCTAAATAGTTTAAAAGGTTTATCTTACCGAATAAGTATGAACAAGAACTCTGATACTTTTCGCTAAAACCTGATAATTTTCCTAGATTCGCTGTTATCTAACCTTGACATTTACAGGTTTCCATTTAAGAACAAGAAGGAAATAATTAAGTATAAAAAAGAAAATAAGCAAACCTCCACATTCCAATTCGAATTGAATAAGCGTGCTAGGGAAACAAGAGCGACTATTAAGCCATACTGCTTGATTTATTAGAAATCTGCGCTTCCCCAACCCTTTAGTCACTATTATATAACCTTATTTTCAATATTTCAAAACTCTTAACCCAAATCATTTAATGATCTGGAAAACATGTGATTTAAGGAATATTAAACCTCCTAGATAAGGTCAAAGTGGTCCAAACACGTATGAAAAAAACACGTTTTCTGATATGGCATGCGAAGGTAGTATTCTGCGGGAGATAAAAAAAAAATATGGGGGAGGGTAGGGCATAATGAAACACGGGGCACAATGAAACAGTCGATGCACTGGGCGAACCAAAAGGTCTAGAGCAACCAAATTCAGACAGCAAGCGGTAACAGTGGCTCCAAACAAAGTCAGCTTATTGCCCCCTTTCGACTTGTTTCATGACAGACTCCACGTGCTGAAGTGCTGTTATGTGTGGCAAAACTAAAATTGTTCGTCGAACGGATTTTTGTCTCTAGGTATAAGTAATTATTTTATTCAATCTACTCTTAAAACTTTTTCATTATGCATGTAACTCTTAAAATTTTGCCTGACTTTGGCTTTCCTACCTATTCACGTTCATCGTAGGATATTAAAGACATAAAAATAGAGTACCACGATTGTTTCATCGAGCCACGTGTGTTTTTCATGGTGAAATAAGCAGTCGGTTTTTGTTTATTTATTTTTTCATTTTCTTACAGATTGGTGCGAAATTGAACACCAAAAAAACTGTATTAATTTATGACAACTTTCGTGCAAAGTCAAACTTCCCTCTTTCCTGAAGAATTTCGTGGCTATCTTAAAGCAGAAGAACGAAAATCCGACTGGTAGCCGAATAAAGTTTTTTTGTTAAGTATGGTGTTTTTTCAGCTGTCCCATGCCCGAGGTACAATGAAACAAAATTATTTTTTTTGAAAATAGCTGCTCGCGGTTAGACATGATGCATAAAATAATTTTTAATGCATTTCTTACATAGATCCTAAGGTAACATGGAAAAAAAAAAAAAAAATGAAAATAAAGTCTTAGTTGGGATGCTATGGGCAAAAAAACTTTTGTGTTTTTTGCTCATATATATATATATATATATATATATATATATATATATTGTATATACATATATATGAATTAGTATTGTATTTATATATATATACACATTCCGTCACACATTAAAAATTAGAATATAATAATAAATAATAAGTATCATTATTATCTTAACCACAAAAAAAATATCACAAAATTGTTACAATAGCTGAGCATTTTCTGGATAATTTCATTACTCATCCATCCATTAATCGCATTAAAGAAATTTAATAATTCTTCAAATGTATACTTCAAAGAGTAACCTCATTCGGGGAGATCATGGTAATGGATTAGAGAGAATAATTGTATTTGCGGTGAGATTTACGCTATTGTCAAGTAATCCGCTTGTTAGAAGTCGGTATGAACCATTTATTTTAATAATTTACCTCCTTCGTAACTTATCACTCTCAATTTAAGATATATCTCAGAAATTTTTAAATGCTCTTTTGCAAACGAAAACGATTTCTAAAGATTCTCCCTTATAATACTCTTACTAGATAACGCCAGCACAGCGCTGATTCAAAGGCCAAGGAAACAGGACATACGCCTGAATATGGGCCATTTCTTGGGGGGGGGGGGGGGAATGCAAAAAAGTAAATAATCTGTAATTAAAGAAAAGGAAATCGAGGTGTGTTGAATAAAATAAAGTTCAAATAAAATGAGTCGACTACTTATATGGATGATAATTTTTTATTTGTTTGAGGGTAGACAGATTTTATTTAAGTATTTTTGTGATCCTTTTATTTTTAACTTATTTTTTGTTCAACGTTTCGGCATTCTCGCCTTTATTACGCCATAATTTGATTTGTATTGTTGAAATATATTATAATTCTAATTTTAGATATTGTTCTCTTGATAATGACGTGAATGCCGAAACGATGAACAAAAAAACGTTGAAAATGTGGCATGTTTCATATCTCGATAAATTTGGGTGGCGGGATGGCCGAGTGGACAAACCCGTTAGAAAATACGCATTGCCATGGCAACGTATGGTTGGGAACCGGAAGATGGTAAGTTCGAAACCCTGAACCAGGGGACATTTAATAATACTCGGCATCAATTCCCCACCCTCTCCCCTGGCCCGGGTAACCCCGTATTGCCTAAACGGCGAGGAAGGGTAGAAAAAAAAATCTTGATAATGTAATATAACGAGGCATACTTTGTTTTTTCCGGAAAAATCATAGCATTGGGGATTTAAGACCCTCTGGCCAAAAAATAGGGGTTAGCATCCCTCTTAAGCACTCCCTATACTTGATTTAATAACTATTGATAAATTAATTTTTTTCTACTAGTTTCAGAAATGATTAAATCTGCCGAAATCCGAGATCTGAAGACCGAATATTCCGTACCGTGTTATTGAAAACTTTTTGCATTGATCATTGTAATATTAAATAATTTATCAAAAGTTATTAAATAAAATATAGGGAGTGCTTAGGACTGATGAAAACCTCTTTATTACTAGCAATGACGACCACGGTACGGAATATTTGGTCTTCAGTTCTTGGTTGTCTACAGAATTAATCATTTCTGAAACTAGCAAAGAGTTTAAAATTATCGCCTGTAAACACGTTAGGGGCTATTTCAATGTTGTAACACAAACAATAAAGATAGGAAAGGGGAATTAGAAAAGGGAAAACTAGCTTTGCCATTAATGTAGATGAATAAATAATATACCTAGGGGAGATTTTCATTCGGACCTAGGGGAAGTTCAATGGAACCACATATGTGAAAGTAATTTCCTCAGGGGACTTATATCGTATGAATTGTTCATGATACGCTGTTTTTAGTGGCATGTATGTTCCAGGTCCTGAGAGTAGGGATAATTTTAATTTGCGCCTGTGGTCACTTGATTTTATCTTGAGGGCACTTGCTAAAGCGAGGCAAAAACACTACCCCATTGTCTACCTCGTACCCTACCGCCCCTTCAGCTAAGTTCATTAACCTTCCTTCAATAATAAATGTATAATTGTCAATTGATAACAATAATTAATTGTTGCAGCCTTTGGGGTGGCAGCATTGAGTATTGAACAGTCGGCTAATCCTAGATGCCTACAATTATTTTTAAGAATAATTAATATGATTAATTTATTCAGTTTAAACAATATAATAGGGGGTATCACTATTAATTTTATAACTTTTATATTAATTTTTTAAGTAAAGGGGGAGGACTAGAGATTAATGCCTAATTAATTAAATTGCTCTTTCCAGTAGGATTCGTACAGGTAATTTATTATATACAGGTTATCATTCTGGTTGTCTGTCTATAAACTGGTAGTGCTCATCATTTTGCCACTCCTTTTTACCTATGTTTCATTATTCCATCCTTGTCGAGAAGTATTTAACATTTTTCCTATTTAGAACTATACAAACGCATGAAATCACAGGCGATTACTTTAACCCCTTTGCTAGTTTCAGAAATAATTAATTCGAGAGACACTAATTAATTAAAGTAACAGACACACCCTCCCGTCCAGACATATACAAAAATATTTACTTCTGCATAAATGTGCCACCTTATTATTTATTACATATTTAGTTTCGATTATTTTTATACACATTATAATTACAAAACAAAGCGCTGCTTATTAACTCAATAACACCCGGAAATAGAAGGTATTAAACTGATTATTTATTTTTTTTTTAAATAGTTCATGCCAAATTATTTAAATAAAACTTCAAATTCATCAAACAAAAAAGAAAACTAGGAGAACAAGAAAATAACATTACATTGAAATCAAATAAATTTAACAGTGATAGGAAAGTAACTGTATAACTTCTAAGGTCGGGTTTAGACAGACTCGTTCGTCGATAGCTCGCTTTTCTGACTCCTATCAAAGGTTCTAGAACTTTCCATAACATGTGCTCACGTGATATTAATTGTAACCGTTCCTGGCGGTTTAAAAGCTTCTACAAAGTTATTAACCAAAACGTCTTCATAACTTGATGAGTTGGTAATCTTGTTTTTATTCAGTATGCCTTAAAATATTTGATATACAACCATATACGATGATTGACATAAGATTTTTCGCCTTCCATGAGAGAAATGACAGTCAGAGCCCCAGGAAACGTCCGGAGAAGAGCTAGGGATAAAATAATACTTTTTCGAGCAACTCAGAAATTATCGATTTTCTGTATTTCCCCATGAATCTCGATCAATCATTCAATTAACTGGATTAAAAATATTGTAAAAACTACGTGGGCTTAACAAACTTTTATTGAAAGTCAAATTACACCATTCAATGTCACACAAATTATGGAAACACAAATATTTAAACAGGTTACAAAAATTATCACTTTGTAACACAGGAATAACTGAGCTTCAGAACAAGACTAACTTTCCAGTCCATTGCTCCTTGTATTTAGTCGTAAGAAGAACAGCCTCCAACCTTCTGGGCAAGCGTAGATGGTACTCGAACATCGTAGTCACAAACCTGTACTATGACATTTTGTTCCAACAGTTAGTTCGTTCCAACAAAAGGTCTATATAGTCCAAAGCTAATCTTACCTAAAATAAATGTTTGAAATCTATAAGTTATAGAATAGATAAATTAATATATATTCAATGGTATATAATTTGGGTTACTAATTACATATTTTAATGTCGACCTAAGAACTAAGCGGACCGTGATAACGAGTACCCCCTAAGCCCTCCGGCGGGGGCCGATACAGCCCGGTCCTTTGAGGGCCAACAGCCATAACTAGGGCCCAATCAACCCACTCCCTCCCTTCCTAATCATTATCCGATTCCCTCCTCCGTCTTTACAGTTATCGAATCAATTTCCCTTTCAAGTCTGGCCCTGTCAAGTCAATTCAGAAATCATTTAAAATTATATATAGGGAAAGGAAATATTAAATTACTTATAGTCGTAATGAAAACCAATATTCCGAGCTTTCATTTAACATTTGAAAATCAATCAACGCAAATAAAATTTAAAAACTAATTATTTTAGAAGCCTTAGAAGGGGCCCTCTTTAGCATTCTCCTACTCTCGTAGTGGGGTTACAAATCCACCCTTGTAGGATTAAATTTTAATTTTTGTTGGACCCGCGGAATAAATATTTTCCTTCCCACCGTGGTTAGAATAGGGTAGATTTCCTCCTCGAAATTCTAGAAAAGTATAACACACGGTCAGGGAGGGGTGATGATGAATGAAAAATAAAAATTTAAATATGATTGAAATATCATCTGATTTAAAATATGTAAATTGTTTTGCTATTGCTGTAAAGTCTTAGTAAAGAAATTTGTTTGTTTAACGTCCCTTTATGCTACTAAGGCAAATCGGACGATGCTATGTGTTTTAGTGTTTTAGACTTCTTTTGGAACCGTTACATTCATGTATATGCCTGTAAGTAATCACATGTTGTAGATGAGACGGGAATGATCTATACTTTTCTTTATTCCATTTCGGATTAATATAAAAAGAGAGGAACTAGGGACTTTAGTTTACTTTTGCGTCACTGTTCCGTCGCTTGCAGTTACAGGTTGTAACGTTGTTACTGATTGTGTTTGCCATTTTTTATTATAATTATAATAAAAATCTGGTGCGTGCGCGCAACACACTACTTTCACTTACCAACTTACTTAGATTAGAAATTGACGTGTTTTGCTAATAATCATTTCCCAAAGTCACACATTTTTCTACATTCATATCTTATTTTTGTTAATCGTTAAAGCCGTTTTTGAGTAAATAAAAAAACCTGTGAAAATGATACAAAATTTATTAAGTAAAGTCCCGCCTCCCGTACATCAATTTTGATGAAATTTTTACAGTCATATCTCGGGCATATAAATACATCAAATACCAAGTTTGATCAAAATCGTTAAAACCGTTTTTGAGTAAATAAAAAAAACATGTGAAAATGGTACAAAATTTATTAAGTAAAGTCCCCCATCCCGTAGATCAATTTTGATGAAATTTTTACAGTCACATCTCGGGCATATAAATACATTAAATACCAAGTTTGATCAAAATCGTTAAAACCGTTTTTGAGTAAATAAAAAAAACACGTGAAAATGATACAAAATTTATTAAGTAAAGTCCCCCCTCCGGTTAATCAATTTTGATGAAATTTTTACAGTCATATTTCGGGCATATAAATCGATCAAATACTCAGTTTAATCAAAATCGTTAGAGCCGTTTTTGAGAAAATCGAAAAAAACGTAAAAAGTTATTAAATAAAGTACCCCCTCCCTTTGAGCAATTTTGATGAAATTTTCGCTGTCACATCGCGGGCATATACCTACACTAAATACCCAATTTCAGGTTCCCACGGTTTATAGTTTTTGAGCTAGTCTGTTCACATACACACACACACAGACACACACACAGACCATTTCGCGGGACTTGGTTATTTCGACTCAGGGGGTCCCAAAACGTGTATTTCCGTTGAAAACCGGAAGTCGAAAATTTTCACGATCGCAATACTTCCACTTACTATATATTTCATATATAGGTAAGTGAAAGTAAAAATATTATATCACGTGGGTGTTAAATTATTAATTTTATTCCTGACATCAAATGAAGAACGCATAAAATATATAGTAAGGGAAATTATTGCGATCGTGAAAAATGTCAACTTCCAGTTTTCAACGGAAACACACGTTTTGGGGTCGCCTGAGTCGAATTAACTATGTCCCACGAAATGGTGTGTGTTTGTGTGTGTGTGTGTGTGTGTGTGTGTGTTAGTGTTTGGGGACGGATCTAGCTCAAAAACTATAAAGCCTACAAAACTGACATTTGCTATTTGACATGCCTTGTTGTGGCAGCAAAGATTTCCGAAAATTTCAATTTATAATGAAATTAGTAGTAATACATATGGATAATATACCGTTGGAAAGCTTAGAATATAAGAAATAAAATATTTAGTTATATAATAGTAAAAGGTCGCTGAAACGAAATATTGGAGTATCAAGAAAATAATAATTTATACTTTCAGATTATTTAAAAGACATTATTCGTTCCCATGGTACTAATCGCAAATGCCTTAAAACAATAATTAAAAAAAAACTTTCTAATTTCGTTTTGACAATGAAAAAACAAAGAAAACTGTTTAAAAAGAAGACGATAGTGGGAGCATTGTGAGGGAAGGCGAAGTGCGTGCTGCTTAAAATGTTATCGATTGGAAAAAAACATATGGCGATTCCTAATGAATCAAAGGTGTTCCAACAAGCACTTAAAAACGCTCGCATGCGCAATATACCTTTATTAACTGCTCATTTTTGACAAGGAAAGGCGTTATATGCATGGGAAAAGAGTCGACAACGTGTTTCAAGAACTTGATATCGGGTAACCTGTAACTAACTTTTTTTTTTTTTTTTTTTTTTTTTTGGGGGGGACTTTAAGGCTTCCACTGAAGCCCTATACTGACCATACTAACACCCATGGCACTGGGTGATACTTCTCCTACGAAAGAAAAGCACCACCCAGGGCGGGACTCGAACCCGCAGCTCCGTCATGGGAGTACAGCGCTTTACCGCACAGCCACACCGGCCCCCTACTAACTTGTAACTAAGTTGGGTAACTTGTAAGTACGTTACTAGTGATTTTAATTATTACAGATGTGGTATAATAACCAGATATACGATTAATTAATAAGTTGAGAAGAAAAATTCACTTCAACTAAACGAAAATCATAAAACTTTACTAACCGATCTTTACACCATGGACACTTGTTGATGAGTTGGATCTTTAAAATAAGAGGAGAACTATTATAACTGAACTTTATACTACAAGGCAGGGTAAGGATTTTTTACTCCATCCAACATGAAAGAGGGGGAGGATATAATGCATTTTTAGGTTATCTGCCCGGTCTTGAGCAAGTATTGAGTAAGATGGTTTGAGCAAAATAAATTAAGCAGATCTCAGGTTTTACAATATTTGAATGGGAAAAATTGAGCTGCTTTTGACTATTCAAAGCAAGCGTGGAATTATATATATCAATCAAATCATCATTATGTATGATGATTATTTATTATTTACTAATGTTATTGTTTTTATTTTTCTTAGTTCGTTTAAAATGTGTGTAAAAAAACTAAACCCGTACCAGTACAAACCATGAAGTGGTTGAGTACTGTTCCTTTGACAACAATCGTGCAAGGAGGTGATTTGACCGTGATAACGCCCAACGACCAAGTTGTTGTTGTCTGTTAAGGCTCAATGGAAAAAAATAAATATTTAATAAAAGATTATATAAATATTTCGTATACATTCACACCAGCCAGCAGGGTGGGGGATTGATGCCGAGATTAATTAAAGTTTCCCCTGGCTCCAGGTTTTGAACTTGCTATCTTCATGTTTCCAAACAGACGTTGCCATGGGCAACGCGTATTTTCTAACGCGTTTCCCCACTCGGCCATCCTGCCACCCTACTTAAAATATCTGATAACGTTGATGTGACTCCTGAACTGGACAGATATGAAAAATAAAAAAGGCACTGTCAGGTGTGTGTCAACCACTAGGTTTTCCCCCTTAAATTTTCAATTAAGATTACCAACTTTAGAGAGGTTGGGTTTGTTCCAGGAGGGTCTCTCGGCCCACAAGGCGAACTGTTGCAGAATATTAAAGATATCATGGACTCGAATCTGGGTTAGGATTCGAACTCGAGTCTCCCTTTAAAATGGATGTAATGAACAAAATTTGTTTGCATTCACATGCATCGGTTGAATCATGCTTGCTGTTGGGATTTCTCTGATAGTCATAGACCTACAAAGAGTATAAATGGATGTTATTCAAATATCGACACAATGATAAAGTTGCGATTCTGTGAAAATAAAATTTTTATGAAGAGCATATGGTAAATTTAGATATTAAATACTTTAAATTAAAAAAATCGGTTACGCAAGTTCAAATCGCGATTTATACATTAACAGGTCAAGATACAGACTCGCAAGTTCAGAACAGTATACTATAGGCTCTTAGTGTAAGATTTAACATAAAAACCGATTTTCACAAAAAAAAAAATCAGATTCGCGGCTTTACCAGTGTGCCCACGATACACTGTAGTTTTGATATAAACTTTTTTTCTTTTTTTTTTTTTTTTTTTAATAATTTCATTTCTGTTATTATTATTATAGTCTTAATTAAATTAGGGCGTACTTTTGAATTGCTAAAATCAACATAGTTCATCTTTTCTTTTTAATTAATCTCTTTTTTTATGAAATAAACGGGAAAATGGAAATAATAATTTGCGTGAATTATTTACGCTATTGAAAAACTTTCCATGGACGGGGAAATGAATTTAAAAAAGATTTAAGTAAAAACGCAGTCACCGTGAAGGGATCTCATAAAAGGAACTCCTTCCAGCCTTTAACGTTTTTATATGAATTTCAGCCATGAGATCCGTATGAAAGGGCTCAAATCCTATAAGAGTGAGAACCTGAGCGGCGTTGACGTCAGCCGTGAAATCCAGTGTTATAAATAACTTAGGAGATAATAAATAATCAACAAGTGTGAAAACTGGTTGTAGAGGAGCTTGACGTCCTCTGTCAGCCTTGAAATGAAATAAGTGGGATATAAAAAGGCTCGAAGTCAAGATGAGGCAGGCTGTCACGAAATGAAAGAGGGGAGGGGCGTATAAAGAGCGGATGGGAGTCACTGAATATTTCGAACGAATGCATAGGAAGCTTCTGGGGTAGCCGTTGAATGGAGTTCAGAGTTTGAGGGGTAATTTTTGTTGCTAATTAGCGGGGACTTGCCCTTGGGCTTTGAAGAATAAGTAGACTAACTCCTCTTTACAATGCTAATATTCTCGATGTCTTAACCCCTTATTAAAGATATTCAGTGCAGCACAGTGAACCTAGCGCCAGCCATCAGGTCCAGGACTAATTAAACAGAATCTTACTTAATTCTGAATTCAACATAAAAGGCAGTTGAAAATACCGAAACCATTAAAACAGATGGTCAATGTTGGTACAAGAATGTGTTGAACGAACCTCGTACTATTAACTTTCAGGAAACTTCTATTCAGCAAAAAATGATGGAAAGATTTTTTATTAAAAAATATAGTAATTACACCCGTGATATAATGAACGATATATTTTTTTTTTTTACAATTAATTAACAGACGAAAATTTCATTGATATTTCTTAAAGTTCTAGTATTAATAACAAGTTACATTCAGATTTTTTTTTATAATTTAAAATAATTGTCTTTCGTAATATTTTTTTGTCATCAAATACTAAGCTTTTTATTTTTCCTAATAATGAGTGTTAAAATAAAAAAAATACGAAAAAGAACACCACGTGGATTCCCAGAACCGAAAAAACAACCTTAACAAGAACAAACACAAAACTCTGGATTTAATTCTTACTAAGCATCACTAATGAGGGCTAGTTTGAAAGGTTTTGAAGCCTCTCGGCAGATGAGGATTACATGGTATGTTTTTTTGATCCGTGGACCAAAGAGAAAAAGAATATTCTTTCAAAATATTCTGGAGCAAGCATCCATTATACACATTTAAAAGGAAAAATCTGGGTCACCCTTGTGAAATATCTCTTCTAAAACGAATGAAGATCCGAATCGTAAGCCAACAACAGGAAATATCAATAACGTAAATCAAAACACGTTAACTAAGGGTCACCTATGGTATAGTGGTTAGATACTAAAGGTCGAGGGTTCGCGTCCCCTGAAGGGAGTAAAAGATCCATAGCTACGCCGTCCCTCGGTCAGGACGTTTTTTTATTTTCTTCATTTGGTCTAGTCAGAAAGTATTGCTTTCTGTAGACTGGAGAGATATCCTTTTAAATGTTGAGGATTTTAAAATGATATCATAAGTTAACATGATAAAATGATATGATAGTTGTTCAATTTTTGTTTCTATGATAAATTCATGATCCGCTTGCACGGGCACCAAGAGACTGATAATAGTTTGCTCTTGTCATTGACACAAATGGCAAGTTGGTATTACTATGTTTTTCGAAAGCTAGGTTTGATTCCTCTTGTTGGCAATGTATTTGGAGGAGAGACTACTCCATTTCCCTTGTAACAACTTCATTGTTTCATCGTCATTGGCTTTATCAGGCCTCTCATTGTTCCAATTCCCTACGTTTGATACATTTAGTTACTTAGAAATGCCGTACGTGTTGATTGGCACTGCTTTTACAGTCGATTATGCAATTGTCTGAGACAAGCGTTTTAGAACACACCTCGCCTATATAACACTCCTAATTAATTATACGTTGAATTGAAAAAAAATGAAAAACAAACCTCGGCTTAAAGGGATGTCAAATGCTACACTTTTTAACAGTAAAAAAAATTGGCTGATGCCAGCAGCATGACTTTCATTTACCAACCTCTTTGAGTTAAAATCGTGTTTTTATAAATATGTTAATACCATTTAGTAACTTCGCAGAAAATAACTTTTTTCAGATTTATTTACTTATTTTCCTTAGTTAGTCTCTAAAAGGCCTGGAGTAATCTCAAATGGTATACTATTAATAATCATATTTCCGGAAATTGAAATTCGTTGGACAGACAGAACCCCTTAGCACAAACACTACATTTAATTCGAACCCCTACATTCTACACCGGCGGCTTTTGATGTGGTGGCCGAGAGTTTGCTTAAAAATTTACTACAGTCATTTATTTATTGCATAGCAATTGATCCATTTGGAATACCACGCATTTGCATACTGCTAATTTTCGTATTGCAAATCATAAATAATAAAAAATTTCTCTTCTATTCGTTTATTTTGATAATATAAGCAATAATTTGTTATTGCTTTCACTTATCTAATATGAAATATATAGTAAGGGAAAGTATTGCGATCGTGAAAAATTACGACTTCCGGTTTTCAACGGAAATACATGTTTCGGAAATACATTGTTGGGGTCGCCTGAGTCGAATTACCTATGTCCCACAAAATGGTGTGTGTGTGTGTGTGTGTGTGTGTGTGTGTGTGTGTGTGTGTGTGTGTGTGTGTGTGTGTGTGTGTGTGTGTGTGTGTGTGTGTGTGTGTGTGTGTGTGTGTGTGAACAAACTAGCTCAAAAACTGTAAATACGTACGAACCTGAAATCGGGTATTTGGTGAATTTATATGCCTGCAGTGTGATAGCTTATATTTCAAAAAATTTGCCAAAACGGAGGGGCACTTCATTTAATAAATTTCGTCACATTTTTACTTATTTTTTTCTCCAAAAAACGGCTGTAACTATTTTGATCAAAATGGGTATTTGATGTATGCATATGCCCGCGATGTGACAGCCAAAATTTCATTTCCTGTATTATGAAAATAAAAAACATTCATTCAACAATAAAAAAAATCAATTTGTTTTAGAGAGAAAATAGGTGATGCTCAAATTATTTAAACATTTAAGGTGTGAAAGAAAATGGTATAAGATAATCTTTAATTTATTATATTTTAGTTTAGAAACTTTATTTCCATAATAAATTTCTGAACGTAATTTAAAGTGATTTTAGAGGAACAGTAATCGTTCTCAATTTCGAGAACGGCATAAGAGACCAACTTTCTATTGATCACCTTTTTTGATTTAAATACCTTCTATTGATTCGCCTCTTCGAAATATTTAGAAAAAACAACTCGCAGTAAAAAACAAGCAACCAGTAAAAAAATCGAATGTTGATGAAATTAGGCCCCTAAAAAGAAAATAAGCAATATAAATCGAAAAGTACTGAAAACTTCCAAATTTTGCAATACAGATACTCTATAACTTATGAAGATATACAATTAAAGCATAAAATGTGGAAAAATGTGTGATGAATGGCGTTTACATGTTTTCGAAACATGTCTATTTCTAATCTAAGTAAGTTCGTAAGTGAAAGTTGTGTGTTGCGCCTTCGCACCCGATTTTTAATTCACGATTATCCTCGTAATTGCTTCCTCATAACCAAAGGTTAGAAAATATCTAGGGGTTATTTTCTTCAAAATGAAAAGGCAGCGGTATAGCATAGCGAGGAAAGTACTGAACTAATACCTACACCCAAACATTAGATAGTAGTGGTGCGCACTTATCTATTCAGCCATGAACTATCTGGGCGTAGCACGCCTCTATGGATTGGGTACTCTTAATTAAATGATGAATTATTAAGGGAAACAATTAGGTGTTAAGCTCTATCTAGTATTTCCCCAACCACTTCCTGGCACAGTCTTTGTCCCAGAAGCGTTTATTCCTCACAAAATACTAAACTCATATCCCTTCTTAGGTTGTAGAACTACAGAATTATTACAAAATTTAACAGTAGTCCATATTTTGGACTCTCTTTTTTTTTTTCCTTTTTATTAGAACCAAGATTTGTTATCAAATCCTATTTCGCCAAACTGTTCCTATAGAATTTAAAAAACTAATTAAAATAGCCTATAACAAAATGTTTACTGAATAATTATGATAACAGTTTTATTTTTTTTTTATAGAGATAATAATAAAAAACGACCACACGTCTTTATATCGGGAATTTTATTTCGTTGAGAAAGTTGCACAATTTATGGGCTTTGTCTTTATTTATTGATCGTAGCATTTCCTCATCTATGATCCGCGATCCCAGGCTAATTCGCCTCTGTTTCTCAAACCTTTTACATTGGAATACAATGTGTCTTGGATCCTCAGGGCATGCCCGGGCATAGGCATTTTGGGCAATCACCGTTCTTAACTAGACCCATTAACTTTAAGAATTTATTCGTTCTGCCATGATTTATTCTTAATCTCGTCAACTTAACTAAATTTGGACGGTTGACATGACGTTTAAGAGTCGAGAACCATGGAATCAGAGTTACCTTCTGGTGCACGTCGTAGTGGTCCTTACCTTTCGAGGAACATTGACACTCGTAAAATTGCTGCCAGTCTTTTATTATTGTTCCTCTCACTACTCTGGTAATGTCTAACAATGGGATCTTAGCGTTATCTCGGTGAGTCTGACTTCGATTAGCTACTTTGTCTGCCTGCTCGTTTCCCGATAGGCCCACGTGACCCGGATAATGCCAATAACCAATACTACTTCCAATGGGTATTGGAAGTAGTATTAGTTTTTGGCATTATGCAATGCACAAATTTTAAAGGAAATATATGTTTGTGATTTGTTTAGATGGAAAAATTCTAGGTGTTTGCACACAGCTGCTGAATCAGTTAGAATAACTATTTTGTTCGAGAAGTATGTTTTTTCTGCGTGCGTTATGGCATTTAGAATGGCAAAAAGTTCAGCAATGAATATGATGAATTTGGGTGACACTGATAAAGATAATTTCTGGATCTTTTGGGTATCAAATATGGAGGTTCGGTTTTTAGTTTTTGATGCGTCAGTATACACTTGTATGTGTTCTAGGTATCGTTCTGTTATTGTGCTTAGTGCTAGTTGTTTTAAACAGGTTGGGGGGTAGAAACTTTTCTTTTCAACTTTGCCAGATAGATGGGAGTTAGTGTGGATTTTTACTAACAATTTAGGAATGGGGATAGAGTATTCTAGAGGAGCATCGGAAGTGTGTAGAGGTTTGAGAAGAGGTTGTAGCTCGTTGATGATTTCAGCTAGTTGGGGGCAGAAAACATTACCAGTTCAAATTTCTTTGCCAACAGGGTGTTTATCGTCAGAGCAAACTTTGAGGATATATTTTTTGGTGAACCATGTTCTCCTCAAGTGTAAAGGCATCTTTCCGGCTGAGGCCTGTATTGCATTGATGGGTTACGTTTTAAAAGCCCCTAGACCTAATCTAATGGCAGAGTTTTGAACTGTATTTCGCGTATTGATGAGAGGGGACTTTGTTTGGTTATAGATGACACAGGAGTAATGCTGATACTATTGTAGCAATACAGATCGGACTATTGTTTTATAGAGAGTAATCATGTTATATGGGTGAGAGCCCCAAGAGTCCCCGGCTAAAGAAATTAATATGTTCATATTTTGTAACGATTTATAACGATTATTTTTTATATGAATTTTGAAGTTTAGTTTTCTATCTAGTGTTACACCTAAGAATTTTAAAATTTCGTTGCTTTTAACTTTGTGCCTATCGTTAATGATTTCAAAATCTTTTAAATTAACGTTTCTTTTTCTTGTGAAAGGAGTAATGCTACACTCGTCCGGGTTAAGTTTTGAAGACTTGAGCTAAACATGAGATTAGCGCAATGGGGCGGTATGATTTTATCTCCGAGGGATCTTTTCCAGGTTTTCATATAGGGAGTATGGGAATATTTCGCCAATCAGAAGGTATTCTGGCTTCCTCCCATAGTTCATTATAAGCTAGGAGCAATCTCTGCTTCATCAAGTTTAATCATAACGTAATTAATTCCATCCATACCAGGGGCGGTTCCTGTTTTTCCTTTCAGAGTTGCTTCAAGTTCCGTTAGTTGAAATGGTGAGTTCAGTGGGTCGGTAGCCTGTGTTTTAGAGCCGTGAATCAATGGTTGTCTGGGCGCAAAAATATTTGACAGTTTCTCAAGGAAGGCAATTGCAGATGTTCGACTTGCTAACACAATGTTCTGAAAATTGGTCCGTTTCCTACGTAAAGTTTTAATTTTGTTCCACATAGAACCGGTTTGGTTGTGGTTGATAGTTTCTATGTAAGTTTTCCAAGTTTCGTTTTTTGCCTTTTTAATTAGGGATTTAGTTTTATTTATTTCAGCTCTCATAAATTTGTAGTTTTCTAACCTCCTATTTTTTAAATATTCTTTTATTGTGTTCTTCTTTTCCCGATACGACATACGAATTTCCTCATTCCACCAACACTTAGGAACGAATATAGGGTGGTATACTGATCTCTTTCGTGGAATGGCTGCTTCTCCTGCTAGGTTAATGATATTGGTCAGATCGGATATATAGTACGTGAGATTTGGATTATTCAATTGAATGAGGTATTCCGAGTAAATTTTTCCATTTAATCTTTTGAAATTGCGTGAAGGCTTAAAATTGTGTTGAGAATGAATCCTGCAATTGTTTAATTCTATTATTATTTGTAAATGGTCACTACCTAGTTTAGTTAGTGGTTTCTGGGGTGACAGACCAGGTAATGTCATGGTAGAGATCAGCAGTAACGAGGGTTCCATCAATGGATCAATTATAGAGGGTCTTAATACAGAAGTTCCTAATCTTGTGATTATTCCTGTTTCATTTAGTAGCAATAATGGACTATTCTGTAAAGTGCGTATCCTCTGGGTGTATCATATTCCTGAGGGCCAAAAAATGAGGAGTGAGTGTTAAAATCTCCCCCCAAAATCAAACTTTTTTATAGTAAATTAATCTATTTTCCCTGCAATGTCTGGGTAAACCAGTTCTTCCTTCATGAATAGTCAAGCTTATAATTTTTAATACTCGCACACTACACCATATACTAGCATACCTCAATAAGATTATAATTTTTAATCGTATTGAAGTATGGGAGTAGGGAAGTACCCTCTTGTATTACTATCACTTACCTATATATGAAATCATGAATTTTTTTTTTTTTTTTACAGATACTCTATAACTGATGGAAATATACAAATATAAGCATAAAAATGTGGAAAAATGAGCGAGTTGAGGAATGGCGTTTACATACATACAATCGAAACACGTCAATTTCTAAAGTGAAATTTCTAAGTGAAAGTTGTTTGCTGCGCGCTTCGCAAGATTTTTTTATATTGCATATTTAGCCATAATTATAAAAAAATATTAAACCGACTTCGAAACCTAGGAACCAGTAAAAATAAATTCACTGAAAAGTATGAAATAATTACCTTCTGATTTTTATGAATACACAGCAAAGTTGAAAATGGTGTAAAAAGTGGAAAAGTGCAATAAGACGAATAATTTTATTTTGATTTGTACAAATACACACTAATTGTTAATAAAAATTATTAAATTTAAATATTAAATACTATGTTCAATACAACACAATCTTTTCGGAGGCGGCGCAAAATAGAAAAGACATGTTACTGATACAATTCCATTAGTAGGCATTGAAATCAATAGCTGGGAAGAGAAGATCCATTTAGAAGATTTTCATGCCTAGTGTAAAAAATTTTAAATTTTGCGCCACCTCTGAAAAGATTGTGTTGTATTGAACATAGTATTTAATATTTAAATTTAATAATTTTTATTAACAATTAGTGTGTATTTGTACAAATCAAAATAAAATTATTCGTCTTATTGCACTTTTCCACTTTTTACACCATTTTCAACTTTGCTGTGTATTCATAAAAATCAGAAGGTAATTATTTCATACTTTTCAGTGAATTTATTTTTACTGGTTCCTAGGTTTCGAAGTCGGTTTAATATTTTTTTATAAAATATTTTTTATTTCACAATTTTTAGTTGGAGAAGATAAAAAATGTAGAAAACCGTACGTTGGTTTAAAAATTTCGTTGGTAATTGGTCGTTTATAATATAAACGTTGGTTTAAAAATTTCGAAATCTTTTTACGCTCTACCACGTTTGTCTTTCCCAGGTCTTTTTATTATACAATAATTGCATAAAATTATTATGAAATACACTTTACCTTTTCAATTTTATGAATACACAAAGAAAAGTGGAAAAGCGGTGCGTGTATTATACAACTTTCAACACACTACGTTTTATGATTACAAATGGATTTTTTTTTTTTTTTAAAAGATCAATGTTCAATTGGGAAGGGAACACATAAAATGTTTTTCCACAATGACAATATTTTTCCTTTGCTAAATGTCGTCAGTACTTGTCATTTACGTAGAGAATCAGTGTTCCGAGATGTGTTGAGTTAAATATACATAAATACATAAATCCGGCCATTCCGAGATGAAGTAGATAAGTCACTGAACAGTCGAGATTTTGGCCGGTTTTAGACAAGATATCGGTAATGGAGAATCGATGAGGATGCCAATATGACCTATAGTAGATTTGAAAGTAATTTTTAAATTTTGATTGCTTGAATATCCTTCTGAAAACTATGGCGATATTATACACGACTTCATTGGATTACATCATTGGATAGAAGTCCCTGCAAAAAAAGGGGCATACCATAAAATTTATCGATATCAAAAAGACTGCCCCGCTAGGATAGAAGCAACAGGGTTTGGGACTCACATATGGTTAATTTATTATTACGAAGGATATTATTATTCTCCGTATTAGACTACTGACTTAATTCCAAAGATTGATTCAATTATGTTCGTAATTCCTTTCGATGAATTTTTGACTAAATTTATTACCGAAGTACTATGAATTATATCCTTCGTAATAAAACATTATTCAGAAAATAAATTGCTAAACAATGTTGCTTCAATTCTAGTGGCGTAGCATTTATCATAATTTTAAATTTAAACGATCCTTCGGGAACTTGAAGAACTCTTAAATTCTGCTTTAAAACGATTACCAATACTCAGTCTTTCTTGGAATTCCAAGAATTTTGTTGTCTTATGATTATGGTGTCCAACCGTTGATTAGATCTAAATTAAGAAGGTTTACTGTTATCGGTGAATATACATCTATCTATTATTTATTCTAATATCGCTACAGAAAACGGCAGCGATATTATATTCTGCTGATATTTATATCTTCATTTAAATCTAATGTTGAAAAAATAGTTAAGGTTATGTATAGGTTTGTTCCAACAAGCACGTAAAACACATCGATAACTAACAGACTGCTGATGTTCTCCCCCCTCACTCTTATGATTCTGAATTTGATTGGTTGGTTTTCCCATTTGATTCATCCAGCAGTAGTACAATATTTGGATTTGTTAGTTATCAATTAGTTTTAATAGCTTGTTGGAGCATACCTTATATTATAAATGTCATATGTTTTTCCAATAAGTAAACAATTTGAGCGATAATTAAATAATTATTTTCATGTTTTTTCCCGATAACTTCTTAAATAAATTAGGAACCCCAAAAAGGTTTAAATGGGACAACCTTGGGAAAATACTCTACAAGATGCAAAAGGTTTCGTTCCAATTGGTCCACCCATCTCTGAGTAATCGGTGAACATACATAGAAAAAAAAAAAAAAAAAAAAAAAAAAAAAAGGCACAAAAAAAAGTCACATACGTATCGAATTGAGTAACCTCCTCTTTCGTTCGAAGTCGGTTAATAAAAGACCGTTAAGTACTCCATATAATACTTCATGTATGTATCTATTGGAAGACGTGTTTTATTTCTCCCTTTATTTCATCCCTAGCAGGCCATTTCTATCACGATAAAGCATACCTAAATTTTAAAAAAATGTCGAAATTAAAATCGTTAGAAATGATATATTTTATTATCGTAAAAATGATGAAATGTATGGAATAATTCTGTCACATCAAGGGGCATATACGATCTCAAATAACTAATTTCAGGTTCGTAGGCCGCACAGTGGGGCAAACTAGGAAAAAAAAAACAAAATCCAATGTTCATATCTGGAGTTAATTGTTATTGTATTTCATTCTTGAATAGTTAACACATAAAAAACTATTAGTTCCTGTCTTATCAAAAATTTCTTTTAAGCAGAAATTTAAGGTTTTGTCGTGGTCGTAAAAATGTCATTTAAAAAAAAAAAAAATATATTTTGAGCTATTTACAGCACATTTGAGTGATAGTTGTTTTACAGCCTTTATGTGCATATACGGACGTACCACTTTATAACAGTAGTCATCCTATATAAACAATTAAATATGCGAAAATCTTTCACACAAAATAATTAATTTGAAGCATAATTATAGTTTGGGGCTTATCCTGGCTTAAGATAATAACGATTGATCTATGACTTGGATGTATCAAAGAATATATTCCTCTTATATCTTTTGCCTTTATTTGCCTATTCGGTAATTATTGTAATTTTTGTGAAAATTTTCGTGGCGCACTGCACGGCTTGGCAAACGAGGGAAAAAAACAAAAATCAAATGTTCATATCTGAAGGTAATTTTTATTGTTTTTCATTGTTGAATAGTCAACAAATAAAAACGATTAGTTCCTTTCTTATCAAAAATTTCTTTTGAGCAGAAATTATAAGTTTTGTCGTATTTGTAATATTGTCATTTATTTTTTAATAAAAATATTTTGAGCTAGTTACAGCACATTTGAGTGATAGTTGTTTTACAACCTTTATGGGCGTATATCGACGTTCCACATTAGAACAGTATCCATCCAATATAAAAGATTAAATAAGCGAGAATCTTTCGCACAAAATAACTAATTTGAAGCACGATTATAGATAAAACCTTATCCTGGCTTAAGATGGCAGGGATTTATCTAGGACCGGAAAGTATCAGAGAATATATTCCTCTGATTTCATTTGCCTTTTTTTGCCTGTTAGGTAATTATTGTCAATTATGTGAAGAAATTAGCGGCACCCTAATAAATTCCTGATAAGTACACTGCCCTTAACTTGAATGTCTCCAATTTATTCAAAAATCATTGAATCGCATCCCCACATACCTACACAATCATGGTTTAATTTTAATTTAAATTTGAAATATTATATGGTTAGCGTAATACTCAATGCAACTTGACAGCCGCTTCATCCTCCTCCCAGAGAAAAATTGTTGAAGTATAATTTTCGACTCTGGTTCTGGTCGAGCTGTTTTTATCCAGTCAAAACTGTCTAAATATCAGTATGAGGTTATTAGAAAGGCGATTTAAGACAGTGGTCTCAATATTTTCCTATATAAAGTTACTAGACATTAGCAAAAAAAAAAATTCTACCTTAGTTTAGGAAGGAAAGGAAATTTAAATTAATATTGAGTTAAATCAAAGTAAAATAAGCTAAATTAATGTTGTTTGTTTTTTTATTGAGGTATAAAAGCCATAAAACCCTAAGGTTATTAATGTCTTTGTTTACCTGTAGCTAAATTAAGTTAAAAGTAAGTTCAATTATTTTTTTTAATTATTTAAAATATCCGTTCTTAAGCTTCCTCTGTAATTATATAGACGTAAAAATATATAATTTTTAAATTTAGTTGCAATCCTATTGTAATTTTTCATTCTTAATCGAATGAAACAATTTACATTTCGATAGGACAAACCGTTCCCAAGATATAGAGTTTTTTCCACTTTTTTGCGGTTTGGCCCCACTGTGCGCCGCACAGTGGTTAAAAGGAGTAAAAAACCTATTTTTTAAAGGTATCGGAATAATCTTTTTCTTTTCATTATTAATAAATAGAATAGTTACCTGAGACATTCCATCAATTTATTCGGAGATATTCCAATTTTTACACTTATCATGACCCTTTGAAAATCGATCATTGAAAGTTTATTTTTCAACGAAAAATTTATAATATTATAATTATTGTTGCTACTAGCATTTTCCCTTCATAATCATGAAAAGCGATCTGACATATTACACAACCATAAAAATGATGCTATCTTATCTATGTTTTAACCCAGAAATAAAATTCCGAATAAATGCAATAAAAATAAGACAATTTTTTTTTTTTTTTGGTAATCCGTATTTTTCAAGCGCAGCCGAGCGCAGTTTTAAAATTCATTTTGTTAAGAAGAAGATACCTCCAAGGAAATATTAAAACATATTCTAGCTGCGTCCACCTGCGTCTGTAAATGAGTGATTTTTTTAAATTGAATTACCTATGTTATTTTATGTAGTTTATTCGCTATGGAGCTTGTGCTTCGAATTAAGTTATTACTAATCGTTTAGTAAAACATCATGCCTTACTTACTAGCTCTGTAGCATCATTTATAAAGTCATTCTGAATCGTTATTAGGTCGATGATAATAAAAACTTTTTCACCTACCGTAATTTTAGTATTTGTTAAAAAATTATTAATAATAAGCTTATTAAATAACTCGGATAACTTGGTGAAAATAAACCGATTTCTCATTAAAACTCTCTTGCCTCGCTTTAACAGTAAGTGGCAAGAAACTCATAGAAATACCAATAAAACCAATTTATTAAAAAAAAAAGAATGCCTTGCACAGAACCAAACTCATGGCTTGGTATCACTTCACTACTTTCAAGTAAAGGCTTCGGTTTTAAACTTTCCCCTTTATTGGTAGAGTGCGATAGGACGGTAAGTTGTGGATTTAGAATCATTTTGAGTGTGGAGAGTTTCCAAAGAAGATGATAATAGGTTATGTACAAGATAGATTTATTGATCTGTGTGAGAAACAAAACAGTTTTTCGAGGAAGGTGATAAGATCATAGCTCGGTGCTTTTCTGTTCGGATGTCCCTTGACTGCTTTATGGATTTTTTTTTGGGTGAAATACAGTGAAAGAGGTGGATCATTAGATAGAGTTAGTTGAGCTGTCAATTTGTGTTGGTTAGTTCTACTCCTCACTTAATACTCTTGTAGAAATGGATCCTGCTTGAATAAGGCTGTGTAATTAATAATAATGCTCTGTATATCTCTCAATACCGCTGTGTTATTAGAATTTCTTGAACACGTTCTACAACTACTGTTAATTAAGGAAAATAAAGAAAGACTCAAAAGTCTTGGCAAGACTTTCATATGAAGAGTAGGTAAGTTTTTTTACCAATCTTGTAACAAAGTTGGTATATAAACATTGCACTTGAGAGACATCTTCCAAAACTAACAAATGTAATGATTTCTTAAGTGTCTAAAAATATATGAATATAAAAATATTCAGTGAGTGTGTCTATTTCGGTGAGTGTGTCGTATAGTAAGAAGTTCGTTTCAAAAACCAGGTCTACATATTTTGTGTATTCATTTAATTTAAAAAAGATGGTATTAAAAAAAGTTCAGCTGTTATATAGTATGAATTAGGGAACTGGGTTTTCACTGATAGAGTTGTAGTTATTAAACCTATATTTAACAGTCTGTCCCACCATCTTCTATCAAAATTATATCAAAGCTGGATAACACCAATCTATCTAATATTTTAATATGATAATACATTTAATAGTTGATAATAATAAGTAATACATTTAATTGATTGCTCCTGTGTATGATTTTTTTTTTTACCTAAGTTTGGCGTTTTCATAAAATAAAATGATACTGGAAGTACGATCAAGGATAGCATGAAACAGCAAAAGTGCTTAAACTAGATGATATCGAGTCGAAAATTGATGTATGATTCGTTTTTCTATTTTCCTAACACCGCCGGTTAATCCGAATAGCCGGTTAAGCGTGGCTCCAACCTATGCATTTTATAGGAAATTCAATCGTGGTTATGATAATATCAACTTTATTATTTTGCGGCTTACAGATCAGGTTTGACAAGGTTTTTTTCCGAAAATAGTCGATTTGCGCCGTATCGTTTTAGAGGAGGTAGTCTGTTCACATAAACACACACACATTGGCAGACCATTTCGTGGAGCTTGGTTCTTTAGACTCAGGCTACTCAAAACGTGTATCCCTGTTCAAAACCAGAAGTTAAAATTTATCACCATCGCAGTACTTTCAAAAAAAGTCATTGGTCAAGGAATACTGCTAAGACGAAAAATTGTATATATTTTTATATTCATATATTTTTAGACACTTAAGAAATCATTACATTTGTTAGTTTTGGAAGATGTCTCTCAAGTGCAATGTTTATACACCAACTTTGTTACAAGATTGGTAAAAAATCTTTCCTAATCCTCATATGAAAGTCTTGCCAAGACTTTTGATTCTTTCTTTATTTTCCTTCATTAACAGTAGTTGTAGAACGTTTTCAAGAAATTCTAATAACACAGCGGTATTGAGAGATATACAGAGCTCATAGTATTATTTACACAGCCTTATTCAAGCAGGATCCATTTCTACAAGAGTATTAAGTGAGGAGTAGAACTAACCAACACATGAGCTTGGTGGATGAGGAATGGCCCCGCGGAACAAAGAGAATGAGAAGAGGAACAATGGGAGCATTAGGCCAACTTGTGTACTTGTGATTTATCTGCTGAGGCCTAATTATTGCCGTTTAGTAGCCGCCATGCGTCATCATTTGTCCATTGCCAGATATAGGCCGCCATAATGAGAGTGCGCCATGGCTCCCCATTACCCCCTCCCCTCTGATTAGGGAACTGTTGCTCACCACTGTCTCACTTCTCTGCACCTACAATGCTTCAAGTAGGTCAGTTCGTTCCTTTTAAACGTCAATTGGTCAGACGTCAGTCGCCGCGTTTATATATTTTAAGCAATGCATGATGGGTATGCTTCTATATTTAAAAGCACTTTTTTATCAGCCAGGAATAAGCTTAAAGATGTCACGACTGGATCTTAATATAATGGTCTCAAAAGAAAATTCTTAGACACAAATGGATTATTCATGAATGATAGGATCAGGACCACTTCATTTAAATCAAGACGTAAGCTTGATGAAGGGTTTTCCTGGTGAGAATATTTCTGAGTTAGTATTCTTTGAATTTCCTCAATGTGATATACTTCTCTTACATAAGTTACGATTTCATATCACAATTTATGTAGTTGGTATAATTATTAAAATAACATAAACGGGAGCAATTTAAAAAGGGAGCTTTAATCGGAATTATTAACCATTAATGGCTTGTGTAGAAAAAAAAAATCATACTGTGCTAAACATTATGCTTCATGTTTTTTCAAACAATCATATTATTATATCTATATAAATAAAGATGAACTGCAGTTTGTTTGTGTGTTCTTTATAGAAATCCATAAATTTTCCAAATTTCGCTCATTGGTTCTTTCATACCAGTTGCAGACACCTGTCCATATTCAAATTGCATAACTTCAGCCAATCTCTGGTATATCATTAAGCTTTAGAATAATAATCTACTAGTGCTATTTTTGTTGTATTTTTTGTTATAGAATTTTTCACGTTTATTAGAAAAATGAAATTCCCCTGGTGAAACCGGGATATACTAGTATTATATATTAAAGATTTTGAAGTTCCGTATAGTAAATTTTATGAATTTTTCAGAAGACCAAAGTGTTTATTACCCCATTTCATGTTTTGTTTTTTATACCAACACCATTTTACCGGCATTCTCAAAAATACAATTATAAAAATTGAGTATAAAGCAATTAATTAAAAATGACATGCTTAAATTAAATTATCTGATTTTTACTCTAAATGAGTGAAATTAAAAAAAATTATGATAAAATTGAGTCCTTAGCTAACTTTGAGTAATTAGAAATGTTAGTCAACCTTGAAGTGTGATACAAAACTTATCATAATCTAAAACCCATCTGGACCCAATCACCACTTCATATAAATTAAGACGTAAGCTTGATGAAGTGTTTTCCTGGTGAGAATATTTCTGAGTTAGTATTCTTTGAATCCTTAAATATATCACACATTTTTCTTACATAAGTTACGACTTCATATCACAATTTATGTAGTTGGTATACTTATTAAAATAACATAAACGATGCACGCCAATTTAAAAAGGGAGCTTTAAATGGAATTGTTAATCATTCATGGCTAGTTTAAAAAAAAAAAAAATCGTTCAATGCCAAAAATTATGCTTCATACTTTGTCAAAAAATCTTAGTAAATAATTAAAGATTTTGAAGTCCCATTCTTTGAAATTTTATGATTTAGACCAAAGTGTTTATTAACCTATATTATAGTTTTTTTCAGAGTATTTAATTTTACTGGAATCCTGAAAAATACAAATATAAAAATTCAGTTTAAAGCAATCACTTACAAATGATATGCTTAAATTAAATTACCTTATTTTTTACTCTAAATGAGTTCAATTAAAAGAAAATGAAGAATTTTAATAAATATTTAAGTTATAATTGAGTTCTTAATTAACTTTGAGCATTTATAGATGTCAGTCAACCTTCAGGTGTGCTACGAAACACATCATATTCTAAAATCCATCTGAACTAAATCACTTCTTATTCACTAGCTCCTAAAAAAAATAAAATGTTGATATTCCGTGAGTATAACAAATAACGTTACGTGTTGGTTAATTATTTTCTTCTTCAAAATTACTAACACTTTAATAACCGCATAATGCCCCCTAATTAATTATTAAAAATTATTGAATGTTTGCCACGAAAAAAAAACATTGTTATTCCTGTTAATGTAGATAATAATTATCTATGACTGGATTATTTCCCAGGCCGAGAGAGAAATCCCGAACTTTAATTTTTTTCAATTATAAACTATTTTTTATCGTCTGAAATATCCGTATTTCAAAACAAATAAGTAATAATAATGTTCACGAATAAATTAAGTTCCTATTCGTATAATTTCATCCAGTCATCACAATTTATAATAAAATAAATGCTTTTCATAATATCTAAGGCACACTTTGTAAAGGTCCTTAATAATTCACTAGGAATAATTTTCAGTACGGGGAATAATTGCGCCTGAACTTGAAACTTTATTAGAATTTATATTTCGGTTAATTGCATTTCTCTATTCTAGGCTAATGAAGGAGGCGGTGGAAGTATTCAGGTATTAAATTCAACAATTATAATTTCTCACTTGTTGCAATAGTTCCATTTATTATTTCAAGGGAATATTGCTAATTATAATTAATGGGTGATTGGCTCGAAGCCATTTATTTGTTTTATCTAAGCTATTTCTTTTTCATTAAATTTTCTATATTATAATAGTGGAGTCATCGATCTTACATGAAATGTATTTTTACATTTTAAATTATTTTGATATTTGTAAATTAATTTTTGTTGTAAATTAATTC
Organism: Aelia acuminata; assembly: GCA_911387785.2. Lineage (NCBI taxonomy): Eukaryota > Metazoa > Arthropoda > Insecta > Hemiptera > Pentatomidae > Aelia > Aelia acuminata. The sequence goes on along the minus strand of OU426978.1, from coordinate 104,087,973 downwards.
AAAAGGTTGTTGTAAATTAATTTTATAACAACCTACCCAAAAAAGTTGAACTACCGCACACATTCCAAAGAATCAATAATTTTATTTTCGTCCCTGATTTGTTCTCTCCTTATTCATCTTCATATAAAAGCTTGTCGTTCAGTAGTTAAAGATTTCTCTTCCGTTTCATATATTACTTATATTTACAAATCGAAAAAAAAAAAATGGCTAATTTGATTCACCTTTTCTTCATAATACGGTAAAGTCCATATTTGTTTATTTGAGAATTTCATATTCATTAAAATGAATATGAATTTTTTGTACCATACCTAACACGAATTTGTGTTATGGTCTTTATTCAATTAAATGTGATAGCCAAAACAGATTTAATCGTATTATGTACTTTCATAATATAAGTTTATACAAACATACCTATTGAACTATATGTATACGGATTTGTTGATATATACTCCCCTTACATTATAAACATCACTCCTTACCCTGAATGAAGAGACTATTGGCCCAAATGATGATTTCTTAAACGGCCGAAGCAATCAAAGGTAGTGTAATGAAGGCTGAATGAAGAAGCTAATTAATAGGGTGTAGCATTAGGAGCTAACACATCATTATCATTAGCCTTAGTAACCATCTGCTTCAACAAGATGAGGGATTGCCTCTCTGAATTATCACTTTAGATATATTCCCCTAATATTGGGTACCTACCATCCTATTCATAAATTTCCTGTAGCCCTTCCAAAACAGAATAATAAAATAACTCAAAGGGAACCAGCAACATCTTGGGAACAGGAATCAGCTTCAGTCTTGAGTAAAAAATGCTCCTTAATTAATTAAAATAAAAACTTTTATGTATATATACATATATATATATATATATATATATATATATATATATATATATATATAGAGAGAGAGAGAGAGAGAGAGAGAAAGAGAGAGAGACGTAGACATTATTGTTTTTAGTGTACCTCGCGTAGGTCAACATTTTTTATATTTTGCCCCCTTATTTCTTCATTATGAAATTTGGGACACCTTTAGCCAACATTTTTGAATATCATCCACTGCTTTAATAAAAACAAACTAAACTAAATAAGAGGGAGAAATGCTTTATTTTTTTTCAAAATAGGCAGTTCTGCCCAAATACATAGGGTTGCTGTACACACAGTGTACCATATTAATAAATAATTACATAAGTATATATAACAAAACTGAATTTCTAAAAAAAAGAAGTTCAAAACAATCAAATTTATTTGTTTTCAAAATTACTGTTTGCGAATTTTTCTTATTATGAAAACCTCGACTATCGATATTTCAAGTTCGATATTTCGATGGCATGAATTGATACATCACCTCGCTGACAGTGTACAAATTATCATATGAGATAAATTAAATAAACCTTTTTTTTTTTTTTACTTATGAAATTTATTACATTATTTCATTTTTTTAATGTAGCAAGTTATTTCATCTTGTTATCACTTCTTTCAATTTCTTTTTCTATTTAATGAAGTTATATTTTTCTAATGATTCGAAACTTAAATTATAAATTTTTAAACGAAACCTTTGACACATTTAATATAAAATGAAATGTTGATGTTTTATTTTTGCCATTTATATACTCCTTGTCTACAGCCCCTCATTAAACCTGGTGGTGGGCTACAGGAGGTAAATCTTTTCTCTCGCTTTTGTTTATCTAATGACTTTCTTTGTTTGTAGCTGGGAAAGAACAGGAACTCCATCGTAAGTCTCATTGTGCTTTCGATGTCGTTATTTAAAGGAAAGGTTCACTAAAAGCGTAGTGATTCTTCGAGTTTGTTCCTTTGTTACTTCAAATAACGGCTCCCCTTGAACTATATCGGATGGAGTATTTAAGAGATAGGACGACTACCATGAAATATTATATTTATTTAAATAAATTAGGAATACTATCTTGATAATAAGTATGAGTATTAAGGTGACTATAGCAAAATACTGAGAATTTTTGTCATTATTTTACGAAAGATCCTACTCCAAAACCGAAGAAATTGAAATCAATTATGCAGCTTATATGATTATGGACAGTTTTTATTAATTTATAATTAAAACACTAAAACTAATGACAATATAAGATACACTGGCGATAAAGTATTTTTATTTTAGTATGATAAAGTATTTTTTATTTCTGCTTATTATGAAAATGTAGAGAGATGTCTACACCAAAAAAGATGTCAGAAATAGAGATACAATACATAAGAATTATGAAAAGTATAATAAAATAAAAATCAGAATGAAATGATTATGCAAACTTATAATCAATGATAAATTATCAACTACTACCTATCCTCTTAACTCCTGGAAAAGGGTAGACTAAAGAGTCAAATTATTACACCAGAGCACGGTAAACCAGAAAATCTATAAAAATTCTACTTTCCAACAGAGCTTTTGATTTAGTTTTTACCTTTAGTGGCATTTGGCGCTTACCTTTTACGATTTTCAAATATTGTTTATATGATATTTAGTGAGGAATAGGTAATAGTCGTAATAATGTAAGAGCTTTGTATTGCCTAGAACATTATTGAGATTGTAATCATGAAAAATGCAGACATTGATTTTTTTTTTTTTTTTATTCACTAGTAGAAAACAAATTTACATGAAAGCGTGACGTCATTTAAAACACATAAAATGAATCTTATTTTCCAATACCTCGAAAGGTAGTTTACCGTACGCACAATAATGCATTAACTGTGTTTTATTTATTACCACTGCTTCCATAAAAGAATATTTGATAAAAATTACATCTAAATTGTGTTTAAAATATTTTTAAAAAAAATAATAAGATTTCAATGGAGATTTTTCTCATAATACCAATTTATGAATAGAAAAGTCCTAAACCTTCGTTAAGACATCAATCGTTAAGTGTTTCAAGCGTCTGATGAAAAAAAAAAAAAGATAAAACACTCAATCTAGGATTTCATCTTTTTCGAAACTGATACGATGAATACCAGCGGTATGGGAATTTGATATTATGAAATAGAGTGATGGATAATTGTAAGAAAGGCGTATGCTTCGTATGAGTTATTGGCAATCAGCATCAATAAAATTAAGTAGGAAGGTTCGTATTGCATTGTAACAGAGATAAAGGCGTATCAGACTTCTGCAACTGCAAACATTAAAATAAGTTATGCAATAGCTTGAATATTTTATATTAACAGTTTAAATACAATATTATAACTATTTGGTACAAATGCTAAAATAATAAAAATACAAATACTAAAAACTACTAAGATTAAATGAATAATCGAATAAGCTTAGCTTGATAAAATATATCCTTGCTTTTTTTTTTTTCCCTGAAACCCGCTTTATATTTCTTGTTTATATTACCGTAGAAGAGGATCTTATTTAAAAGAAGCGATGGGCATCAAATTTAATGAAAAGGTCTCGTATTACACAATACATAAACTTCTAAATAATTATATTTATTAAAGATAATAAAAGAGCGATCTTCTTAATTGTTCCTGAAAGCTGAGACTACATCAATTATGCTTTCTCCCTATAAATCGTTAGGATGAATCTTGTTAATTAAAATTCGATGATTTTTCTCTAATTAACCTGAGGTGTTTACAATTTACTCAGCACGAATAAAAATGCTCAAAAAATCTTGGTGGTGCGAGCATCACACAACTTTTATTTGCCTTTTTTTTTACTAAAAATAGATAATTGTTTGAAATTAATACATACTTAAGTGCTACCACAGAGGGAACACTAAAATTTATTTTAATTATTAATGAAGGAGAATCATATGGACTGCACAGTGATCACCACCTGTAATTAATTACTCTATCTTGTGAAACTGCTCTAATATAAGTTTTAAGTAATTGAGAGATGTGGTTTTCAACACAAAAGACAGTATTTTCATTCTTTAGTAGTTAGTGAAAATAGTTATTGTTAATTTAGTCTGTAAGTGTCTAAAACTCTTAATTTAAAAAACATGTGAAAAGTGAAAGGTTAGTTTTAGTGTTTTTTTTTTATTTTTCTATTTTCTTTGTTTAAAAACTAGTGTTAATTTGTGATATAAGTGTTAGTTTTTAAGAACAAACAATAAGTGTACTTAAAAAACTAAAAACGATATAATAAACATAATTTGAATTAACAATGGCTGAAGAAGATAACAATACGGGTTTGCAGCATGAAGCAGGACCGTCAACTGAAGTAAATAATGAATGGGAAGTCATTACAGGGCGAAAAAGGTCAACATCTTCAAAGGACCCGAGAATATGCACAAAAACCCCAACAACATAACGACCAGTAACAGGTATGAGACCCTATCAAATATGTCAAACGACCAAAATAATGAACAAAATAATGTTTAAAAAAAAAACCACAATTGATAATAAGAAAATCAAGCCTCCTCCCATATATCTAAAAGATGTTCAAAACATTGAAGCGTTAATATCATTCTTAAAAAAAGAAATAGGCCCGAATTATTTCAGTATAAAGACTACAAACAGAAACGTGATTGTTTACCCGGCCACTTCCGAATCCTATAGGGGAGCAGTCAGGTGTTTAAAAAAAGTGAACGCTGAATTTCATACGTATCAATTATTAGAAGATAAGAATCCTCGCGTGGTGATCAAAGGACTTCACCCATCATCGCCGATTTCCGCAATACAAGAGGAATTGAAAGCATTTGGATACGAAGCTACAAATATTACAATTGCAATATCAAAGAAAACTAAATTACCACTACAACTGTTTTTCGTGGATGTAAATAAGAATAGGTACATTTAATGAAAAAATATTTGATTTAGACCATATTTATTACACTAGAATCAAAGTTAAGAAAGAAAAGACAAAGCCCACAGTGTTTTAGATGCCAAGGCTATGCGCATACGAAGAGCTACTGCAACCACCAGCCAAGTTGCGTCCGTTGTGGTGAAGCTCATGAAAGCTCAACCAGTGTAAAACCCAGAGACAAGCCAGCAAAATATTCACCGCCCTTCGCCGATAATTGCTGAACCACCGGACCTTGGAGAGTTTCCAGCCTTGCCAAATCAACCTCATCAACAGCTTAGACACACCAAACGGCTTTTAAAACATTGCGAGGTTTCAGCCCCTTTGAGAAATGATGATGGTTCTTGGGCTGTGACGAACAAAGATAAAGCTGAAATTTTCGCTGACCATCTTCCAACTGTTTTTCAACCCCAGTTCTCAACTTAACAGACACACTCCACGAGGCCTTTGTTGAAACAGTTTCAAACTCCCCTCTTCCGATGTCTCTTCCACCAAAATCCTTTACTCCTTCAGAGGTATCAAGGAAGATTATGAAAAGCCAAAGAGGAAGGCTCCTTGTTACGACCTTACCACAGCTGAGTTACTTCAAAAAATCTCTAGAAAAGCTTTAGTCTTTCTCACAACATTATACACCGTTATACTAAGAACAACTAAATTTCCCATCCAATGGAAATACTCAACAATTTTGATGATCCCTAAACCCAACATAGACAAAAATAAACCTGACTCCTATAGACCTATTAGCCTTCTTCCTTTATGCTCGAAATTTTTCGAAAAACTATTACACGAACTTATTCTTTACATACTGTCACAACAAAGGTGACCATCAATTTGGTAGTATCCAGGTAGTATGACCATCAATTTGGCTTCCGCTCACTTCATTCCACAAAACAACAGCAACAGGGAGTAACAGACTTCATATCTTCTGATCTTGAACTAAAACAATACGCTTCTGGGGCTTTTTTAGATGTTACTCAAGCGTTCGATAGGGTTTGACCCCAAGGCCTTCTTTTCAAACTGAAACCTATTCTACCCAGTACTTACTATTTAGTTTTACAATCATATCTGTACGACCGCTTTTTCTCTGTCCTCCAATGCACAGTAATCTCATCAATTAAACCAATCTCTGCAGGCGTCCCACAAGGTTCAATTCTCGCCCCACTCCTGTATTTAATGTACACAAATGACATACCAACTGACAATAACATACTAACTGCGACGTATGCTGACGATACCGCTATTATTACAAGAAACACGAATCTTGCACATGCCACCCTAACATTACAACACAACCTTGACAACATACCAAATTGGCGTAGAAAATGGAAAATTAAGATAAATCAACACAAGTCAAATCACGTTACATTCACTTTAAGACATGAAACATGCACTCTAATCTACATAGAAAATCACCCAATACCACAAATAAATACAGTAACACACTTGGGACTTATTCTCGATCGAAGGATGACATGGGGCCCACACGTTAAGATGAAATGAAAAACGTTAAATTTCAGACTAAGACTTGTCTCCATACTCCATCGTACATAAACGTTCAAAATCACCCCTCAGACAATAACTTAAACCTATAGGTACAGCTATTTACTAAAACCTATATGGACCTATGCAAGCCAAATTTAGGGACCCGCAAAAAAGACATATTAACAAAATACAAACCTTTCAATCCCAATGCTTAAGATTAATAACGAACTCACCACCCTACATTTCAAACGAGACCCTTCACAATGACTTAAGAGTTTCGACTGTGACAAATCATATAAAAACGAATTACAAACGGTTTTACGACAAACTACATGGACATACCAACAAATTTGTACAAGATATGGCAAGACTTAACGTTCCTGACATACCTCGGAGAAGGCTGAAGAGGAGTTGGATGAGGGACCTCCTAGACTGACAACGTAAATCTTTTAACCTTCGGTCGGGCGCATCTAATCTGTGAGATGAAGTATTTAGTTTTTTGGTGTGTTTACGGGCGGAGTTTGTAAACAATGGTGGCGGGCCAGAGTAGCTTCCTGATTCCACACCCCTGAAGCAAGGGTATTGTTCAAATTTCTCTAGTGCACTGATGATCTTCAAGATTGACGTTTTAATCTACTGGATGAGTTGCGCCCGATTACGTAAGTATTTTTGATTTCCGAAATTAAAAAGTCTTTTCTCAAAACATTTATTTATTTACTTATTGTAATCGTATATGTATATTTCTGTCCCTAATTCAATGATATTTGTTGTTTTTTCGTAAATAATCTGCGAGATTAATTGCGCCCGATCATGTCGCCAAAACATTTGTTTTTGTTGATTGTTCAGAAAAATATTGCTTCTTCCAATCGAAGTCAAAAACAATCAAATCAACGCATCTTTAACTTGCAGAATCCCAGCTGATGTAGTAGCTATTCACGAAATTCTTCTAGCTGAAGATGATATACTTTTTCGGGAAGACAATGGAGACGAAGAAGACACCGACACGGAAGAGGAAATTCAGAAAAGAAACGAAGATTCTGAGACTGACCAAGATGCTGAAAGTTCTAATGATGAAGAACCTGGCCTAGAATTTTTTTTGGGCAAAGACAAAGTTACAAAGTGGTCAAAAAACAAGCCTACGGTGAATGTTCGACGAGGAGCACACAATGTCTTGCTGCGTTTGTCTGGCACCATTGGGGATGCCAGATATGCGAAATCACCATATGAATGCTGGAAATGTATATTTTCAGAATCAATAATTGAAATGATTGTGAGATACACAAATATTTATATTGGGACAATAAAGGTAAATTACGAAAGAGAAAGGGACACCAAACCAAGTCAGTAGGTTTGAATTCAAAAGTTTTATTGGTGCTCCCCCAATGATTTTAATTAAGTTCATTGCGAGTAAGATTAATCTGTATTCCTTTAATTACAACAAGCTGGTATTTGTATTTTTAAGTATGTCAAAAAAATGTTATTTTCACTGTTACCAATCAGTTAAATATAGTTTTCTTTGTTTAGTAGATTAATAATTTTTTATGAATATTATATATGATTTTATTTGTAATGTTGTTTTAAAAGAAAAATACAACGATTTTAAATTGAATAGTTGAGTATAATGAATTTTTCCTTTACTTCTAACCAGAAATTTCTTTTTAATCTCACAGATGAGTTGCGCCCGAACGTGTTAGCTCAAGATCTGGTGGACGCTCTGAAAAATCATTTGTTACTTTAAAATTTACAACGGGTACGGAGAAACTTTATCAATGGCATGCTCTATGACTCCATCTGTTCACAAAATTTTAAGGGATGGTTTTGAAGTGATAAAAATCCCTCTGCTTCATATTGGTCTTTTATCTGAGGAAGCAGCAGAAACCCGAAATTACCATTTCCGGGTTTATAGAGAAAATAAGACCAGAAAATTTTCCCGGACAGAGTGCAATCTTGATGTAATTAATAGATTAATATTGACATCAGATCCAGTTATCAGAGGTATGAGAAGTTCAAGAAAGAAGGTATCAGATTTTGTAAGGAAACTTTAGAAATGTTGTCTCCCCCAACCAACTTAACCGATAGTGGTGATTCCGAAAGTACATTAAGTGGCGAGGAAAGTGAATAATTAAATGTAATATGCATTTTTAAGAAAGATTGGTGCGTTTCTTCCTGGGATATAAGTTGTGTTTCGAAGAGGTATTAAACAATTCTTAATGAATTAGGAAAATACATTTTTTTTCTTTATCACCATAACTTTTTATATTCACTATTTTCATTTTTTTAAAATAATAGTAATAGATAAATGATAATAAATCTTTAATTAGTTATAAGTATATTTCATGGCTGCAATGCATAAAGAGAAAATATTATGAACATAAATTGTAAACCCATGGAGGCCTATTTCACAGTCGGTGGAGTTATTTAAAAATTTATTTTGTGAAAATTTTCTCCTTAGAATATTTTTTTTAATTGCTAAAAAAACATTTTTAATGTATATTACAAATATAGAAGCCATTTTGAGCACTTTTGAATTAATAAAATGGAAGGAAATAGTTTTGGCCAGCTTTTCGGGTCAAATACCCCTGTGTGCGTCGCCTCTTTTCGCATGCGCTAGTGGCAATCTTTTTTTAAGTGCTTTTCAGAACATACCTTTGAATCATTAGGAATCGCCATATGTTTTTTTCCGATCGATAACATTATTAGCAGTGCTCAATTCGCCTTCTCTCACAATGCTCTCCCTCTCGTATTCTTATGTCTCGTATCATATGTCTCGTCTTCTTTCTGAATAGGTCTCTTTTTTTTTTAATTTGAAACGAACTTAAAGTTTTTTTGTAATTCTTTACGTTTTGAGTTAGTTTTAGAGAGTTTCTATTAGTATCATGGAAACCAATATTTTCTTTTAAATAATCTTTTTTTTTTCACAGTAATGTAAAAATATAAATAAATGTAATCTGACATTTCTACAACTACAACAAGATGCACTCAATTTTATAACCTTTTCACTTAATTTGATCAATATATGAGCCTTCCAGTAGACATAATAACTAACTAAAATAAAAAATAAAATTGCAATAATTTCCAGGAAAGCACTTTTAACAATTTAATTTAAATTTAATAATTTAATTTTAACAAAACAACAACAACAACAACAACAACTCTTTGTAAAAATAGCTCTTTTTGATTTTGTAATAGTATGAAAAAAATATTAAAACAACAGTTTACAAATTTATAAATACAAAATAAAAAGGTGTGAATAAATTTGGATTGTTCATGATTCAGGAAGAAGAATTTTCAGAGAATATTTAGTGTTTAAAGATGGATCTACCAGCTCGGAATTTGAACATTCTCCTGGAATTTCGAAAGCTTTTATACAGATTCCAAGGACCGGATTTTGGAGAGAAGTTAACATACTCGACTTGCTTTGCTGAATATACCATATACGAGCGCCAAATATTACTTTTATAATATGACATATTTTTATTACAAATTTAACTTCGACCACGTTTTCCCCTTGATTAAAACAAAGGCTGTAAACGGGTATGAGGAACGAAAAATTTTATTTCGCGACACCTAGGTACTTTAAAAAGATAAACCAGCTTATTCTAAATTGTATAGGTATATAAATTGTATACAAATATAATTTGAAATTCGATTGGTAAAGAACAATGAGTTGAGCTTTGCCTACTGTTCCTCCATTTCACCAGTTTACCGTTACCTTTAAATAGAAATATTGAAGTTGGGGGTTTGAAGATAACTTTTCCTATATAGAGGTTTGTTTTTTTTTATTAAAAATGTATTTTATTTTATCTGCAAATATTGTTAGAATGTAAACTTTCTGTTCTTAAAATACTATTTTTTGGTTGTTGCTGCTTGTATTATTTTGGAATAATAGAAATGAAAAACGATACTCTGGCAGCAATACCAAAACTTGAAAAAAGTTCTTTTTTATGGAAGTTTACAGACTTGGAAAAAGAATTCCTTTAAGTTTAAAAATTTTATATAACACTGGTCAGCAGTATTTTTCTTAAATGGGTAAATGTGGCTGTCTCGTATTTATTTTGCTATGTTAATTCCGAATATGACCATCAAAGTTGTTGTCCATTGGGCTCAGATTTTTTGTAATTTTAAATTTTGTAAAAAAAAAAAAGGTGATATTTCATAGCTCTCAGTGTGTCTTGATTAATATATTATATTTATTTGCTCTAAATAAGTCTCACCACCAACGCACGATAATATTGGATGCAACTGCCAACAAGTTTGAACAGGCTCAGTCAAAACACTGGCCCCCAGACACGGGTCCTGACATGAGTCCCCTCTGGACTTCTCTCATCAGTCTACATCTGGGACAATTTAGTTAGACAATTTAGTCCAATCAGAACCTCTTAGGTCTTTGAAAGGAGATGTACCACCCACAAAATAGATACAGCAGGAAATCATCACAGGCTACATTTTGATTTAAATTACGGTAAGGAAGCTAATTAAATAAAATTGCTTGTTTTAACACTATATTATTTTTTTATTTTGAAATTAAGCAAAATCCGTGCCCCTCAGACAAAAATGCTTTTCAAATTTGCATTCAGAGGACCAAATTCTAAACGAAACAGCCATTGTAATTCATTTAATAGACAAAAAGATAAATTTTGTTGTTCAGTCTAATAAAAGGAAAATATATAAGGACAATAAATAAGGCCTCCTATAAGAGTCGGGACGTGTGTTTATTAAAAATGTATTTCGTTAAAATAATATATAAAATGTTTTGATTAAATTTAACTAACCATTATATTTCCATTAGAACAGTATCTCTCCCTTGGACTTCGTTGTCATCTTCCTTGATAGACCTATATATATAGCCCGGAAAGATAAAAGAAACCATTCAGCAAACAATTTATCATAAAGGCCTTTACCCTGGTGTTAGTCTTAAAACCATTATTTACCTGTTTTTCGGTCTATGCTTCCAAGTTTGATTTATATGGTAAGAAAAAAAATTGTGTTTCAACTATTCTATTGTATTTTATTAATATGTATGTGCCTGAATTAATCAGACAACACTTATTTTCTTCTCACCTCAGACTTTATATAAGAATTTTTTGGGTTTCACTTAGTATTAATAGATCCCTTAATTAACTAACTAATCGATACAACCTATATGCACAAACCCTTTTTAGTTCAACTTATAATCAAAGTATTTTGGAAAAATATCTGTGTATTGAAGTTTCGATATTTTTAATATGTATATATTATCGATTAGTATCGATAAGTTCAACTTCTTCGATACATAATTATAAATCAACAAAGGGAGAATAAAATTATGATATAAGAATCACTATCATTCGTACAGTTGATTTTTTATTCCTTGTTTTATTAATGTAGTCTTTAATTATAAGTGTAAACATTGCAAGCCTAAATATCGCACCTTCAATTCTAGACTATCATAAATAGAAATTACCTCTATCAGAGAAAATGACATTTCTAAAGTTTCATTTAATCTGATGAATCCATCGTGAAGCAGTTATTTAAGTTTAGGAAAGCAAATGTTTTATTTTAAGTAACCGCAATTACAAAATAAAATCAGTTTTCGAACAATATGTTTTCATATGTATTACTTCAGCATTTAAATTTTATAAAAATGACAAATAAAAAAAATATATATACACATATTAATAAATATCATAAATATAGATATCATAGATCATAGATATCATAAATATAAATATTTTAAAACATGTCGGTTTCTGATTTTGTATAGCATTTGCAGTGGTTTCAAGACAAAAAATTGAAAATAAAATGAAAAATCATTTTTTTTGGGTTACGGCAGTCTTGATATGTTCTAAACTAAATTTCGACAGTGAGGTCACACTGTTTCTATCTATTATTTCTATATACACAAGTGAAAAGGATAGATTTCACACTTCATAAAAAATTATTATTACAGTACAAATCTTATTAAACATTCAAAACTAATAATAGCTGAAATGTACAATACATTTTTAAATTGTGTATGAATCATTCGGGTCGAATAATATCTTAGTGAAAGAAGTAAATTATGCAGTATTAAACATTACTAACCCAAGTTGAAATATTGGGCTGGATTACTATATCCAGCCCAATATTTGAGCTTGGGTCTTTAATTTTTTTTTTTTCAATAGATTCAAATTAGAGGACTGCAATTGAGTGACCGAAATAATCACCAATTCCCGGTTAAGAAATTCAAAATCTGCCTTCTATGCATAGAATTTTATTCATCTTTTAATAAAAGGAAGGATGAGACAGCGGTTTGTTGCTCGTAGGGGCTAAGCCTTCCTTTTATCACACAACTAAATATAAATCTCATTAGAAAAGAATTACAAAACTTTTGATGTTCACCGTTATTTGGAGACAATTGATTAAAAAGGAAATAGTCTAAATAATCCAGTTTATTTGAGTAATCATAAAATGAATTAGTAAGACGCACACCTTACATCAAGGAGCTCGCATTTTACAATGAAGCCAAAGATTTTTAACAAACATTTTAAACTACTTAATTTTTTTCTTATAATACTTGGTGAGGACCATCAACATTTTTGTTAACAATAAACAAATACTCTGGTAATCTTACAAACAGAAAACGAGACAGAAATTAAAAAAATCTCAGCGAAAAGGTTTCATAAAATAATAAACCTATAAGCTGATGAATCTATCCTTAGTTACTTTTTATCAATCACTTTTAATGTTTAATGTTAACCTAGCGCTTGATTAGGGATATAAATACAAAAAACCTAAATGGCACTGAAAAAAGTAATTTAATAAGCTCACCTTAAATTTTGGCTTGTTCTTACAATTCTTTTATATTAGTATTAGGCTTAAAGGTATATAATTATCATTCAATTATACATACAAATTAAATTTATACCCAACTGCGTCAAAACCAGGTTTTGTAGAGAGCTTTGTTTCGTTTGAGATACTTTAGTACTTACAACAAACTAAACTGGTTCTGTACTGTAGAGACAAAGTTAGCATTCAGTGTAGACCCTGGGGAGACCACCCCTCGTCAGTTCCGGATCGGAGGAACTTAAGTTAGCTCCCCTTAAACTCTACCACTATAGACTTTTTAGCCTTAGGGACAGAATAGAATTGGACTTTCAGTCACTAATTGGAATCTTAAAGGCGGTGGTGGATAAATTAGAAATTCTCAAAAGTATTAAGTATTTTAGAGCACAGACAAGTGAGGAAGATATCCAGGGAATGATAAAACGTAAAACCCTTACTGTTTATACGATAATAGTAATATCGGGAAACGAAATTAAGGTTGGTGTTTTTTAGTTTGTATGGTCTGCATACACAACATATTATCAATGAGAGAAAATCTTTATTTAATTATCAGCGTTGAATAGCTTATTTCTTTACCCACTTTCAACATTCAAAAGAGAATTATTAGAATAAAAAACACATTTTATAGAAAATATTAAACCGACTTCGAAACCTAGGAAGCAGTAAAAATAAATTCACTGAAAGGTATGAAATAATTACCTTCTGATTTTTATGAATACACGCCAATTTTTAAAATGGTGGAAAAATGCAATAAGACGAATATTTTTTTTTTGATTTGTAAAAATACACACTAATTGTTAATAAAAATTATTAAATTGAAATATTAAATACTATGTTCAATACAACAAAATCTTTTCGGAGGCAGCGCAAAATAGAAATAGATGGGAAGAGAAGATCCATTTAGATGATTTTCATAATGTCTAGTGTTAAAAATTTTAAATTTTGCGCCGCCTCCGAAGATTGTGTTGTATTGAACATAGTATTTAATATTTTAATTTAATAATTTTTATTAACAATTAATGTGTATTTGTACAAATCAAAAAAAAATATTCGTCTTATTGCATATTTCCACTTTTTATACCATTTTCAAAATTGGTGTGTATTCATGAAAATCAGAAGGTAATTATTTCATACTTTTCAGTGAATTTATTTTTACTGTTTCCTAGGTTTCGAAGTCGGTTTAATATTTTTTATAAAATTTGTTTTATTTCACACTTTTTAGTTGGAGAAGATAACAAATGTAGAAAACCGTACGTTGGTTTAAAAAAAAAATTCAAAATCTTTTTACGCTCTACCAGGTTTGTCTTTCCCAGGCCTTTTTATTATACAATAATTATATAAACAGTCACCTTTTCAATTTTATGAATACACACAGAAAAGTGGGAAAGCGGCGCGTCTATTATACAACTTTCAACACACTACGTTTTATGATTATAAATGGATTTTTTTTTTTAAGAAGATCAATGTTCCATTGGGAAGGGAACACATAAAATGTTTTTCCACAATGACAATATTTTTCCTTTGCTAAATATTGCCGTCACTACTTGTCATTTACATACATCATCAGTGTTCCGAGATGCGTTGAGTTAAATATACATAAATCCGGCCATTCCAAGATGAAGTAGATACGTCACGGAACAGTCGAGATTTTGGCCGGTTTTAGACAAGATATCGTTAATGGAGAATCGATGAGGATGGTAATATGACCTATAATAAATTGGAAAATAATTTTGGAATTATGATTGTTTGAATATCCTTCTGAAAACTATGGCGATATTATATTAACGGCCCCCGGTCGTTGGAAAAGTAGATTAAACAACATCATTGGATAGAAGTCCCAGCAAAAAAGGGGCATCCATAAAATTGATCGATAGCAAAAAGACTGCCCCGCTAGGATAGAAGCAACAGAGTTTGGGACTCATTTTATGGTTAATTTATTATTACGAAGGAAATTATCATTATCGATATTAGCCTACTGATTTAATTCAAAAGTTTGAGTCAATTATGTTCGTAATTCCCTTCGATGAATTTTTGACTAAATTTATTACCGAAGTACTAAGAATTATATCCTTCGTAATAAAGCATTATTCAGAAAATAAATTGCTAAACACTGTTGCTTCAATTCTAATGGCGTAGCATTTATCATCATTTTTATCAATAATTTTCATGACTGCCAAATTTTCGCTGAGGGGACTTTCATACAATGAGGTTGTTTTCGGGGAGTTATCAAGTTTTATTTGGCATTTTTTATTGATGGATGGACATCAGCAAAAGCCTCAATAGTTGTAGAAACAAAATTAAAAACCGATAATAGTAATCCGGATAACATAACAGAAGTGTCACCCATGAAGAATCGGCACAAGATCTCCGACAAGATATTTAACAGTGACCGAGTGTATCCGGAAGAAGACCGAGGTATCTGAATCCTTTGTTAAGTAAACTGAAAATAAGCTTTTCCAGGAATTATTGTATTCTTTTTTAATGTGCATAGTCAGTAAAAGATAGAAATCAAAATCTAATTTAAATCAATAATAGCTACGATTTTAAATTTAAACGATCTTTCAGGAACTTGAAGAAGTCTTAAATTCTGCTTTAAAACGATTATCAATACTCAGCCTTTCTTGGAATTACACGAATTTTTTGGTCTTATGATTATGGTGTCCAACCGTCGATTAGATCTAAATTAAGGTTTACCGTTATCGGTGAATATATATATCTATCTAATATTTATGCTATTATCGCTACAGTAAACGACTGCGATATTATATATCATATTTAAATCTATTTTTGAAATATTGGTTAAGGTTATGTATAGGGTTGTTCTAACAAGCACTTAAAACACATCGATAACTAACAGACTGCTCATGTTCTCCCCCCCCCACTCTTTTGATTCTGAATTTGATTGGTTGGTTTCCCCAATTAATGCATCCAGCAGTAAAACAATATTGAGATTTGTTAGTTATCAATTAGTTTTATAGCTTGTTGGAGCATACCTTATGTTACAAATGCCATATGTTTTTCCAATAAGTAAACATTTTGAGCGATAATTAAATAATTAATTTAATGTTTTTTCCCGATAACTTCTTAAATAAATTAAGAACCCAAAAAAGGTTTCAATGGAACCACCTTGGGAAAATACTCTACAAGATGCAAAAGGTTTCGTTCCAATTGGTCCATCCATCTCAGAGTAATCGGTCAACATACAAAGAAAAAAAAAAAAAAAAGCACAAAAAAAAGTCACATACGTATCGAATAGAGTAATCTCCTCTTTCGTTCGAAGTCGGTTAGTTAAAGGGAAAATATATAAAATATAGTAGTGACATATGATGTAACATGTTTAGTTCATGTGAGCTCCAGAATAAGTAATCCTATATGAATTGGTCGTATAGCTCCATGTTATCTTACTTATATATGTACTTGGGTACTTATATATGTTTTTTAATCTAATAGGTATCTACTTTTCCAACGCAGAAAATGACTCTTGTCCATTTATTTTCCCAGCTATCAATCCATTCAGCATCTCAAAAGTTACTTCTGGCCACTTCGGTTCAGCACCTTTTGGACTACGCACCGTCAAACCCCAGAACATTTATCAGGGTCCAATTTTAATCTTCTTCATGCATTCTTTGTTCCTCATGGAATGAGGTAGGCAGTGTGAGGCATAAAATATTTATACAATATGACTTTGCCTGATATTGAATCAACTATTTTCTTTACGAAAATAGGGTCTCAGAACTCCTCCAGTTCATCGGAGATCCTAGCCTACCTATGGTATACATCGCTCCCTCAGAAGTTTTTGACGATTGTTACTTTCTTCCACTGAATCTTTTTGCCGTCTTCAACTTCCATCCTAATGAAGTTGTATTATCTGAGTCTTTTGGTATATTTTATTACCCTACAGACCAAGGCAACGTCGCTACTTTCACCGTAAAAATGCCTGGCCAAGCGGTGACGCACTAGCAAATACTATGGAAACTACCCAGACCAACAGTACTTCAGGAAGAGAAGAAAAAGTGCGTATGAAAAAGTCAGGTTCATAATCTCTTCCATAGGTATCAGTCCACAGATAATTTTTTTTATTTTTATTATTAACACATTGATTCTTAATAAAGCGAAAATGGTTATGCTAAGAAGCAAGCTCATATTGGACACAATTTTTTGTAAAACTATTAAATGAATAAATGGCTCATGAAAGACAAGAATTGTGGAATTATACATAATTCCCTCTCATCCTTAACATGCTACATAAAAATCCTAGTAAAAATTGTAAATATTTTCACCCCATCTCATGGCATTAAATCTCTCATCCTATCATATTCATGGCTTTGTTACTAGTTATGCAACTAATGACCTGCTACAGTAGATTAAGAATAACATTTGTTGGGTTTGAGTCATGAAACGCCGTAAGTGATGCGATATATTAAAAATGTAAAGGTAATAATAAAGTAATTATAAATTTTAAAATGAAAAGTAACTTTTTCAAGGAAAAAAGGAGAGCTCATCAACAAAATCCAACAACTAAAAGGTTATTATAAAAATATGTCATAATTTTGCTTACATTGTATATTGTAATTATCGTGGCTCTTCCAAACGTATCAACATTATCTCTTTACAATCAACTCCAATCTTGAGTAGTAAGAAAAAAACTGGAATGATCACAAATCGAAATTAAAAAAAAAAACCTATTTTAATTATCACAAATTATGCAGAAAATCAGAGGATCGGTCCCCGAAAAAAATTTTAATCACCCTGCTAGTAAAGAAAAAGTAATAATCTGTTCGAGAAGTACTGAATATTTCATGTTTCTTATACAGTGAACGGCAGCCCTGCCTGATTAAATTCAGAGGGTTCTTAAGGGTTGGAATCAGTTAAAGAGCAATATTCAACATATGATTAGCTTAACAGGTGCTTAAATTTTTGCTTGCATTGTTTTTACCATAGTCTTTTTTTTATTTCGATCATTTTTTAATTTGAACTTTATGAGTTAAAAATATGAGAAAGTGTTTTTAATTTGCCGGAATCTGTAATCACCGTGGGTCCAATGTTTACAATTTTATGTTGTTAGAATTATAAATTGTGACTAATTCAAGGAATGCCTATGGGAAATAGCTGACATTTCATTTTCTTTAAAGTTTATAATTTTGTTAATAACAAAAACCCGAAGTTTGAGAATCACCCATAAGTGACAAGTATTCCTTCAGTCTGTTAGTTTGAACTTATATACTCTCTGGTTTTGGGGGCCAGCACACTATTTATTTAGCAGATGGTTTTTTTTAATTTTATTTTTAGTGTGAGCCTGGTGTCATTTTTTTTTTTAACATATATTTACAATAGACATCAGATTAGTTTCAATAGTTTGAAACTTATTGGTAAGGCTTTTACTTTATGAACAGCTTGCAGTTCAGTGTGTTCACTTAAATAAATATTTAAAAAATAAAATTATCCTGGGGCCCAGTGTGGCTGTGCGGTAAAGCGCCGTACTCCCATGCCGGAGCTGCGGGTTCGAGTCCCGCCCTGGGTGGTGCTTTCCTTTCGTAGGAGAAGTATCACCCAGTGCCATGGGTGTTAGTATGGGCAGTATAGGGCTTCAGTAGAAGCCTTGAAGTCCGCAAAAAAAAAAATAATAAATAAATAAATAAATAATAAATAAATAAAAAAAAAAAATAAAAAAAATTATCCTATTAAATAAAATAGAATTTTTTTTTCAAAGAATCTCTTACGTGCTTCCTACAGCTAGAAACTATAGTTTAAGCAACTGGTGGAATATTCAAGAAGTGATTAGCATTGTAGCTATTGTATGTATAATAGTAATTTTAGCTGGAAAAAAACGCCTGAAAAATAAAGAGCCATGACCCGCATAACGCAAGGGATGTGAAGAATGCAGGCTTACAACGACAAGGGGCTGGACTCCTAAAATTAAGTGAGGTCACTATTAAAGCATAAACTTTAGTATATTTATAAATATTATTTTATGCCATCCAACTTTTTTTTTAATTCATAATAAATATATAATTTATTTCAATATTGAAAATAATTAACTTCACAATCTAAATCATGGAATAATTGTGCATCCAAATTTCCATTTAGATAGCACGAAAATTACTCAAACACCATTAAAGGTTTAAGTTGCATACAATCCATTTGCTAGTGTTTGCTTCCCATATGTCTGGATAGAGAAGATACAACATTTAATAAAATAAATAATTTGAGAAATTATTATGAGGTATAGGACTTGTTAGACTACTGAGTGGTTACGAGCCCCCAATACTATAATTACATTAGAAACTTAGTTACCTGTAACAGTACATTAAGAGGATTTAGTGCGACGGAGTGGTGTGTGCGGTGGAGCAAAGGAGCCCGCTGGAACGACCCACAACTTGGACTTAAATTAGTCAGTCAATTTAATAAATCTGTGTTAGTGTCTCATTGGACAATCCAGTGATCAATTCTTAGACCCTTTAGTATTGATGAAGATTCAGCAGAATTAAAGTGGCGTATTTTTAGGGTCTGGAATAAGATTTAACTAACTATCCACATCTAAACATCCTTATGAGTTATTTTGCAAATTTATTTAATCCTTATACACTTTAAAGCAACAGTATCCTTATGGCACTAATGAAGCATTTAACGAAACAGAAATAAAACGGGATTGGATGAAAAAACCGGAATATTGTTAGTCATTATATGATGGTGAGGACGAATGTGTCATTCAGATATGCTAACTTTTTTTTTTTTTCTACTCCCCTTATGAGTGTAGGCTAATCCATTCTTTTATATCATCAGATCGCCTGTGTCTTATAATACCTTTAATTGAGTATATAACAATTCATTGGATCGAGGTTATACACATATATCCACGGAGGTAAACAACAGCATGTCAATATACTAGATTTTTTTATAGTACCAGGTCACAGCAGCATGACAGGAGAAGAAGTTTTCTATACCATGATGAAGAAAGCAGTAAAATAAGGACTACGTCACAGAGGAACTCTAACGAGAGAAGTTATTGGTTTGGTAAAAGAAAAGGCACGCGAGCATTGGCCATATTGTTTTTTCACAAATATTGTAAAATAAAGCAAGGGTAGTTGATTCTTATGTAATCCGTAATTGAGCAGACCTTCAGCTTTGGAGAAAGGAAGAGGTAGTGCTGACATGTTTAAGAATAGGTCACACAAGAATAACGAACGCATGAATATATGATTGAGTGGGACAACGCCACAATGTATCGCTTGCGGAATGATTATGATAACAATGTCATACCGATTGTTGAGCATAAGAAGATGAACAAACAGTAAAGTGATATTATGGCAGTGATACTGAGCAATTCAAGGAAGCCAGCAAAAACAATTTTTACATTCCTCAAGAATATATTATTATACAGCTAAGTATGATGAAATATTTAAAAAATAAAATAAAATAAGTAAATTAAAAAATAAATAATCAAATAAAAATATTATATTACAAATTTCACTCTGATTATCAATCAGCTGATGTTCATATAGCAACCCCTGTTTTTTTTTTTGTATTTGTTATTTTCTTTGTATCTTTTATATATGCAAGTATTTCCAAAAATAATCTGCTCTTTGATATTAGGCAAAAATTAACCTTGTAGGGCGATCGTGTTTGTAAAAATAAAAAATAAAATTGAGAAAATACAATTTTTCAGACCGTTGACCTATTAAAATATGTTTTTTCTTTACTATAGAGGAAGCTGATGAGAGATGCGGAACTGAGCAGAGATGACTGAAGGAAGCTGGTGGAGGTGGCCAGGACTAGTCGACGATTTGTTGCGCCAAGATATTAATAATAATAGAGGAAGCTTAATGAACGTTTATTTCATTTTTATTAACAGTCATAAGAAATTGCAAGTTATCTTCGTGGTATTTTAATTAATTGTGTTAAATTTAGGTCAATAAAAAAATGTACATAGCGTTGTTTACCTCTGTGGTACAGATAAAATAAAACACAGGTAATACATGTATTGAAAAAAAAATCTTTAATCACTGCAGAAACACTAGGAAAAAAAAGAAGGTTGGAAATCCCAGACCTGCCCCTCACGTGTTTTTTAAAATTATTTTTTGGTGCATTCCCGTAAAAAAAATTTAAACATCTACACATCAAAATCGAAGGCTCGAAAATTGATAGTTTTTAAAGCCAAAAGTATGATTTACTCACTTATACAAAATTTAACAAAAATGATATCGTGAATCAAAATTTTCGTAAATTATTAATAAGCTTAATACCAACTCAAAGATAAATACATACCTATAATGGTAACATATTATTTGGACAAGTCTAATTTGCTAGCTTTTTGTATCCAACATATTGTGATATCTTAAAAACATATGGTGAATAATGATTGCAACGAATACTGCGCCTACAAAGGTCTAACGCTGAATGAAAAACATTTAAGAAACCATAAACAGTTTTTCTTTTCTGTTTCCCTCTTGGTGACCCGGTTTTCCAGTCGCTATGTTTACTGGAAATAGCCTATAAATCTTAGACGGGCCGTCGACCAAGGCTCCTAGGTAAATTCTGGTCTGCTTGAGAATTTATGGGGATTAAGAAAAAAAAACTGTAATTAATTACTTTAATTACTGTAATTTTATTTTTGCTACTTTATAGCTCGCTAATGGCTATTTCTTACTTTAAAAAATAGAAATATATGACTACTTATTAACAGTTTTCTAATTATCTAGTTGGTTATTAGGAATAAAATGTCAAGAAAAACAAATGGCATTAAAAAAATTACAATATCTTAAATCCAAAATAATTTATAAACAAGGTGGTTAGCCACAATAATGATTAAATTAATATAAAATAATTTTAAAAAATTGACGAACGTCAAGAGATGCCCAAAATTGGACAAAAATGGTCCACCTCCCGTAAATACTCGCAAAACTTGCGAGATCGTGGAAGAGGTGTCTGTGAAGAGGAAGTATTTGGCACCGTTTGGAAGCGAGCTCCGTTGTGCAGTGATTGGCATACCGCGCATGTCACGCGGAAGAATCGGGTTCGACTCCCGGCGATCCCAAATCTTTTCTCTTCAAAAATAAATTATTTTAAATCCAAAACATTAATAAGGCTAATAATACACGGCATTAGGTAAAGATCACTCCGAATAGAAAAAAAAGAAACGTTATAATAATAATCTATGCACTTATCTAATTTATTATTTTTCTGGAATTATCGACCTCCGGCTATCGAACAACAAATAACAGTGGTATAACACATCTCTGTTGATTTATCAATCTCAACATCTCATCTTAAGTGCTAAATGGTTTTGGCAATGATGCATTATAAAATGCAGAATAAAATGCTTATATGATACTTCCTGCTAGTTTAATTCTGCTTTCCGCTACGATTGTAAAAGAAGGGCTGTTATCTTATATTTACTGCATCAAATAAGTAAAGATAACAATGTCTTATGGTTTTTAAATAAGATCTGTTATCCACCGCATTTTCTTACGCATTTAAAGCAGACTTCGGATGAAAAGACCTGTCTCTAGATTAGATTGAACTAAAACTTAAACAGTAAAAAAATAGAAATCTAGCTACTCTTTCAGTAAGTCTGTTTCTTCTCTATAGCCTAGCTCCAGTTAAGGAATCAGCAACGGGCTCAGTCTTTTATCTTTATTATTTTTCGTCATGGGAAAAATTGAATTGATAAGTTGAATTGAAGCAACTTTTTGTCTCCCATACAAGTACATTTTCCTTAGACATATACTAATTGTGACAACTCTTAAACACCAAACTTAACCTTAACTATAATCTGGCCGTTTTACTCAAAAAGCACATCCATCATTCTGATACTAGTTATATTATAGGTATGCAAGCATGACGCAACGTAGGAGGTTGTTTCTCGCCGTGTTTACCATTCAAAACTTCACATATATGGTTTACTTTTCTCGCTAAACTTTGCTTGTTTTGGAAATCATTTACTTGTTCTCAGCCTCCTTTTTAATATCAAATTTAACATCTCATTCTACTTTACGTATCAAAAATATTCGTAGAAGGTGGAATTACCAAAGTTGTTTAGGACAGCCTACATTTATACATATTTGCTTTGTACCATGAAACGGTCGACCTCAGTGTCCAATCCGATAATTACAGATGATTGTGACAAGATCCACAGCTCATTACTTGCGAAGGCTTTCATACAGCTTAACAGAAAATGTTGTTTACTATATTAAAATTCATTATTATCCGCATAATATCCAGTTTCATTTGATTCAAATATGAAAATAATATAAAAATGGAGCTGCGGATAATTACAAGTAGTGAAAAATTATATTGATATATTTTGCGTATTATTGTGGGATCACATAATTATGAATGTGTTATCAAAAAAAACATTTTATAAAAAAATATTAAACCGACTTCGAAACCTAGGAACCAGTAAAAATGAATTAACTGAAAAGTATGAAATAATTACCTTCTGATTTTTATGAATACGCAGCAAAATTGAAAATGGTATAAAAAGTGGAAAAGTGCAATAAGACGAATAATTTTACTTTGATTTGTACAAATACACACTAATTGTTAATAAAAATTATTAAATTTAAATATTAAATACTAAGTTCAATACAACACAATCTTTTCGGAGGCGGCGCAAAATAGAAATAACATGTTACTGATACAATTCCATTAGTAGGCATTGAAATCAATAGCTGGGAAGAGAAGATCCATTTAGAAGATTTTCATAATGTCTAGCGTAAAAAATTTTAAATTTTGCGCCGCCTCCGAAAAGATTGTGTTGTATTGAACATAGTATTTAATATTTAAATTTAATAATTTTTATTAACAATTAGTGTGTATTTGTACAAATCAAAATAAAATTATTCGTCTTATTGCACTTTTCCACTTTTTATACCATTTTCAATTTTGCTGTGTATTCATAAAAATCAGAAGGTAATTATTTCATACTTTTCAGTTAATTCATTTTTACTGGTTCCTAGGTTTCGAAGTCGGTTTAATATTTTTTTATAAAATGTTTTTTATTTCACAATTTTTAGTTGGAGAAGATAACAAATGTAGAAAACCGTACGTTGGTTTAAAAATTTCGTTGGTAATTGGTCGTTGATAAAATAAACGTTGGTTTAAAAATTTCGAAATCTTTTTTCGCTCTACCACGTTTGTCTTTCCCAGGTCTTTTTATTATACAATAATTGTATAAAATTATTATGAAATACACTTTACCTTTTCAATTTTATGAATACACACAGAAAAGTGGAAAAGCGGTGCGTGTATTATACAACTTTCAACACACTACTTTTTATGATTATAAATGGTTTTTTTTTTTTTTTTATAAAAGATCAATGTTCAATTGGGAAGGGAACACATAAAATGTTTTTCCACAATGACAATATTTTTCCTTTGCTAAATGTCGTCAGTACTTGTCATTTACGTAGAGAATCAGTGTTCCAAGATGTTTTGGGTTAAATATACATAAATACATAAATCCGGCCATTCCAAGATGAATTAGATAAGTCACTGAACAGTCGAGATTTTGGCCGGTTTTAGACATGATATCGTTATTGGAGAATCGATGAGGATGCTAATATGACCTACAGTAAATTTGAAAGTAATTTTTAAATTTTGATTGCTTGATTATCCTTCTGAAAACTATGGCGATATTATACACGACTTCATTGGATTACATCATTGGATAGAAGTCCCTGCAAAAAAAAGGGCAACCATAAAATTTATCGATATCAAAAAGACTGCCCCGCTAGGATAGAAGCAACAGGGTTTGGGACTCACATATGGTTAATTTATTATTACGAAGGATATTATTATTCTCCGTATTAGACTACTGACTTAATTCCAAAGGTTGATTCAATTATGTTCGTAATTCCTTTTGATGAATTTTTGACTAAATTTATTACCGAAGTACTATGAATTATATCCTTCGTAATAAAACATTATTCAGAAAATAAATTGCTAAACAATGTTGCTTATATTCTAGTGGCGTAGCATTTATCATCATTTTTAACAATCATTTCCATGACTGCCAAATTTTTGCTGAGGGGACTTTCATACAATGAGGTTGTTTTCGGGTAGTTATCAAGTTTTATTTTGTAGTTTTTATTGATGGCTGAACACCAGCAAAAGCCTCGATAGTTGTAGAAACAAATTTAAAAACCGATACTAGTAATCCGGATAACATAACAGAAGTGTCACCCTTAAAGGATCGGCACAAGACCTCCGGCAAGATATTCAACAGTAACCGAGTGTATCCGGAAGAAAGAGGTATCTGAATCCTTTATCAAGTCAACTGAAAATGAGGAATGAATTTTCCAAGGATGAAATTTCCAGGAATTATTGTATTCTTTTTTAATGTGCATAGTCAATAAAAGATATAAATCAAAATATAACTTAAATCAATAATAGCTACGATTTTAAATTTAAACGATCCTTCGGGAACTTGAAGAAGTCTTAAATTCTGCTTTAAAACGATTACCGATTATATACTCAGTCTTTCTTGGAATTCCACGAATTTTGTTGTCTTCTGATTGTGGTGTCCAACCATTGATTAGATCTAAATTAAGAAGGTTTACTGTTATCGGTGAATATATATCTATCTATTATTTATGCTAATATCGCTACAGAAAACGACAGCGATATTATATTCTGCAGATATTTATATCTTCATTTAAATCAAATGTTGAAAAATTAGTTAAGGTTATGTATAGGTTTGTTCCAATAAGCACGTAAAACACATCGATAACTAACAGACTGCTCATGTTCTCCCCCCACTCTTTTGATTCTGAATTTGATTGGTTGGTTTTCCCATTTGATTCATCCAGCAGTAATACAATATTTGGATTTTTTAGTTATCAATTAGTTTTAATAGCTTGTTGGAGCATACCTTATGTTATATATGCCATATGTTTTTCCAATAAGTAAACAATTTGAGCGATAATTAAATAATTATTTTCATGTTTTTTCCCGATAACTTCTTAAATAAATTAGGAACCCCAAAAAGGTTTAAATGGGACCACCTTGGGAAAATACTCTACAAGATGCAAAAGGTTTCGTTCCAATTGGTCCACCCATCTCTGAGTAATCGGTGAACATACATAGAAAAAAAAAAAAAAAAAAAAGGCACAAAAAAAAAAAAAGTCACATACGTATCGAATTGAGTAACCTCCTCTTTCGTTCGAAGTCGGTTAAAAAAAAGAGGTTGATAAAACAAATTATCTATCCTATATCCAAATAAACAAACTCGTTGTGTAATATAAGCCAAAGCAATCGGAAGAGTGGCCCAATAGACTGACACCCAAGACCCAAATAAACATCTCACTCATTCCTTCCCGTCTTGCCAGGACGGCAATGGATGGATGTGGCTAATACATCAGCGGGGTGCCCTCCTTGGAGGGTGGAGGGGGCGGCCTGCGTTAGCTGGGGAACATGTTGCATAACTGCCTAGTAGTCGCACTAAACGGGATTGGTCGATATCGACCACTGGATCCGACGACAACCAATTCCGGCCCACTCTCGTCATCCAAGGCCCCTCAATCACTTCTTCTCTCCTCAATTACTGAGATGGCTGATCGTGTCTTTCACGCTTCCGTTGTCCGTTCATCGGAGTTATATATTTTCCAAAGGCAACGTTCCAGAGTCATGTTCCTCTTATTGGAGTTGATAAGCTATCGCAAATATACAGTTATTTGTTTTTATTCATATACTCTAGGTTGTTTTTGTGTTTTAGTGCACGAATTAAACATTTCTTCTTGATTTATTTGGTGTACCTTTCACAAATTGAAATTTTAAAATAATGACGAATTTTCAAAGGGAAAAATTATAACTCTTAATTAACTGACTAATGGCAGGCGATGGGAGAAAGTTTGTAAGGTTAAAATATGGCCCGTTAACAG
Source organism: Aelia acuminata (assembly GCA_911387785.2). Lineage (NCBI taxonomy): Eukaryota > Metazoa > Arthropoda > Insecta > Hemiptera > Pentatomidae > Aelia > Aelia acuminata. Next base: position 104,061,043 of record OU426978.1, on the reverse strand, counting down.
CTAAAAGGTCAACACCATATCAAGCGATTCCTTAATGGGATTATTATCATAACAGATAACATATCGTGATTTAAAACAAAAAAATGCCTACGTTATTAATTTAGCTCTTGACAATAATTTAAATGAAAAAGTAAACAAAAGAGATAGTAAACCAAATCAGAGATCAAGGAGGCAATTGGGTTAATCTAAAAATAACTAATGAAAATCGTGGGATGCACTTAACGCACAACTAAACACCATTAAGCAACTTCATAAAGAACAGCTGTTTCTTCTAATTCTTGTTCGTTATTCTCTATAAGGCATAGAGTATTATCATTATTGCAAAGCTAGGCAGTCATCGATACTTTTCGACTTATTATTATTCACTTACTTTTCTAAGTGTAAAAAAAAATCCTTATTTCATCAATAGTTGAGTTTTTAATGATTTTTGGTAAACGGAATCCATAGAATTTAATCCATAGAAAGGGCTTTACTCCACTTAGTAAATCATTATGCACATAATCTTTACTCGAGATCAGGATTTTACATTCCACAATTGATAAGTAAGAGGACAAAGAATCAGGAATCCAAATGTACAATATATACCCATTTCTCCAACACATACGAGAAATGTCCAAACGAATTTATATACTGTAGGGTTTTTTTCTCTAAAGAATGTGGACTATATTAGGTGCAATAATTAGCGGAACAAGCAAGAACAAGACTAGAAATCCACTAAACAAATTTCGTCCAGATCTCATCTGGTTTGAGTTTTCTTCTATCTTAACTGCTAAGAGGAAATATGCAAATTCTGTACTTTCTTGAACCGCTTTTCTAACCATTAATTTTGACAATAAAATTTGACGACTGACGTCTACCAATTTCGAAAGCTTAAACCTCTATAGAAAACCACGTCAAAATAAAAGAAAAGAAAATGTAAACGTGGACAAACGTGACTGCTTGGAGACACTTACACTTAGTGTCAACTAAGAATGCTAACGATAGAATAGGATTATAAAAAATTGCTAGGTTGGCAGAACTGGAAATTGTAAAGTGGATGGATCTAGCGGGAGCACTACTAATCACAGATGGAGTCAAGAGGTCTAAATAATTACATAACATAATATCAGAGGAGACGAATTGAAGAAATAAACAGAGAAGCAAAGTCTTCGCATTTTCAACAAAAATAAAAATATATTAGAAAACAAAAGAAAAACACTTTTAATTACTTTAACACATACACTTACTTTCATAGCTAGGGAAGTACCACCCAATTTGCCTAAAATGTTTTGGTAGTCAAATTATACCAATAGGTATTTTGTATTAAGGTCTCACTTAAGTATCAAGCATCATTTAAATTTGAATATACTCAGAAGATTATTATATGCGGTGTGTAAGTAAGTGGTATCACATATAGCTTATACGAGCTTATAGTTTAATTAAGCTTATAAAAACATTCATTTATACGGTAAATGCACACGTAAAGCACTGTTTCGTGGTTCGAAAGAAGCACCGAGATCGATATAAAGATTTTCTTCCATTTTGTTTCAGAAAGTTTTGTTATTTTTCTTCGACAGTATATCGCTTCAGATAATGCACTGCAAATCTCTCTCCGACCCTACACCACCCTGTCCCCGTTCGTAAATGTCTGAGGTCCCCCTCCGTCAACTCCACGTGACGCCACACGTGGGGGAGCCATCAGCGTCAGATGTAGCCGCCCTTCCATTCGGGCATTAGCAATTTAAACAAAGCGGAAATCCCAAAACAACAAGTGTGCAAATATTATTACAATTATTTGGAGGGAGAGATCACCGATATATATATTTTCCTTATGGTTAATTCATGAAGAGTAAGTTTTAAATCACTGATGATGTTAGACTTTATTTCATTTTTTTCATTTATTAGCAATTTTTAATCAATAAACAAGACCTAAATGTGTATTTCCAATCTTCGTTCAAATGGCTTGAAATTTATTTAGCTTTGACATATCCAGAGATACATATCCAGAGGAATATATCCAGAGATCGGCTGAAGTGTTGCGATTTTAATATGGACAGGTGTTCGCACCTGGTCTGAAAGAACCACTGAGAATTTAGGACAAACGGTATAGATTTCTATAAAGAACAAACAGAATTTCATCTTTATATACATAGATTATAGCTGTATATCCCAGTTTCACACGGGGAATTTCATTTTTCTAAAGAAACGGTCAATTGCGTAAAAAAAAACACTGTAAAGTGGGATCATTGTGATTTTTATAACAATAAAGAATATCAGCTGAAGATCGGCTGAAGTTATGCATTTTTAATATTAACAGGTGTTCGCACCTGGTTTGAAAGAACCACTGAGCGAAATTTGGAGAATAAAGAATATCAGCTGAAGATCGGCTGGAGTAATGCAATTTTAATATGGACAGGTGTTCGCACCTGGTATGAAAGAACCACTGAGCGAAATTTGGAGAATTTAGGACAATCGGTATGGATTTCTATAAAGAACAAATAAACAAACAAACAAACAGAATTTCATCTTTATTTATATAGATTACTCATATACTAATAAGGTGTAATATTTTTCACTTCTTATATACAGGTGTAGATAAATAAACATTTACCCTAAGGATTTTTTAATAAGAAATAAATAAAATATATTAGTGCCAAGTAAACGTAGGATCGCACCGAGCTCTTAGAAATAATTGAATGGGTATTAATAATATAAATAATAAAAATTCAAACAGATTTCCACAGTTGATAACATATTTAGCATAATTATTATTATCAAACTATAAGTAAAAACTAAAAGAATTAAAATAATAAATTGAACAATTAAAAGATTACGAAACAAAATACATAATTGATCCTAAAATTAATTTCACTCTGTTATATGGATATTTAAAGTTAAAGGTGTGAATTAGTATATTTATATTATAACAGATTTTATTCAAATAGTAATAAAAATGCTGACTATGTGATACAAAAAAACTGAAAACAATTTGCATTTTCTAGCAACATGTCCCATTTTAGCGAAAAATCAGAAGATGTTGTTTTGGTAGGAATTATTTCAATAGCAAAGAGGTTATAAACTACCTAAATGGTAAAGATTGGTTGGTTCTGTACAAATATTGTAAAATAACATGACAATATAGATAGATAAGCTTATTCAAGAATTTAAGTATGCTTTATTTAAACAGTTTAAATTATTAAATAGATTTAAGATATGTGTTTTAAGAAATATTACTATTAATAAATAGAACTGTCAGGTTAGTACATTAAGTTATACCGTGCTCAATGTTTGTTTGGTATGCTTATTTATTCTATTAGTGGAATAACAAATCGAGCTTTGTTGCTCAATAAAATTTCTAATTTTAAAATAAAATTAAATGAATAATTTTATTTCTGATTTGTTGCTCCAAAAATACATTATCTAAAATATTCTGAACTTGGAAAAAATTTCCAGAAAATTAAGCAAGTTTTCTACTTTCACTGATAAAACAAATTCCATTCGGATAAATTATACCTGCCAAATATGCTTCAGAGCGAATAAATTACTCTGTAGGGAGCCAGGACTTTATTTATATCCAAAATATGAAAAGTTTGGGCTTGCAAGGCGATGTAGATATAATCTTGTAATAAAAGGAAATCTCCGGTAGCAGACTAGAGAGGTCATGCATCATTTTAGACAATCGCCAAGGTTCACCATTAGAGTTTTCTAACTTCACAAGAAGAACAAAGGTTAAGGAAATTACTCAGGCCCCTGAAACGAATCGGTTGTTGGTTTTTACCCCTTAACCCATTTCCCATTTCTCTGTACGAGAAGAGTTACAAATCAGAAATATTATTTTAAAAAATATTATTTCGATGGTTTATATCGATGCACCATATTATATATTGCGGCAAAAATAAAGGATTATCCTATAAAAGTTGTTTTTGCTTCAATCTAAATCCAACCATTGGTCAGTTTAGGAGCTGCCTCTGCATCGAAAAGTTATTGTTTCCTACACGACCTATCGTCGTAGCCTCAAACAATTAATGGTATATAATGTCACATCATGAAGTTTATTGCTGTAATAGATCTTTGCTCATCTTATTACGAGAAATGAGATGCGTATTGGTTCATTCGACGGTTTTAGGAACTGACGACGAACTAAATTAAGAGTGGACTTAATTTTCCGGCACTTCCTGTTTTTGGATTTTTAGATCGAATAGGAAGTGTATAAATGGTAGGTAGCATGGTTACTCTAATCTTAATAACCTAAATGCCATGTATATAACTAAATATCCAGTTTTGAAACAACAAACCTGTATACATCTATGGTATCAGTAAAATCTTGCCACAATTGATGATGAAAAAAAATATCTACCTGAAATAAGAAATTAAAAAAATAGGAAAATTTTGTAAGCGTTTTACCTTTCTATGGGACCTAGGGTTTTTTCTTTTTTTCGCCACAAAATTATTCTATTCACTTCACATAGATAAAAACCGCTCACAAGACCTCAGCGATCACTTAGAAATACGAAATTACTTATTTATTTGAGGAGAAAAAAAAGGAGGTAACATTGTGAACATTTCTAATCTTTATAAAACATTAAATAAAAAAAGGAAAAAAATTAATTTGATTTGAAAACACGTATGTACTAAAAACTAGTGGCGGATAATCGTAAGAAAACTTAGCGTTGCATACAAGCACCATTCCTCGCCATTTTTGTTAATAATTGACCAATTTTCAGCCATTAATTTTTACTTTCACTTACCTACTTATGAAATATATTTTTAGGTTTTATATAAGGTGGTTTTATAACTTACTAGCTAGAATGCCCGGCTTCGCTCCGGTAGTTGTATGGCAGTTTCAATAACAGAAAAACTTTAAAATTAAAGGAAATATAGAACAAAATTAGCACTTTCTTGAAAATTTTAACATTGTATCAATATTAAGATTCGAGATCTGCAGTGTCTGCCCAAATAAGGAACCCTATATACTTTATAGGGTGTTGAATGAACAATGGTGAATGAACAATTAATTTTGCTGCAACTTTGTCGAGTCATGCATCGTTTTTGATGGTTTCTGTGATTACGAATCCTATAAGCCCATTCCAAGCAGTCAGCAGATAATAAGTTATTAGATTATTAGTTAAAAAATCTGGTGCGTGCGCGCAACACACAACTTTCACTTACCAACTTACTTAGATTGGAAATTGACGTGTTTTGCTAAATATCATTTCCCAAAGTCACACATTTTTCTACATTCATATCTTATTTTTGTTAATCGTTAAAGCCTTTTTTGAGTAAATAAAAAAACCCGTGAAAATGATACAAAATTTATTAAGTAAAGTCCCCCCTCCGGTTGATCAATTTTGATGAAATGTTGGCTATCACATATTTGGCATATACATACATCAAATACCCAGTTTGATCAAAATCGTTAAAGCCGTTTTTGAGTAAATAAAGAAAACACGTGAAAATGATACAAAATTTACTAAGTAAAGTCCCCCCTCCGGTTAATCAATTTTGATGAAATTTTAACAGTCATATCTCGGGCATATAAATACATCAAATACCCAGTTTGATCAAAATCGTTAAAGCCGATTTAGAGTAAATAAAAAAAAAACACGTAAAAATATTACAAAATTATTAAGTAAAGTCCCCCCTCCGGTTAATCAATTTTGATGAAATTTATACAGTCATATCTCGGGCATATTAATACACCAAATACTCAGTTTAATCAAAATCGTTAGAGCCGTTTTTGAGAAAGTCGAAAAAAACCTAAAAAGTTATTAAGTAAAGTACCCCCTCCCTTTAAGTAATTTTGATGAAATTTATGCTGTCACATCGCAGGCGTATACCTACACTAAATACCCAATTTCAGGATCGCACGGTTTATAGTTTTTGAGCTAGTCTGTTCACACACACACACACAGACACACAGACACACACACACACAGACCATTTCGCGGGACTTGGTCATTTCGACTCAGGGGACCCCAAAACGTGTATTTCCGTTGAAAACCGGAAGTCGAAATTTTTCACGATCGCAATACTTCCACTTACTATATATTTCATATATAGGTAAGTGAAAGTAAAAACTATATTTGGAGTACAACTTAAGCGCCGACTACTGTGATGGTCCTATTAGATCCAGAAGTTTAGAAAATACCGAAGATTCATAGAAACATTTTTGTAAGACCTTTCTTCCAGTTCAACCTCCCTTAATATATCCCCCCCCCCACCCTAATTTGGCCGAACTCTGCACTTCTACAATCTTACTACTGTTACTAAGCGAAAACCAAAATATCATGAAGGCACAATTTTTTCATCATATTTCTTTTTATCCTGAACTATGAGCGATGATAAAATCTTATTGAAAAAATTGTATTATTGGAGTCAATTCATCATTTTGTCAACTGGAATGCTCATCATCCATATTAATAAAACCATTTTTCATAACTACATACAATAAGAACACTTCAAACTTGTTATTTTCGGTTTATAATCAGTCTATTCAGCTCTTCTTTTTTGTTTTATGTCGGTTTTTTTTCGCTCACTCATATTGCATTAAATTTACTTAAGTATATGTTATATATTGATTAAATGTAAAGTGTTAATCAATCAACCATCTTATGAGAAAATTAATTTAAAATTAATATAAAATAATTTAAAATCATATGTCGATTCACATTTACGGTTGGTTGGTTGGTTGTTTTAGTATGAAGGCGTAAAACCTCTTGGTCATAAACGCCGTTGTTTACGTCTATATTATTTTGTTTTAATTTATTAATTTTAATTTTTTTGTGATTTAGATTGGAACCATACTTTCAAAGAATATAATTGGTAATAAATAAATAAGCAATGATAATAAAGATTGAGAACAAGATTAATCAGAATAGGAGACGGAAAGAGAGATAAATCTGATTTAGAAAAATTTAAAGATAAATTAATTAAAAATTAGGAAAAGGATAGATAATTTAAAAAAGACAGAAGAGAAAAAAAAAAAAAAAAAAGAAAAAAAAAGAAAAAAAAATTCAAATGCTTTTAAGAAGTCCTTCCCTCGAGAGAAAAGAAATGACCTTATTTAATAAATTTTCTTCATTTCCCAATGCGGTGGATATATTTGCTGGTACACCCTGGTCTTGTAGCCTTCTCTTGTAGTAAGTACAAACATCGAAGATGTGAGCTACTGTCAATCTTTCATCACACTTAGGACATCTGGGCGGAGTTTCTTTTGTTATGAGGTGGAGGTGCGTAAGCCTCGTATGTCCTATCCTGAGTCGTGTTAGAACCACTTCTTCTCTGCGACTGCTGCGGCTGGAGCTGCTCCATGCTCCAACTTCCTTTTTGACAGCCTTCAATTTATTCGGAGGGCTATTGTCCCACAATGCCTGCCAATCTTGAAATATGGTTTTTCTTAGTGGTCGCGCTAATTCCGACGCTGTTAGGAAAGTTTTGCCACGTCCTGGAAGAGCAAGGGCTTCTTTCGCCGCCTTATCTGCCATTTCGTTTCCTCTAATTCCTGTATGGCCTGGAGCCCAGACGAAAGATATAGATTTTCCAGAATCGTGTAGCTTTTTTATTAGCTCTAGAACCCTGTTTATTCCTGGGTGGTCGGCATACATGTTGTTCATCGCCCTCAGGGCACTTAAGGAATCGGATACTATCACTGCCTCATCAGCTGGCGTGTTCATGACATGTCGTAGGGCCATTGCGATGGCATTAATCTCTGCGGTGTATATCGAACAAAGGTGGTGTAGCTTACATTTATATGTAGAATCGGGTGTGACAAAGGCGGAAGCCGTTGATGTATCCGATTTGGAACCATCGGTGAATATCAAGAGGTGTTCGGGCAATGAATGAATGATTTTATTAAATAGTTCATTATATTCATTTGGATCTGTATTGTCTTTTTTAAATTTGGAAAGATCTAACTTTAATTTCGGTTGTACATAGGTCCACGGGGGTATGTTATTTTCTATGTCGTTTAAAGTGATGACTTTTAATCTATTCACGGCATGGGCCATTCTTTCTGCTAACGGGAGTGTTGCGTTGCTCTTTTGTTGAAATTTCGTCGAAAATTTGGGCTGAAATACGTATTTGTGGGCAGGGTTCGAGATACTGGTGTACAACTTCGTGATATAATTAATGGCAAGCTTTTGTCTTCTGAATGAAAGCGGTGGTAGGCCGGATTCTACACAAAGACTAAGGGTCGGACTGGTTCGGAATGCTCCGGTAGCTAGGCGAATACCTGCGTGATGCACAGAATCGAGCATAGCTAGAGTACTTTTAGAAGCGGAGCCAAAAATAAAACTGCCATAATCAATTTTCGATGATATTAGGGCTTGATAAACCTTCAGCATAGTAGTCCTGTCTGATCCCCAGTTTGTTCCACTGAGTACTCTCAATACCTTGAGGTTTCCAGAGCATCTTTCTCGAAGTGATTTTATATGTTGTTGCCAGGAAAGTCGCCTGTCAAAGAATAATCCTAGGAATTTGCAGGTGTTGACGTAAGGTAGAGTGACATTTCCAAGACGTAGTTCTGGTGGAGGCGGTGATTTCCGTTTTCTATGGAAATGTAAGCATTTTGTTTTATCAGTAGAGAAACGGAGTCCTGATGATTTAGACCATCCATCAATGCGATCGAGCGCATCTTGCAGTTTACTTTTGATAGAATGTATATCCTTTGCTCTGCAGAATATTGCTAGGTCGTCGACAAAGAGCATCCTTTTTACTCCTCGAGGAAGATTTGACCCCAGGTCACTAATGGCCAAGGCGAATAAGGTCGTACTTAGAACACACCCTTGTGGAACTCCGCTCCTTTGAATGCACTGTCGAGATAAGGATGTACCAATTCGTACTCGAAAGGAGCGACAAGAAAGAAATTCGTGGATAAATTTAGGAAGATTACCCCTAAATCCTAACGAATGAAGCTTCTTTAAAATGGAAAATTTACTGGTTTTATCAAAAGCTTTTCGCATATCAAAGAATATAGCTACTGCCTGCTCTTCCCGGACAAATGCATACTGTAATTCGGCCTCCATTTGAACTAAATGATCAATAGTAGATCTCCCTTTTCGGAATCCGCACTGAAAATTTTGGATGAGTTGATTTTTCTCTATGATCCATGTAAGCCTTTTGTTCACCATTCGTTCTAATATTTTACATAAGCAGCTTGTCAGGAAGATGGGTCTATAGCTGGATGGATTCCGCTTATCTTGGCCTGATTTCAAAATGGGGACCACTAATGATTGATTCCAATCACTAGGAAAATAACCAGAGATCCAGATGTGATTGTAGAAATCCAACAGCCATTTCAAGGTATTTTTAGGAAGATGTTGGAGCATGGCATAGTGGATTAGGTCTGGTCCAGGTGAAGATCCCTTGACACCATTTAGTACAGTATGCATTTCCCAAAGAGAAAATGTAGCATTATAATTTATGCTCGAATCGGTAGTGGAAAAGTCTAATTGATCGAAGTTATTGTCTTTAGGAGTTTCATTGTATACTCCTGTGTAATAATTAGCGAATATTCTGCATATTACAGCTGGGTCATCGGTCAACTTTCCTTCACCTGTTAGGGTATACCTAGAGGTAGAGCTTGTTCCTCTGATTTTCTTTATTCTTTCCCACACAACTTTGGAAGGGGTAGAGGAATTAATGGATTCAACGAATGATTTCCAAGATTCTTTTTTTCTTTCACTAAGAATTCTTCGACATATTGCCCTTTGTTTTTTATATTCTATATGATTTTCTTGGTTCATATTCTTCTTGAATCTCTTGAAAGCCTTTCTCCTCTGTTTGATAGCTTCTTTACAGTCGTTATTAAACCAGGGAACAGGCGGTCTTCTGTAACTGCCCTTGGTTTTTGGGATTGAGGCCTCTGCTGCTGACAGAATTGTCTTGGTTATGGCTTTACATCCTTCGTCAATGGTCATACTACTGGGGGAATATTCTGGCGGACTAGCTAAAGAAGTGAATAGTGGCCAGTCTGCTTTTTCTAATATCCATCTAGGCACCCTGTAAATTTCGTGTTTCGCATTCCTAAATTTTAAACGTATAGGGAAATGATCACTTCCATAGGGTTCTGGTAGAACTGTCCAGTCAATACAGTCAATCAGGGAACTGCTGCAAAAGGATAGGTCTATGGATGATAAAGAGCCGAAGGTGGAACTTAAGTATGTTGGATCGCCGGAATTCAGTAACAAGAGATCAGTTAATTCTAAAAAAGTTTCTATAGTTCGACCCCTAGAGTTGGTATCGCGAGAGCCCCATAGTGGATTGTGGCCGTTAAAGTCGCCGGTGTATAAAACTGGTTTCTTCAATTGTCTGTGGATGTGGAGAAGATGTCCTGTCTCTATGGCGTTGTCCTGAGGAAGATAGATATTACAAATAGTAAAGGAAATGTTTAGATGAACTTGAACTGCTATTACTTGAAGTGGGGAATCTATTTCTACATGGTGGGAATAAATGGAATCCTTTACCGCTATAACTACTCCTCTACACGCTCGGTCAAAGTCTGAAGTGCAGTCTTTCCTGTAGATGTCGAAGCCTTTAATGGAAAATTTGTCCGAAGGTTTTAGATGGGTTTCTTGGAGGCATATTCCGAAGGGATCTTCATCTTGCATTAAGATCTTCAAATCATTGAAATGACTTTTAATGCCATTGCAATTCCATTGGACGAGGGTCATGGTGTGAAAGATGTTACAGATAGTTGATAGTGATAATTATAGAGGAGAAAAGATGAAGATAAATAGGAACTAGGACAAAGATAAGTGAACAAAGCATTATAAGAAGTAGAAGAAATAGAAACTCTAGTATTTGTGGAAGACAATATAATCATTGCATATTTTATGTTATAAAACAATATATTAGATTTTTTTAAAAACATAATTATTTATGATTTATTCTGTTTACTTGAAGACTTATTTTTCTTTCTTCCTTTTTTAACTATATTTATTTCCGATTTTTCTACGTCCATCTCCTCAGTGCATCCAGGCAACTGAGCCGGTGGAGCAGAAAGGTCGGAATCGAGATCTGAATCGCTCTCAGACGAGGCTACGGGGGAGCGAGGCCTGGGAGCGGGGCTAGCGACAGAGCTAGCGGAGGGCTGCGGAGAGGGGATAGGAGGGGGGAGGGTGGTGATGGGAGGGGGTCACATTTACGGTATATTACTGAAATCAGTATTTTTTAGGCCCTCTAAAAAAAAGAAAAACTGATAATGAATCGGATATTAATGAAGACTTTCAAGTTTTGCATAAATTTCAATACTCTATACCTTATGCAGAATATCAAATAAAAATATTACGTCAATAATTACAACAACATTTTTTTCTGTAAAGTTTCTAAATCGAGTTACCACATTTATCAAGAAAGGTCGATTTCCGTATATATATATATATATATATACGGATATATATATATATATATATATATATACCGTAAATGTGAATCGACATTTGAGTATTTATGGCTCATATTCTTATTTTATTTCGAACCGTATATACTCATATGACGATTCCCATTAACAGCTCGAAATAAATTGGAACCTGATTTATTATTATTATTATTATTATTATTATTATTATTATTATTATTATATTTTCTAACACCGTTCAAAACCAGACTATGACAACAAATTAGTTATAAAACCACCTTATACAAAACCTAAAAATATATTTCATAAGTAGGTATGTGTAGTAAAAATTAATGGCTGACAATTGGTCAATCATTAACAAAAATGGCGAGGAATGGGGCTTGTATGCAACCCTGCGTTTTCTTATATATATATATATATATATATATATATATATATATATATATATATATATATATATATATATATATATATATATATATAAATATATATATATATAAAACAATTTTTTGAATTCCAACAGTTGTATGACTCCTGTAAAGTATGAAGAGAAGACGTGATGTGAAGCTGAGACGATGGGGTGAGCAGAGGAGAAAGAAGCCTCTCAGATGAAGAGTTATAATCCCGGGTCGTTTCCTTTTGTTCATGGCCACTCAGGGCCAACGTCGTCTGCTTCTTCAACAGCTCTAATCCCACGGCAGAATCAGACCTCCACAAGGATTTGGGATTTATTTCGAAAATTAAACAACTAGGATTATTTTTTCCAACATAATAAATATACCAATACTCATTCTTCCAAGTCAGCCCCTAAAAATAGAAAAAAATCTGTTGAATATGCAGGGATTGAAAATAAAAAATTAAATTAATTATCCTTTAATAACTAATAATGTTCTGTGATCTTTTCATAATAAATCAATTATTATCTCCAATTCCAAATAATATAATAATCATTGAAATTTATTAAAACCATTTGGGGTCACCTGAGGTATAGTGGTTAGCATGGCAACCAACGATATTAAAGGTCGCTGGTTTGGGTCCCGCGACCCTTTAAATGAATTTTAAAGGGAGTAAAAAATCCATGGAAATGCCATCCTTTGGATAGGACGTAAAATGGAGGTCTCGAGCCTCTACGATGTCAGGTACTCGTTAAAGATCCCTATCCTAATTACACCTGGATACGCAAAATTTAGGACTCCCACTATAGAATCTTTCGATTAGCCTTACTGACATAAATTGAAGTAAAACAAACAAAAATCAAATTTATTAAAACTATTTGCTTACCACTTATTATTATTAATGCCTATGAATCCACAGTTTTATATGTCATTCTCATGTTAATATCAAACGTTTATTTGAATTGATTTGAATTGGTCAACATGAATTGTTCAATAAAACATAATTAAGGAATGTAAAATGAAAGGGCTGAAAGTGCATTGTAGCGCATATATTAAATATTTTTTTAAATTACAGAAAATTTTCCGAAGGTAAACCTATAATCTAATAGTATTCATATTACTTTTTACATCTATTCCGATTATATAGAGATAAACTGGAAACTTTATCCGAAACAGATAGACATTTGATAATGTTTTTTTGGATAGAATAATTGTTAATCGTATCGATATTTTATCGAATGGGAAAAATTCGAATAATGGGAAAAATTACTCGACAATATTCAAAACAACGGTGGAAGTATAAGGATCATTAAGTAGTGTTACATATTCATTAATTTTTACACTCGAAAATGAACAAGATGTATGAAGAAGACGAATGAAGTGCCCTGTTGGATTGGGTGATCTGATTGGAGCTGAAGGCTGAGCCATCGGATAAAGTTGAGTCCTCGCTGTTAGATTCTGTTTTCTGGACCGCCATGATAGGGCTCTTTCTAAGCCCCAACTCTCAGGACAAGTTAAACAATAGAACCACCTCAGAAACAATTTCCTATTGTAGTTTCCGTTTTAACTCAAACGGTGGCTTTAGTTTAGTTTCAGTGGATGTTGCAGTTCCAGGCAAAGTTAGATGTATGTGACCAATAACGGCAAAATGCAAATTTGATTATTCTGACAGAGAAACTGAACAAGTTAAATTTTTATTGAAAGTATCTTCAGCAATTTACACTGTATTATATTCGTTCGATGACATAATCAATCGATAACGTCTTGTTTGGGATAATAATAAAAACAGATTTTTTTTTTCCTGAAAGAGATTTACTTATAAATAAATTACCTGCCGTTATGTACAACTATTACATAACTTATTATGAATTTCATATTATTATTATTTCAATTAGTAAATATATTTTAAATTCTTCGGCTCACAAGAATCAATCATCTTGATTTAAGATTTTTTTAAATCTAAAATGTTAAAATACTTAAATTGGTAGAACTCAGATTTTTTTTAATAGGAGAAATACATAAGGGACATCACGTGAAATTTCCATTTCGGAAAGCCAAAATTACTAAACATTATTTAGTTCTTATAGGTATATATATATATATGTTTATAATGCTTTAAAGTTAATGATTATTATTGTTCAGACTTTTGATGATAAAAGTTTGTAATGATTAATTAGCAATATATCTTCCTTTTGTCACAACAACTATTTATTCTCTTATATCATAAACACTATAAAATTTTCGGCGCTGTTTCCCCATTCTCAAAACATAAATAATATGTCAATTGGAAAAGGACAAATATGAGCTGACATATAGAAAATGTTTAACAGGGTATTTTAGAAAATGACATTGATATAGTTCTTATTTAACATTTATAAAAAGACTATCAATCATACGATTGAAATATTATTTATGTTTTGAGAATCGGGACACAGCCCCGAAATGTTAACAGTGTTTATGATATAAAAGAATAAATAGTTGTTGTGACGAAAGGAAGATATTTTGCTAATTAATCATTACTTATAATAAAATCTTCCTGCCAAATTTAGAAGAAAAATAAAAGTTTGTGTTTGTTTATGAACCATCGTTTTTCCTTCAAATTTTGCTCTGCACACAATTCTATGAATAGAATAGTGAAGGTTAATGATGAAGAGTTAAGTATGAATGTGAATCATGATAATTTATTTAATTTTTACTCAATATTTTTTTTTTAATGGTATTAATGCTTATTGATATTGTAACGTGTAACTAAAACGGTTGATTATTTCTGTTACAACTGAGAATAGCAGCAGATTTTAGTTTGAACCGTTACTTAATCATATTAGTACGTAGATTCATCACATTTTCTAGATGTGACGAGCATGATTCCAAACTTAATATAAGAAGTGATAGACCTGGGGCTTAGTCGGGCTTTGAACATCGAAGCAGAACTTTCGAGTCACAGCTGCGTTACTTAAAGTCACTGTTTTGTAACTTTGTTACTAATTTGAGCTTTTATTGTTTATTTGATGGTGTGAATTATAATATTACGTCAATAAAAATTATTTAAACCCACAGTAGTATTATAATATAATACCATAATTCCACATTCTACGAAATTAATGTTTATATTATATGTTTACAATATAATTTTTATTTTGCTTTCATTAGTGTTTGTGTGAAATGTTACTTAGAACACTTGTACATAATTCGGCGAATATTGTGTATTTCCATTATTAGTTTCTTTAATAAAGAAATAAGAGCTTATAAAATTAACATTTAAAGAAAGACTACGTCGTTAATCAAGATAAAACATAAATAATATTTCATAATAAATATTTATTAATCTTGTTCTTGATTAAGAAATTGAATAATTTATAGTTATCGAGCTTACAAAACTTTTACAAAAAACAAAAGATTTTTAAAACAAAAGATTACAAAACTATATTCTTTGTTTTACAATATATTGCTTTTATAAATTCTTTATTGCTGATGCAGTTTGGACATTTTCTATGAACATTTAGACCAATTTATAGAATTACATTTTTCTGAAGACTAGAGTATCAAATCAGCCTGCGCATATGTAGACAATAAATCTTAAAAAGACGGACACATCCAAGACATCTGGTTATGGAAGCCAAATCTCATATATATAAAACTTTTTGAAACATGTTCACTCCGGCTAAGATAAAAGTTAGCGGCAAGGTAAGCACTCCAGAACTGCGACTCACCTGCTCGCTCAGCTGAAGCAAACAGAGAGGCCCAGGTAATAAGAATGGAGATATAAGTGGGGTCAAGTGTTCTCTGTCTGGGCCACTCCTGAATAGAGTTACTTCAATTTGCCACCCACAACCATCCTTCCCCAAACCAACGTCAATATTTCATCCCGGAAATAGGTTCCGGGCTGAAAAACTACTTTCCCGCACATAGAAGGAAATTGGGATAGTTATCGGTAGAGCGATTTCCTAAGAGGATATCAAACTTAAATCTGGTGTCACTTTCGCCTCAACAATATCTGAATGAAATATAAAAATTAAATGAAACATTGCATAGCTTAATCGGAGCAGTTTATTATATAGCAGCACGTGAATAGAACGATTGCTTGAAAAATTAACATCTTTCTTGGATCTTTTGTTGATTGATTTTCTGGTTTTGCATTTATACTCATCTATTCATTAGTGAGTTCCGAGATACTTATGTCTATAAAAAATACTTATGTCCCTATTAAATTAAAAGGGTCAATTTTATTGAATACTAGCTGTGGTGCCTGGCTTCGCTCAGGGAGTAGTGAGATAGGTGGAATGAAAGAATAACTTTTAAATGTAATAGTAGAGAAAATAGACCAAAATTAATCATGATTAGAACAAAATTTGTAACATCCTGAAACTTCAGTTATAAATCAGTTTTATCAAATTTAATCAGTTTTATCAAATTTAATAATGAATTATACAGACAATTGGGAGGTTGTCCAATGGGTGGGGTATTGTCTGTTGCAATCTCAGGCATTGTAATGAACGAGGTAATAGATGGCTATAAAAAGTACAGGGATAAGACCAAGGATTTTATTGAAATACATTGACGACCTTTATAGTACTGTGGATAAGAAGGATGCAGCTCGTTTCTTAGAAGCCCTCAATAACTCATGATAAACTTAAATTTACAGTGGAATTAGAAAGAGAAGGAATGATAAGATTTTCGGACAAGTAACAGGGTTTTAAATTTTCTATCTCATCATCCACGACATATCAAGATAAATCTGCTAAACAATACCATGTACAGGGCAATGAGATTGCACAATATATGCAAAAGATAAAAACTAAAATCTTTTATCTATTTCTGGAAAAATTTTATCCAAAACCATTAATTAAGAAATATTGGGCAATTAACCACAATAGAATCATTGGAAATACTCAGTTAAATAATAATGTGGTTCAAGGTAAAAAACCAAATCAAGGTAAAAAAGTAATAAAAAAATTCCATAAATGCACATATGTAAAGGGGCTGTCGGAGACAATTAGTAGGTCATTAAAAGATTATGATGTGGATGACATTAGCCTGGCCTTCAAACCAACAAACAAAATACAAAACTGGTACACCAATCTGAAAGATAAAATAGATACAAATCTATAGTCAGATCTGGTTTACAAGATTGATTGTTTGAGGTGCCCGGCTACTTATATTGGTGAAACTAGGCAATATTTAAAGGATAGGCTTTATCAGCATAAAAATGATTGTAAAAAAAGTGAAGAGAACAGGAAAAAGTCAGCACTAGTTCAGCACCACCATATAAGCAAGCATGAATTTTACTTTGAGGGGGCCCACATTTTACATAAAGAAAGTAATAACAAAAAGAGGAAGTTATTAGAAGCAATGTATATTGCAGACAATATTGTAAATTCTGTCAATTTTAAAACAGACATTAAAGGTCTCAATATACAATATGGGAAAATATTAAGAAAAATTAATACTTAAGTTTATATGGATTGCATGGGTCATTAATTTTAATTAGAAGTATACAGCTGCTGTACATAATATAGTTTTGGGTCTTCTAAATAATAGGCCTTTGCTGGAGGGTGTACTATAATGAATTGGACTTTGAATAATAATAATAATACACTCACCCTGAGTGTTTTGGGTGTCTTGGGGTTAGGGAACATTGGTTGAGAGTTGTATCTGCCCTGTGTGATTTCAAATGATTTGTCTGCATGTTTTGCTGGTCTGTATATATATTAAATACAGATCTTAAATGATTGTATTCACAAATGTTTTTGATTGATTAATTGTATTGTTAAATGTTTTTAGAACTGAAGATGGTTCAAAAGAGCCGAAACGTCTTATAAATAAAAAAATGTATTGTTGAGACTAATTTGGTCCCCTTCTTGATATCCTGTTGAACAATATAATCTCAAGAACTGATTGTCTTATAAGTAATTTTTTTTTATTAATTAACTCGCCTGGGCTAAATAGAAGGGCTAATTACGAGAGACTTAAAATTACATCGCTTGTCACTTCACCATTACACACTTTAAAACTGAAACCTTCTTCATCGTTAGGGGCCATAGAGCTACAAGACGACATAACATTCTTGATCGTACGGGGAGTCGTTTTTGAGCCTTTTCGGCACGCACATTGTACACTTTGCTTTATAATATATATTGATTAAACGTAAAGAATAATAATGATTTACATAGATGATATCATCCCCATTCCGTGTGAAATCTCATTTGTAGGAACATAGTATTATAGGAATATAATACATTTGTAGGAATTAATTACATTCTATTATTTATAATAAAGTCAAATCAAAATTCAATGATCAAGATAAAAACCAGCCAATCTAAAAACCAACGGGATTTAAAATAGAACCTTTCGCAAAATTTAAATTTGTTTGGTAAAGAATTTAGAAGGGTTAAAGTTTTTATTTTTTATATCTCATATTTGACTATAGTTAGCAGTAATGATCCATTCATTTAGAACTTACTGGATTATTTCAGCAGAGGCGAGATTAAATATAAATAACACACATGTAAAATGAACAAATAAAGAATATATTAAACTATTTTATTAGAAGATAAAAAATTCGACCACGGCCGGGAATCGAAACCAGGTCCTCCACATCTACGTCGCAGCGCTCTTACCACTGAGCTAACCGTGGGGCCGTACCTATCGTAATCGAATCTTTCTCTTCTGTGATCCCTCTCACCAGGTTTCGCCACAATGTAGCGAAGTACCGTGGGGCTGAAAAATTGTCCAGACAGACGGGATCTAGTTGACATACGTCAAAGATATACATTGTATGTAGTAAAAATTAATTTTATGAATGAGATACATAACGTTCATTTATAACTTTTTATAATAATAATGTACATTTTTTATTATTAGAATTCACATTCATTAATATTTCTATTTATTGTAGTGCTAATAGGTAAACAATGATTGTAGTTAACCTGTACTGCCTTTTGCTAAATTAAATAGATTCGATCTATTCCCCATAAGTGAAAAAGTGAAGAATTGCCCATGGGAAAAACATGGATTTTCCTACTCCAAGCCAGAAAAAGTAGATTTGGGTACTGGATGCTTACCCTCCCTAAATATCGAAAAAAATAAAGTGTTGTGTCAATAAATCAACCTACACCGCCATCTGTTGGAAATTTATAGAACTTACAAATAATCACACTAAATTGTAGTATAATAAGCACTTAATTTGCAATTGAAGAAATATTAAGGCCAATAATCGAGGAAAAAACTATCCTATTTTTTAAGTTAGACAAAAATACACACAATGAGCCAAATTTTATAAAGATTGGTTAAGTAGTTTCTGATTTTACTCCAGACAAACACAAACATCGTGACACGAGATTATTATATATATATATATAAAGATTTTTGCGCTCGAATATTTTGGTTTCATAACAGATATTAATACTTCACTAAAACTACACTATACATTTTTTTGTTAAATAGCATATATTAATATTTCACTAAAAGTACACTATAATTATTTGGTGAATAGCAGATATTAATATTCCACTGAACTTACACTATAAAAGATATGTGGGATGTAATGCATTTAGTGAAAAAAAAATCTTATTACACAAAATCAATTTATTAAAATGAATCAAAGGGACACCTATTCCATCAAGAGGTACACATCTTGGCTCAGTTCATACATTGCTGACAGTCAATTAAAACAACATAATAAATATAAGAATAAAACATACAAAAACAAGTTTTACAAAACTTTTATATCTTATAATAAACTAAAACAATAGTATATATGAAATAACATTTCTTATATCTGAATAATGAATTATACTAAAGTTAATAATATAATACTAATTCATGTTTTAAGATTATTTTTATAGTTTCGACAAATTCGGACATGTTTCAAATTTAAACAATTCATACATACTAAAATAAAAATTAAAAAAAGAAAATCAAGTAACATTTACGTTACTTTCAGGACAAATAGATAAGATACTTAAAACTATCAGCACATTCATAAACTATACAAACTAGTATCTTCTGAGCTTGAAGCCAAGAAAAGTACCCCACTACTGAGGCGCTGGGGGTGGAGTGGGTTCCGGGGCGTAGGGCACGCCGAGGAACTGGTCCGAGATCCGACCGCCCTCTCGCAAACCGGAGAGGAAGGCTCCATGCACAGTCGCCGGGTAGTTTCGGATGGTGTGCTCACCTGCAACCGAAAATTTTAATCAGTTATCAGGAAAAAAATATTATATACAAATAAGAATCAGGCAAACGACGCTAAGTTGCTCCACTTTTAATGACAGAATGAAATTTTAATTCTGAAAGAAATGAAAAGAAGCGATCTAGCTTTAATGTGAGATGAATTAACCTTCAGGCGACACACAAAAAAAAAAAAAAAGTGAAATTTTCGTACGATAACCATGTGAAAAAATATCTTGGCGATTACGTTTTATTATTTCTGAGTTGCAGTAAAAACTTGTTTTATTTTATTTTATTGATTCTTGGTTATTGTCCCTCACCTTCAATAGTGATCTTCACCTCAATATGAGAACACAAAATTACTTAGCAGACAGATTGGAATGGAAAGGAATGCAAACATTTTCCTTCAAATTATCAATACACATGAGTCACGTCTAAGTAAGAAGAAATCATTTTTTTTTTACTCTTGTGTGACGTTACTATTGGAGTACGTTTGGGGGTTGTAAAAGATTATGTAAACATATAATTTAAATAAAGGATATACAAAAATAAAAAACATATTCTCCTATTGTGAATAACCTATTTCTAGTAGGGATGCGATAGCAAAAATCTTTGATTTTTTTCTAAACACCTATATTAATGAAATCATTATTTTGTCAAAACAAACATATTTTTTTTTAGAATATTTGTTGTTGTTAAATCATCGATGTTAAAAAAATCTTAGTTTTCGTTAAAACATCTTTGAACTTTCAAAACAACGATTTCCTTTGTTTGTTTAACGTTCATTTACGCTACTAAGGCAAATCAGTATGTAGCATCGTACATGGAATTCCTTAATTTTGCTTATCCAGGTATAATTAGGGTAGGGATTTTTAACGAGTACCTGACATCGTTCTGGCTCGGGACCTCCATTTTACTTCCTATCCGAGGGAGGGTATAGCTAAGGATTTTTTTATACCTTGAAAAAACCAATGGCTACGCTATTTCCTAGCCGTATTTTATGGAAGCATCTTAATTATAATATTCATGTAATAATGTACAAACTGAAAGAAAACGTAAAAGACCACTCTCTTGTAATTTCAGTTTCAACACTTTTACTGTACTAATAAAACCCTAGTGTGCTTTATAAACCAGTTCAAGTAGGTACACCAGGACGCCAAGCGCTCTGATATATTGCTGGATATCATCTTTTTTTTTTTTTTTTTTTTTTATTCCTTTCAATCTCTAAAATCTAGACAGCATTTATATATATTACTTTAATCCTGTGCAAGTTGTATAGAATACAAAAATCTGAATCCGTGCTTAATTCATTTTCGCCCAAAACTCCTGCGACGTAAGCCATCGATCTTGAACTCTCTAATAACTATCGAGAACTCAAATAATACAGGACAGAGAAGATCATAATTCTCATCGAGATGACAAAAAAGAGTACAAAGGTTCTTCTATGAATATTTTTATCTTTCCTTCTGAATAGGGCTTGGTGATATCAAGAAAAAATCCTGAAAACAGCCTCAATGATGAAATTCTTGGAAGAGAGGATAGTGATTGCGAGAGATCAAAAGAAAGCCTGGGTATGAGCCTTAAGGACTGCGTAAGTAGGAGTCGGAGGGCAGCCCTACCCGGAAAGAAGGCAGAGCAGTAAATGAGACAGAGGCCGCCTGTAACGAGGACCGCCTGATCAAAGCCCGCCGCTACACACACGGAATATTGATGCAGCAAAAACCAGCGCCACCTCCGCACGGCCCTCCGCTTCCTCGGGATAGATGAATTACACGTCAATACCACGGGGAAGTGAGGGGGAGGGGGTGTGACACCCAACATCTGGCCCGCATTTCACACGAGATACCCCGGGTCGAGCAGCTCAAACACGGGCTCGCGAACAAACAGTCCTTACGGAAGTACTTAAGAGCTGACGTGAAGAGGGTCCAAAAAATACACCTAAAAAGCGGCAACGACCTGTATTACATGTACATGAAGAACTTAAGGATTTAAAAATGCCGACAAAAATTTAAAAAAATAAAACAAAACAAAAAAAATCTGGTGCGTGCGCGCAACACACAACTTTCACTTACCAACTTACTTAGATTAGAAATTAATGCGTTGTTGCCGTCCCCTTCGTTAGACCAATTTTGATGAAATGTTTGGCATATAAATACATCAAATACCCAGTTTGATCAAAATAGTTAAAGCCGTTTTTGAATTAAAAAAAAAAACACGCGAAAATGATACAAAATTTATTAAGTAAAGTCCCCCCTCCGGTTGGCCAATTTTGGTGAAATGTTGGCTATCACATCTTTGGCTTATGCATACATCAAATACCCAGTTTGATCAAAATCGTGAAAGCCTTCTTTGAGTAAATAAAAAAAAACACTTGAAAATGTTACAAAATTTATTAAGTAAAGTCCCCCCTCCGGTTAATCAATTTTGATGAAATGTTGGCTATCACATCTTTGGCATATACATACATCAAATACCCAGTTTGATCAAAATCTTTAAAGCCGTTTTTGAGTAAATAAAAAAAACACGTGAAAATGATACAAAATTTATTAAGTAAAGTCCCCCCTCCGGTTGGTCAATTTTGGTGAAATGTTGGCTATCACATCTTTGGATTATGCATACATCAAATACCCAGTTTGATCAAAATCGTTAAAGCCTTTTTTGAGTAAATAAAAAAAACACGTGAAAATGTTACAAAATTTATTAAGTAAAGTCCCCCCTCCGGTCAATCAATTTTGATGAAATTTTTACAGTCATATCTCGGGCATATACATAGATCAAATACTCAGTTTAATCAAAATCGTTAGAGCCGTTTTTGAGAAAATCGAAAAAAACCTAAAAAGTTATTAAGTAAATTACCCCCTCCCTTTAAATAATTTTGATGAAATTTATGCTGTCACATCGCGGGCATATTCTTACACTAAATACCCAATTTCAGGATCGCACGGTTTATAGTTTTTGAGCTAGTCTGTTCACACACACACACACACAGACACACAGACACACAGACACACAGACACACAGACACACACACAAACAGACCATTTCGCGGGACTTGGTCAATTCGACTCAGGGGACCCCAAAACGTGTATTTCCGTTGAAAACCGGAAGTCGAAATTTTTCACGATCGCAATACTTCCACTTACTATATATTTCATATATAGGTAAGTGAAAGTAAAAGAGGGAAAAATGAATGAAGGCGTCCAAAATACATAATTGTTTAACAAGCCTTGGCTACTACAATGCTTGGATACTATTTCAAGACACTAAAGATTGTTAAATTTTCATTACTTCATATCATCACATCATACTTCTTCAATTAATTTAGTACACTTTACAAATAAATAAATAGGTTCAGTAAATGTAATGTAATATGTCATAAACTAAAAATAAAACAAGAGACCATGCAAATAAAGCTTAGTGCTAATACATTAATTTCTTGATAATCGTATACCATGGAATAAAAAGCCCTTCCTAATTTCCACCCATCACTAAATCATCGAAATTATCAACACTATACTTTAAAATTTGGAAGAGGATGACCCAAAAACGGTCGACTTTTCCTTAAGCAAGAAAAAAAATAGGAATAAACAAAAGTGCCCTGGTAAAAAAAAAAAAAAAAAATTAACCATCTTTTGTATTTTTTAGTTTAAAAAAATTGTAACACTTTTAACGAATTAATTTTGATCAAATAGTACCTACGAGTCTTAAAACTAGTTAATACTGGAGAACTATGAAAATTTTCCAAAAGGAGTACATCACAAAAAAAAAAAAAGTTCTTATCTTATAGAATTGTCTGTTTGCATTTCTGCACGATCTTATGACAGAAGAATTTCCGAAGAATGAGTTAAACGTGACAATGTTTGTAGTGTTTTACAGTGCCGAACACTAATGATAACAATGACAGGTAAAATTAAAGTTTCAAGGCTGAATAATGTCACAGCTAAAAAAATTATCATTTAAGTAAATAAATATTTATTTTATTTTTTTATTTGTTTTTGAAAACATGAAATTGAAAATAGAACATAAACTGAATACATACACCTACTTCCTGAAACCTATTTGGACATACGCTTTTTACTCACAGATTTTTGGCTCAGCAAAGAGGACGCACTTACAAAAATAACAACTTTTTCAATAACAAATTTTGAGACTAATAGCGAACGCACCCAGGTACGTAAATAACAAAACTCCTACATACAGACTTGCAACAACCAACTCTCGAAGAACACATACGAACTATACACACGGTTTTTTGTAAATTTATACGGGCACAATAACAGACTGATGAACAGCATGGCCACGGCTCATTTGCCTGTCGCAAGGCGGCTAAAAAGAAGCTATATGAGAGGTATCAATCTCACTTAAGGTATCAAGACCGGAAAGAGGTGCTGCTGGGCACTTTCTTTTCATCATGCCCAAAATGCCTTATGTTTTGATTCTTTCAAGAAATTCGCTGATTGTCGCAATTGCTGACAGGTGTGAATGGAAGTTTGAAGAGAAAAAAACAGGTATATATACTAATAATATCTGCAAATGTGAAGTTTTATAACATTTTTTTCTTATTCAGCTACAGATTTTTGTAAATATACTTAGTCGAAAACGTATGAATTAGACCCTTATCCGAAAAAATCTAATCTTTTCTTATTACTGTAATATATGTACTTAAGTAATCATTTTGTTAGCTAAGACATCATTCATCCCATTACCGTCATAGGAGTGTTCTCATTCGATTCAAACAGATATAATTTCTAAAGAACAATCACTCAACTACTTGCACCAATATTAATTTGCATATCTCTCCCCGTTTTAACTACCAAAGGGTGGTTAGCCCCCTTAGTTTGGATGGACTCGGCAGATTTGGATTTTCACACTTGAGACTAAGTTAGACCAATTTTTAGGTTCCATGATAGAACAATTAGTTTTCTATACGGGGTAAATTGGGGTCAATGTTTCCTGTAATAATAAATCTTTCTGAGCTGTGTATGCATAGCATGATATGTGTAAATCTAAATTTGTTTTTAAAAGTAAATAATCGTAGTTACCTGCGAAGAAGAGCCTAGGCAAAACTTGCTGGCCAGGACTAGGTGGGACGGGGAATACAGGAGCAGCCAGGACGTCGTAATCACTTCCGGATGCGCCGACCGCGACAAAAGAGTAGGATCCTCTAGCCCATGGATCGACCCTCCATCTTGTGACGACGGTCTCCTTCGGTTGAGGGACGTTGTTGGAACCGAAGATTCCCTTAAGCACGGCAAGGCATCGGCCAACGATGACATCGTCACTCACGTTTTCCATGATGGCTGCAGCTTCCCCGGCAACCAGTGCTAGCAGCACGGGAGACTTGTAGATGTTCCAAAACAGGAAAAGTTCTCCTACAATGAAAAGTATATTAGGAATATTTTATGTAACTATATTAATATATCACAAAGACTATACTATAAACTATAACTATGTTGATATATCACACTCCAAAAATAAAGGAGCATTTTATACCTAATTAGTTCGTTATACTTGTAATCGCTCGGCCAGGCTATAGGTAATCACTACATCTGTCTCTCTCAAAGCCAAAGTGATCCAAGCGCTAAACACTATTTTTTAAAAAACTGATGTTAAAATTTAATGTTGTGATACAGGGTTGTGTTTACTTCTATCGCTTTTGAATCACAATATATTTCAGTTTGTCTTTTACATTATTCAAATATAATGAAGCATGGTTAAAAACAATAAAAATTTAACAATAATTTAATGAAATGAAAATTAAATTGGTTGGCGTTTTTTTTTAAATTGGTTAAGCGTTCTATTAAATTTGTTTGGCGCGCAGTTAAAGCTTTATATTTACTTGGTTTGCCGCTTATTTCACAATTGCTTTGTGCAAAACGCTCGTTTGTATGACGGTAATATGACCAACAACTTACTGAATTTAACATTATGTAATACTGTCAATTAATAACACTTTTAGTTTGCAATGAATAAATGAAAAAAAAAAAGTACAGAAAGAAATATTCTGGTGTTACCACTGAGTCGTTTTGTAACAGACAAATAAGGAGGAGTGGGTGAACAGAGGATGTTCAAGGAGGCACTGTTCCTTTATTGACTCAAGAACTCGGTGAGTATGAGAGAGAGGGAGAGAGAGAGAGAGAGAGAGAGAGAGAGAGAGAGAGAGAGAGAGAGAGAGAGGAGATAGAGAGAGAGAGAGAGAGAGGAGATAGAGAGAGAGACAGTGAGAGCGAGACTATTGTACTTCAATGTTCTACATCAGGTAGGCGTGGATTATATTGGAGCATACCGTAACATATCACTATTTGCATTGACTGGTAAATATAGAAGCAGTTTAAAGTAAATCAGGCTTAGTTGGGATAGTATTTATATTTTTACTTTCACTTACCAACTTACTTATATATATATATATATATATATATATATATATATATATATATATATATACACAGGGTCTTCTCGTGCGACAAACTTCACCAGTAGATTCTTCACCATAAAATGAATAGAAAAGTTCATATTGACCATGGTCCGATTCTCAACCATTTCGGAATAATTTCGCTTTTTATCGATTTTGAAAGATATCACGACCTGGCATCGGAAAACCGTGATATCTTTCAATAATAAATGGTCATTTCAAAATTTATGGGCCAATTTTTCGTGTTTTATTTCAGCCAGAACAACAAAATAAGTGAAAAATTTTACAAATCGGAAAGTGTTTAATATAATCCAGAGATTTTAGTTTCAGAAGGCAGCAAAGTTGAGGGAAAATACCGCATTTAATAACGCTTCTAACGCACTCTTCATTTTTTAATTTGGTGTTTCTAAGACCAAGATATGGATGACATAAAGAGAAAAAATTATGGTTCAAGGATTGTTAATGCTTGAGAATTTACATTTTAAATTTGAAAAAACTAATACAACTCACCAATATCTTTAAAATAAATTTATTTTTAATCATTTTATTTATGTTCGAATTGGAAGCCGTACTCTGCAATACACAAACGTGCCCGTTTTCTCAGACTCCCAACTGTCACACCAAAAGTGAGAAAACGTCGAAATTTTTCAGCAGCGGCGAAGATCCTTGCTCTCAAATTGTCTATGTTTGTCACTTCAGTGCAATAGATTAGTTCCTTGAGATATCCACAGACGAAATATTCCATGGGGTTGAGATCAAGAGATCTTTGTGGCCATAGAACTGTCCCATCACGGCCGATCTACGTTTCGATGGTGCGTCTCTTCACTCCTCTAGAATAGTTCAGGTGTATTTGACAGAACATTCGAAACGTAGATCGGTCGTGATGGGACAGTTCTATGGCCACCAAGATCTCTTGATCTCAACCCCATGGAATATTTCGTCTGTGGATATCTCAAGGAACTGATCTATCGCGCTGAAGTGACAAACATAGACAATTTGGGGGCAAGAATCTTCGCCGCTGCTGAAAAACTTCGACGTTTTCTCACTTTTGGTGTGACAGTTGGGAGTATGAGAAAACGGGGCACGTTTGTGTATTGCAGAGTACGGCTTCCAATTTGAACATAAATAAAATGTTTAAAAATAAATTTATTTTAAAGATATTGGTGAGTTGTATTAGTTTTTTCAAATTTAAAATGTAAATTCTCAAGCATTAACAATCCTTGAACCATAATTTTTTCTCTTTATGTAATCCAAATCTTGGTCTTAGAAACACCAAAATTAAAAATTGAAGAGTGCGTTAGAAGCGTTATTAAATGAGGTATTTTCTCTCAACTTTTCTGCCTTCTGAAACTAAAATTAGAAACTCTGGATTATGTTAAACACTTTCCGATTTGTAAAACTTTTTCATTTATTTTGTTGTTCTGGCTGAAATAAAACACGAAAAATTGGCCCATAAATTTTGAAATGACCATTTTATTATTGAACAATTAATGTAGATTTCAACGGTGCTATCAGCTTTTCGGAGAAATTTTCAGATTTAAAGATATCACGGTTTTCCGATGTCAGGTCGTGATATCTTTCAAAATCGATAAAAAGCGAAATTATTCCGAAATGGTTGAGAATCGGACCATGGTCAATATGAACTTTTTTATTCATTTTATGGTGGAGAATCTACTGGTGAAGTTTGTCGCACGAGTAGCATGTCACCCTGTATATATATATATATATATATATATATATATATATATATATATATATATATACTGGGTGTCCCAGACCTAGTGTAAAAAAAAAAAAATTGGGTAATACTGCATGTTAAACGGGGTAGAATGGCGCAGAAACGAGTTTCCCATCTCAATCTGTTGAGGAGATAGAATTTTTTTTGTTTTTATTTTTAAAATCTTACTTTTTTCTGAAAAATGTTTTCTCTACTTTGGTTAAGCATAGAAACAAAAACAATGATATTTTCTTAATCAGCATTACATTTTCTAAAAGATGAGATGGGTCTGGTTATTTTTAATCCTCTTTCAGTGGGACTTCTAACGCGCTAAACACAAAACATTAATTAAAAGTTAAATTTTTAATAGTTTTTGAAATTTTCTCACTCCCCACTGGAGCACCCTATAAGCTGTCAAATTTCCTAAAAACTGCGGAATTTAGTTAACTTTTTAGTGGTGTAACCCAAGATACAATTGCACTTCACCTTTTGAGTCTAAAAGTTTTTCTGATGAAAAACACTTACTTTTTTAAGACTAGAAAGAACAATGTTTGAATTCTGAATAATATAAAAAGGGTAATAATAAACTAAAATTAAAAAAAAAAAATCCTACATAAAAAATGTTGAATAAAAGCATGCATCCAAAGTAATGGAGGAAATTTTGAACACGCGCTGCAATAATCCAC
Organism: Aelia acuminata; assembly: GCA_911387785.2. NCBI lineage: Eukaryota > Metazoa > Arthropoda > Insecta > Hemiptera > Pentatomidae > Aelia > Aelia acuminata. The sequence continues at coordinate 104,032,332 of OU426978.1, read as the reverse complement.
TTTAATATGGTTCTACAATAATAATATTATTTTTTATGTATGATTTTTCAAATTTTAGTAGAAGAGAAGAAAAAAGTTTTAATTTATTTTAATGAGGGTATTTATTAAATTTAAACTGAGTTTTTTTTTTTAATTTTAGATTATTATTACCCTTTTTATATTAATTAGAATTCAAGCATTGTTCTTTCTAGTCTTAAAAAGTAAAACTAACTCTAACTCATGGAAAGTTCGGCATCCATTACTTTGGATGCAGGCTCTAGCGCGCTTCCTTATTGCCTCTGCAGTGGCATTCTCTAGCGTGTTTTTCATCAGAAAAACTTCTTTTAGACTCAAAAGGTGAAGTGCAATTGTATCATGGGTTACACCACTAAAAAGCTAACTAAAATTAAAAGTGAATTAAAAATTAAAATTAAAATTAAAAGTGAATTAAAAATAATCGGCCCCATCTCATCTTTTAGAAAATTTAATGCTGATTAAGAAAATATCATCGTTTTTGTTTCTACGCTAAACCAAAGTAGAGAAAACAGTCATTTTTCAGAAAAAAGTAAGATTTTAAAAATAAAAACAAAAAAAATTCTATCTCCTCAACAGATTGAGATGGGAAACTCCTTTCTGCGCCATTCTACCCCGTTTAACATGCAGTATTACCCATTTTTTTTTACACTAGGTCTGGGACACCCAGTATATATATATATATAAGTTGGTAATTGAAAGGTTGGTGGCGCATCGCACCACATTTTAAAAAAAATATAAATATAATCTAAAGAGAAAAAAATGTATAAAATGATGACACTTTAAAATTAATTTTTTATATACCTTCAGGGAATAAGCTTAACTTTTTTTATTTTTTATTAGGTTTTAACAAGGGCTTTAGTTATAGGGAACAATTACAAAACAAGATATTTTTTTCCGCCTTTATTCAGTAAAAACATTAAAAAAAATGTTCTAGCAAACATACATTAAAGACAATTACAACACCCGTAACAAAAAATGACCGTTGAAGTTAAAATGCAATGAAGTTTTACCGAAAATGTTTTCGCACTTTGTTTCCCTTATCCTTGGATTTAATTTAAACAATAACCTATGTGCATTTTAATATCCAACTTATTAAACAATACAAATGATGACCAAATATTATATTATATTCTTTTAGTGGAATGAACACATAAGTAAATAATGACAATTATAAATATTTTATCACATGAGCATGAACGATAGAAATGTTATGAAAAAGTTAATTACCTTTTTATTATAAATTAAGTAATAGATATTAAATATTAATCCGAAATTCTGGAATAAAAAGTTTCAAATACATATTAAAAAACTCAGGATAAGCCATAGCCGCTTTCATGTTTTTATAAGCAATAAGGGAAAATTGTAATACGTTGGATAAGGAAATGAAAAGAGATCTCAATATACTTTTAGGTGGGGAAAATGCCATAAATCTAATACACTAATTTGGCCCAAGACCTCAGCAGATTCCAGCACCTCCTATAACCCTGCTTTTCCTTCCCCAGTTTAGTTTTATTAATTTATTAGCATACCCTCCCTTTTATGATACAAAATTCATATTTTCACCCAACTGACTAAGCGGCTGCCAGATATTACCTAAGGGAAATCCTCGACCATTCTGGAAAATAAGGTGTAATAAAATAAGGAGGAAGGGGACTCATATCCATACGACTTCCTCCAGGCGTTCTCGGCAAAACACTATATTCTTCCTCGTTTCTCCTCATCTTCAGACTTGTTTTTTTTATTTATTTTTTTTTTCATTTCGGGGGAATACGGTATATATAGAAGCGGAGTAATTGCGGTGCAGTGTAAAAGGGGGTACATTTTTTTTCCTTAAGGCTGCAAAGAGATACTACTACCATTTGCTGACGCAAATATCGACATGACAATTGCTTTAACTCATCAGAAACTATGAGGACGTTTCCAAAAATATAAATAGTGGGAAGGAAGAGAAAAATATTTTGCGCAAAACTTCTTTTCCTCCCCACTTCAGTGCACCTCTGCATTTTATGAATTTGCCTTATATATTTTCTAATGTTTCTTATTAGGTCCTGAAACTACCCAAAAAAGAGCGTTTCCTAAGTTGGATCAAGAAAGACTTACAATGAGACTGTTCTTCGGTATAACAATACAACATATGGCAGGCCTTGGAATCCATTGCATCATTTCTTAATTGTGCCAAATTACTTATACTCCGAGATAACTGAATGCCATCCCAAATGTACAGCCACTTAGAGTGAATATATACTCTTACTTTGCAAATTTTTGGTGTACCATAAGTATAGTGTTATTACACATTGTGGAGACTAAGGGAAAAATATTTTAACCACCTTTGGCTGGTGCACCTAAGTTTTGACTAAATCCGAAAATTAGAACTGACTTCGATTAAGTCATTTTTCACATTATTTTCAGCATACATACAACTATCCATCTGAATGGATTAAATCGGTAATCAAGGAAAATATGCTGTTCCGAGGATGTTTTTAAATAAGAAGGGGGATTAGCGAACTAAGGAATGCCGAAGGATGGTCGGAATGTAAAATGAATATATTATGTAGAATATATTATAAATAAATACTCGCATAGACATTTTTCAAACGTTTTAATTTACAAATATCTATATTTAATAAGAAAAAAAATGCAATATTGTTGAAAAATAATAATTTATAAAGGTATGCTCCTTTCTTTTCATGATAAGCCAGAACAGTTGATTAGATAGATGAGTTGCGTTAGGAATAAGTCTATATAGAAATGTAAAACTTATCCTAATTTTAAAACTTACCTCTGCTTGCAGTTGTGCTACCCACATGACCAAAGAGGTTTGAGGCAGGATCCCAGAACTGTTTCTCGAAGCAAAGGACAACTTTGTTTAAGTTGCCGAAGCCCAATCTCTGGATGGCGGACTGCTTCCAGTCAGGCAAGGGTGGACAGAACTGGACTGTGTTTGGCGCTGTTTGGGTACTAGGAGAGACCGACTGCTTGAGGACACCCAATGGAAGAGTGCACAGTACAACGTCACCTGTAACGAACGTAAAACAGTCATAAAAAAAAAATAAATATATATATATATATATATATATTTTTTTTTTTTGCACACAATGCTTACATGCTATAATTAATTAATATATAATTAATTGGAGAACAAACGAAAGAGTACGAAAATGATCAACTGTTTTCTTTAACATTCCCAAGGATGAATGTAATTAGGAATTTCATTCGAAAACTATTTCTTTATTTTAAAAAGAATTTAAACCTTTTATTGCGGTCTATATGTAACGTCTTCAGACTTTTTTAATTATAAAACCCCTGCTGAAAACTTAAATTCCTCCCCTGAAAATAAAACTCCCGTAGAAATTCCTGATAATCAATTATCCTAATTGCAAAATAAAGTAAACTCTATACAGTACTCAGACCTTATCTTGAAGATTTTAGTATCTAAAGACTTCACCTGATAGGAAAAGCGCAGTATTTCTCACGGCTTTCCTAGAAAAAACATTGCAAATACTACAAACTAGGGCCATTACGATTTCACATGAATATTATATGTACTTCTTTCGATAAGATAATTTTCCTAAAGTATCGATACTAGATATCATTGGACATTAAAAATTGACACTGGGTATTATTAGAAAAATTACCGACCCTTGAGGAAAAAATGAGATAATTTAGCCAACAGAGATGGGAATTGGAGATGGAAAAAAATAATATTGAAATTATTTGGCAAAATGTATTCTACTCATGATTGCGCATGCCTCTAATTAGTTTATTTTTTAATCGAATTTGAGCTCGGATACAATTTGTTTCTCAAAATCAGTAATTTGGTCTTTTCCTATTGTTTAAGAGCTCCAGCCATTGAAATTTATTGTAATTAACTTATCTACGAAATAATTTTTCATATTTAAAAATTAAAATAAGGATTGGAAAAATCGGTCATGAAATAACGACAAGCCAATAGAGGTAAACCTTCTTTTTTTATATATATATAAATTTGCAGACAGTTTGTACCTGTACAGGTAAATATTGTGCCTTTTAAGTATTTGAAATATATATCCTTATTTTTACTTCTATATTGTCAGAGAATATAACTTCTTCATAGATGGTGATCATAAAATAGAATTCGAATTAGCTAAATTTTACAAGTCAACCTCCACAATATTATGAAATAATCCTGATTTTTGAGTCCAACAATATCTTAAGCATGAACACTGTTGTGGTACGATAGGGGTCCAGATACCTTACAAGCACTAAATTATCAAATTCATTAGAATTATTAGTGAAAATAAAGTTACAAGTAGCAAGCAATTACAAGACAATGAAGGTAGAAACTCTTAGAAGACTCAAAATTAAAGTCACCACCTTTTATTTGCAGGAAAAAATAGGCAGAAAGCTTCTATTGCTCTCTCACGAAGTTTGATGTACTAATTGTCAAAGGTTGGCAATACGCTGAGATTATATCATAAAGAAAAGAGAATGATAAAACACTACAATAGAATTAGAAGATTTATACAGTATGAGTCATAACCCTCAGGGCTAGAGGCGAAATAAATTTTAGGCTTTAGAAATTACATTTACAATGAAACGGTATTTGAAATAAGTGAATCTAACGCTCCTGTAGAAAAAGAGCAGGTCAGGTCAAGAAATCTTACAATGCAAACTGAAGAAGCAAACGGTGAAGAAGAAAAAAAAAAAAAAAAGTAAAGAAATTGAACTAATAAAATAAGAGAAGAGGAACGTCGAAAAAAAAAAAAAAATTACTATCTAATAAGAAAGTTGGAAAAACGCGAGGAGGGAATGACTATTGTGCACCCCTCTCCGGGGCGAATATTGTAAGGCGCTCTAGCCGTTTCCGGCCGGCTATCTTTCTAAATAAAATTTTATTACGTTTCTTATAAAAATAAAATATCTTTGTTTCTAAAAAAAAAAAAAAAAAAAGGGAATATTACAATATATTATACCTATACCTATAATTTATAATCACATGTATCATCACTTCCTAAAGATATAAGAATACTGGTAATGCATACAAAAAAATACTATACAATAATAACGAATGCGATTAATAGGTTCAATATACTAAAAAAGAGTAATCAAGTAAGAGAAACATATTTGGTATAAAAGCTGTACCACTACAACCCATAAAGGGTCTTGGGTTCAGTACTATGTAAGGAAGAGTACTGTTTCTTGGTCAGCGGTCGTCCAAGAAGGTGATTTGACCGTGATCACGCTCAAATTTGGTATAAAGGTGGTGTGAAAAAAATAATAATTGTAATAGTCTATCCCAATTTTAATGAGCTCATTGCCGGAATGTAGAGCTCAAATCGTACATCGTAGGGTTTTAAGTTTAGTACACAGTGTAACTTAGAGTACACAGAATAATAATAAGTATGTTTGATGATAAATTTGTTTGAGTTCTTAGTTTTGAATATCATATGTCTAATTACATAAGAAACATAAGAAGGTACCGAATAAAAAAAAAAATTAAGAAACCATTTAAAAGCTTAAACGATTGTGGAATAGGTGTTAATTTATGATACTGTGTTAATTAATTTTATGATTAATTATTTTTAGTTTGATCAATCTGCATTTCTATATTTTAACTGTGAAAAAAAAAAACATTTTCTATTATTAGTTAGAATTATTTAAATTAAAATATGAAAAAACTGTAGGTTGTTAAGGAAGTTTTTAGGGCTGAATCTTTCTTTTTAAACCTATAAAAATGGAGATAGGGGTTTCAAAGTATGCTGAAAACAAATATATTGTTTGTTTTATGCTTTTGGCTTTTTAATTAATGAAGAACATGTTTTTACTTACATTTAATTTATGAAACATATAGTACGGGAAAATATTGCGATCGTAAAAAGTTTCGACTTCCGTTTTTCAGGAAATTCAATTGTCATGTTTAATGAAAATGAAGTATTATTTAATATCATGTAGGTCTTATCATCAATAAAAAAGTTCTGAGAGGGCGGAGGAAAAAAATTGTTTCTCTATAAAGTACCTTTGATTTTGTTTATATGGATAAATTAACCGTCTCTCATTATGCCTACAAATCAGAAATGAATAAATATGAAAAAAAAATCGAGAAACAAATATAAAATAAAAAAATATAATTGTTAAATTTCTCAACTCTTAAAACAACTTGAACCCTCGCATACGCAGTACGGCTTTAACCGTTTATACGTTAAAGGGTTCTATTCATGCGAAAGAGTTGTCAACGAGATTTGGACACGTACATTTTTAATGGAAATTATTTGTTTCCATGGTAAGTTTTTAACAACTAGATAAAAAATTATAAAAATTGAAGCGAGGGAGTATTATGTTACATATGTAAATATGTATTGCTTCCAAAAAAATTCTTCTTATGCTGTTTGTTTCTTTGCTTTACTCAAAGAAACTAATAGCATAAGAAGAAAATTGGTCTTTAATATGAAACCCTTTATCGATTCTTATTAACGAAATATCGTCCAAAAACTTGATTGTTCAAAAGGGTGCATGGTTGATTTGGGACAATGATAATTACTTCTATAATCCCCGAATAAAATATCATATGTTTATAAATCATGGAATCCTATGAGTAAGTGAAGCGAATTTCATTCTTCTTGCAACATTGCATGCAATCCCTTCCGATAAAATACAAGTATACCATTTTTAAAAATTATGTATATTTTTATTCAATGTGCAAGAAGGATGCAGATGAAGAAGGGACCGCACCAGGTTTTTTTTTTTTTTTAATAAAAACTTCAGCTATCAATACTCTTTGTCAAATCAATAAGTGATAACTAAGCCAGAAGGATATCAAATGAAAACTTTCCGACATATTTATTCAATAAATTTACGAAACGTATTGATAGTATAAAATAATGGTATAAGTACATAATAAATTAAAAGGTAAAATATGCTTACCTTTATAGGTCATTTGATTGGAATTGTTTCTGGCATTGGCCGTGATAACTTCAACACCTTTGTTCGTGTATCGGATTTGCTTGACAGCAGTACTGAGTTTGATATCCAAGCCCTCGGAAAGAGCGACTGGGACGCAAGAGTATCCGTTGCGCACTGAAAATCACAAATAAATTAATCAATATTGGAATAAATAGTATTCATTCACAGATATGTGGATCCAAAAAGAGGGGGGAAATTAAATTTATGATTCATTAATTAAATTTGAAAACATAATCACTAAGGAAAAATTAAATAATCAACAGCCAATTTATATTTTTTGAATAAGTCAATAGTATTTTGAAGCGAGAACTACTAAAACATCCAGATATGTTTTATTTATGAGTGTTAATGAACGCTTTGAGAAGATATGCAGTTTTGTAAGTGTTCCTTAAGTATTAAGCATACTTAATAGCGGGATCTATTGATATTTCGTCCATTATATCAATAATATCAATATATCAATATACATCAATATATCAATATACATCAATATATCAATAATAGATATCAATCTACATATTAATTTAATTAACTTCTCGAGGGTAACCACATTTCAGAATTTCAAATATTTATTTTTAATTATTTAATATTTATTCTATTTTTTAATAGAAAAGATTGGCCTTGCCGCGAGTTATTGATGTATAATCTTTTCTCGTCGAAAATTAATTTTTTACAATTATTGAAAAAAATGTAAAATGTTTTAACCTTTAAGAAAATAATTCAATTAATATATTAATATTAAAAATAGATGAAAGATCAATAACTCCAGCTATTTGGACGAATATTCCACCCCCACCCCACTCTGTAAATTCGCAAAAAATATGAGATCACGATTTATATATATTGCTACACTATCGGTAGGAAATAAAGAAAATGGCCGCTGATAAAGATATTAGGGACAGAAGCTGGTGACTATGAAGACACATTGAGCCGCAGGCAGTCGTTACCTAAACGATAATAGGCCACCGCAGGTTCACTCCATTTCGATGTGACGGATCGCGGTGATTTATCACTCTGCCCCAGGTCGGGCCCACTCAACGCCGCCACCATAATCCGCTCACTGAAAAATTTCTCAAAATCCATAATAAATTATTCTCCTCTCCTCACGTCAAATGACCGGCCATGAAAAAGCGATAAAGTAAAAAAAAAAAAAAATAAACCGGGCCAGAGGACTAGATAAAAGAAAAATAATCCGTCCATTGAGGGACTGGGAAAACGAAAAAAAAAAAGGAATATTATCGGGTGCGTGCCAAAGCCTGCCCAGGTCGATCGCGGCTTTAGAAAATTATCGCCGGAACTGACCGCCTTTTCGAATTACTGCCTCTTTCTTCGCCTCCCTTTATGGGCTTCCTCTTATTTTCACAAGAGATGGAAAATATTTCCTCCGAATGGAGCGGCGAAAACCAGAGAAAATGATATTTTTACAGCTTCAATGCCCACGGAGTCATCACTTTTCAGCCGTTGCTGTATTGAGTACTTACTGAAGCTAAACGGTTGAATTAGGTTTGAGGACAGATTTAAGAGCGATTTCGAGCAATAGTGTTTAATAGAGGACAACAAAAGTTTCTTCATTTCTTGAAACGAATACAACTATCAATATGTATTTTTGCTTTCACTTACTATGGAAGAGTATTGACTTTTTACTCTCTTTTTAACCTCTCATCGGTTCATAACCCGGTTTTACTTGAACAATCTATCTAAACCACAACCCCTGACATTAATCAATGATTACATTAATTGAGAAAACTTAAGAAATGAGACTTTACCCCTTCTTACAAAATGTAAATAATTTATAAATAAAAAACCTACCGATAAATCACATTATCAAATAAAAACCGAGCCAATCTGAAAAAAAAAACAAAAAAAAAAACTGACGTTTGGCTTTCGAAATTAGAATAAGAAAATGCATAATAAATCCGATTCTTACCTTTCATTTAACACCTAAAAATTGATATAGTATAGTACAAAAATTAGTTTTTCCATTATTAGAAGGATTAGGGGTATGAATTTCTCTCGAGCGATTCCGCATGATCACACATTTGAGGTCCAATTATTTTTTTTTCTATGCGAATTGCTTTAATTAACTTTTTTATTCATTTAAACCTATTATTTCTAGTTAGAAAATAATTATTTATCGATTATTCCGGTTTTTCCAAGAGTAAATGAAACATAATCTGTGATCAACCTAATTCCTTGCCGTTTCCCAAGCAGGTAGCTCCAAGTAATTTTCGAAGTCGGTTGTAGTTTGAACTGGGAAAGATAGCGATCACCAATTGAATTCCAGATTTATGAGGTTTGCGGTTGCATTAGTTATCTCTGCCTTGTGTCTGCTTTCTGTCCCCTTGATTTATCGCTCTGATACAGCGGTCACTGGAGGAACATACTTTAACAAAATATTAATAGCTGTTTTAATTCGGTTTTGTAGATAGTGGGATAGTTGTGTGCCCAACTGTCAATTGGCTTCCTGAATTTGATATGTTATTATGATGTACCAGTTGGGTGCCCAACTGTCAATTGGTTTCCTGTATTTGAAACGTTATTACAATGTACTAGTTTCTGAAATTACTACAGTAAAATTATTAAGTCAGGCTCACTTAATATTAACGATGCAGCAACTCTTCGAATTTCCATTGATAAGCTTAAGGATGACTCGACTGCTTTCGCTGCTTTTTTTTCTCAAACGAGAATCCATCCAAGTTATGATGTTCCCATTTATCCTAATTTCAAATTTTCCATGATTTGAAAGTTCCTATATTTTATTTAAGTGGTGTGAGTTCGTGAGTGAGAACATCGGGATTGAGTGCTAGGCAATTCCTCATAAGAACCAGGCTTTTACGATACGCAATATAATATTGAAGCCAGTATTGAATCTTCGGTCATACAAGATGTGAATGGATAAAATAAAAAAAAATCAATTTAATGATTCAAGATAAGTTATTTGTAATTTTTATTTATCTTTAGAATTGTATTTCTTAACTAAAAGTCAAGCTTTATTTTTACTTACTTACGCTAAAACGTACACTTCATATATTAAAATTATAGGAAATAGGGTGAGACATTAGGTGGTGAAGATGGCGGGTCTGGTGACAAAAAGGCCATTGCCTCGGTGGTTAGCCGACAGATTTATACTTTATTGCCGGGACATATAATGCGGTATAATGTTATAGCCGGCAGTTTAGCCTGTTTACCTGTCTTCGCTGTCTTTACTCATATATGTCGCCCCTTACACCGCACAACCCTCCTCCACTTATACATACATACTGTATGAACCAGCGCTTTCTGCTCCATAAATTATGACACATCGTTATGGCGCCCTACTATTTATTAGGAGTGGATAACAACTTTAAATATAAATACCTACCTAGTTATCGTTTTTATAGTTCTATCAAATTTTTATTTTAAAAAGGTCATAAGGGTTTTTTTTTTTTTTTTTTTTTTTTTTTTTTACTCATTGACTATCAGTAGATTTGATGGGTTCTACTACACATTCAATGTCATATCAGGAATTGGGATCGATGATAACCAGCAGAACCTCTTCCCTGATTTGTTTTGGTAACCTGTTAAAGAAGGAGATCTCTCATCTAATATCTTTTTAATATCCTCACTTTTATGGGTATTACATCTGTAGCCACTTCTTGTAGAAGTCCTTGTAAGTTAGCGAGAAAAGAGTCTTTATGTGTTGGTCAGCAGGCTGGCATGTTAAAGTCAGTAAGTAGGGGTTGATTAGTTACGTACCAAGGTGCTTTTGAAATGAGTTGTGATTATTTTGACTGAAAAGTCTAAACCTATTTGGACAAACTGCTCACAGATTTACGGCATTGCCAAAAAAACACATTTACAAAAATTTCTGACCTTTCATTCTTAAGGAAATTGGTTTTTAAGAGTTGGGTACCTCCTTTTCTTTAGTATTAATATTCCTTTACTACCTGAAAAATAGATTTTCGGAATGTGGAATAGATTTTTTTGCGCAGTAATTACTATTTTAACTTTTCCGTTTTCTGATGGTATAGCAAACGTCAACGTAATTATGTCTCCCATTCAAGGCTTTTCTACAAACTTGAAACAATTCTTCGAAAACTCTTACTCAAATCAATTCTCTTGGACAGATTTTTCATTATCGGACAGGACTTAAAAGTTTATTCTTTACTAGAATTAGCGGACAGATCCAATAGTATTCATTATATTCATCAGTAATATTAACTGCAACATCCATTGAGGATAAAACGCCTTCGGATTGTTGGATGTCGTTTAGCAGAACTTACTGGCTATGCGGGTTTAGTATACGTAGAGTTTAGAAGGTATTCCTATCTTTACTGAATTATCTTATCACTTCTGCTTTTGCTAAGACTATAACGTAATCTGGGGGCCCGGTGTGGCTGTGCGGTAAAGCGCCGTACTCCCATGCCGGAGCTGTGGGTTCGAGTCCCGCCCTGGGTGGTGCTTTTCTTTCGTAGGAGAAGTATCACCCAGTGCCATGGGTGATAGTATAGGCAGTATAGGGCTTCAGTAGAAGCCTTAAAGTCCCAAAAAAAAAAAAAAAAAAAAAAAAAAACGTAATCTGATGTGATACTTCATTTTTGAAAAATGTTTATATAACAATTAGTTTAAGATTAATTTTATTTGTCTAAAAAAAATGAAAATTGAAATATTTTTTATAAGGAATTTTTCGATCGGTATGTTCTAAAATTTTTTTTTTTTTTTAACTAAACAATTTATTTGCACCTGTACAATTACAATAAGCAAATGTGCTAAAATAATTACAAAAGGCATTGGTAGGCATGAGGGAGATAGCACCCAGTGGTGCATCCTCCTGGCATTTAAAAGATTTACTCTGTCAGACTAGGAGATCCCTCATCCAACTCCTCTTCAGCCTTCGCCGAGGTATGTCAGGAATGTCACGTCTTGCCATATCTTGTACAAATTTGTTGGTATGTCCATGTAGTTTGTCGTAAAACCGTCTGTAATTCATACGTATATGATTTTTTACAGTCGAAACTCTTAAGTCATTGTGAAGGGTCTCGTTTGAAATATAGGGTTAATCTTAAGTATTGGGATTGAAAGGTTTGTATTTTGTTAATATGTGTCTTTTTTGCGGGTCCGTAAATTTGGCTAGCATAGGACCATATAGGTTTTAGTAAATAGCTGTATAGGTTAAGTTTTTGTCTGAGGGGTAATTTTGAACGTCTATGTACGATGGAGTATAATAGTCTTAGTCTGAAATTCAACGTTTTTCGTTTCATGTTTACGTGTGGGCCCCATGTCATCCTTCGATCGAGAGTAAGTCCCAAGTATGTTACTGTATTTGTTTGTGGTATTGGGTGATTGTCTATGTAGACTGGAGGGCATGTTTATGTTCTAAAATGAATTTTTAATTTTCAGTCGCTTAGAATGGGTTTTCTATTCCGACCTAATGAATATATTTAATGATCAGCTGTTTCCTTGTCATGGTATCACATATGTGGGTCGATAAAATTTTATGTTTCGATTTTAATCTCTTCCCCCTCACTGAGTCCGTGTTTTGCCAAAGTCCAAAAATAGTTCATATTTAATTTTCAAAACGTATGTAATGTCTTTTCAACATATATAATGACTTTTCTTCATACTAAAAACCATTCTTCCTCACATCGACTATATTCTTGTTATACTCCAATCAGCCCTCTTCGATAGATTTATCTCTGACAGGGCTCAGAATTTTATTCTTTACCGGAAGTAAAGCAAGGATCCCTTATAAATTAGCTACACTTGAAATAGTAACCATCCATGAGGTTACTATTTTTATAGTTACTATTTGCCTAACAACATTAAAGGCTCTTACTGCAACCTTCCTATATAGCGCCTACGGATTGTGGGTAGGTGTTCAGCAAAACTTACTGGCTATGCGTGTTTAGTGTACTTTGAGGTTTCAAGGATTTATTTTTGGTTGATTATTATTTGTAATCTCTTTTGCTTTCACTAAGCCTGTAACATACTCCGATGAGATATTTCATTGTTGGAAAACATTTGAATAATAATTATTTTGAGAGTAATTTAAACAAAAATAAAATTTGTAATATTTATTCAGAAATATTTAGACTACGGATTTGTATATAGGTATGGTCTAAAATGTTTTTTCTAATTTTCAGTTGCTTAAACGGGGTTGTATATTCCGATCTAATATGAATATTTCATGGTCAGCTGCTTCTCTGTCATTTTATCACATATGTGGGTTGATAAAGTTTGATGCTTCGATTCTCATCTCTCCTCTCTTACCACTTAAAAGGTGTAATATTTCATATATTTCTGAGGAATATATGAACATTTCAATCAATCAGAACAATAACAACAGCAATCCAACAATAACAATTTTTTAATACATGCATTATTTATTTAGATATACAAACTTCTGTTGTTAAAAAAAAAATTAAAAATAACATTCATGAAGTAAAATAAACAAACAGTAAAAAAGCGTACAAATAAAAAGTAATAACTTCTTAAAAACGAAACAATATGATAGATGAAATCGGCAATAAATAAGAAGACAAGGATTGTGATAAAAGGAAAATGAATTGAAGTGAGTTTTAACAGTTTTTCCATGTGATTGCAAGTAATATTGTTTTCTAAAGTTATTTTCATTTTTTCTTCAAATTAAAAAAAAAATAATGGATTCTATTAAATTTTATTTTTTCCAATGGGTAACCGAATTTCGCTTGTTATCTGCCAAAATCGTGTAAAATAAACATTATTTATTTATATTTACATAGCTCCTCGTATTTTTTTCTAACTTTTTCCTATAATAATGAGCTAACGTGCTGGCATGATGGCAAAGAAAATAATCTGAAGAAGTATATTTTTTTCCGTAGAATTCGTAATGTTTTCCTTGAGTCATTAAAAAAAAAAAATAGAATACCTCATGTCTGATCCCACATTATTCAATAAATACTGCTCTCTATCTGGAGGAAAGGAAAGTACCCAGTAGCAACTCTTTCCGGCCTTACCACTTTAGGAGAGCAGGTCTCTCATCCAGCTTATATCAGGCATGGCCATGTCGTTAATAACAGATTAGTCTGTTATTATGACCGTGTAATTTTATACAAAAACTTGAATAAAGAGTTGGTATGTGTTACATTGAATAGAGATGTTCGATAGTTGGTTTTCTAAGTCTGTATGAAGAGTTTTATTATTTACGTACCACGGAGCGGTCGTTATTAGTCTAGTCACCAAATTTTCTATTGAAATGTTTTTAAATTTTTTAAACCGTCCTCATTGCTGAGCTGAAAATCTGTGAGGCATATGTCCTAACGGGTTCAACATGTATGTATTCAGTTTATGTTTCATTTTCAATTTCGACGATTCAGAAAAAAGAGATAGCAGTATAAGTATTTAGTCGTTTTTTAAGAGCTTTCACTTTTACATTTAGGCCCGATATAATTGATTGTATCCGATATAATCATTCATTTCTTAGCTAAAACTAAAAAATGTATATCAAATGGAAAGAATCCTGAAAATAAATATTAAATATCATCAACACACAAACTCATTAGTCTTTTGGAATAATTTTATAGTTAATAAGTGTCTGTTCATTTAAAATTTAGTAAATAAATTTCCGATAAATAGTTATATTGTGATCGGATCGGTGAACAATCATACAACGCTAATATCTCATTACTGATAAGATTTATCTTATTGGTTTTATGCCTGTAATCAGTTGCCACTATTTCTGTATTTTTCAGGAAATTTCGATGATGGACGATGGCAATCATGTTTTATAACAATACATTAATTTTAAACCTTAAAAGTCGTGCCTTGAAAAGTAAGTGAATTTAATTGATCACTTCTTCACTAAGATGAAAGATATAACAAGTATAAAATAACCTTTTTTTTTTTATTTTTGAAGGAGTGTGATATACAAAAAAAATGATTAACTAGTCCGAAAACAAACTATTTGATTGTTCAAGGTTCCATGATAGGTTCCATGAACACAGTTTCAGAAAGGGGGGATTACAGACGCACTCTCAATGCCCTTAGTTATTTTTTCAGCGGATTTGTCGACACTTGTAATAAATTGAACAGAAGTTAGCCATTATAATGAATGAATGAGAAATATGTCAAATACTATTTGAAGTGGTCAACTGCAGCAGGATGTAATAACTACAGAAGATCTCATGAAGGGAAGGAGTAAAATACATCTCGAGGAGGAGCCGGACTTTTTATTCCTCGGTCATAAAAAGAGGGTCGGCTGTCGACACTCCGCGAACGGAATATTGAGGGAATGGAGGACACTACAACACAGGTTTTGAGATATATATTAAATAGCGAATGGGCGATTGGAGGTCGAGTCCATATGAACCGGAATTCTCTATATAATATAGGAGCAGTTTTTTCTCCCAGAAGCAGGGGGTGAGTCAAATAAACTCTACCCGAGCCGGGGGATATTGTTTGGGGAAAATTGTGTGCCCGGCCTGGTTGGGAAGGGGTGAATATCGGGGCGAAGTATTTATGATATATGAAGAATGGGGAGGAGCTAGAGGAGGAGATAAGAAGCAAACACTAGATAGGACAGTTCCAATCTGCATGAAATTACCGGAGCAGCTGAGAAGGAATTTATAGCTGAAGAGGGAGAGAGCCACCTGCCTGCTGAGGGATGGCCTACTCCCCAGGGACCGCCCTCGATACTCGACCAATATTTGGCAACGTATTGTCTCATCTTGCCTTTTCCTTAGTTTTACTCCCCCTCCCATATATATTTCGTCGCGGGGGGGATTCACGGTTTCTCGCTATTACACATCTTCCAAGTCTCGAAAAGCCACACTTATCAATACTTCCCCGTACACAAAACCTTCAAGGAAGAACATGATACATTAGTCGAAAGAATTTCATGGGGTAATCAATTAACAATTAATTTGACTATTGGTCTGTTTTAAACTTAATCATCTCAAATATTTAATTGTATTTAATTCCGCGAAATACGCGTTAAAATTCAGTACAATCAACGATAAATCTTCCCTGATACTTAATATCTACTTAATGCGCTAGTTGGTTTAGTCAGGCATGTCTCAGTTTACAATAGAGGCGCGAATACGGATTTCTGTAAACTCTAGAGCAATAACTATCCCCTCTGTAATATAAGAGTTCTATAGAATAATTGCTTTTTCTTAAGGAAATCGATTTGTTAAAATTCAAATTGCTGCAGAGCTCAATCAATCAACATTCGTTCTATAATATAAATATTGTGACGTGAATCCAAAACAGATGTCTATTTCTATAACACTGCACAATTTCTAGAATTACCTGGAACGGTAACACGTACAGGATTAGTGAATACATGATTTTTAAAGTACACGATATAAAGTAGTACATGATTTTAGAATTTTTCTAGGCCTTTCTGGGTGGGACCGAAAGCGAATAATACGGTTAATTTTTAGTCACTGTTATGTTTATTTTTTGTAACTTAGTTATTATTTGAGTCCTTGCTATTTTTTTAACATTGTTGTGTGATAATTTGACGTCAATAAAATCATTTAAACCCATGTCAATGTTGTATTATAATAAAAATAATAAGTTCTACAGTGCAGAGTAATTACTTTTTCTAAAGATGATCGAATTGAAAAAAAGCGATTGCTGCATGGTCTAAGCATGGTCTAAAGCGATCAATATTCGCTCTATAATATAAATCTAAAACAAATAAATAATTTTACAGTGATGAAAAATTACTCTTTCTAAAAATAATTGAATAGAAAAAAAATCAAAGGAGTTTTCGAACGGAGAAAATCGTCACAGAAAACCAACTATTGGCTTCGGTGTCTCTTAACGGTTAGCATAACTATTTTCATGGAATACTTTCAAGTAGTTCCTAACAAAACATAATGTTATGCATCTCTTTCACATAAATAGATGCCTCCAACATACATTAAACTTGGAATAGAAACTGCCAATAACATAAAAATAGTGTTTTAAAAACATTGACTCAAACAAATAAATATATCTAAGTAAGATAAGGCCTATAATGGTAAAGACCGTTGAAAGGCATACGATAGAGGCACTAAAATCACCTTAGGATGCGGCCGAGAAAATTCTCACCCTCCGGGCAGATCGTGATATTGACAGTTCATTATGGAGTCTTGAACAGGAAGGGCTGCCCTCTGTTATTACATATCACAGCCAGCCCCTGTTTCTCAATCTCCACCTCTGAAAGATCCAATTTAGGGAAATAAGGTCCGTGTCTAAAGCCCTTTCTTTGCTTCATGGCCGACTGGCCGAAGAGCCTTTCTCCAAAAATAATTGCTTTATCTGATAAAAGGACATAATATGAAGCAAAATAAAGAAAGAATCGAAATGAAAATGTTGCTTGCTGCCCCTTTGAGCTGGTATTTATGAAACCTTCTTTATTATGATTTTGTATGTTTTGTTTACGACAGTCAATATAAAAATTATAACAAATGGAGAAAGGAATATATGTATGAGTGATAATATGTATGAGAGAGTGAGACAATAAGAAAGAAGAACTTTAGAGAAAGCTCTATTTAGTTAGTAAGCATCTGCTGTTTCCTATGTTGCCTACGGTCAGACCTCTGAGACTTGCTATTTTTAGCGGAATCATTTTTGGCCTTTATGCATGGGAGTATATATATACGAAGTATAATTCAGGTCACTTTTCAATTCTTCCTTAGTTTTATAGAACTGGATCAGTTCCTTTACCGAATCTCACATAAAACATGCGAAAATTTCTTTTCATTAAAATAAGTTGTGATTGTTCTGAATAAAGCCTACATTGAAGTATATTTTCAAAGCGATACTAAGCCTATGAAGCTATTGTAGTATGTTTAAATCCAGTAATAATAATTGTGCAGGAACTGTTAAATTTAAAGAGATAGTTAAAAATAGTTTTTGAGTATAATTTTGAGGATCTTGACTGAGAACTTATCCCAGTATTGGTGGATAATATAATATCTACGAGGAATAAACAGGTCACGAATCTTTTTATAAGGAAAGGGAAACAAAATAATTTTATATTTTGTGTTTCAGCGAAGTACCTGGTAGTCTAGAAATAACTTTATATTCAGAAACATTATCATTACAGAAAACATAGCTTAAGTGTCAACAATTGTGACCATACCATAATTTATGATATACACTTATCTTCATGTACATAGATTTATTATAAAATTCCAGAAATTAAAACATAACTTTAATTTTTATTGCAAGCATTCATGAACTTTAAAAAGCATGAAATTCTTTTACAAAGTATAAATCCTAATTAGAAAATTCTCATTTTCTGAAAATTGGGTATTAAGGAAATATAATTTTCCATTAGGGGTGGAAGGGCCGTAAAAGGAAAAATTAATGGAGAAAACTCCCCGCAATAATTTAAACATCTATTTCGGAAGGCAAATAAGAAATTTCACGGCAGGGTGTTTAGAAGCGGGCATGGAGCTTGGCAAACTTGTTGGAGAATCATCCCAAGTTTTCTCCAAAAGCAGTCTTTCAACAAAGATGGCATTAAAAGGCTTACGAAGCAAAAGTCGCACACTCCTGGACAAATCTTACTTTCCCAGTTCTCGCGACATCTGGTACCCAAATAATGCCTCTCTATTATTTCCAACTGGGATAACATGATTTTGTAATGTTTATTCTCTCTTTAATTTTAAACAAATACAGGTCAGTTGTTTCAATTGTATAAAGTAAACTTTAAATAAGTTTTTAATGTTTCTTTTTTTTGGAAAAATGGTTCTAAAAGATCAATACCACCTACATAGTTATATTTATTTTTACAAAACTATAAACTAAAAAAAAAAAAAAAAAAAAAAAAAAAAAAAAAAAAAAAAAAAACTGATATTTGGTTATATGCTACATTTCGTCAGTAAATAAACAAGATTTAAGTTCAGCTCTATTTGACAGACTGGATGGTCTTGATAAGAAACAAAATAATGAGAAATTAATGCTAAGATAAAAAGTTCACTACAAAATGTTGTAGGGATTACAGTTAGGAATCCATAAAGCACCCATAAAGCAGAAGATATAAGGTTATTCCCAAAATTTTAAATATTCTAAACTGTCACCATCAGCGCTATTAGTATTACCATGTTGATATGCTGCATGTGTGAAAATTTTAATTAAGAGGTAGATTTGAATAGAACAAAATTTTGGTTTATTGTATAAAGTTGTATTAATCAACTGTGACATCTAGTGGTAAACTAGTTTTCGCCAAAAAAGGTTTAGTCTCACTAGAGTGAAACGTGCAAGTTTCTCGTTTACAGAAGAACTGAATATGTTTGACCCATTTCAAGCAAAAATTAAAAAAATCAAATGAAAGTATTTAACTTGCAAAAATGCGAAAATAATCAATGTACGTCCGTTGTATGAACACCAGCAGCCTCAAAATCCAGCCAAAATACAAAATCTTCGAAAGGTTACGCATTAACTTTAAGAGCTTACAACTAAAAAAAGTAGGAAAACGAAACGTTATCCCATCCAATCTCGGGAAACTACTACAAACTGGTTAGTTCTATTGACAAACCATAGATAAAAGTGGATAATGGCGATAAGATTGATTTCTCTGATGAATGATAATCTGCCAATGTAATATACTACTAGTTACTTAAAATAAATATTTATTCGCAAACATTTTCTGCATAGCTTTCATAAATGATCAGTAGCATCATTAATGAAACAGTAATAAGGAAATTAACATTAATACTTCATTGTTTAATAAGATAAATAACATGATAAGAAGATAATGAATGCTTTTAGTTTAGTGTTAGGCACTGAGAATAAAATGAACTTCACTTAGTATGTTGAAAAAATAATTTCTATTTTTTTTATTTCATGGCAAGAAAAAAATTAAATTAAGATGAATCAATTATTATCACGCTAAGATTGTGCTTAAATGGCAACAATGATAATTATAATAATGCTTAGTTGCCTAAAAATGTGCATTCCACCAAGAATCATTGGTATTTCATTTCCAGCATTGGGTAGTTCAAAGGTTTTATGAATTTTTCGATTTTAATTAACTTGGACTTGTTTGGAAGTGGGAATCAACTAAAATATTTTTTTTTATCGACAGAAAAGCTGAATCAGCGAAACTTCAGCGCAGGGTTATTGGGTTAGCGCTATTTTACAGACTTAACAAAGTTTGGAAATGGCCAAATAGTTAGTCAAAGAGTAGGTATAATTAACATTATAGAAAAATTGACACTTCAAAAATACTATTTTACTAAGTAACGTAAAAACATCTTTAGGAACAGACTAATCCACCATCAAAAGTTCTATGGCAAAAAAAACAGTACAAATCGATATCACAGGACCTAGAACGAAAATAGACTAAGGCAAATTGGATTGACATCGTAGGTAAAACTGTGGGGGTTCGTTAAGGGAAGGAGGAATGTAAGAATTTTTTACCCAGTGGCTGAACGGAAGGAGCCTTTATTAAAGATAACCTATTGGAATATTTGGCGTTCCTCGGCTGGACCCTCTTCACAGGGCGAAACAAACCTTAATACCCAGCATACCTCCATCTATCCACCCACCACCATCTCGTCCGCTCCCCATTCACAATTACCATACATAATGGCATTCGTTGTGGACACTATCAATGCAAACAATTATTATAATAGTTACAATCATTTATTTATGGTAAAAATCCAAGATTTTAAAAAAAAAATACATTCGACATATAATTTGAATGTATAAAGTAGATAATGGTGCGGGAGTTGGTCAAGAAACGTAGAAATAAATATTAAAAAAATATATAAAAATCTGGTGTCTCGATGTTTGTCAAGAGTAAAATCAGAAAGTACTCAACCGACCTTTATGAAATTTGGCTCATTGTGTGTAGTTGTGTTCAACAAAACTACGGACAAGAAAAACCCGTTTTTCCCATGGGCAATAATGTGTCACCTGTTCATGGGGAAAAGATCGAATCTATTTGTTTTAGCAAAAGACAGGTTAACCTCATCTCATATCATCATTGAATTTGAATAAATTTAATTAATATGCATGTATGGCAAAAGATTAATTTAGTACATTTTTGCTGTGTATTGTGATTGCACTACACCCTATCCCAATAATATTCCTTATTAGTTCTAATTGTTCTAACTAATGGGTCAATTTTACCCACGGATCTAATTAAAAATATACATAATAAACGCTTTTATGGTAATATGAACTGTTCAAAGAAAGCTTTTCACATACCAC
The DNA here is from genome assembly GCA_911387785.2 of Aelia acuminata. Taxonomy (NCBI): domain Eukaryota; kingdom Metazoa; phylum Arthropoda; class Insecta; order Hemiptera; family Pentatomidae; genus Aelia; species Aelia acuminata. The sequence continues at coordinate 104,011,206 of OU426978.1, read as the reverse complement.
GAACTCCTCTACCAAAATGCTGAACGCCAAACGATTATTTGAATAATATTTATTTGCAGATTTTCCATACACACATCTGAGAGTCGAACGTAATGGAGTAAAGAACCCAGGGAGGAGAGACGAGATGAAAAAGAATACCCAAGCGGAAAAGGAGTGATAATTAAAATAAAAGCGTTTAGAAGGGAACTGATAAAGCAGAAGACAATTAGAGCCAGTGATTCGTTGGTGGGGCACATCCATCACGGTTCCCCCCTACAATTAACAAAGACGTCAACGTATCCTATCTCCCTTCTTTGTCGGCCTTTAATAATATTAACCGCTTATCACTCTCTGGCCTAGTCTCATGCTTTCGTTCTATCCGCTATAGCCGAGGGCACGCAGATCCAACCGGGCAGCCAATCGGTTTCTTCAGAGCTTCTGACAGTGCGAAGACGCGAGCTAATCGGCTGGATTTATGAGGCAATAATTGGTAAAACGGGCTTTCGAAGGAAAATAAAATGACTAGAAACCAAAATATGCTCAACCAATAATGCAATATAGATATATTTCCAGGCATCCTTTTTGACGTTCATTTGAATAGCAAATAATGCAGTGATTAAACTAAAATTAATGGTGAAAGGTGCGCTTAGATTGTCTTTTTTATTTTAATTACTTTTTGATATTACTTATTAGTAGTTTTTTTTAATAGTTCATTCATCCATTAACTTTTGAAAATCAAAAAATCGTTAGGTTTTTTAAGGTAGGATATGTCTTTTTCTTTTTTTATTGCAAAATTAAAAATCGTCTGATTTAATATATACATACATTTTGCTGGTACTTGGTGTACCAGAAGGTTAAATGCCGACAGCATCAAGTGTCTTTTTGAATATTTCCCTCCGTTAAAATCCAAACCAGGAATGTCTAAAACCAAGACCCTTCAATATATCTTGGATAAAAAGGAAGAAAATTAATACTAGCAAGAAAAGGATTTCGATTAGAAAAAAAAAATATTATCATGTCCGGTTTAATCAGTAAAAAGTTTTTTGATATGAAACACTTGCATGAAATCAGAAACTAAAATTCAGCAGTAATCCTTAATTCAGCCGTGAATAGTAAAATCCTAAATTTAGGGGTTAAAGAAAAAAGCTAAGAAAAAAAAAAAAAACCTCCGATTGAGGGATCTAAAATTTTATAGTTGCTTAATTCTATAAATACTTAATACGATAATGAAACTTTTACCCTTTAGTAATTTTGATGTATTTTCATACAAATAAAAAGTTAGAATAAAAAAATTATTATTTGATCTGAATAACAGCTTTGGGCTACTAGAATACTCTATATTTAATAATGTCCGATTTTTATTTATTTTTAATCTCAGTTATTTCGTATGGTGTCATTAAATTGTATATTGCTAGTGTGTGAATAAGGTCTGTACGTATAAATATCTAAACGAAAGTAAAATCTGGTGATGCAAGAGATGAGCTGTCTAACTACATTTATTTTTAATAAGAAAGTTATTTTTAATATTTGTATATTTTAACATATATATATTTCTACATATATATTTATTTTAACATATATATTACATACATATTCTACATATATATATTAACATATATATTTGTATTATTTTAACATATAATACCATTTAACACTAGAAAGACGGGAGCTTAGTATATACCAATATTGCCTGAAAGCAGTCAAAATGACTGCATTGTGAAAAAATAACTAATGCGCAAAGAAATTTGTTTAACAGTAATTTTTAATATATTTTATATCAATTACAGTCATATAACAAGTTATTAATAAGTATTAACAATAAAAAAAATGTATTTCAGTTCGAAAAAAAAAAATTTATACATTATCTGGACATTTTAAGCAAATGAAAGTGCAAATCTTTTTGGATGTACATCTTCCGCAAACATACTTTTTACATTTTTGACAAATATTATTTGTTTTGTTATTTTGGCAAAGTCGTATTTGACAAATTTTTCGTTTGGTAGCAACAACAACGATTAATTAACCCATTTATATGTTGTAGAAAAAGTCACAAAATTATAAGAAGCTGTGTCATTATTTAAATCATTATTTTCTTAATTGAAATTCAAAAGCAGTCAAAATGACTTGCTTAGGCAATCTAGTGTTAATAAACCGCATGGAAAATATTTTCACATTAATAAAGCATTAATATTTATTTTCATTTATATGATGATATGATAGACCCTTTAATGCTAAATACCGTAATATCAATAAATGCTTGAATACCAGATGATTATCACCATGCCATTCAAGATTATTAAAAATCAGATACGCTAACAAACCATTAATGGCTAAAATTCGGTGGTGGCATGAATAATATTATCGTTTGAGCGACTAGAACAATGTCGGAATTAAATGGAAGTGATTTAGGACAAATAGGGCGATGAAAACGTCGAAAAACAAGGTATTAATGACTCAGTCAGCACGTGTGTAAATTAAAGAGGTCACACGAATTCCAGGGCATTTCCAATTTTCACGGATCAGGGAGGTAACATGCGACAAGACAGAAATTAAAATTAACGAGGGGGCATATTGAATTAAAGCCCTTTCACGTCATTTAGGGTAAGCCATCAATGGATCTCTACTTCCGCTTTTTAACATTTATCCCCATTGATGGAACGGCAATTATCTGAATGGTCCAGAGTGATAACCGTTTTTGCGATGACAGCCTCATTATAATGAATGTATGATCTGTGAATTAATAGCGGATTACTGACCATTACGGAAAACTAAAACCATTCTAAAATCGATGCTTAAAAATTACTTTTTAAATTATACATACTGCATATAAACGGCAATATTAAAATATTGTAATGTAAATAACATATTATGTAACACAATATTTCACGTTGAACTTGAGGTATATAAAATCCTATATAAACGGAAAACTATTCAGGCTCTAGTCAACATATATGTTGTAGTAGTAGTATAGTTATAAAAAAATTATTTGATTTTAATGTGAAATATAGGTTTATCGTTCTTTACTGAGCCAAAATTAACGTTCTTTGCCTAATTTTACCTAGCCAAGTAGTATTCGACCTCCATGAAACCCAAGCCACAACCAAGTGTATCCCATATTAAGCCAATCTAAAATCTTACAGTATACTTCACAGACATCTTACCTTTTCAATATTCAAATAATTTCAACAATTTAAAAATACATCTCCTTTTATAAAGTTTAAGAATATACCGACTTAATGTGAATTTAAGAACTATTAGCCACCACTAATAAGAAGAAATTGGAACATTAATCATAAGATTAAATTAAAATTATAATAATAATTATAAAACTTTTTTTACCTAAAACAAAAATGCAGAGTTTAAAATACCACTTCATCGCCGGAAGGGAACTTGTTTCTTTATCAAATGGCATTGATCAGAACAAATTGTAATGTCCAATCCTGAACAGTCAGGATGTCCCAAAGTGACGTAAGTGCCTTAGATAAGGCATCTATGGAGTAAATTTCGTAATGATACTATTTACATAGTTTATACGATTTATCTTCATTTTTGTTGTATTTTTTGTAAACTATATAATAACTTCAGCCGATCTTCAGCTGATATTCTTTATTGTTATAAAAATCATAATGATCTCACTTTACAATGCTTTTTTTTTACAAAATCGACCATTTATTTAGAAAAATGAAATTCCCCGTGATAAACCGGGATATACAGCTATAATCTATGTATATAAAGATGAAATTCTGTTTGTTCTTTTTAGAAATCCATACCGTTTGTCCTAAATTATCCGAATTTCGCTCAGTGGTTCTTTCAGACCAGGTGTGAACACCTGTCCATATTAAAATTGCGTAACTTCAGCCGATCTCTGGGTATATTCTTTATTGTTATAATAATCCTTTTGATCTTTCTTTCATTCACACCAATTGATCATTGGTTTTTACAAAATCGACCGTTTGACTCGATAAAAGTCTCAGTTTATAGATTTAAAAAATGAAACTCTCCGGGTGAAACCGGGATATACAGCTAGTATATAAATAAAGATGAAATTCTGTTTATTTGTTTTGTTTGTTCTTGATAGAAATCCATACCGTTCGTCCTGAATTCTCCAAATTTCGCTTAGTGGTTCTTTCATACCAGGTACAACTTCAGCCGATCTCTGGGCATATTCTTTATTGTTATAAAAATCGTTATTATCTCGCTTTACATTGGTTTCTTGGCAGCCCCATGTTTTTCTCATCGTCAGCTTTACGTTGCATGCTCTGAAGTAGGTTCACCTAAAGACCTAATTATAAATGCCACAGAGGGTAAAACTACAAATATAGTATATCCAAAAGCTTTAGAATAATAATCTATTGTGCTAATTTTTGTTATATTCTTTGTTTATAGAAAGAATTCTTCACGTTTATTAGAAAAATGAAATTCCACGGGTGAAGCCGGGATATACAGCTAGTACTATACAAGTTATTGAGCAAAGTTCTTCATAGTTTTTAATATTTATACCAGTAATCATACGATTTTGTTGGATTCGTTTATAAATCACCGATATTTTTGTTAGTCGTAGTGTTATGAAGAAACTTTCACTAGCACAAAGTTCTGTTTTCAATAGGTCTTCTCTTGATATAATAGTCTTTTTCAACTTGTCTTACGTAGTCACTTCGTGGACCTTGATGAATAGATCCATTTCATTCTGTAGCATCCCATTCTTTCTACATATACATTCTGGAAGGTACATCTTCGTTTAAGTAACTTCAGAAAGTGAAAACGCCAAGGTACCGTAACACAATGGGCTGAAAACAGCAGGTTCAGAACAGGATGGTTTAAGAATGCAGGAGCATCACTGTTATTGCTGCCAGGTAATTGGCTGGAGACCACAGGGGTATAGCAGGGAAACGCAAGACAGCTAAATCATAAATCAGGCTGGACGACATTAAGCAAATTACAGCAATATTAAAGGAGGCAGGTAAGCGAAAGTGGAATTGCTTCCAGTGAAGTTGGTGGAACAATAAGAAGAACGGTCGCAGTGGAGGGTACAACAAGAACTTTTCTAGAACGGGGACCTGTTCCCCAGTGGACAACTAGTGGGTAATTGAATTGTTTTCAGACCGCTGCGCTGCAAGTAAACACAATACCTTTGTACTTAACTACAAAACGGGGAATTTTCAACTCACAGCAGTTTTCATGCAAATTATGTTTTTTAAAGAAAAAAAGAAAATAAATGGCCTGGGTTGTTTTAAAATCAATCCCTAAGGCTTTCCCCTCTTTAATATTCATATATATATATATATATATATATATATATATATATATTTTTTTTTTAATTGGATTATTCTGTCCACCTTTTAAACTATTCTGAAACTAGTTCCGTTTGGAGAATTTTATATATTTTTAGTTAAGTATATATTTGGTGTAAGATATTATTTTATTCCGCAGCCTTTTTTAATTTTTTATTTAGTGCCATAATTAATGATTTAAAGTTACGCACAGACCGTAGCACACCAAAACCTTAATTTTTTAAAATAAAAAATTTCTGTCTCATTATTTTTAATTATTTCCATATCATTAGTATATAGAAATAAGTCTTTTACCATTCTCTGTCTTCTACTAGGTTGTTACAAAAGTCCTTGTTCACAGAATTAATTGTATTCAAATGTGAGTACAAAATTTACAAATCAAATTTATTCTTCAAAATACAGGCCATCATTTTCAACTACTTTAACCCATCTTTCAGCCAAAAGTTGTATGTATATGGATCATCGACGACTGAAGGACGACCTGATCTAGGTTCATCTTCAAGGCTTGTATTCCCAGAATTAAACCGCCTGAACCAAAATGCGGCCGTGTTTCGATGCACCACACTTTACCCTTCCACTGCACAAATTTCCTCGGCTGAGGCCTTTGCACTAAAACATTTTTTCCAATAATGCCTAAGAAGGCCGCGGGTGACAAATTTTTCTTCCAACATTTCTAGTGAAATTTAATAAACTGAATGAAAGGCAGGGACAGTCGGCGTACATAGATAATTAGAGGATTAGTTAATATAAACTTTGACATAAGAATTGTATTCGTCAGAGATTAAATAAGGATTAAATTAGAGACCTCAATGTAAACAACTTGATATGCACAAGGACTTTTGTAACAACCTAGTAGTAGTAGAAGACACATCTAAGTGCTGGATCAAACATTACCAATTAATATAAAATGGGACAATTTTCTATTAACTAATTATATGGAAATAATTAAAAAAAAAAAGGACTATGGCGCTACCAAATCTTGACAATGGCGCAATGAGGCGAAACGTTGATCTATTGTAAAAAGTGAAAATAAATGAAAATTTTGGTCTACGCGAGGCAAAACTTGAAATATATATTATTTAGTAATTATCTACCAAATGACCATTGATGCAATAATTTTTAAATTTATTTTCGTAGTTGCTGGAATATTATCAATATGGCTCCTGCTGGAAAAATTAATAAAGACAGGATTTACCAACCGTAGACCGTCCATGAATTGTACGATGAAAGGGTTGAGCGACAATGTTAAGTCAATCAAGAAACAGACTACCTGCGCTGTAACATAACCAACTTTTATGTTCATGGTTATTTTACGGTTAGGTGGAATAGAAATATTGATTGTATCAAACACACAATTATTTAAATTTTAATGTTTGGGGGAATCACTAAAGGTTTAATGACAATATAACCATTCCCCATGAAAAACTTTGATGAAAGGTGAATAAAGATGATCCACAGTATTAAAGAATAAACTAGCCTTCTGCTGACTAAGAAAAGCTTTCACGCAACTAATGAGATTTCTCATTAGTTTCTGGCATGTATCATCAGGAAAGGCAGTCGAAACGAGCAATCTTGGATTAGTTACTCTTGGTTCTAAGCGAACGCTATGAAGTAGCTTCCTAACCTCTCGCATAGGAATGCTTGGTATATATTCTCCAAAGCCGAAAACGACAATGTACTTAGCATATTCATGGATAGGGCCATGTTCCTATTACTGAACTTAGTAAACGAGAACAGGTAAGGAAGGAAGAATGGTCCAGCAAGGATAATAACCGAAGGGGCCAAGTGGCATATATGGGAGCCCAAGGAGGGGATTAACTAGCGGGCGAGGAGGAGCTGGCTAAAAGAAATAGAGAGAGGAAGGAAGGAGCTGGCTGGGAACAATACCGCCACCGCGGAGACAATGGGCCCTAACGAGGCTAGTTGTGTGAAATGGCGCACTTTATTATTTCTTTTTGGCCTCGCTAATGAGCTGGAGGATACGGCTTATCTCGCTCTAATCAACGGCCTTCTCTATCTCTATATCGGCCCCGCCCACTCCGGCTAACCATCTCCCACTGCCCACGGCCTAATGGCGCGTTCTTCGGTCCCCAACCACCCAGGTAATTAATAATTCCAAACCAACGGGATAAATACAAAAGGCCAATGCGGAACGAGTTATACGAAATAAATATTCCATTCTATAGAGCATGTACTAACATACCTATTTAAAAGATACGTGAAAAATTCAGCTTGGATGAAACTCCGAACAATCCCAAACCGATGTACAGACAATTTTAGAAAACATTCGCACCTGTAGCGGATCAATCAGCTGATATTAGATTTATCATTAATGATCAACACGAAAAAAGGAGAGTCAGCGGCTGTTGTTCCTGGTGTATGGTGAAATAAACGAGCTCGGCATAAAACGCTGCAATTCGATTGTTTAATATATCAAGAACTAATGCAGCGTCAATATGGGTACAGCTCGTGAATACTACTTCGGGTGCTAGTACTTCTTCGTGTGCCTGTTACAACTTCGCCCAGTGAGATTGCAAAACTCAGCAGTTATTTTATGTTAAATTTTACTTCAGTTATTTTTATTATTAATCATATCAAATGTTATATTGTTATTTAAAAAGTTATTATTATTACTTCCTTTTTGTTCAATAAATCAAGGTGAATTATAGGAAAACACGGTTTATTGGGACCCTTCTTTCTACCTTCCTATATGCTCCCCAATAACCCTCAAGTTTCCATTGGAATATCCATGGTTTCAAAAAGAGGTAAAATCCTATCAGACTATGAACCGGGAAAACATTAACACACATAAATCATTAAAAAAGCTTAAACTAATTAAATCCTCTAAGTTGAATGTAAATAGAGTTACTTATCTCAAAAGTGTTGTAGTCTTTAAAATGCACGTACTTCCCACGTTCTCTGGTAATATAGAAGAAATAGTAAAAGTTAATAAGTGACCTCACCTCATGGGGGGAGGATGCCCCTTCGATAGCAATCGATATACTTTAAAGGAAGCATTTCCGTTTGCTCTGAATGGATGAATGTCTGTATTTATAATATTATCAAAAAAAAAAAGCTCCAAAATGAATTTTTATAGAAATAAATCAGAAAACAAACTAATTGTAGGCCTCGATTTTTCACGAGTATTTTACTCTGTCATTTATATAAGCATTAACAACTTCTCAGGATTTTCTCCAAAGTCAATGTATACATAATACATACGAAAGATGCAGATAGATAGAAAAGAGATCAGTACGAAAGATCATTTACTTCACTCCAAAAAACATCGAAAACTTTTGGATCATTTGTCTTTATAAGGAAGAAAACAATCAAAATGTTTCACTCTTATTTTAACTCCTCACTTATTTCCGGAGGTGAGGTTTGTTCATTTTGTGCACAATGCAATTAATGTAAGTTAAGATATATTCTAGCTGATAAAGCAGTGTTGAAATTGCCCGTATGTACTGGTTTTTCCATTGCTTTCATGTCCACGTTTGTCTGTACATTGCGAAAATGAGCGGGCTTTTGCAAATACAAAACTTAAACAATGAGGTATGCCAGTCATGCAGCGACGGAAACTCAGCGAAATAAAGTTGAATTGTATATTCCTTGACTTAAATAAAAAATGAAACTGAAACTGCAGTACTTATTTAGCATAAAATGATAATGATGTTTTTCTATAGAGTTGTAGGAAATGAAGTTTCCTTTTCAGAAAGTCAACTCAGGAATATGAGGAGATATCCAATGCAAATGAAGTAGAAGAATAGAAAACAGTCTAATGAGTTTTGGCTCCAGTTGCAATGGATAATGCACACGGAAGTCGTTGAGCGCATCCAAACTGTATAATTCGAAGGACAGCTCCCAAGGTGCAGGAAGTATTGGGAATTATACGAAGATCTTTTAATATGCATAAGTTGATTTCAAAGTTACCTCATTGAAAAGGAAAAAAACAAAATATAAAATCAAGGTGGCATTCAGCTAGTATAAGATAATAAATAAATGATAAACCCAAAATAATAAATAACATATAATCATTATATATTTTGTTATTGTAAACCTATACCAGTAGCGGTTATGTCAGAGGGGCATCCTCCCCCCATGAGGTGAGGTCATTTATTAACTTTTACTATTTCTATATAAAATGCGCCACATATTGTCATTTTTCAAGTCGTCACATTTAAACGTTTAATTGTAATTTACAATTACTATTAAACGTTTAAATGTTAAATATTATCACTATTTACTATATTAGGTCCTTCATTACAACACGTCATCACAATTATATCTAGGGGAGTCGCAACATGACTTTATTCGCACCTCAAAAAATGAAACTCTGATTAAACACCCATTCTACATAGTTGAAACTCATGGCAATGACAATGTCCAAACGAAATGCCATACCATAAAAAATCGAGTGTACTATCTTTGGTTCTAATTTCCTGGGATTGGTCTTATTTACGGAGTGAAGATTATACCGTTCAGAAAAAATAAAAAAATATGGCTCAGTTGTTCCTGATTTTTATATTTTCATGAGTGCTGAATTCGACTCAGAAGTCAAACAAATTCTATCTAGCATCATTTTTGAAAACTTGGTTTTGAAACAGCTCAAACAGCGTATCTTTCTTCACTCTCATGACAATTTTTGTGACTTTTATATTTGCATGAGAACTGAATTCTAATCAACAGTTAAAAAAACTCTAGCACAAAAACTCTCTGTAAGTTGTTTTTCAAAAAAAAAAAATGATATTTCTTTTTTTCATATATTTATTTAACACTTTTATTACTTTCACTTAACTATATATGAAATATATAGTAAGGAAAGTATTGCGATCGTGAAAAATTTCGACTTCCGGTTTTCAACGGAAATACATGTTTTGGGGTCCCCTGAGTCAAAATAACCAAGTCCTAACAAATAACAAGTGTGTGTGTGTGTGTGTGTGTATGTGTGTGTGTGTGTGTGTGTGTGTGTGTGTGTGTGTGTGTGTGTGTGTGTGTGTGTGTGTGTGTGTGTGTGTGTGTGTGTGTGTGTGTGTGTGTGTGTGTGTGTGTGTGTGTGTGTGTGTGTGTGTGTGTGTGTGTGTGTGTGTGTGTGTGTGTGTGTGTGTGTGTGTGTGTGTGTGTGTGCGTGCGTGTGTGTGTGTGTGAACAAATTAGCTCAAAAACTATAAGCCGTAGAAAACTGAAATTAGGTATTTGGTGTATGTATATGCCCGCGATGTGACAGCATAAATGTCATCAAAATTGGTGAAACGAAGGGGGTTCTTTTTTAGGAATTTTATCTATTTTTTACGTTTTTCTCGATTTTCTCAAAAACGGCTCTAACGATTTTGATTAAACTCGGTATTTGGTGTATGTATATGCCCGCGATGTGACAGTCAAAATTGATCAAGTGGAGGGGGCACTTTACTTAATAAATATTGTCCCATTTTCACTTGTTTTATTTTTTTATTTACTCAAAAATGGCTTTAACGATTTTGTTCAAACTTGGTATTTGATGTATGTGTTTGTGACAGCCAAAATTTAATTAATCGCATAATGAAAATAAAAACTTTTATTTATTAATAAAAAGATTAATTTTACTTAAGAGAGTAAATACATGATGCTCAAATTTTTGAAACATCGCAGGTGTGTAAAAATATGGTATATGATAATCTCTATATACATAAGAGGCTTTGTCCTGACTGAATCAACGCAGAGCAAAATCTACTAATGATAGAAACTTGAAGTTCGGAATTTAGATTTTAAACGCGATAAAGGTAACCACTAAGAAAGGAATTTCAAAAATGTAACCCGTAAGGTTTAAATGGCGAAATTCTTTATCTCTAACGGAACCTATTTTTGCACTTCGAGAAAAAATATCTAATTTGGACTCATTTTAAAGATCTTGATACGACGAGTTTAACTCGAAAGCCCAACGGGGCGTCGAAAACCATGTTTTAAAGCCGAAAAATGAAGCGTTCGCGACGAGTAAGCAATTTTTTGTTTCGGCGGTTTTAGTGAACTCTCTCCCTCTCTTCTACTGAGCCGGCAGCTTCCCCCTACAACATTCCACCTACCGGAAGCTCCGATTCTACTAAATCTCCTTAACATCAGTTGATCATGATCACAGAATTGATTTTAAAAGCTCGCGGGCAAAGCCGCGACGGGGAATGCTAGCAGTCTATAATTAATACAGGAATATTTTAGTCTAGAAACTTTGTTCCATAATAAGTTTTTGAAAACAATATAAAGCGATCTTAGAGGAACAGTAATCGTTCTTGATTTCGAGAAAGGCATAAGAGACGTAAATACACCTATCGCTTCACCTTCACGATGTATTTGCAAAAAGCAACTCGTAGTAAAAAACAAGAAAATAGTAAAAAAAAAACTGGACTGTTGATGAATTTTTTTTTAATAATTTGTCTATTTTTCCCTTTTCCTCATCACGTGCCTGGAGTGTCTAACAGTAGTCGGCAAACATCTTCTCATGGAATTTACCTTTTTTTTTCATTAGCGTATCTCTTGATGAAATCGTTCTCCGTGTTCATCTAAAGTTGCTCCCAAGTTGGCAGGGAATAAATCCAAATATTAATGCAAAAATGAAGTTTTAATGTCATGTTGCAACCCATGGTCTTATATGATGAAAGCTATTATTTGACAATATCATTGTCAGATAATTGGCTCTTTTGTTCCTAATAGTTATGCTCTCCCAATGTTTTAGTTTTGTATTACATTATAAAAGTTTTAAAATTAATTTTTTTTTTTTATAAATTAGTTTTTTTTTTTTTAATTTTTCGTTAGAGTGTTCAATGATAAACAAAAAAGATGACAAAATGTGGTGCCTGAAAAAGTTTTTCTTACTACAGATTCGTGTTCAGCACACTTCAATACATAATAAAACATCATTTTTGTTGAAGGGAGGATTTTGTTGTTGTACATTGAGTTCTTTACGTGCTTTTTTTTACTAAGTTAAATTTCGAATAAACCAATAAAGGTGTGAATAATATTTTAGTCTTGATTATGCGTATTAGTGGATAAGAATACTAAAAGGCATAGTGGATAAATGAAATGAATAATTAATGTGCTGGATGAATCTTTGTTTTGATAATTTCCACTCCGTGATCAATCTGGTATTTAAGTCTTATAAGGTAACGTTTTATAAATGAACGTATAAGCGGCACTGATAATTATTTTGTTAATCTAATCAAACCTTAGCGATTAGAGCAGTTGCTGTTTCAATTTTATAGTACTAATAGCTGTACAAACAAGGGAATAAATTTTTAATAATAATTAGTAATACACTCTCACATAAATATTCAGGGTACGGGCAAACCTTCAATGAGCTCGAAAGTTACTCTTTCTTTTTTCTTTCTGAAGTAGGGCAAGGAAGTTTGTTGAGTAATCGCCGAAGCTGAGAGCATCCAGCCATAAAGGGACAGGAAGAGATGTGAAGAGCTGGTCAAGGAAGACTCCCCCTGGACAGCTTCCGCCGCAAGTGCAAAGTTCCTTAATAGAAAAAGTAGCCCACGGATGATCTACACGTAAACTCAGAGGGTAAGTTAATATTTAACACGGCCTGAATTTACGGTGGGGGTTGCGCAAGTTAGCACTAATGAAGAAGTTTGAGTAGGCTACCTTACCTAATGGTAAATAATATAGAAAAGAGGTCCGTGGCTAAGTTACTTTTTCACGACCTCACTCCGTGTCCGGGGTCTAACAGCTTGTAAAAATTATAAAACTCCGTCAAGGCATACAAACTTCCTAAATAAAGTCATTACGACCTAATAATGTTTAGGGGACCGCGTCCTCGGAAGAGGTATAAAACGGAGGCGAAGTGTGCTAAAGAGTTTCTGCATAATACAGACCAAGAGAGCAAACAGTGGCAAGTCCTCCGGCATAAAAGCTGACCTTAAAAGAATAGATAAACTTAATTGTAATTTGGTTTGGCGATTAAACTTGGAGAGCTTTAGAAGAGAAATGTTGTTCCACCTTTTATACTCCTCTCATTTTAGTCTCAACTTTCTCTCGAGAATCAACCTCACCAAGTATATAATTTTAATGACTACTAAATAATGAAATGGCGCTCCAAGTCGTAAGGGATGGAGCAAAATACATTCGAGGAAAGTCATATAAGATTCCACTGTAAGAACCCCTTGTGCTTTTATTACAGGAAGAAAACAATTGAAAATTCTTATTTAATAACAACAAAATTATGAATAAAAATTAAAAACCAACTAGCCATAAATGCCTACCGTTTGGCTCGCGAGCGTTGTTGGGTCAAAGTTTAATTGAGCGTCAAAGGTTAATAGTTTTAACTGTATAATATCACTTTTTAAACTGTATAAGTGATAAACCATGGATGCGGGATTAAATAAATTGTGGCTTTATTTGGCTAAACATGTCTTGAAACGTAAAACCAGACATTTCGATGTGGCATAAATTATTTTTCAAGAATAATTACAAAAGTTCGTATTAGAAAATAACAAAATAAATATTATTACACACAACATAAGGATAATAAGTGATATACAAAATGTTCTTCCCAAGATTGAATAAAATATTTACCAGTGTAAAAAGATTTATTATGGACATAATCACTTCTAGAGATTACAAAGGACGAAATGGATAAGTAAATAAATAAGGAAGTAACGTCTGGGTTCAAAGTTAGTTCCATAAACTTGACCGTATAAACAGGTCTTGCCAACCTTTTTAAAAAGTTTTATAATTTTCAACATTCAGCAATAGAAATCTCTACACGAAAAAATCTTACTATCGTTTGAGTTTTAATTATTTATAGGATACCGTCCGAAAATTTCGTACCGTAGTAACCCCCCCCCATTCTTTCAGAATTATCAAATTTAGTTTTAAAATAACTTTGTCCCCTGTTCAGAGCTCGAAAAGTTATTTGAAGTCACTGAAGAAGTTCATTAGGAGCAGTTGCATAAGGTAGGAAAAATAAGAATTCTAATAAGAAATGTAATAGAGAAGACATCAAGAAGAGTCCCTTATAATTAATAAGCAATAAGCAATAATTAATTAACTAAGAAGGAACTTATCAGTTGATTTAAATGAGACTGATAAAAAATTGACAGATATTTATAAATGGAACTATTTATAGCTTGACATTTAATTTTAGAGGTATGAACCAAAGATTATTATTTCATTTTATAAAGAAATAATGGACAACAACAAACAAAGAAAGGTTTCGTATTTGTATACCTTTCCCCCCCAGATATATATGTATATATATGTGTGTGTGTGTGTGTGTGTGTGTGTGTGTGTGTGTGTGTGTGTGTGTGTGTGTGTGTGTGTGTGTGTGTGTGTGTGTGTGTGTGTGTGTGTGTGTGTGTGTGTGTGTGTGTGTGTGTGCATACAACACAATACATATTAGTAAACACACACACACACACACACACACACACACACACACACATTTATATAGGTTGGCAAGACCTGTTTATACGGTCAAGTTTATGGAACTAACTTTGGAACCAACGTTACTTCCTTATTTATTTACTTATCTATTTCGTCCTTTGTAATCTCTAGAAGTGATTATGTCCATAATAAATCTTTTAACACTGTTAATTTTTTAATCAATCTTAGGAAGAACATTTTGTATATCACTTATTATCCTTATGTTGTGTGTAATAATATTTATTTTGTTATTTTTTAAAACGAACTTTTGTAATTATTCTAGAAAAAAATTTATGCCACATCTAAATGTCTGGTTTTACGTTTCAAGACATTTTTAGCCAAATAAAGCCACAATTTATTTAATCCCACATCCATGGTTCATCACTTATACAGTTTAAACAGTGATATATAACAGTTAAAACTATTAACGTTTGAAAAGAATTGATATTTAACATCTGAACAAAAAATTAATTTTTTTGTTAGGTTTGGCTACCCAACAACGCTCGCGAGCCAAAAGGTAGGCATTTATGGCTGGTTGGTTTTTAATTTTTATTCATAATAGTGTGTGTGTGTGTGTGTATGTGTGTGTTTGTATATTTATGATATCAATTTATATAATCATGAGATATTCATTAGATTGGATAGTTTTTAGGTTAGATGATACAGCACAATACATATTAGTAAAAAAACACACATACCAACGCATCATAGAAACGGCCAAAAGTTATAAATAATAACAAAAAAAGTAAAACAATATAAATATAAATTTATCCATCAAGATTACACAAAAACTTTAAAATAATGAATTCAAAGAATGCAAGGGAATCATCTGTAAGCGCTAAAGTTTCAAATGTTATTGCATATTCACAATAAAAGCAGTAACAAGTTAATTAATAAGGGCAAGGAAACAACACGAAGGGATAGGAGGAAAGGACAAAAGAAGAGAAAGACAAGAGGGAACACGATGTCGGGGGCAGGAAGCCAGCTTGTAGGACATGCCTCTGCTCGGCGGAGGGTAGTTACCGTACTTCTGGTCCTTAGCAACAGATGAGGTCTTTTATCATCATATTCAAAGGATATCTCAATTGAAAAGGTATACGGAAAAGTTTCATCAGTGTGTGACAAATAGAATGAGAAGGGGATGGAAAGTAAAAATCCCATACAATTCATTCTAATCTAGATACTGTTGAAGTTTTAGATTAGAATGAAGTCATACTGTAATAAAAATTTGCGAATCCACTAGCTAAATCCTACAACACTTAATTACAGGAGGATGTACGAATATTTGTTTTTCATTTATGGACAAAGGGTTCCCTTCATTAATGACAACGTAAAAATAAATACATAGGGATCTCCAAGGGCGTTTCTTTTCCTCATTTTTAAAAAATGTCTGGTATAAATGAACTTAAAAATGAAATAATAAAAAAAAAAAAAGGTGTTAATTACTTAAATTCAGTACCGAAACTAAAATGATTGTTTAATGTTGTATGGTTCAGAAAATGTGAAGCCCAATTTTTAAAAATTGCATGTTTCTGAAAGCCTCATCCTAAAATATACTTTAAGATTTATTATTAGCCATTATCCTTTTAATTGGAGTAGCTAACATTTTTGAAAAATATTTTCGTCAGATGACAAATATTCATGATACAAAAGATAGCCAGCCACATATTCAAATTTGAAAGATAAGAGAATTATAATAAAAAAATGATTTATGAAATCTGAGTGATTTTAAAATTATAACTAATTTTTGTTTCCAACATTTTAACCTTTATTGTAGATCCTCAATAGACCTATTCAGTAGTTTCAAAAGGAGAGACTTGCTAGGTATGAAAACATAAACTGACAACCTTTTAGAAATAAAATATTAAGTAATATCAAATCCATTGAGACAGATAAAACAGGGAGAGAAACAATTTTTGAAAAGAAATACTGCCAAATAACAGTGGGTCGCTACTACACAGCATACTAATTCTCTATTTAAGACTATTTCTTAAATATTAAGATAGTGTAAATACAATTCAATATACCGATGCATAAATTAAATATTAAGATAGTGTAAATACAATTCAATATACCAATGCTTAGAATTGAATGTACCGAGTACGTATATTTTTCCCCTTTACCCCCCCTTTTTTTTTCTTTTACTGTACAAGGACATTTTCTTTTCATGAACTTAATCAGACCTCATGTTGACTGACAAGCAACGTATACTAACCACGAACACTCTTGAATCGGAAAAGATGTATGATACACCTATAAACCAGAAAAGTATATCTTGGGGATCCTTACCCAAGTAGGGTTTATAAGTTTGAATAAGGCACTCAGTCCCAGTGCGAGTTCGAGTCCGGTGGTTATAGACTGTTTTCTTTTAAAGGAGACCTTGACAGAACCTGAGTAAAAATTACATTATTTTTCAATTTCATTTTAAAATTTTATTTAACCAATTTTCATTAGCTAAAATTTTATTTAACCATTTTTCATAAGATACACCGCACATATGAATGACTTGCATTCACAATTCAATAATTAACGATTTCCATAAAAATGAAGGGTAGAGCGAAAAACCCCGTCAGTCTTTTCTTTTTTTTTTTTTTAAGGAAATGGAATCAATGCTTGAAATGTACTTTTTGAATAGTCTATCATATTAATAAAAAAACCTGTAAGCAAACAGAAATGTTAAGGGGGACTTATACATCGTCAGCCCTTCAAAAAAAAAAAAAAAAAAAAAAAAAAAAAAAAAAAAAAAAAAAAAAAAAAAAAAAAAAAAAAAAAAAAAAAAAAAAAAAACTCATAGTAAAATCGCTAACAGGAAAACTCAATATTCTGCCACTCCTGTTCAATAAATACAACTTTATAACTTTATAAACTGCCAGCAAAAGGTGCAGAATATCGCGATCCCATCCATTGATCTCAGGTCTTGGAATGTCAAAGATTTTTTATCAAGATTTTACATCAGGTGTTTGGTCATAATGAAGAAAGTGACGAGGAATAAATAACATTATTTCCAGAATTAAATTGAGTTTCCTTTGGTGATACTTGAACTTGCGATTTTCTTCGATCATTCAGTTACAAAAATATAATTTACAAATATAATTGGATTTTTTGTTTCTATTTTTAATTTGCTGAGTCTTCCTGTAATGGAAATATTCAAATGGTTTTTTCTTAAAATTGGCTTTTTATAGATAATAATAACATTAATTGTTTGATGAACATAAATAGAAAATAAACTTTGCTATTGTTAAGCGACAAAATCCCAAAACTTATTGGATATTTATTGGATATACAAAAACATATTGGAACAAAAAAACACATAAAAAGAATCACTTCTGGCTATAAAAATTGAGGTATAGATAATGCTTTTTTATTTTTTCCAAATCCCCTTAAACATTGAATGTGTAGTGATGATAAGAATATATCCAATGTTTTAAGTATTATAGAGCTTATTACTGTAACAATATTACATTTTAAGGCCATCTTATGGTTCTGATAATGTTTTGAAGTTACATTACTTAATGTTATTACCATGGAGTGATGGGGCTCACCCATTATGGATAAGAATTAATATATTCGTAACTAAAATTGTTAGTCTAAAGTAATCTCCTAATGAAATAATAAAATTAATAATGAATTACTCATAAGCAGATAATAATCATAAATACTCGTACAACCAAAGTAATAGTTACCTCTACTAATTAAAAGAATTCAATGAAATATCATTAATTTATAGTTTCAGGAAACATAAAAAAGCACAAGCTAGGGTATGTAAAAAAATCCTTGTAGAAAACAGAACTATAGTTTTATATAACCTAATATGAAATAAATAATTATATTTAAAGAAAGAAAAAATACTAGTATATGATAATGCAACATAAATCCACAAATGGGGGTAAAATGCAGGTAAGTGAGCAGTTGACTAAGTTACCAGACAAAGCTAAATCCGCCTGGGCTCAGCTTTTACGTGGCCAGGTTAGCCCCGCACTCAGGGCCGCTATTACCTCGAGTGGAACACTCAATCCAATGAACCACTCCTTTTCATTATCTTAATAAACTTTCTTTCCAGGAGCCAACTAATTGCTACACTTCAGTCTTCTCGGAGAAAAATCACTTAACACGCCCAGTATCTCATTTAATCGTCAAAATGATCTCAATTGATACAGCAATGTTATTAAGAAGGATACATATAATTTTTGTCAATAATCTATAACCCTTATGAGAGGATAATTCAAATTTAACAAATTAGCATTTTTATTTCTATTATACATCATTCGAAAAATCCAGATTGGAAAATATAATCCTAACAAAACTTAAAATTAGACCAACAGCCTTCATCCACGGACGGCTACCTTATGGGAGGCCTAGAAGCATCAAATTGTGAAGAATGCAAAACACCGCTGATAATGAAACACATATTACCGACATGCAGTGTATAGTATAGACATCAGAAGAAACACAGAACACCACCCCTCTATGAGGGAAGCTCTAACAGATAACGAAAAAAAAAAAAGAACAAAATATAATTTAATCCATTAAATACATAAAAATTCATTAAAACAAAGCAATGATTTATAGACGTTTTGCCTAGTATATTATTTTATACTAAGTAAGGAAATGGGATAGCTCAGTGTATACTCAATGTACCAGCTTCCAGCCCGATAGAGGAAGGTATTATACTCCATACAGCTGCATATCGTCAGTGGGATTTTAGTTCATATGAAGAAAAACATGAAGGTTGATTGAGTGTAATATCGTTGAAATCACCTCCTTGGACAAACGTCGTAGTGGCATACTTGCTATTTTTTTAAATTTTTCATCCACGGTTTGTCTGTTTACAAAAAAGGACGCAGCATTATATTAGGGCTGGTGGTGTTATATATGCCGCGAAATCGTACTGATGTCTGTAAGGATTAAACAACTTTTGATTATTTACTTTTGCATAACTTATCGTGATTTTTCCTGATTTATTTGTGTAACAATGTTGTAACTGATGGAAGTTTGTTATAGGAATTGGGCTATTAAAACGTCATCGTTTCCGCATGACAGAGTGTGGCTCCTTCTCTTATTCACTACATTTTAAATACCGGGAAAACATACTCGTACTAGAATGTTTCAAACAATATGCTTATCACTTCTTAGTTTTATAATCTAAAATGTTTTGCAGGTTTTTATAATGCAAAATGTTTAGTTTTTCTTTTTTTCATCTGTCCAGAAATATGGCCTTTTCAATTATTGAAATCAGCAAAAAGTTTTTCCTTGTCAAATATTGGGCCTAATTCTCCTCGGGTAATAAAATTATAATTTGCTTTTGTGTTTTCGTACATTTATTTTTATTTATTATTTTTTTATTTTTTACAGGAATGATGGATATAATTTCATGTTGCTTTTATTCTTAAACGAATAACGATAAGATGGTCAGCGATCCTTACCACTCATTTTAAGTCCAGCTCCGCATTATTATATTAACCAGTCAGCAGGGCATTTATAAACGTTTTACTTTTTGACTATTAATTTGTTATGAGAAGCTATATATCTTGTGTTAATTTAAAAAAAAAAAAAAAATATTCTATAAAAAAACACATTTCATGTTTTAAACTCCTTAAGTTCGAGTTTGATAAAATCTTTGACAGAAATTACACCTGATAATGTATGACAGAAGTCAACAGTCGGAAATCCGACTGTCCCTCTCACCTGTAAATTACCTTGCAACCAACGCAGGTGTGAGCCCGGGCATTCATGGCCACCATTGACCTGTCATGACATTGACGTCACAGTTAAAAGACATTTTACTTTCTGTATACACACAAAACTGAGTGAATGTACCGAAAACAGAACCTTCAGGCCATTTAGGCAACCGGATCTGGGACATCACTTTACAGAAGAAAAACGTAATTCATCCATTGAAAAGATTTCAAAGAAGAACGGAAACGATTTAAAGGCTAAAATAAGCAAACGTATGCTTAGGATAAAATAAAAATTCTAGCTAACTAAAAGTGTATTTAAACTAGGTCTACTTGCTGCTAATATAATCAAATAAATGTTTGATTAACTATTTGACTGAATCGCAAGTCAAGGGTTGTGTGAATATATATATATATATATATATATATATATATATATATATATATATATATATATACATATATATACTCACACAACCCTTGACTAGAATGTTAAAGTTGTAGTTTACAAACAAAAAAATATTATTAAAAATTTCAATCCAATTAATATGAGAATCAGGCAGGCAATTTAAAAAAAAATGTTAATGGTGAAAAATATATATTGCATTATATAATTACAGTTTGTAGCTGTTATTTTTTAAACAGTTTGTTGATAAAATTTAAACATCATATATGCATTAATCAAACCAATCATGAACCATTTCGGAAAACTATTAATAAAAAAATTATTATCACAGTAGTCAGTAATAATTTTTATTTAATTTTAAAATCTAGAAATACCATAGTTTTGAAGAAGTGTTAAACAAAATAGGTTTTACAAACCACGTCATGCTTCCTTCCTGTGAGGTCACATGACATTTTACGCCTCGAAACCAATATTATTTTGTAAACCAATTTTAACTCAATATTATTTTATTCGTTTCTATGACATCTATAAAAGCAATCCGACTTTGTTCTATTACAAGTCAGCAAGACCATTCCGGAATTTCGAACAGGGTTGAAACAGTTGATTGAACTTTTCTAAATGTTGTAATATAAGGTATAAAATCGATTTAATTACATGATCACTTAATGAAAAATAACATACATTTTATATATATATTGGAGAAAAACCTATATCAGCTTAAAAACAGTTAATTACTATTCCAGAAGGTATATGTAGGGTCTTTACATGAATTGGAAGAGATATTTTCTTCTAATTCCATCTGATTGATTTTAAAGCTATGAATTTAATTTTATTTTTAAGTTTATAACAAGAGAACATTAAGTGTTGAAAAACAAATAAAATACTCCAATTAACATGATGAACATCTTATAATACAGAAACAAATATCTCCAAAAATTTAAAACAGGACATATATTAAACAAATGTAAGCTTCTATCGGTTAGAAATATCAAGTGCATAGTTACAAACTGGATGGATAGGAAGTGATTAAGCAGGGAGGATTTAAAGATGAGGATGGTGCTGAAGTGACAGATGAAAGGTGGAATATAACTGCTCTGGGAAGAGGACCAGACTATAAAATATCTTCCGAAAACTGTCCTTCAGTGTGCCGTTTTATACAGATCTGACGAGCTAGAGCGGGTGTTACAGGAATTAACCAAGGATGTGGACTGAAGAAGTTCGGAGACATAAGATGGACCGCGAAATCGGATAATTTCGAAAAAGAATGATGCGAGAAAATTGAGGCATTAAGAAAGGACTTTAGTTTTTCATAAAAAGGCGAGATGGGAACGTCTCTTAGGATCACAAAGATAAATCGTACGAAACAGTAAGATCTACCTTCATATTCTAATGTATTTTCATCAGTTGTTTAGTTTTACTAAATCAATATGCAGGACCAAAATAAATAAATTATTTCATATTTCATAAATAAAAATAACTCTATAGAAATCAAATAGATACTTTTGTGCTGTATTAAGGATCTGACTCATAAAAAAATTACCAGTCGGTGAGTAAATAATCCTAATACCAGTTATTCAAGACACATCATACTATGATCACATTACATTAAAGCTCTAGAACAGTTACAAATAAATGGAAAAACTAGTTAACGGTTAGTTGAAGGAGGAAGAAAATGTAGGCCACAACATTCCATTTTTGGCATTGTAACAATAAAATAAAAAGAAGTCGTTCCTCGAAAATTGAAATCACTTGAATTTTAAACTATAAGAAAACATTTAAGTTAGAAAGAAGCTAAGAGCTTCCAGCTTCACTGGTTTAAGCCAGAGCTGTCTTAGCCCTAATCCTCTGATCCCAACAACCCTTCCACAACCAAAGGGAACAACACACTCCACTACATTGAAACATCCTGAAAATGTTGTAAACATATCTGAAATACGACTTAGGGTAAATAAGTTAAGTTTATTATAATAACAATAGAAAAATTAAACAAATGGCTTAGTGAACCTGAAGGTTCGATGCCGATACTACCATTGCTTCTTATACGCTGACATACACAACCTGAAGTCAAAAAAAAAGATAATATTGTAAAAATCAGCCTTACCGCAATCCTCCCACCTTCACCTCGGCTTATTCTCGTTTCCTAGCAGGCGCAGTCCTAATCCTGCTTTTATTTGCTCATTCAATGTAAAGACTCACGATTTTACACTCGTGTTTATTTTTCGCCTTGATATAACCAAAATTAAAGTTAACAGATACAGTTCACTCGAGTCAGGAATGTATGTGCGCATATGCTTCAGTTTGATCTTCCTTTGTAAATTCTACTTTTTAAGATTCGGAACAGAAGGCGAAGTATTTTTTTAAAAGAAGTAATTTATATATTATTTTAATTTTTTTAAGGAGTTCAAACTTATTTTCTGCTAACTAAATATCAACGATACCTTTGTCTACAATAACATAAAATAATACATTAAAAATAGTGTATAGTGCTTATTATATAGTACAGTGCTTAATTCTTTTTTTTTTTTTTTTTTTTACTTCAAAATAAGCAACAGAAAAAATTCTCATAGTTCAGAATAAAAACCGACTAGACGGAATAAAGTTGAAAATGAATTTTAATGTGAATGATACCACCGAAAAATACTGAAACATCTTTATAAAAATAAAGATCGAACATGTCATTTCTTTGAGCAATTAAACATTTTAGCATGTGATCAAATCATAATATTCCAAACATTCCACTAATTAAAGTTTCAGAAGGAACTTTTATTTCATTTCACCCCAAAAAAGACGACATAACATAACTAAAGTACCAATTTATTTCATCAAATAAATTATAATCTGAGAATTATAAAGAAATATAGGGAAATAATCAATACGATATGACTATAATAACAATGCATAGTTTTCATACAGCAGTTCAGAATGGATCCATAACATTAAAATGCATAAGCTCAGTGTCAGTTCATAACATTGAAGTGCATAACCTCAGTGACACCATTGGATATCCAGAAAAAACAATTATCTCAATCAGAAAAATAAGGTATATTTAAATTTAGAACTTTAAATAAACAAAAATTCAAAATTAATTAATAAATTTATAAGTAATTTAGAAGAAGTTCATGACTAACTAGTATGGATTCAACTTTTGGTAAATTAAGTTTACTCGTTGCTTGGTTGATAACTTAAGTAAAATTTGCATTAAACGAAAAAATACATATATAATAATAATGAAACTTAGTTGGGGAAAAATAAACAAATATACGAGTAGATAGAAGAACGAAAAAGGCTCAACAGGTGAGATGAAGCTGAGATCCATGGGATAGAGAAGCCAGCGCTACCTGTCGGTGTCTTTTGCAATCAGTTAGACTACCACCTATCGGCTAACCCCTGAACTACAAAAGAATAAAACAGGCACCAATTTAACAGAATGCGAGTTAAACAGAAACAATAGATTAAGAATGTACAATTAACAACCAAATTAACAGCTTTATTAATATACTGTTAAATATATGATATGTTCTGGGCAGAAAATAATTTAAGAAGTTAAAACCTGAAAAACTAAGGCCAGGAAGAATGGATGACTTAGTAAATCCAATCACAAGTAGAGGCTTAACTAGACAAATCAGTTGTATATAAATACAAGCAATATAAATTTTAACATAACTGGAGTTTTAAGATTGGGAAAGGCGATTTGGTCCGGATAATACAACTTTGGGGTATTTCAATTATATATTATTAATTATTATATTAAATATATAGTTATTCTTATAAATTTTAAAGATTCATTACAATATTAAATTTTTGATTCCTTGTGCCGTTTTCGTAAGGAGGAAAGGCTATTTATTATCAGGGACATTTATTACATGGAAGAAGGAATATAAAGATTTGGAGCTGAATTGGGGCTTCGATGTTGAAGACCTAAAGACATTGGCGGATCCGGAGTGGCGGGGGGGGGGGTGCTGGGAAGGCTGCTGCCTCCGCCTTTGCGTAATTTTCTGCTATTTAAAGAATGAATTTAACTTTACTAAACGTAAAGAAGTAATCTTAATAGGGGGGGGGGGGGGTGGATTGCCGAGTGGGCAAACGCGTTATAAAATACGCGTTGCCCGCAGCAACATATGATTGGGAACCCGATGATAGCATGTTCAAAACCCGGGAGCCAGGGGACATTTAATAAAACTCAGCATTAACCCCCACCCTCTTCCCTGGCCCTGCAAACCCCGTAGAGCCTGAAAGGCGAGGGAGGGGAGGAACAAAAAAAAATGGAGGTAACTTAAAGAACAAATAATGCGCAGAACAAGTAAAAAGGAAAGGAACATAAAGTTAAAAGAGCTGATGGGCAGGTCAGAGGGCCCCCTTTAAAACCAGTTTGATTAAACCTTGCCTAAATATCAATTGCTAAATCAAGCCTTCATTTGAAAAATAGTTGTACCATACGAAAGAAGAAACATTATTTTTCAACAAAATAAAGCTACACATCACGTTTCATGCAAAAGTAAAGAATGGCTAGAATAAAACAATATGAGGTACTTTTACTCCATTTTTAACAGTACATTGTGACTTTTTAAAATTGCTATAGTACAAGTTGCTGGAGCACGCACCACATACATGATTATTTCGTTGCCTGATTATTTCGTCCTGAAGTTGACAGACATGTCCACACATTTATAGTTATGGAAAATCTAAACAATGCTTAAAGATTTGTACTAAGAGATTCTCTGAACTTAAATTATTATCTCCAATATGAAAACCTTATATAAGTTTAACTGGGGCCCGGTATGGCTGTGCGGTAAAGTACCGTACTCCCATGCCGGAGCTGCGGGTTCGAGTCCTGCCCTGGGTGGTGCTTTTCTTTCGTAGGAGAAGTATCACCCAGTGCCATGGGTGTTAGTATGGGCAATATAGGGCTTCAGTGGAAGCCTTGAAGTCCCAAAAAAAAAAAAAAAAAAAAAAAAAAAAAAAAGTTTAAAATTAATTCTCAGTGTCACTCTCTTAATATTAAATGTAATTCTCTTAAATTATATGTATCAGCATTCTAGGGTCCCAAAAATAAATAAAAAAGGTAACCGACTTTTTCGGACATGTCAAAAGACAAGGGTTTCTCAAAAGGCTGATTCATTAACAATTATACATTTCATTCATTACTTTTTTAAAAAATCATCACTTTTATTACCACTTCAAGGACTTATTACGAATTGTTTACACATACTTTATTGTAAAAGCAAAGTTTAATAATTTACGCGTAAAGGGACATCCCTGCTATGGATTTATAGATATCGGAATCTAATGTTTTTGTCTTTTTTTCAGAATTTTGATTTGTAATTTCATTCATAAATTTCAAAATTATATAAAATTTTAATGCACAAATAATTTTCTAATATATATTAGAAAGATTTTATCATAGGGTGGCTAAAACTGTTAAATTTCGAAGTGGAGAACAATTAGACATGTAAAAGATGCGTTTTCAAAATAATTTTTGGGCTATATCATAAAAACGTTTTAAACTAGAAAGCTGGATTAGGTGTCATCATTTTCTGTATCCTGTACTCCTTCTTCTGAAATACTAAATGACCACACTGTAAAAATATAATCACTTAAAAAAACTTGTCAAAACTATTGAACAGAAATAGCTTTTTTTTTTTAAAAAAATTTCTATAAAATCTTCTGCAGTATTGTACTCAGGCAAGTTTTTCTTTCAACTTATAATGCACCTTCAAAAATGGTAGTTTGCAATTTAATAAACGCCTGCCCCCTATTCACAGTAACCGCTAAACAGCATAATATTTTCTTTTTTTTCAAAACTAGTCTGGTTTATAAGAGTTAAGGAGGAGGTCCAAGTTAGCGAGTTAGTTGTCTAATCTCACTTCATGCTTCTAAGGCTAATCGGACGATGCGACAGTGGGAGTCCTAAATTTTGCCTATCAAGGTGTAATTAGGATAGGAATCATTAACGAGTACATCATTACCTTAGAAGCTCCATTTTACGTCTTATTTGAGAGACTGCATAGCCAAGGATTTTTTACTCCCTTTAGAAAATTCTAGGGCAACTTCCGTTCGCGAAACTGCGATCTTTATTTTACCTTACCTTATTTTACCTTAATCCGCCTGCAGGCTGCTAGCGAGTTAACGGTTATATAATAATTAAATTTAATAATAAATATTATAAATTTAAATTATATTAATTTAACCATTATTGTGGAGTAACCACCTATTTTTTAAATATTTTTTTTTTTTTGAAGAGAAACAATTTGGCCCCGCCGGGAATCGAACCCGGGTCTTCCGCGTGACATGCGCGGTATGCTATCCATTACACCACGGAGTCGCTTTCAAACGGTGCCAAATCCTTCCTCTTCACTGACACCTCTCCCACGATCTCGCAGGTTTTGCGAGTATTTACGGGAGATGGACAATTTTTGTCCAATTTTAGGCATCTCTTGACGTTCGTCAATTTTTAAATTATTTTATATTAATTTAACCATTATTGTGGAGTAACCACCTATTTTTTAAATTAATTTAAATAATTTATTTTTGAAGAGAAAAGATTGAAAAGAAAGAAGAGAAAAACCAGAAGACCCGGCTTCGATTCCCGGCAGGGCCGAATCTTTTGAATCTTCTCTTCAAAAATAAATTATTTAATATAAAATAAAAAATTCATCGGTTAGTAAAATTTCTAATATTAACCTTTATTCAATTACATGTAGTGAGTACTAAACCAGTGCTATAATTACCATTACTACAACGTACAATGATTAAGTCAAAGTAAAATTCATTTGGTACTACTTATAATATAGATTAAAAAAAGAAAACAGTCCGATGGCTGATGGTCCAAAAAAAAGGTGCCTGATTTGAAGAAAGTTTTTGATCATATAGGCAGAAAGTACTCATTTCATAGACAACAAATGTGAACGTCTGCCACCTCAGATCGGTTGCCATCTAATGTTATAGGCAAACAAAATCGACATTTTCGAACTTTTCTATTTTAACTCAAAAGCAATTTATTGTGTTCGTGGTGCTCACAGTTTAAATCGGTTAAGTATTTTTACCAAAACCGACTTTCAATATAGCCACTTTAGCGGGAAAATTAATTACGCTCATGTTCCAAAGCCTGCAATATGAAGAGGGCTACTCAAAACGAAAAATGTTACCTATAATAGTTGTAGAATATCAAATTCTGTGTAAAACGAGCTCCTTAATTTTAAAAATACCCCCCTCCTGTGAAGACAAAGTAATTAAAACGTGAACGTCTTTAGCGCCTAATGGTGTAAAATCCCTGAAATTTTTGGAATGTTTCTCTCATATAAATTGGCATGTACAGATCTAAAGTTTCTTCTTACTATAAGAGTCTAAACAATTGCAAATAGAATGATATAATTATTTGAAGTTTAAATCGGTTTGGTGGATTAGCCGGGTTTGGAACATCAAAAATCTTTAGTTTTCACGATTTTAGTAGAAACTGTGTTCCAACGCCTATAACACAAAAACATCTAGTTTAAATTAAAAATGTTATTGATAAAAGTTGTAGAGCATCAAATTTACAACATTAGCTAAACCTTGCGTGGAAATACAAATAAAAACGTGAAAGTATTTGTAGTGCTTCCTTTCTGCTAGGACTTCAGTTTTTGAAGAATCCGGGGATTTGATAAAATATTCATTAAAATAACTAATTAGACAGTTATGTAATTGGCAAAATTTATTTTTTATTTTAACAGATGGAAGATGGTTGTTTAGTAGTTCAAAATGGTTAATACAAAAACCAGAGTCTTAGCGGGAAGTAAGCACTACGAATACATTCAACGTTTTACTTGTATTTCCCCCGGGATTTAGCTAATGTTGTGTGTGCGGAGCTTATTTCGTGCCAAATGTAGTGATCTGCAACTTTTATCTAAACAATATTTCATTTATACTAGATATTTTTTAGTTAGAGGCGTTAGAACACGGTTTCCACCAAAATCGTAAAAATTACAGATTTTCGATGTACCAAATCCGGCAAAAGCACTAAACCGATTTAAACATCAAATATATCATTCTATTTCCAATAGTATAGCCTCTTATAGTAAGAAGAAAGCAATACTATGTCATCTGTATTTGCCGATTTATATGTTAGAAACAGAAAAAAATTCAAGGATTTTAGATCACTATGCGCTAAATCTTTCAGGTTTTAATTACTTTGTCTCCTTAGGAGTAGGCTAATTTTAAAATTGATGAGCTCTTTTTACACAGAATTTGATATTCTACAACTATTATAGGTAAATCTTCCAGTTTTAGGCCTTGGAACATGAGCGTAATTCATTTTTCCGCTAAAGAGGCTATATTGACTGTGGGTTTTGGAGAATATATCCAAGTTTCAAACGTGGTGATTTTGATGTTACTGATAAAAAACGAGAAAATCGACCAAAAAAGTTTGAGGACGTCGAATTGCAATCTTTATTAGACGAAGACAATACCCAAACCCAACAAATGATGGCAGAACAGTTGAATGTCACTAGGCAAGCCATTTCCGATCGCCTGAGAGCTATGGGAAAAATTCAAAAGGTTGGAATATGGGTTCCACATGAATTGGACGAACGACAGATGGAAAAACGAAAAACTGTGTGCGAAATGCTGCTTTTACGCCACGAAAGAAAGGGTTTTTTGCATCGAGTTGTAACTGGCGATGAAAAATGGATTTATTTTCAGAATCCCAAACGAATAAAATCATGGGTAACGCCAGGACAACCATCCACATCGAGTGCAAGACCGGATCGTTTTGGGAAGAAGACAATGCTGTGTGTGTGGTGGATTCAGAAGGGAGTAGTCTACTACGAGCTTCTCAAACCCGGCGAAACAGTCAATACCGACCGCTACCGACAACAAATGATCAATTTGAGTCACGCATTGATCGAAAAACGCCCAGAATGGGCTCACAGGCCCGCCAAAGTCATTCTTCAGCATGATAACGCTCCTGCACATTCAGCCAGATTGACTAAGGAAACGATTTCTTCGCTTGGTTGGGAACTCCTACCCCACCCGCCGTATTCACCTGACCTGGCGCCTTCTAATTATCATCTCTTCTCATCGACGGGACACTCATTGGCTGAGCAACACTTTAACAATTTGGAGGATGTAAGAAAATGGATCGATGAATGGATTTCAAATAAAGATGAAGCATTCTTTTGGAATGGTATCCATAAATTGCCCGAGAGATGGACAAAATGTGTAGAAAGCGATGGCCAGTACTTTGAATAAAATATATTATACTTTTTTTTTAAATTACTGTGTATATATTTTAAGAAATAAACGACATTTTAAACTTGCAGACCTGGTACCTTAATAAAAAAAACTTTGATGCTACCATACAATTACAATTTACAAAAAAGGAAGTTATTTTTTATTAAATATATTGTTCTGTTTATTATTGACTTGTATAAAAGAATAAAAATATGAATTAATTTAATTATTACAATTCGATTTGTTAAAATACATTTACATCCCTAAAATGATAAATAAAACAATTATAACTATACCCCAATTCCTTCACTTTTTAATAATTTTAAAAATAAATTCTAAAAATGGTGTAATCCTCGAAAAATTAGGAAATACCAGAAGACAGCATGTGACCTTTTACACTTAACGAGATATGAGCTCACTAGTTTACATCGGGGACAACCATTCAGATGGGCAAGGGGATGACCACACGTCAAATTGAATGGAAAAGGTTTAAACAACGACTGAGATACGATGTAATCTTTTCATTCACCAACTTATACCTCATAGTAACTAAGCTTCAAACAAATATTCCCGATATAGCACTATATTATTATCAATCCGCTATTATAAGACTACGTTTTCGTAGTGCATAGTGATAACAATCAATATGCACAATATTTATTCCCTACCCGATTATATAGGTCACGGTTACAACGACAGACTGATAAACGAAGTGGATGCAGCTAACATCTCTATTATAGAAGAACAAATAGGAGATGGATGAAAGATCTTTAGTAAAGAGGAACTGAATCAGAACTGAAAGGAGATGCTACTTGGTATTATCCTTCCGCATGCTATAGCTATTATTTCATCCATCAGATTTGCTGATTGTAACTACTATTTATGACAGGTGCACATTAAAATTTAAACCAATCGTAATATACAACAAGAACCATGGGCATGTTGTTATTTGAACTATCCTGTAACTACATCAAACTTATATAGACTGTGAAAATCAAAACGCTTCGCTAAAGCAAACACGTCATTACAAATATGAACAGAATGGACCAAATATATGGGCTATACCTGCAACGGTCTGTCATAACCCTTAAGTCAAAGGCAAAGGGAGAACAAAGGTACGAATATATTATTTATTGATGACAGGATATATCCATTTCAAAGCATACAAACAGCGGTATGGATATATACTGCCATGAGTGGAGAGGGAGGTTCTGGCTGGTGGGCCAGTATAAGGGGCCATAAACGCCACCTGGATAAGTGACCATAAACAGATCCTCAATGGACCCAATCAGCAGTAAACAAGTTCAACAAATTCTTGTTTTTATTAATTGTCAGTATTACCTTTTGGAACAGGATACCTGAGAAACTCTTGTTTAACAATCCTCAATAATGGCTACTAATAACAAAGCATTGAATGCACATAATCATTCTTACCTTTCGACACAAAAACTTAATTAAACTTCGAGATAAAAAGAGCGAGGCAAGAAACTTTTATGACCTGAAGTTTAAGGAACGTCTTAGGTATTTTCAGACCATATCTTTTACAGACTAATTAACCTCACCAGAATTAAGGAAGGTAATTGCAATACATGCCATTTCTTAGCCCCTGATCCAGAGTTTCATTTTTTCTGGTGGCCAATTCCAAGGTTCAGTGGATAGGAAATTCTATAAACAGGTCTCTTTACTCAGTACTTACAGCAATTTGGGTTGTAATAATTTCTAAATAGGAAGTTTAGGTAGCTAAAAAGTGCAACATAGTCCAAGATCTTTTATACTCATGGTACGTATTGAAAAAATTAAAAATTGATTAAAATAAATAAGAACTTACGTAATCCATAGTTAAGAAGACGTTTTCAATCATACCTGAAAAAAAGAGAAAAAAAAGAGAATTAGTAATCGTTCTTTTAATAAACCCCAATTTATAAAAGTTATAAATGATACTGATTATTTGAATAATCAATAAAAGGATTGTATCTAATACAATATAATAGCCTGCTTCAGTCGAATGAGAATAAATTAATTGTACGTAATTAATAACAATTTCTATGTATTCCGAAAATATGTTTTCGGCAGAAAATGTAACCTACTTTGATCTGCCAAAAGACAGGACCACAACGTTACCTTGGCCAGTCTATATTCGGACATACAGTTTATGAATAGGTTGTTTAAAACAGCACATTTAAATACCCCTTAGAGGATGAGCACATAAGTCATCCATAATCATCCAAATATGCTTAGAGGCTGGCATATCTGGGTAGGCAATTTAACACCTGGACAAGTTTTAAAATCACATTAAAAATAAGAAAATTGACGTTATATTCTAATAAATTGTGGACAATAAAAGGCAAGGTGGACAATTGAGACATTTTTTCCGTTTCATGTAAATCAAAGCTGAAGTTTGAAATATTGCAATATTTATATGTTGATTTGAAGAATTAATTTTTTTTTTTGTGTGTATTTTGGTTTTTAAAATCTTGACAGGTCTTTTTACTTTCAATATGAGTTCTAACATCTTTATTTTAGGTACTTTATAACCATTTATACAACAACGCCTGGATAGGTACCCCATTTATAAATCCAAAAGGCTTGACCAATATCTTTATTTAGACTCATCACTGTCATTAAATCCAACTCGATCTCTTTACCAATCAAAATTATGGCCTTTTTAGTAACATATTCCGCATCGAACTCGATTTTTTCAAAAATGTCACTATATCTTTTGTCTTCTAATCTCCACTATAATATGGTTATATTTTAAATAAAATAAATTTTTCTCGGTGATATAACTTCGCTGAATTTCGTGAATCATGCCGTCAAGTTAACCTTAATGCTTATTCCTAAAGAAATTAAAATACAATTTTGTGATCTGATGATTAATAGTTCAACGCTTATGACGAAGTTCATATCTTCATACCATCCCGTACATTGTTAATAAGTTAGATAGGTGTCAACGCAAGGAATCTTATCTTTTAAACGAACGCTTAATAACCGAATTATTAAGTGTCATATTGATGGAATACTTTTCAGAACGGCGAACTGACATCATATTATAAAGCGCTATTAAATGAGTATTAAGAAAAAAAAGGTTAGGGAAGGTATGCAGTGTACCAATATGCTTACTTCGCATGAGTGTACCAGCATTATATATTTTTAATATACAATGTATTTAATAAGTCAAGAAATATTACTATGTGTTAGAATATTTCTGACTTGATCAACGATACAAAAACTACCATTGAGTAATTGAATTGAAATTTGTATACGGAGAGATGTCGGAAACTAAGGAATTCCAGCGACGTTCCTTCCTCCGAGATGAACACTGGAGGAGAGTGACGATTGGATACGTTGAAAAATTATGAATCCAGAAATGAGCTAATGGGGCCATGATGGTGCAGAAGGAAGATGGACTAGCGGACTATATAAGGAGGAGGCAGCCCCCGACTCGAGAATTGGCTATAATGCTAGCCCTCAACCGACCGTTACCTAGGCCTCACCTTATAGGTAGTACTACCCAGAATCTGCAGCGTTGTTCTCTCTCTGGCAACCACGTCAGGTTCGATTCCGTGAGGAGTCAGATCCCATCTGCGAGGTAATGATCGGTAAGGAGAGAAGAATCCGTAACAAACAAAATAATTATATATTATAGTTGACCGTAGATATTAATGAAGTAGAAATGGTCAGGGGGGGGCGCGGTAAAAAGAATAACAGATTTAATTAGGCCGAAGTTTCGAAACAAGTTTCAGTTCTTTATCAGGGCTCTATCCAAGTGTCTTAAAATTCGTCAAAATCAAATCTGTAATACAACATAAACTTTATATGTTTAGGCCCAAGACCCTCCCCCTAACAATTCCCATCCATGTCATGTAAATTAGATATCATAGAAAAAAAAAGGCCTCAAATAGTCTCAAATTTACATATATATATTCATATATATACAAGCCAAATTTTCGCCCCTTCGGGCATCATCTATATATAAAATATTTCACATATAAATGAAAAGTTAAAAATTCTTATAAAAACCACTAACTTAAACAATCTGTGTAAGAACACTTCATCAACTGGGGCTACGTTGTTCTAACATTTAGTATCAGTAATTCCAACATTACATAAATTAAGTAAAAAGGTTACATGAATTTTACCAACCATAACAAAGAAATTAATTTTTTTTTTTTTTTATATAAAACAACATCAGAACAATAAAACTATAAAATTAGATATATAAATAAATAAATATTCAAAATATAAATATAAGTAAACGTCATATTACATAAAAACCATTAAATCTTACAAATTTTTTAACAAAATATTAAAAACAGTATTGTCAAAAAATAAAACATAAAAATATAAATATATAACCAGAATATCCATCTTAAAAAATATATATAGAGAATCACGATGATTCAGAGTCAGGTTCCTCACATCATTTATTTAAAATTGCAATAGTTTCAGAGAAAAAATTATTTAAATCGCCCGCATCAGTTTTAAAGTTAACTACCCTATCTAAATTCTCTGAGATGTAGAGAGCCTCCAAACATCTCAACCTGCGCTCTGAAACATCGCTATGTAAAATTATAGTATTGTCAAAATCAAAACAATGCTCATTTTCAAAACAATGCTTTGAAAGGGCAGTTTTTGGTTCCTTCTGCCTTTTTTCCTTATTTTTATCATCCAGACATGAGTTTTTATGCTGGTATATCCTGTTTTTAAGATTTTGTCTCGTCATACCAATATAACTTAAAGGACAATGTATACATTCAATTTTGTAAATAAGGTTTGAACACATATTATTTTCAATTTTGTCCTTTAGTGGTGTTAAAAACACCACCACATTTTTTATCGGTGATTCTAAATGAAACTTTGATCTCATCAATATTAAATTTAATAAAAATAGCATTTATTGCCTCAGAAAGACCTTTTATGTATGTAAGTGGCATATATTTGTGCAATTTAATTGTTTGGTAATTATGAATAATATTATTCATATTACTGTTTTAGATTTATGGACGGTTTTTTCCCAGGTGGAAACAATTAAATTATTGGGACATAGATTTGATCTGAGTATCTTGAAAATTTCTTTTTTAACATCATTCAAAAATTCATTATTAGTTAATATTATTGCTTTATTTATTAGGTTATTGATAACATTCAATTTATGATTCTTAGGATGATATGACATATAATTTAGGACCCTATTGCTGCATTCTTCCTTTTTTGTCCATTTAAATTTTAATTGGCCATTATGATTAATTATTAATAAATCCAGAAATCGTATACAATTATTCTTTTCAGTTTCAAAAGTAAATTGTAAATTCTTATGAAAATTATTAAATATTTCAAATATGTTATTTATTTGTTTTTTATCCACAATCATCAAAATATCGTCTACATATTTAATTAATAACTTTGGTTTTGAATTTAATTTGTAGCATACCGATTTAAGAAGTTTATTCATGACGATACCACTCATACTTACACTAAGAATACCCCCCCCATTGGTAATCCAGTCAACTGACGGAAAAGTTTATTTTCATATTTAAAAAAAACATTATTAAATACTAACTTTAATCCTTCCAAATAAGCATTTAGACTATTTATGGTGCTATGGTTTTTTATAGTGTCCCATTCTTCACTGATAATATCGTAAGCTAATTGCAGGGGGACATTAGTAAATAAAGATTTAACATCAAAACTAACTAACATTTCATTATTTTGTAGGTTTATTTTTTGAAGTTTTTCTTTTACTATAAAGGAATTTTTAACATCATATTCGTTTATATTATTTAAATAGTCAAGAGATTGTTTATAAAATCTTGCTAACTTTTCTGTAGGTCCTTTTATATTATTGACAATAGGACTTAAGGGCTTATCAGGTTTGTGCAATTTAATTAAACCGTATATTTTGGGGTAATTTGGGAGCGGGGTAGCCCACTGCTTAAGGTCCGGAGTTCGAAACTGACATGGCTTATGATATATTTATTATTCGCCACAGTTCGTCTCGTGGGCCGTGAGACCCTCCTGGGGCAAACCCAGCCTCTATAAAGTGGATACCCTTAATTGAAAAATTAAGGGGAAAAACCTGGCGGTTGAGCGTGATCACGGTCAAATCACCTCCTTGCACGACCGCTGACCAAGAAACAGTACTCTTCCTTACATAGTACTGAACCCAAGACCCTTTATGGGTTGTAGTGGTACAGGTTTTTTTTTTTTTTTTTTTTTTTTTTTTTTTTATTCTGGGGTAATTTATGGTATGAGTGGTTAACATCGTTTTTTCGGAATCTTTGATCATTTTATTTTTATGAAGCTTTTCAACAAATCTGTTACATTTATTAGTTCATTCTTTTAAAGGTTCCTTTTTTAGGGTCAATTCTCAGTTCCCGGTATGTGGTATTGTCGTCGAGTAACAAATACATCTTTTGTCTGTATGTCTCTTTTGTCATAATTAACAAACGTTTAGTTTTATCGGATTTTACAATATAAATATCGGGGTTAGATTTTTTGAATTTTTTAAGGTCTAAAAAAACCTTTTTTTAAGATCTGAGTAAAAGGGTCTTTAATATAATATTTTTTTGTTGGAAAATTATTTATTTTTCGAGAAATATTATTTCTCACTGCATTTTTATGATTTTCTGGAGTATATATGGATTGCAGAATATTTTCTGTTTCAGCGATAATATTATATATATCTTTTTTAATATTAATTGGAAAAATGTTTGTGTTCTCACCCAGACTCAGTAAATTAATAATATTCCTAGGAATGTATAAATTTGTAATATTTTCTACATAATTTTCCTTATATAAGTCAGAATATTTGTTAATAATAGACAGTTTACTAGATTTATTATTAACCTTTAAGTCTATAGAGATATTTTTGCTATCAATCACAGTTTTATTATTCTGGAAAGCATTATTGTGATGATTTGGTTTATTTAATTTAAATTTTAGAATCTTACCAACTTTAAAATCAATATTATTTATATTTCTTTCTTTCATAATAATGAAATATTTGTTAAAAATTCTTTTGATATTATCACGGGCTTGGTAATGAGTTGAGATAAAATTATTTAGTTCATTTTCATATAATTTTTTGTTATGGTTAATAAGCCATTTTGATTGGCTAATGTCCAAAGAAAGTATTTTTCTACCCATATCATTAAAAAAATTAATATGCTTATTGGAAGTCAAAAATAAATTATTAAAACAGTTTTCTATATTTACCATTCAGTAAATGTTTAGGGAGCTTATTAGAGTGTTTATGTCTCTGTAGGTAAATCCCCTTACGAATCGAATGTATATATCTGCATAAAGAATTAATTACAATCCACCGCAATAGTAGTCAAAACGTTTTCCTTTCCGGTCACAATAGCATCAGGATATTGCCCTCCTAACAAATCTATATTCAATACCCAGTTCACTTCCCTCTTTGATTCCTTGGGGCATCACTTCATCCTGGGTGCAGACCTAAATGCCAAGCATCAACAGTGGGGTTCTAGAACCACGAATTCTCGTGGATGAACATTGCTATCTGCACTCAACTCCCACCGATATACACTTCTTTCACCCAACTCTCCCACCTACTGGCCTACAGATCCCAACCGCAACCCTGATATCCTGGTTTTTTTCATCCACAGCGGCTTGGGTCCCCTCAATTGTTCCATCACACGTCTTGACGAACTTTCATCCGATCATAGTCCCTTACTTTTCCAAGTATCTCTGGCCCCTATTCCTAAACCCTCTCCCCCCTCCTTCATCAGAGGCCCGGTTAACTGGACACTCTTTCATTAAATCCTTTCCGATAAAATTGACCTCAGAGTATCCCTAAAAACCCCAGAAGACCTAGATAATGCCGTACAATCCTTTACCACCAACAAGCGGTCTGGACTGCTTCCTCCCCAAATCACTCCTCTCGATCTCCTAACACCAATAATTTACCTCAATACCTCCAAGACCTAATTCAAATCAAGCGCCGTGCCCGATCATTATGGCAACAGTCCAGACATCCTTCCGACCGTCGTTCCTACAATCATTATTGCAAACAGCTAAAGAGGGAATTGGCTTCATTCAGATCCCTTTCCTTCAACACTTACCTTACATCCTTATCCGCTAAAGATAATTCCCTATGGAATATTACTAAATGGAACCTTAAGACCCACTCCATTTCCCATCCCCTCAGGCTGGATGATGGCTCCTGGGCAATTTCTGATGAGGAGAAAGGCGAAGAGTTCACCAAACACTTGTCCTCTACATTCACGCCTCATCCGGAATCTCATCCAACCAACACCGCAATAGTCCGAGAATTCCTTTCTTCTCCAATGTCACTCGCTTTACCACCTCAAGCAGTAAATCCCTCTGAGGTCAAATACCTTCTCCGTAAACTTACTCCTCGTAAGTCTCCAGGATATGATCTCCTCACTCCAAAAATTCTTAGACAACTCCCTCCCAAAGCTATCCTATTTCTCACATACATTTACAATTGCATCCTAAGAACCACCCACTTCCCAATACTGTGGAAACATTCCACCATTATCCTTTTCCTAAAACCGGGCAAGCCTCCCAACAATATGACATCCTACAGACCAATCAGCCTACTTCCCATTCTTTCAAAAATCTTTGAAAAGATCCTTTTAAAACGAATCCTTCCGATTATAGAATCCCAAAACATCCCCACCCATCAATTCGGATTCCGTTCAATGCATTCCACTGTCCAACAAGGGCTCCGAGTTGTTGACCACATTTCTGCAACCCTAGAATGCAAGCAATATTGCTCCGGCGCGTTTCTGGACATAGCGCAAGCTTTTGACCGGGTATGGCACGCCGGATTGCTCTTCAAGCTTAAATCCATTTTACCCCAGTCCTTATACTTAGTCCTCCGATCCTACCTGTCAAATCGATCCTTCCGAGTTCGCTGTGGCACAGAATATTCCGATTGTTATCCAGTAGAGGCCGGTGTTCCACAAGGCAGTGTCTTGGGTCCCGTCCTTAACATCCTCTTTACATCTGACATTCCTACTGATCCTGACACCCTCCTGGCAACATTCGCTGATGATACGGCCATCCTATCCTCCAACACAGACCCTGGAATAGAATCCTCTAACCTACAAAGGCACCTTTCCCTAATTGAACACTGGTGTAAAAACTGGCGCATCAAAGTAAACGAAGCAAAGTGCAAGCATATAACGTTCACCCTTCGACGCAGATGCTGCCCACCAGTTTATTTCAACTGTGTTCAACTTCCCTTCACAGACACGGTACGGTATCTGGGCTTCATGTTAGACAGAAGACTGACGTGGAACCCACATACCAGACTAAAACGACAAGAGCTTAACCGACGATTTGGCCAACTTTATAGACTTCTGAACAGAAAATCACAACTTTCAATTGACAACACACTACTTATCTACAAAACCATTTTGAAACCTATTTGGACCTACGGCATTGAACTTTGGGGAACAGCTAAACCTTCTAACATCAAACGCATCCAATCCTTCCAGTCCAAAATCCTCCGAACAATAGTAAATGCTCCTTTCTATGTATCCAACAAAACCCTGCACCATGACCTTAATATCCCGTTCGTTCAAGAACTTATTCCGAAGAAATTCTCCAAATTTCACAGTAACCTTACCCATCATCCTAATCCTACTGTTCAATCCCTTTCTAGCTCCATTCATCCCTACAACCCTCCTCGAAGGTTAAAGCGGCAGTGGCCACGTGACCTTTTGTAAATATGTACATACCGGAGTTCTGGCAATGGCCAGATTCTCCGCTCAAGTCAGGTGTGCTTGTGGCTATTGCGCCCTCACTCAGCCTCCACTGGCTTAAATACCAGTGATGCGGCTGAGAGAGAAGCGCGGAAACCTCTTGGAGCTTACTTTTCTCTCCTCCGTGGTGGGAAAAGCTTGCCTCGGAGTTCTCCAGCAGGTTGTAAATAGTGTATGAATGAGCGTAAAATTTTTTTTATTTTTTTTTCCTTACTCGAGTTGTTTATTTTTTATTTTATTTATTTATTGTATTATTTTTTTTATTTTATTATTATACTAGCTGTATATCCCGGTTTCACCCGGGGAATTTCATTCTTCTAATAAACGTGAACAAATTTTAAGTGAGATCATAACGATTTTTATAACAATAAAGAATATACCCAGAGATTGGCTGAAGTCACGAAATTTTAATATGGACAGGTGTTCGCACCTAGTAAGAAAGATCCACTGAGCGAAATTTGGGGAATTTAGGAAAAACGGTATAGATTTTTATTAAGAAAAAACAAACTAACAGAATTTCATCTTTAAGCTGCATAACCCGGTTTGATCGGGGAATTTCATTTTTCTAATGAAACAGTTGATTTCGTAAAAAACCATTGTTAAGTGAGTTCATTACGATTTTTATAACAATAAAGAATATCAGCTGAAGATCGGCTGAAGTTATGCAATTTTAATATGGACAGGTGTTCGCACCTGGTATGAAAGGTCGGCTTGCCTAAGCCTCTGTGGCGCAAGGCGGGCCTCGTATTCCTGGGCAGACTCAGTTTCGCGGGATTCTGCCTGTCTAAGCCTCTGTTGTTCAATCATATTTTGATGTTTGTCGAGAGTTTCAGTTGCTCGTATTTGACGTTGTTTTTTAGCTTTTGAGCTCAATACTCCTGTTGAATCTCGCTTCTTAGGAGGCATTTATAAAAAATAAATTCACCATACATGTAAATAAACGTATTGTAATGTTAAAAAAAAACAAAAAAACATATGGTTCAAAAATCCCAGAACTCGACTCCTACCTAGGGACGGTCTTACCGGGACTTGTCCTCTTCAAAATCTATAAAACGATTATTTAGGCCGTTTTTTCGACTCAAACCGTCGATTTTGTAAAAAAAAAAAACATTGTAAAGCGAGATCATGACGAATTTTTTAACAAAAAAGAATATACCAAGAGATTGGCTGAAGTTATGCAATTTTAATATGGACAGGTGTTCGCACGTAACTGGATGATTTTGCAAATAAAAACAGCGATAGCATTTATATTTGTCTTTAATACTGAAAATGATATTTTCTCATTCTTTAATTGTTCTAGATATTATATTCTCATCTATTTATATATTACTAGCTGTATTTCACCCGGGGAATTTCGACTCGTCTCCAATGTAAAGCGAGATCACAACAATTTTTATAACAATGAAGAATATACCAAGAGATTGGCTGAAGTTATGCAATTTTAATATGGACAGGTGTTCGGACCTGGTATCAAAGAACCACTGAGTGAAATTTGGAGAATTTAGGACAAACGGTATGGATTTCTATAAAGAACAAACAAAAAAACAGAATTTCAACTTTATTTATATAGATATATATATATTTTTTTTTTTGTAAATAAGTGTGAATGCATTCTATCAGCAATATTACCAGTGTCTCAAAAGAGACAGAATGTAATAATACCAATAAAGACTTGTATATATATTTAAAAAAGAATTAATTACTTTCCATATATCACAATCATTTACAGAGATTAATATATATATATATATTTTTTTTAACACAATAAAATAGTTGATGAGTTATTTCTTCACGGGAGGAATTCGTCATCTGAGGGAGTTCAATACAATGAATTGTATTTCTTTGTTATGGTTGGTGAAATTCATGTAACCTTTTTACTTAATTTATGTAATGTTGGGATTACTGATACTAAATGTTAGACCAACGTAGCCCCAGTTGATGAAGTGTTCTTACACAGATTGTTCAAGACAGTGGTTTTTATAAGAATTTTTAAATTTTCATTTATATGTGAAATATTTTATATATATATTCAATCTGATGGTGAGTCCCCCAACATTTATTTTATTTTATTAATACTTAGTGAAACAATTTTAGAATAATTATAATTGTACCTTAATACATAATTTTACAGCCCTGATGATGCCCGAAGGGGCGAAAATTTGGCTTGTATATATATGAATATATATATGTAAATTTGAGGCCTTTTTTTTTCTATATTAGCGATTAGTCTCATTCCTGCTATTGAAAAATCTTAATATTAGATATCATGAAAATTATAAGGTCCAGCGGAAAAACAATGAAATTTCTTATATTGCCAAAAATGCATATCCAGCGACTTTTGATGGCTATTATACAGGAAGTAACAAAACACCAAACGTCAATGGGGAAAAACCATTAGTTCCGCTAAAAATCGATTTTGAACATATGTTGTACAGGTGGGCGATAAACTCCAACCTTTACAAAAGAAAAAAAAAGGTGAATATTCATTTTGACAAAAAGGAGAAGTATTTTTGCAACAACTTCCAGTACATGATAATAGCTTCAAAGATTAATTTGAATGTAATAATTTTCTTCTAAATTATAATCTTTTTTAACTATTAATTTCAATTTTTGAATAATCGATATTATTTTCAAATTTTCATTTTACCCTATTGTAATTACATGCCTTACATAACAATAATAATGAAGGCTTAACGAACCCAAAGGTTCGATGCCATCCACCGACTGCTATCCAAACCCTACTTCGAAAGATCTACCTTAAAGCAATCCTCCCACCTCCGTCTCGGCCTACCCCTCCAATGTTTCCCATTCTGCACCGCGCTTAATAATTTCCTCGGAATTCGTTCACTACTAAGTTTCGCAATTTTAATCGCCCCTTTTTGTCTCTTTGTTCTCACGTCAATATTCTTTATTGTTATAAAAATCGTTTTGATCTCGCTTTACATTGGTTTTTACGAAATCGACCGTTTGAGTCGATAAAAGTCTCACTTTATAGATTTTATAGATTTAAAAATTGAAATTCTCCGGGTGAAACTGGTGTATACAGCTAGTAAACTTATATATAAACATACCTACATTTACGGCCCTGATATAAATTAAAATTATTGATTCAAATTTCCATTTATTTCTGATCATAAATGTATTAGTATATACTATATGTATCATATTAGCAGCCAATTTTATTTTTCAGCACCCATAAAAGATATCGAGTCCCTTATTTGAGCGGACTGTGTGCGTTAATATCAATTGTTGGACCAAATATTGTTAATTGTTAATTCATAAATTAACAAACATGTGTCATAAAT
This sequence comes from Aelia acuminata, assembly GCA_911387785.2. NCBI lineage: Eukaryota > Metazoa > Arthropoda > Insecta > Hemiptera > Pentatomidae > Aelia > Aelia acuminata. The sequence continues at coordinate 103,968,195 of OU426978.1, read as the reverse complement.
TTAACCAATTGGCTCAGAATAAAATAGTTATTAGCTGTTTGAAATTGAATTTTATTGTTCAAGATAAAAACTAAAACACTGTGCAGATCTCGAATCCTACCATTAATACGAAGTCGAAACCGAAGTTTCACGAAGGTACAAGTTTTATTTTGATTATGGTTAGTTTTGGTCCATTTTTCCAATTCTATTATACTTTTGTATATGCACAACTCCTTGAGTGAAACAATACCAGCTTGTGAAACAATAAATCTAGTAGCAATGAGTTCGGTACGCTTTATTCGAGTTATATTTCTAAACTAGAAGCCAAACGATTGAGTTACATGTAATTATAATAATTAAACTTATAATAAGAGTTGTAAACAATTGGTTTAAGATATAATAACAGAGCACTCAGAGCCAACGCAACTGAAACAAGGAGTTAATAGTAGAGTATAGTAGCGCCAGGATATTTTATTTTACTTTTTGAAACAGGCGCGGAACTTAGTATCTGCTTTCATAATTTACGCTTTTACTTCAAAACCGTTTCACAAGAAGCCGTTAGAAAGCTAATTAGATTTTAAGGTTATAAAATTATGTTTACGGATATTAGTAAAACTATCATAAATCTCCGGATTTATCCGAATCCGACGGTTTAGGCGTCGATATGATATGGATAGATCCTAATTAGGTACTATTTTCCTTATGTCCTGCTTGGCAGGAACTTTATCCTTAGGAAGTTAGTAATCCGTATTAAACCATTATACAAGAGAAAAGTGTTTATTATATGGAATATAATTATTAAGATTTAACCTTAAACCAGTAAGGGAATCTGATTCTGTAAATAAATTACTGTAGGGGCACAAGACCATTTACGTTTACACTACTTTGGCCACGGTCTCATACGTCAGGGAGATGAACCAACGATAGGTTTAATTTAAAATATAAATGACAAAAAGCAAAAACTACAATAGAAAGTTCACCATAATAAAAGCGGTGAGTGCTATTTTTTTTTTTTTTTTTTTTTTTTGTGATCTGTGAAAACTGAATTGAGTGTTTTAAGTTAGTAAATGTCAAAAATATATGTTAGATAAATTTGAAAATTATTTTCTTTGGGAACTCTACTTTTCGAAAATGCACCTCTGGTACATCAAGGGGTCTAAAGTGAAAAAATTAATCATCCCAAATTGTTTGTTATTGTTATTAAGTTCCTTTATTAATCAAGTATAGATAAACAAACATTTTGAAAAATGGTAAAAATTTAATTTTCATGGTATTTTTGAAATAACGAAAATTTAATTTGAATTTTAAATTTTTCAAAAGGTTAGCACATTAATACGAGGTGTGGACATTTGAAGTTTTCAAGTTTTCCATAAGGTTATAAACGTGGGTTCACTAGGTGACTAATGAATTGCAAAATGAAGTAGCACAATTAATATTTTTTTTATAAAAGAAAAAAAGTAAAATAAGAAGATATCGCTGGGTGGGTGGTAGAACACAAGAATAGAAGCTAGAGAATATATACAGGAAAATGATTATTCTGGCATAAAGAAAAAAAGAATATTAAGAAACTCCTTAGCTGAAATACAAGTAATGGCTTTTGATAATATCTAATCTCGTATTTGATAGTCTCGTATTCACCGTACTAAACACCAGAGTTGGGCAAAATTACAATTAATTACATTGCCACAATTACATTGTAATTGTAATTATATGAATTAAAATTACATTGTAATTCATAATTAAACTGGTAATTACCATTTGTTCAGGGAACCCATTTGTCATATTATATAATTGTTTAATTTAATATTTAGTTCATAATTTTCAAAACAATTGTCATTTTCATTTAATCATTTTAGTTTCATTCTTGTTTAATAAATTATTTGTAATTAATAAATTATAGTTTAAGCTTTAAATATCAGAGGATTTTCTTTATTTCCTTTCATTCATATTATTTTGTTCTCCTTTTTTATTATGCCTTTATTTTCTAAATTACAAAGGTAAACTTTATATCTTATAAATACCTTTCATCTTATTCTTTTATTATATAAAACTTTTAATACATTAACCAACCAAACTAAGAGCATTGAGCACCGGCCATACTTTCTTCTTCAGGGAAGCGAAAGGTTTTTATTATTAAAACCTAACTTGCCTGAACATACTGGTCCTCCGGGCTCCGGATCGCTTAATTGCCTTAGTTTTGTATAGAAATTAGCAAAAAAATGAAAGGAAATTCTCTGTTATTATATTCTTGTATTATACTTATAATCTAATTCTTTCTTTAAATTTGATATTTTCATTTGTATTGTTTACACTTCATTTTGGTATACATGTTTTTAATTCTAACATGGTTCCCACTTTATTTTCTTTTATCTAAGTCTTTGTAACTTTGTCAGTTGTTCGATCTCACCCACCAGATTTCGCTTATTTTAATTTAATTTCATACGCTCTTGCAACTTTTACCCCTTCACTTCAATTTTCTTTTCATCAATAATCCTTCATAATGTCGACTGAGGCTTCATTACGCAGAAAACTCAACGTTTTAGGGCCAAAAATCAAAGCTGTTGTTGAACAAGGTCGTAAGGTCGATTCTTATAGGGATTGTCTCTTTATGTTCAAGGGGTTATATAAAAGTCTGCAACGCAATTATGATACCTACATTGCAACTTTTGAATCATTAGAAGATATTTATGGGACTGAAGGCAAAGAACTAAGTGATAAGGATCGGAGCACATTGGCGAACGTTGAGCGGTATTTTCATGAATCGAATGCGATTTATGAAAAATATATGAATCCTACACCATCCCAACCAGCACAATTGGATCAGACTAGCATTCTGAATCAATCACTATCTTTACGAACACATCTTCCAAAGATCAACCTTCCTAAATTTGACGGTAATTACCAAGGCTGGCCCACATTCCGTGATACTTTCCTCTCTTTGATCCATAATGAGGCGGCTATTCCAAAGATTGAAAAATATCACTTCTTGTTGTCTTGCTTACATGGCTCTGCGCGCTCACTCATAAAGAGTGTACCACTTCGCTAAGAGAACTATGACCAAGCCTGGTCGATCCTCGTTGAGAATTATGACAATAAACGTATCTTGGCTACTCATCATTTGAATGCATTGTTGGAATTCAAACAATTGCCCTCTAAACCCAGTTTGCAATTATTAAAATCATTCCTTTCTAGTGTTGGAGAAAATATTCAAGCGCTTAAGCTCTTGAAAATACCTGATCCTGATGAGTTTATTTTATTTTCCTTAGCTATAAGATGTTTAGATCCTTCTACTAGAAGAGAATTCGAAAAAAGGAATTTGGACGATTTTCCAAAATTTGATGACTTAGTCAAATTCATCAAGGATGAATGCAAATCATTAGAACTGTCGGAAAATAAACCCTCCTACTTAAACTCAAACTCAAATTCAGTGCATTCCATTGTAAGGCCAAAATTCAAAACTTCATTAATAGTTGGGAATAAGCTTGTTCGAACCAAAGAAGGATATCAAACTAAGCGCAACTCATACAAACCATGCCCAGTGTGCAAGAGAACACATTCACTATATGAATGCAGCCAATTTCGAAAAACACCAAACCATGCTAAGTGGAAGCTTCTTAAAGGCTGGAAAGGCTGTCTTAACTGCTTCAACGCCAATCATGAGCTTGATGATTGTAGATCAAAACATAGCTGCAGAATTTGCCGCAAACGTCATCACACTTGGCTTCATGTTGGTGGAGATCCCACAAAAGATGTATCTCCACCTGGCACCTCTACAAGGGAAGATATTCAATGCGACAATAAAGATCAAGAAGTATCGCCCGTATCTCTAGCCAGTCATTCTCAAACTAATGATGTGCTCCTAGGAACAGCTGTTGCTACTATTAAGGATGGCAAGGGAAACTTCCAACCTGTCCGCATGGTTCTCGATTGTGGTAGCCAATACTCATTCATTTCAGCCGATTGTGCTAATCGTCTCCAACTTGCAGTCAAACCATTCAATCTACCCATATCGGGAATTGGACAAACATCTCTAACTGGAAATCGGGGCATTGCTTCTTGTCTCATGCGCCCTGTCTTTGGAACTCAACAGCTTAGGACCAATGCCGTAGTTGTTGAATGCATTACTAATCCACTTCCTCATGTTGAACTACCTAGACAACTTGTTGAGACCTATAAGTACTTTGAATTAGCGGATCCTAAATTTTACAAGCCTGGACCCATTGAGTTTCTTTTGGGTGCTGATTTGTATTTTGAAATAATAAAGGACAAGCCAATTACGATCCAACCGACCTTTCCAAAACTTATCCCCACTGCTTTTGGACATGTAATTGCTGGATCTTTTCAAAACCACACATCTTCAACCTCAATGAAGCAGTCCTTGTTCGTTAATGGGTCAGATAACTTAAATGAAGAAATGTCGAAATTCTGGCAAATTGAGGAAGTCCAACCTAAGACTATACAGTCACCTTTAGATATTTATTGCGAGCAACATTTCATGGAGACTCATTCACGAACGCCAGAAGGTAAATATATTGTTCGTCTACCATTTAAAGATTCATTTCCCGGCGACATGAGCGAATCCAAAGGCCAAGCCTTAAAGAGGTTCTTTAATTTGGAATCTAAGTTAAGTAAAAATCCGACCCCTCGGCAGGAGTCCACAAATTTCATGGCAGAGCACAACAAACTTAAACATATAGAACGGACTTCTGAAAAAGGATTACATTTAACTCCACACCATGGAGTGGTAAAGAAAGATGGCAATAATTCTAAAATCCGCGTGATTTTCAACGCTTCTGGATCTACTTCTGTTGGTTCCCTCAACGACAACAAACACTCTGGCCTTAAGTTACAAAGGATATCACTCAAATCTTGTTTAACTTGAGAAGCCAACCAATCATTTCCCTCCAACCCGTCACATCACCTGAAAACTTTTGATGTAAAATTCGAGGTCGAATTTTGGTGGGCGGGATGTTCAGGGAACCCATTTGTCATATTATATAATTGTTTAATTTAATATTTAGTTCATAATTTTCAAAACAATTGTCATTTTATCATTTTATTATTTTATTTTCGTTAATGTATAATTAATATTTATTTAAATTAATTAAATATGTTGTACTAATCAATATTAAGTATCCAATCAGCATTAGTTTATTGTTATGTGCGTGGGCGTTTTTGATTGGTCGAAGACGCTCTGAGACAAACAAAAGACGCTTCAAGTCAGTCAGCTGTTGATTCTCACCAGCCGAGTAAGCATTACGCCTCACGCTTAAAACATTCTTTAAAAACATTTATTACATTCTCGTTCACCCAGGGTGTTCAGTTGTGTAGTGTGCACATTTGCAAACATTATTTTAGAAGACGAGCGAAGAGGAAGGTTAAGTTCCCAGCGGGATGGACCTTTAAAGTAAAATACTTCCATCATTATTTTTTTAAATAATGTATGAACATTACATTTTGTTTAATCTTCGACTTAATCCAGTTTGGTCACTCATAAATATCCATCGGATACGTCATTTCGGATTCACTATCTCGTAGAGAAATATTGATGATGCCCTGTCCCGGGAAATACTGATGGGATTGCGTCCTCGGCTTTTATGGAAATGTCGCTTCTGTTATTTAAGATATAGATAACGCTTTGTTGAAGAGGGGACGGAGATTGACAAATTAATATTCATTCCTTTTGATGGAACTATAAATCGACCCTTTAGTTAGACCCTTTAGTTTCATCATCTTTATCGCCTATTTGATATTCAAGGTATAGATCATGATTTTGAACTGATATTATTAACAGATTTAATATTTAAATTTAGGTATAACTCTATAAGCATTATTACACATCCTCCCAAAGTTGATATCACCTTCCAAGTTTATACCAAAATAAATCATCATTTATCTGCTTTCATTGATTGATAAATGAATAGTTTTGTGATTAATTTTTATGAGAAATCCGTCATCCCACTTTCACTACGAAAATAAGTGTGTGGTTTTTAGCAGAGTTGGGCGTAATGAATTACTTTTTAATTGAATTGCGTAATTAATTACAATGTAATTTCAGAATTACTTATCTACTTTTAATTCATTGCAATGTAATTCATTACAATGTAATTCACTATAATGTAATTCATTACAATGTAATTCACTATAATGTAATTCATTACAATGTAATTCATTAAATTATAATAATTACAATTAGCGTATTTTCTTTCTATATACAGTGGCTCACAGTCAAAATGATGCAAACGAATATTTACATTTCAAATGCTATTTACTTTAATTTAAAAACCAATGCACTTGAGGCCATAATGATTCATTTTCATACAATTAAGTTATATTATCAATTCAACTCAATAGCAATTATAGAATGAGAAAAAAAAAAATCTTTATTAAAACTCGTAAGGATTGAAGGTCACAGTGAAAAAGATGCAATGTTTACTTCCGTTTAGAAAAAAGTTAAAGTAACAAGTATTCTTCAATTATCGGGTAAATGAGTTTATTAACCTTTTAATTCCTTTTCATTCTTTCAATGAAAACAAAAATAAACTATATGAATACCAGTAATCAGTCTGATCGGGAATTTGCTAAAAATGGTTAAAATGAATGGTACAGTATGTATGTGTAGAAGATGCAAAATTCAACCATCTTCTCATGGAATTTAGAAGAGTTGTCGCTTCGGAAATTCAAGAAATAAAATCATCGGTAAAGCGACCATGTGAATTCCCAAATAGTTCGTTCTTTGATTTTGGTTCACCACATAAAATTAAAAGCGTTGATTCTGCTTATATCGATGCCGAGCTCATGACCCTACAGTTTTCAAAGAAAATTACCAAAGTTTACAACTACTTGAGAAATATCCTGAAATAAAAAACATATTTCTAAAATTTAACACTCCACTTCCGTCATCAGCTCCTGTAGAAGAACTATTTTCTTACGCAACAATGACGAAACTCCCAAAATGTAATAAACTGGCGGATAAAACTTTTGAAAAACGAGTGATTTTGAAATCAAATATTAATATCATATAGAAAAATCAGAAGTTAAAGTGAGAAGACTTTATACGTTATAAAATTTTGTTTAAAAGTGATAATTTAATTTAAATTTGGAAAGTTAAAATTTTGAGTTTTTACTTTTACACATTTGTAGTTCCAAATACATTTAAATTTATCTGGTTCACTTTTTGAATATATTCAATTTATTCGTTTACAGTTAATGCTTAATAAGCTTATTGATTTTAATTTTATTTGTTTCAGTCTCAAGGTTGGCCCACGTAACGTAATGATAGTTGTGGGCCAACCTTGAGACTGAAACAAATAAAATTAAAATCAATAAGCTTATTAAGCATTAACTGTAAACGAATAAATTGAATATATTCAAAAAGTGAACCAGATAAATTTAAATGTATTTGGAACTACAAATGTGTAAAAGTAAAAACTCAAAATTTTAACTTTCCAAATTTAAATTAAATTATCACTTTTAAACAAAATTTTATAACGTATAAAGTCTTCTCACTTTAACTTCTGATTTTTCTATATGATATTAATATTTGATTTCAAAATCACTCGTTTTTCAAAAGTTTTATCCGCCAGTTTATTACATTTTGGGAGTTTCGTCATTGTTGCGTAAGAAAATAGTTCTTCTACAGGAGCTGATGACGGAAGTGGAGTGTTAAATTTTAGAAATATGTTTTTTATTTCAGGATATTTCTCAAGTAGTTGTAAACTTTGGTAATTTTCTTTGAAAACTGTAGGGTCATGAGCTCGGCATCGATATAAGCAGAATCAACGCTTTTAATTTTATGTGGTGAACCAAAATCAAAGAACGAACTATTTGGGAATTCACATGGTCGCTTTACCGATGATTTTATTTCTTGAATTTCCGAAGCGACAACTCTTCTAAATTCCATGAGAAGATGGTTGAATTTTGCATCTTCTACACATACATACTGTACCATTCATTTTAACCATTTTTAGCAAATTCCCGATCAGACTGATTACTGGTATTCATATAGTTTATTTTTGTTTTCATTGAAAGAATGAAAAGGAATTAAAAGGTTAATAAACTCATTTACCCGATAATTGAAGAATACTTGTTACTTTAACTTTTTTCTAAACGGAAGTAAACATTGCATCTTTTTCACTGTGACCTTCAATCCTTACGAGTTTTAATAAAGATTTTTTTTTTTCTCATTCTATAATTGCTATTGAGTTGAATTGATAATATAACTTAATTGTATGAAAATGAATCATTATGGCCTCAAGTGCATTGGTTTTTAAATTAAAGTAAATAGCATTTGAAATGTAAATATTCGTTTGCATCATTTTGACTGTGAGCCACTGTATATAGAAAGAAAATACGCTAATTGTAATTATTATAATTTAATGAATTACATTGTAATGAATTACATTATAGTGAATTACATTGTAATGAATTACATTATAGTGAATTACATTGTAATGAATTACATTGCAATGAATTAAAAGTAGATAAGTAATTCTGAAATTACATTGTAATTAATTACGCAATTCAATTAAAAAGTAATTCATTACGCCCAACTCTGCTAAAAACCACACACTTATTTTCGTAGTGAAAGTGGGATGACGGATTTCTCATAAAAATTAATCACAAAACTATTCATTTATCAATCAATGAAAGCAGATAAATGATGATTTATTTTGGTATAAACTTGGAAGGTGATATCAACTTTGGGAGGATGTGTAATAATGCTTATAGAGTTATACCTAAATTTAAATATTAAATCTGTTAATAATATCAGTTCAAAATCATGATCTATACCTTGAATATCAAATAGGCGATAAAGATGATGAAACTAAAGGGTCTAACTAAAGGGTCGATTTATAGTTCCATCAAAAGGAATGAATATTAATTTGTCAATCTCCGTCCCCTCTTCAACAAAGCGTTATCTATATCTTAAATAACAGAAGCGACATTTCCATAAAAGCCGAGGACGCAATCCCATCAGTATTTCCCGGGACAGGGCATCATCAATATTTCTCTACGAGATAGTGAATCCGAAATGACGTATCCGATGGATATTTATGAGTGACCAAACTGGATAGAACAAGGTTGGCCCTAATCTCTATACAAAATCCCGAGTCCGGGAGCACCGTTGTGGGTGTATTAATTTAATTTATAAGAAGTGTATATAGATATATATTTATATATGTGTATGTATGGGGGGTGGGAGGAGGCCGGGCCCAAATGCACTTTCCGTGTAGGAGAGCGGGACAAAAAGAAGGCCTCGAGGCGAGCAGGATTTGGGCCCTTGTACCCCAGGCGCATATCTCTTCTCAATTACACAATCTTATCTTTCTCACCTCTCCGGTCCCTAACGGTATAATAAAATAACAACAACTCGTTAAAATACTGGCCCCTTCATAAAAAGAAATATAGATGGCGTTTTGTTTCCTATCCGCTCCTGGTCATAGCTGAGCGCCCACGGGGCTTAACGAAACAATAAAAAAAAAAAAATCCAATTTATTAAGTACTGTTAGACTAGTTATAACTTCATCAAAATGGAACCAGAGCTTTTTAAATACAAAAAATTATAAAATTGCGTCTATGATTTAAAAAAAATTCTTAGCCTTCGAAAACTCGTAAATACCAACAATCGGGGACAATTCAAGGTATAATTAACTTTATCTTTACTCATGCAAAACCAAAGACAACATAAACTTCCTTTACTGGTTTAGTAAGCGATTCCACCTAGGAAATAAATTAGTTTTTAAGTGTCCTCCATAGGATTCCTTCCTCCTTGAAAAAGCCTGTAAACGACAATGTCTTGGACAGAAAATTTAAGACCTGGCAAGATGGCCGTTCATATCGAAGTCGGATATCTTCGGATTACATTCTCCAATATCGGGCACAAACAACCAGAAGACGACGACCAACACGACCCTTTTGGAAAATTTCTAAACGAGACGTTATCAAACATCCAATTTTTTTAGGCCATCATATTTGTTTGATATGATGACGATTCGTCTTTGGTGATTTCTTAGAAGCAAGCAGTAAAGTTTTTTTTTTTTTTTTTTTTTTTTTTTAATAAAACTTCTAGAACGTCTAGAACGTCTAGAACTGGATATAAAAACTACCTCAGAAAATATTTCAAACTTATTCTGTAATAAAAATAGGCCTGGGCCCAATGATTAGTGAGTAGTATTGAAATGTCCTTAAGGAAAAAAATAAGACCGATCGCTCAACTTTTCCTCTTCACCATAATTACGGCAAATGGAGGTACAAAAGGAAGAAGCTTAACTTCTTCCATACTTATACACACACATATATATAAATGTAGTTTTATTGTTTTAATATCCTATTGAGTTCTTTGAATATTTCTTCTTTTTCATATTTATTGGGATTTCATGGATGCTTTCAGATTTTACATAACATGTTAAAACTAAAATTAATTGTCACACATGATTTACCATCGCTGAGGATGGTTTCATCGTTGAAGATTGTTTAATCGAAATATCCTTCCTTTTACTTCGGGCAGTTTCTCGAATATTTTCGTTTCTCTCATTTATTTTACTATTCTCCCAAAGTAAAACCTTTTTATAGAAAGGACTGCCTAACCCTATAGCCTGAACTCAATAAAACAACCTGATAAATAAACGTTCCTTGAGATAAGATCAACTAATGCAGACAGATAGCCGTATCGATAGCAGACAGATAAACCTATCAATATGTCTAGACCAAAGTACAGATTAAGGTTACAGATAAATTCAAGGTTTCCTTAGAAACCCAGGTAATATAATATAGGGAAGACTTATAGAGAAAAAAATTTACCATATTGAATAAGCATTAAGGAAGGAAATTGTCAACAGAGGTAAATTATTATTTAAATGAAGCATTTATTCATTTATTTATTAATTAGTATGATAGATTTATTTTACAATAATGTTCCCTGGCCCCGGGTTTTGAACGTTGCTAACCGATTCGGAAACCACCAAATTATTCTTAGCCTCTAAAGAAACCAGGCACTTCATACAACATTTATCAATTCCCCTAGGAGATTTGTTAACCACAATATATTCTAACCTGTTTTATTTGTATTTTTTACGTGTAAATATGATGAATTCGGCCACTATTCAATGCATAATGCCGCTTATTTTGCATAACACTCATCAGAACATGCTAAATTAGATAAATTATTCAATACTCATAAAATTAACTGGCGAGTTTATACCATCTCCAACTCTTAATATTAAATTAGATAAATACCTACACTGAATTAGCCAAAGATTTTACTAATACGATTTGGGGATTAATCAAATCGCTGCGTAATTTTAACAAAAATATATCACATTTACCAAGTTCGAATAAAGATAAACAAACGCCTTAATTTGTTTATTCGCAAGTATTAGCGGGACAGTCATGACATTTCATATTAAAGTAACTCATAGTTCATCAGGTGTAAAGTTTATAAAGTCTATTATATAATAACAAGTTCAATATGATCTCCTAAATATTTAATTGTTGAAAAATCGAAGACAATAAATTAGTTTTTTCCATATAATATTTTTAAAGAAGTTTTTCGGTACTCCTGCCCTTCAAATCTTTAAAGTAAAATTCAGGAAAAAATGAATGAATGTGCATCTACTATCTAACCGTGGATTGCAAGCATTGGTCAAGGTATAAAATATTCTTCCGCGTTTCCTTGCATCATTGATACTTTGATCTATTTAACAAAAAATAAGAAAAAGGGCGTCTTCTGTGTCTAAATCATATGTACCAAAATTAGTTCGGGGTTATACAAAATGGCCTGTTAAAAGGATAAATATTCCATAATTTATCACATTTAACAAGTTTATAACAAGTTTATTAGTAGAAATTTAATAATGGGCATTCTGCCTAAGGAGGAATTATTGATCATAGGTAGGATTATCACATTTATAGATAATTCTAATCAGTACAATTTAAGGGCAATAATAGATGATACCATAGATTTCAGATTTTAATAATTTGACACTCAGGAAAAATCGCAAACTGAAAGACAACACCAAAGCAATAATTTTTAATATAAGTAGGGCCTGGGCTAACTTCATTTGCAACATTTTCGTTCAAAGAAAACTTGATTAGTCACAAACTTATCAGGCAACTAAAAGCTAGAATTTTATTTAACTACCGAAATGGGAGTATCGGAATGGACGAGCGGGCAAACACGTTATGACATACGAGTTGCCCATCCCAACATATGTTTGGGAACACGAAGATAGCTCAACCCGGAAATTTAACAATACTCGACATCAATCTCCCATCCATTCCCCCTGGCCCGGGAAACCCTGTATAGACTAACCCGCAAGGATGGGGGGATAAAAAAACCATCGATATGAGGCAATAACTCTTAAGTAATAAAATTACCAAAAACTATGTTAGCTATCAGTATAAACATATTCAATCATTAGCCAGGTAAATTATGTCGGTTCCAATACGGCAAGTTTAAAAAATACTTAAACAGAAACGTAAAAAAACATTCATTGAGATGTCTTCTAATTTAACGCTTTACAGATATTTAGCGATTATACACAGTAAAAATAAATAAAAAATAAGGGCCTCAAAACTTTTACAAAGCAAGATGATAATAAAAAGCACTCACAAAGGACCGAAAGGTTTACGGCTGTTCCGGATTAGAGGGAAGGGATTGAGACGTAGCCGAAATGAAGCTTGAGCCAGGTGAGGCACGTACCTTTCGGCAGGTGACCTCCACAACAAATTAGTATCCGCTGTTGCAGAGGCTGTAAATATAGTCGAGATTGCATCTTCACACACCCCTCCTTTCTCATCGACCGTTAAAGTCTCCGCTGGGTAGCGCCTCCCTGTGGATACTAGGGTTGGAAACTGCTATCAGATCTTCCGGCCATCTGACCCACATCCATCGACCCGGTTAGGGCCAACACATAACGTTATTCGGAAATATATCATACCGGGCCTAGGCTCCGTGCCGGCACGCATGGCCTATAATCTAGATAGCTCATTACATTTAACGAATTAGAAAAAATATTTCAACGGCCATGAAAGTGCGCCTCACGTGAGCTTTCAAGACCCTGAGGAGTTAAGGAGTTAATAATTCTTAAGCCTCGTCTTGAATTATCTTGGACGTGATTGGAGAACTTTTATTACACCTTTACTGCTTAGGCCCCTCGATTTCACCTGCGAATTATGTGTTATTTGTCTACACGTGAAAAACATATGACCAGGTGGAGCTGATAAACTGAGTAACGACCGAGTAACAAAAAAAAAAATTAAAAAATCTGGTGCGTGCGCGCAACACACAACTTTCACTTACCAACTTATTTAGATTAGAAATTGATGTGTTTTTTAATTGCCACTTCACAAAGTCACAAATTTTTCCACATTCATTTCTTATTTTTGCCGTTTATGAGTAAATTAAAAACACACGTGAAAATGATACAAAGTTTATTAAGTAAAGTACCCCCTCCATTTGATCAATGTTGATGAAATTTTTAATGTCACATCGCGGGCACATACATACACCAAATAACAAGTTTGATCAAAATCGTTAAAGCCGTTTTTGAGTAAATAAAAGACACACGTGAAAATGAGACAACATTTATTCAGTAAAGTGCCCCCTCCAATTGATCAATTTTGATGAAATTTTTACTGTTACATCGCGGGCACATACATATACTAAATACCAAGTTTGATCAAAATCGTTAAAGCCGTTTTTGAGGAAATAAAAAAAAACACGTAAAAGTGGAACACAATTTATTAAGTAAAGTCCCCCCTCCGGTTGTTCAATTTTGATGAAATTTTTACAGTCATATCACGGGCATATAAATAGATCAAATACTCAGTTTAATCAAAATCGTTAGAGCCGTTTTTGAGAAAATCGATAAAAACGTAAAAAGTTATTAAATAAAGTACCCCCTCTGGTTGACCAATTTTGATGAAATTTTTGCTGTCACATCGCGGACATATACATACACTAAATATCCAATTTCATATTCGCACGGCTTATAGTTTTTGAGCTAGTCTGTTCACACACACACACACACACACAGACACACACACACACACAGACCATTTTGCGGGACTTGGTTATTTGGACTCAGGGGACCCCAAAACGTGTATTTCCGTTGAAAACCGGAAGTCGAAATTTTTCACGATCGCAATACTTCCACTTACTATATATTTCATATATAGGTAAGTGAAAGTAATAAAATAAACTAACACTGAATAGACAGAATTAAGTTTTTTTAATTACTTTTTTTACCTTCTAAATAATAATTGAATGTATTGTTAACCATATTTTGTTTTCTATTTTCCTACGATATGAATGAATAAATAGTTTTTTTCTGATCAGGCTCATCTAGATTAAATAAGGGTATGTATATATTGTTTGCCGGGGGGAAGTCTTCACTCAAGTTAACTCGAACATTTTCAAATGTGTTTCCTCATAAAAAAGATTCATTTACTGCATTAAAACCGTCAATAACATTTACACAGTTAACCCTATCACTTTGTTAGTTTCAATTTATGGATCAATTCATTAATTTTTTTAACTTTATTTTTCTAACCAGTTACTTCCAACGCGACAATAACCGAGCATGGCAAAAATGCAATACTTAAAATTACAGGCATGTCAGGCATCTTGTGTAGGACCTATTTTGGCTGTTCTTCATTGTGAGATTTCATTCAGGCGGCTGAATAGATCTGAGTGATGTTTCATAAGTAAAAGTTGATTTTGGCTTTGCTCATGGTTTAGTTGGTTAGTTGATTTTGCCTTGAAGTTCTACATCTGATGGTTGTGTCTGTCAGGTAAGTCCTCTTTTTTATTAAATCGTAGGATGCATGAATGCGAGAAGATTGTTTAAATGTAATTTAATAAATAAGAACTTAAATATCAATTGAACTTTTTTTTTTTTGTAGGAAATTATAGCTCGCATTATACGCAATAGTTATTAAGACCATTTCTCCCCCCCTCCCCTGAGGACTATTCTAATTTGTTTAGCATTTCAATATACCTATACAAAATCACAATTTTAAAAAACCTCAAGTCGTTAGTGTTCCGATGACAACTGCTATATCTATAGATACTGTATCTATGAGGCTCTATAAAATTAGCGACAGCAAAGTTTTTGCATATAAAAAACAGCCAGTTATATGACATCGCTCCACTTGGCTCCTCTCCTTCTAGAGTAGCGTTATCGAGTCTTGATGCCCTCGAAACATTAAAAAATACTTTATCTATTCCCGATTTGTCGACATAGCAAAGTCAGTGTTTTAAAGCATCCTAGTTTTTCCAATAATTTTTGTGAAAGTTGTATTTCTAATTTGAGAATCCAAATTGAGATTCGTCGCTCATAAAAAAAAAAAAAAAACCTGTTATTTTAACCAATTATCAGTTCAAATCCATAGTTCCTCAGAGTCTGAAAATAAATGTATAAAATTACATTATATATATTTATTAAAATTTTAACCCAGACAAAAAATATATATATAAACGAGTATAATAAACGAAGGAACGTTCCTTTCTTATATAACAAAAAGTAGTCACATCAAACAGATTATGCACATCCTTCATGTTTTTATTCATACTTCCCTCTTTAGTGCCCTAATAATTACTGAGTGATAAAATGGTCTATTGCAAGATATTAAAGGTACAATTTTAATGTCTCACGAAGCAGAACCTTGAAGACCTTGCCATAAAAATTCTTCACTTCGTGCATGGTTTTTACATTTTCCTGTTCACAAGTTATTAGTCATTATTTTCATTTTGTGATTCCACCCTAATAATAGTTAATTATTTTCCTGATCTCTTTATCGATCCGTAATTAGAACCGATGATGGCAGCTTCGTAAATAAATTGAAGCAGCAGAAAATGAATTCCCACTATTTAATACTGTATCAGTATCTATAGATCTTTGGTATAACAACCTTTAAATAGGCCAAATTTAATTAACTCAATTAATTCAATAAATTTAGTTTTCTACACAAAATTCCATTATTTTTTTTTTAATAATATAACTTGACGGCCATAAACACTCGTTTAGAAATACTGCCAGGGAAAGGGTTGGAGATTTAGTTTTATTACAGGCAATAATTTTATTCAAGTGTTTTACCTTAGGGCTGAGGGTTTCGCAATTCTAGTAAAAACTATGAATATATTTAAAACAGAGTGGATGAACATTATATCTCAGTTCCTCCCATGATTCGGATTTAAAAGCCTGACAGCTATAAACTCCGATCATGAACAATTATAGAAGAAAAGGAATCCTCTAAAGAATTAAAACAAAGAGCGCTTAATAATTTTTCATTTTGGTTGAACCAGCGGTATTACTAATGAAGTAACTTCTTTAAAAGGTTGCTTTGTTGTTTATGATATCCTGAGAATAAAGGCTGGAACGGGTGGGGATGTTATGATCCATCATGTCTTCGTGCCGAAAGAACATAATTTCATATGAAGCACCAAAGCACGAGACAGTAGCGCGATAAATATATTACATCCTGTATTTAACAACCTCGTTATCATCCACAACACTCCATAATATTAACGGCCTTTTTGCATGAAATAGTAAAATAAAATAAACTTATGTACAACAATATTTATGAATATGTCAAGTGTATAAGAAGATTCGAATTTCTTTAAAAGGCTACTGCATGGGTCTAGGAATCTTGTGAAATGTTGCCCGTCAAGGGCTCTAGATCAAACCGGAGCCTGGCAGAAGAACCATCTACTGGGGTGTTTGCATAAGCATTTTTCAGCTTGTCACCTGCATCTCCGCCACTGTGTGACTCCCGGGATACGGGTGCCTGCGGGCGAACCCATTTATAAAGTTTTGAAAAAAGGTAACTCAGGGATGAGCAAGATATTTGAATAACTATGTCATAAATACATAACTGAAGCTATAAAGTAGGAATATAAAAGCATCTACTGGGAATAAACAGTTCCCTGACATTTATCT
Organism: Aelia acuminata; assembly: GCA_911387785.2. Taxonomy (NCBI): domain Eukaryota; kingdom Metazoa; phylum Arthropoda; class Insecta; order Hemiptera; family Pentatomidae; genus Aelia; species Aelia acuminata. Next base: position 103,951,273 of record OU426978.1, on the reverse strand, counting down.
CTATTCGCAGAGAGAACTGTTACTCGGTGATGATAAATTTATATTAGATCGTAAGAAAGTCGTTAACATCAGTATGTAATTGCGACGTAGACAATCCGAGCTATCATCGTATATAATCATTTCCGAGACAATCATTCTCAAACGACTAATCTGATACAGTGTTTTATACATTAGAGAGTTCTGGAATAACCAAAGAAGTGTGTTTAATGCAGCAAGAAGAGAGTTTTTACAGACTTATGGTATTTGTAGGCAATATAAAGGGTTATAAGCATGGCGAACGTCGAGCAGACCCCAGTCCTCAAATCACGAAAACTAGACAGTATTCGAGATGTAAACAGTATTCGAGATGTAAATGTACTTATAATGTCAAAAATAAATTTAGGCAGTAATTAATAGAACGTAGCGATTAGAAAAATAAGTTAGACTTGCGCCAATGCTAGCGATGTGGTGAATGATACAAGCATGAAGTCTTCGAATCACCCATTAAACCCCCACCCCCTAACACTATGTCACTCCCTTCTTTGTTTGTTTTAATTATTTTTATGTCTTTATGATTAAGCTTTTTATGTTTTTGTTATTTTGTATGTTATTTTAATGTTATCATGTATCGTTTGTTAACACCTATGTCACATGTGACCTTTTAATACAAGATAAATTCTATTCTGACATGGCTGCCATTACTATTATAGGATAGCTTATCATTTCAATGGCATGTATGTATGGAAATAACAGCATTATCAAATAAAAAATAACTATGTCACAACGATCCACAGTGGATCGAGTCCATACTTTGACCGCGACATTGAGTGAAAAAAAAGTTGATACATTGGATTTCTGTGAGTGCAGTTTATTATTTTAGAATATAAGCTAGTCAAATTTCCCATCCCGAAGCTATAAAGTTTATTATTGGCTGCATAATACGGAAACAAAAATAGACATAATTTTTTTTTTTGCTAATTTTGTTTTTTTGTGCTACAATCACATTAGCTACATTTATACTTAGAAATCATTCTGATAATATTAACCAATACGTTCAAAATTTTTAAGTAACATTGTTTCGTTACTGAATCACTGAAAATTACTTATAAAAATTTTAATTATATAATTATCTTATATATATATATATATATATATATATATATATATATATATATATATATATATATATATATAAGATCGCGCTTTGAAATTTACAAAAACTGAAAGTTAAAAGCATTAAATTTAATCGTGGCTATGAAATTTTTTGCACATACTTACCCGTTTAAATGATGAAATAAATTAAGGTTCTCTTCTGTCAAAATATTGGGAGGCAGTTCCCTCCTAACAAAATATTGGGGGGACGCGTCCCCCTGTCCCCCCCCCGGCGGTGACGCCCGTGGATAGATGTAGAAAAGCATGAAAACAGTAAAGAAATTCCCGAAGCGAAGAGGAAAAAAAAAAATTGATACAACAGAAGTTTTGACAAGAGTATGACAAGTTATAAGAAATCTGAGTTATGACGATTCTTTGATATAATTCTAAAGCGGCAGGCCCTGACCAATAGAGTGCGGACGCAGAGTTAGGCGCCTCCGCCAGTGGCTCCGGTGACGGCCAATGAAATATTGCCTAAGGCGATGACTTTTTATAAGCATCTGTCGGCAGCCTTGCTTTTTAGTACCCCATCCGATCTCGAGTCTTCAATTAGGCAACACATAAGACGAAAACGACAATTCACCACCAGATCCAAGGCGGTATACGCAATCATACCATAACTAAAGATGAGATTGACTTAGCAGCTTCTGAGGGTGGTCCGATTACCTCAGTCGGTATCAGCGAAGAGGGAGATAAAAGAAAATAATACAGGGAAGTTGTTGATCGACATATGTTTAAAGTTCGTTAATGATTGCTTCATAAATATGGATCATACCATTTTCGAAAATACCTTTACGATAATGTTCAGCAATTAATAAGAGCATAGAATTGTTATCAATATTACATGTCTGAAAGAAGCTCTACAATTTATTTTGTTTTATTCAGAACCATAATTGAGAAATTTTATGTGAATAATCGGTAGCAACATATATTTAGCAGTCCATATTACCTAAATATTTGACAATTTCCTATATCAATAATTATTTAGATATATTTTTTTAATTTATTGAGGTTAGTATAGTTTTAGTCATCCTGTGGGAAAAAAGGTATTTTTATTTATATTAATTATTTGGACTTGAGGAATGAATAGAGAAACTGGTGAAATGTATAAATCTAGATAAAGTAACTTTGATCAAAAAGAGAAGAAAAATATTTTTTTTTTTTTTTTTTTTGGAAAAACTCTTCTAATGTCTTCAAAGAATATTTATGAGTGTTTGAGGATGTTAATACCAACAACGTTTCCTGTTTTAAAAGGTATGTTTAACCCATTTTATCCCACACATTTGTTTACGTATCATTAATATTAATTTTTTTTTTTAGTCTTGTACGATCTGATATATTCTGATCTTAAATAAGAGATTTTATTTTTAATTTATTTTTCTAAATTAATGTATAACGGTTAACATTACCTTTAAAAATGTCAAAGACAGATTAATTTTTTTTTTTAATTTTTAACATGAAAACTTTAAGTTTTCCCACTTCAGAAATATAGTGTTATAAATATAACTAAATTATAGGTGTTTCAAAAATAACATGACAATAAAGTTTTAATAACTTGTATATGTAGGTATGTTATCATTACTAAAGTAATAAGAGAATAATAAATAAAAAATTGGGGCTGATTTATGTTTTCACTTTTGACCCCTTCAAGTTAATTTTCAAACCTACCACTGATATATTTTTAACATAAATGTGGTAAATAGTGCAACCTCAGAGAGTTCATGGCCTTCCATACTACATAAGTGAACAAATATTAAAAGTAACAAAACTTTTGGAGTTTTTCTCAGACTTTATCAAAAGATGCAAATATATTTTATTTTTTCCCAAAAATGCTCCAGAGTTTTTTCGTTCAAAATCATATGAAGGAAAAATTGTACATATAGATTTGAAAATGCAGCTTCACTTTTCAATTAAGTGAGAGGTCATTAAAATGAAATAAATTGGTGGTGGAAGATGGTTGACTCTAGATATAATGAACAGGAATTGGTTGGGGGTGCGGTCAATTTTATCCTAGCCAACGTTTCGACCCAAATTTTAGTTCATCATCAGGGCTAAATGATAAAAAACCAAAAAAACAACCAATCAGATAATTAGTATAAACAGATACAAATGTGTGTGAAACATTAAACAAAATTAAACAATTTAGATAAAATAAACATAAACATATTTTTGTAGAATTTAAAAAAAGCTCTTAAGGTAAGGCCATGATGAAAGTAATAAAAGAAAACAAGACAAAACTTAAAATGGGATATCTGTAATGTAGAGAAATATATAAAACATAGGTGAACATATAATGAGATTACAATGGTCTGTAGTAACGAAGCCTAAGTAAATAAAATGAAATGTAGTACACAAAATACTAAGCGGTGTGTGAATCGAAAATATAAAAAAAGAAAATCTGGTGCGTGCGCGCAACACACAACTTTCACTTACAAACTTACTTAGATTAGAAATTAATGCGCTTTGTTAATTGCCACTTCTCAAATGAACAGAACGGCTTTAATTATGAACAATGGTCTGTCATTAAAGGCGTACTCCGCATGCGCTCAACGAGTTTTATGAGTTGACTGAATATTTTTATTTTTTTCTCCTCCTTATGTTTTCTTTATGTTTATAATATCTCATATTTAGCCATTTCTTATTTTTAGGCCTAACGAGAGACAGTTAACTTCTCCACATAAACTAAAGCAAAGGTACTTTATTAAGGATCAAACAAAAAAGTCCCAACCCTCCGCCCCCCCAATAAAAGCCCCCTCAGAACATTTTAATAATGATAAAGCTTACCTAATATTAAAGAACACCTAATTTTCATTTAACATGACGAATTTGATAAAAATCGTTAAAGCCTTTTTTGAGTAAATAAAAAAAAATACGTGAAAATGATACAAAATTTATTAAGTAAAGTCCCCCCCCCCCCGGTTGATCAATTTTGATGTAATGCTGGCTATCGCATCTTTGGCATACACATTCATCAAATACCCAGTTTGTTCAAAATCGATAAAACCGTTTTTGAGTGACTAAAAAAAAACACGTGAAAATTATACAAAAGTCATTAAATAAAGTACCCCCTCCCTTTGAACAATTTTGATGAAATTTTTGCTGTCACATCGCGGGCATATACCTACACTAAATACTCCATTTCAGATTCACAGGGCTTATAGTTTTTGAGCTAGTCTGTTCACACACAGACACACAGACACACAGACCATTTCGCGGGACTTGGTCATTAGGACTCAGAAGACCCCGCAACGTGTATTTCCGTTGAAAACCGGAAGTCAAAATTTTTCACGATCGCAATACTTCCACTTACTATATATATCATATATAGGTAGTGAAAGTAATAAACAAGAAGGATAATATAAAAATATAATGATACAAAATAAGTCACTGAATGAATTTTCTCATTTAGGCCTGATGATGACCTAAAATTTGGGTCGAAACGTTGGCTAGAATAACATGTGTAAATATCAGTTATTCGTACTTATTATTTTGACCGCACCCCCAACCAATTCCAGTTCGAAATAAATTGGCGCAACTTCAGTAGTTTCGTTCATGACCAGTGATTTTTTCAATATCCAATGTATTATAAAGAACTTAACGATAAATAATTTATTTTTGAAGAGAAAAGATTTGGCTCCGCCGAGAATCGAACCCGAGTCTTCCGCGTGACATGCGCGGTATGCTAACCATTACACCACGGAGGCGCATCCAAACGGAGCCAAATGCTTCCTCTTCACTGAAACCTCTCCTACGATCTCGCAAGTTTTGCGAGTATTTACGGGAATGGACAATTTTTGTCCAATTTTGGGCATCTCTTGACGTTCGTCAATTTTTTTAATTATTTTATATTAATTTAACCATCATTGTGGGTAACCATCTATTTTTTAAATTATTTTAAATAATTTATTTTTGAAGAGAAAAGATTTGGCTCCGCCGGGAATCGAACCCGGGTCTTCCGCGTGATATGCGCGGTATGCTAACCATCATACCACGGAGTCGCTTCCAAACGTCAAATCCATTTTAGATTTGGCACCGTTTGGAAGCGACTCCGTGGTGTAATGGTTAGCATACCGCGCATGTCACGCGGAAGACCCGGTTTCGATTCCCGGCGGAGCCAAATCTTTTCTCTTCAAAAATAAATTATTTAAAATAATTTAAAAAATAGATGGTTACCCACTTTGATGGTTAAATTAATATTAACTATAAATATTTCCTTTTAACTTATTCTAAATATTTTTTTTGATAAATTTCTAGGCGTAAAAGGCTTGAAACATTAAGTAAAATAACAGAAAACAATATTTCACAATCTAGGAAAATAAAGGATAGTTAACACGAGCCAGCCAGGGAGATTACAAATCAATAAGTTTTTTAACTTTGTGTAATGTTCTTTCTTGAAATTAAGGAGAAACCGCAGCAAAAATTTTATACGATGAAAATCTATTTAAACTGTTTTATATAATTGTGAGACTTAAATTTACGTGGGTTTTCGAAACTATGTTGCTCAGGGCGAGAAGCTAAACTATGGGAGGATTAGATGAAATGGCTGGTAGGAATTTTCAGAACAACGTAAAAGATCCCATAAATAAATCTGCTGCCACTCTTATCTATAATGGATTCGATTTCTTGTATATGGAGGTGGTAGTTCCTTCGGGGCGCTCTCTATCTTCACCTTTTTTCTTTCTTTCTTTTTTTTTTTTAATTAGGTCAGATTGATTTTAGGTTCCTCAGCATTTCATTAAGAAGATTTGTATATCTTATCTAGCCCTCCTTAATTTCCTTCACTTGATGAAAATGGTTTATGGTTTATTTTTGAAATTTATAATTTATTGACTACTCGTCGCCTTATTAAGAGTGATGTTGGTTCAGCCGTTTCTTTTGAATTATCACTGGGCAAATATAACCTTATTGATTTAAAGTTTGCCTTCTTTTTTATAGAACATATTTTATTTTTCATAAGATGAACATTAAAGAGAAGATATCAAAAGTAATTAATTTTTTTGACACATATTGGTTTAATGAGATTGTAAGATTTTTTTTTTTCCTTCTCCTAATTATGAATATTGTGGTTGATTTAGACTTTTTTTATTCTGGTTTACTTTCAAGTGTATATTCCCCACAGTATATGGTATGCCATATATGGTGTCGTTTGAAATTTTATTAATAGAATATAGTATATTCTAATCACCACATAAATAAAAGAAGAACATTAATAATTAATAAATCGGTGCTAAGGCCCTTTTCTAAAATAATACTTTATAACTATATTTTTATGCAATATATATAAATTTTATCATGGATAGGGCTTTGGAATAAGCTTTGCCGGTTAATCAGATTTACACGAATTAGGGGACACTGATTGTCCATAAACAGAATTAAGGAGGTTTTTTTCACAAAATAATTATATTTTTTTTAATTGATTATTAATTTTTTATCGAATTATCCGATTTTGAAGAAATTTCGGACACATTACGTTCTCGGGTTTAGTTTTGGAATTGTAATTCTGCACACATGTTATTATGGATATTAACACATTACGTTCTCGGGTTTAGTTTTAGAATTGTAATTCTGCACACATGTTATTATGGATATTAGTTCATCCGATTTCTATAAAAATTTACACACCGGTTGTTAACAGTTAAAACAAAGAAGTATATTATTAATTCCAATTGATATTATTATGGAAAGGTTAATTAAATGGAAGAGTGGGGTCATTTTTTTTTTTTTTTTTTTTTTTTAAATCGCAGAAATGCAAGATGGGTAAGATATTAATTATCTTACATTTTTTTAACACACAATATATATTTTGAAAACTTAAATCAATCAACAGTCTTTTTGTAGTTTACTTTAGGTTGAACCACATGACGTATTAATAAATTTAATCATAAAAATTAAGTAATTGCAAATCCATAAACAACTGGCAAATGTGCGTGGTACGAATTATAAGACTTGATGAAGCAAACTGTCTTCCGATAGCCTCAAATATTAGCATGAATTAAATAATTATTTTTTAAATAACTTCAACTTAATTAAGCTATATCTTGGAGGCAGGCCAGGAAATAGGCGTGATAAGATATGAAAGATAGACACATTTATATTGCATAAATTAGTGTTATCAGTAAGGAGCTGAGAAGCATTTATCTCCCCCCCTCCCAATAGTTGTCACGGTTGGTAAGCTCACGCTTCCACCACCTAAAGCATCTTAACGACCGATAATTTTGAATTTTGAGTATTGTTGACCCGTAAGCTCATTTACATATTATAAAAATTTACATAATTTTGATATAATTAACAGATAAGGGAGAATCAGGGAAAAACTTAATTTGGAAAAATGTGTTTTGAATAAACTGTTTTAACACATTTTAACAACAAGCGCGGAACTAAATGATTAAGCGTATTCCAAAGACCGCTGGGAATTTCCTTATTATAATCTGAATAATACCATAATTTACTATAATTTAAAATACCGGGTGGCTTATTAACCTAATTGGACTTAATCAGGAGGATGGATAGTTAATACCCAGTTATTGAACAACAATGAGGAAGGGACATGCCATTAATTATATACCTTTAACAAGCTTCAATTGCTTAATAATTTTGAAGATTCCGATCTTCAAGACTCAAATGATTTTTATAAATAAGATGGGTGGCCATCAGGATCAAAATAATATCCGACTCAATCAATAATTAACTTGACGGTGTCGCACACCCTACTGAGTGCTATGCTTACGAAGCTAAGCGGAACGAAAAAGAAACTGGGAAAGGACTTCAGCGAAATATTAAGCAACGATATGAAGGAGGCAGGAAAATCCTTCTTTTTTTCATTTAAATAATTCTTTATGTGAGAATAAAATTATATATTCGTATTATGTTTTTATTTTATTTTTCTATCAATTTTTATATTTATTTGTCTTTGTTTTCTTTATTTCGCTACCTGTACATTTTATTTACTTCTTACGTCCATTATTGTACTCTTTCATTCATAATTTTTATATTTGCCTGATAATATTACTAGTGTATTTCATACTTTTTCGTTCATAAATTTGTGGCGGCATCAGCCACAAGTAATTATTTTGTTTGTTAAAGTTAAACATTATTAAATTAAATGGTATTATTAATATGCCTTCACATTTAAGGATTTGGTAAAACTTAAATATCGGCAGTAATCCCTCTCCCCCTTCAAAGCCCCGAGAAAAATCAATGTAGCATCACAAAGGAAGGTAGCGATTGAAAAAAAAAAAATAATTTAAGTTTTAATATAAATCCATCCAAAATGAATAAATTATAGCTGAATGATAAACATGTTTTGTTTTCCTAGTATCCTCATTAATTACTTAGACAATGATATTTGCGCTTGCTGTGTGGAGTTGTTTCAAAAGTCAAAAATAATAGAGTTAAGAAAAATGCGGTTGGAAAAGTTGGGGGCTTTTGTAAAATCAGTTTTTTTAGCATTTAACCGAAGTGGCTAAAAACCTAGTATACCCTGATAAAAAAAACAAAAAAACATTTAATTTAATTTACTTTTTTTTTTTAACTTTATTTCTACATTTACCTCTGTCAACTTATTTATTCAAAATAAAAAAGAATAAAGAACCTTGCGGCATAATATTGAACCATATGAACCCCCCTACGTTAGCTACTCAGCCTGCTGAAGTTCTTCAGTACCTACTATTTGTAAAATCAGGTGGACAGGGCGTGTCACAAAAAATAAAAAAATCAATTTCTTACTTACAGGGAATGGAAATATTAAAAAAAAAAAAAAAAAAAAAAATTGAACGTATAATTTAATATTTTCGCTACCTTAGAGGAAAATGAATGAACCAGTTAGCTCTTGTTAGTGTTATCATCTCACCGTTCGCCCTAAAAATAATTTGGACAACGACGGATTATGTGATGACTAATTGGAAAGTAATTGGTGCTGGCAGGAAGAAGGGAGGGGGAGAGAATCATGGAGATCCAACGGAAGCAGATAGTCAGCGCCGAGGAGGATAAAATTGAAAACCTGTTATTGTTATTAGGCAGCCTAATTTCTGATTCAGTCCTCTTATCTCCCGTCCCTGTCTTCCCTCTATCACTAAATTGTATATCATTATGATTGTATAATTGAATCGAAAATACTCAAATCTCTTTAATTAGTCCTTAGGCAACGTGTGCAGAAATTCCCAATCGGGTCGGAACCGAGTTCCGGAGCGTGATAATTTATAATTAAATATATTTGTGATTTTAAAAGAGGAAAAAGGTCCATTCATACGAGAGCGTCGAATCCAACCGAGTTAATAGAAAAATACCCACTAATTATTAATTCAGGCCTGCAAAATAACAGGCGCACTAACAACAGAGCCTCTCATTTGCCAATCTACGCAACAATTGTCAAATATTTGAAATATTGGTTTAGGCGCACGATGAAAGAAGTCTAGAAAGGCCTTTATTTTTTCCATTAAAAGTTTATATAGTAATTATATAAAGTATTAACTGTAATTAAATTTTTTTCTTTATAATTACGTTAATGATGGAAGTATTCAGAATAAAGAAGTAAAAGTAGTTGTGGAGAAAAGTACGTTAGATAGATTCAATAGCAGATATAAATTCTGATATTTTAAAATTTATTTAAGTAAGAAGTACAATTTAGACTGTTTCCTTTTTATCCACAGGAGGGTAGATATTTCAATCAACAAAATTTTATCTCATTCAATCCAATCAAGTAATACATTTAGTCAACTAAGAGACCTTTCCTTTTTTCTAAATGTAAGATTTTTAGGAGCATGATTAGCTTGGGGGCTAACAATTTAGCAATCCTTAATGGATTAGAAAAAAAGAAATAAAGTAGATGAAACTGAAAATGATATTACTGTGATCATTGCCATAATTAGAAAGACGGAAATACATCTCCCACAGACAAAATACTTTATCCCAGATTCAAAAGAAAATGGATTCGATTTATTAACGTAATGAATGTGGAAATATTTTACTAAGGTCAAGATACCAGAGCTAGAGTCTAGAGCTAAAGTGAAAACGAAACGACTACACTCAAAATCAATATTTTTCTCAACTCGACACATGCTAACGCCGTAAATTCGCATTTATATGAGTATAACTGGTCTCACCGAGTTTCCTGCGACAGTCATAGGAATAAAAGCAAGTCAATAAATTGAAAAAATAAATAGATACTTAACTGGAACATAAAACAGATCAATATCCGATAAAAGATAACCTTAGCTGGATTTAATTGGAGCGATATAGTTTACGACAGGACGGAGATAATTTCAAGATACAAGATTGTAAAAGATAAAAGGTAAAAGTCTTGGAGCCAAAGACTTGGTGTGAGGAAGGGGCAGATGAATGGAAGGGGAAGAAATAAGAGACTTTTTTTTTTCAATCGAGACCAATCGCTCTGAACAAATTATGCTAACGGCCACTGGTTCCAAAATTAAACGTTCGGGATTTATGGACTGCTAACAAGCCTAATTATATGAGCGCTGTAATTTCGCAGTCCAAGGAGACCATGCGTTACAGGCTTCGCATCACCCGTGCTATAGGCAACTCAAATACAATTATATAACAATGTAAACAAACATTAGTGTGAAATAAAACCTGAGATAAAAAAAAAAAAAATTGTGCCACGCAAAGATAAAACAGCTTCCAAAAGGAATATAGACCTTTTGGAAACAAAAGAAAAGAAGACTAACAGATTTATTTTGAAATTTGATAATAATTGACTGAATTAAATTATGAAAATCCCGTCAGGATCTGACATTGGATGACCATGACATTTGTAGAACTCGGTATTACAAAACTGTTCTTGTTTTGCTTGAGATATTCATAAGTAACCGTTGATAACCACTGATCATGGCTTATTAAAAAAAAAAGTTAACTAATGCAGGTATCAAAGAATTTTAAGAATAAACAACAAGAATCAGTCACTGTGACTGCAAGATGAAGTGGACGAGAGAGCAGCGCTATCACAACAGTGGCGGTGAATCGTGAATCGTAAATTTAAAAGTGCACTACGAAATAACGATAACTCTAATTACTTTACCGTTCACGAGCATCGGGCCTTGCTGTATAACATTATATATTAAAATTTCGAGAGAAATGATTCTACATTTTATAGATTTAATTTTTTTTACATCCGCCATTATTAATCGTTTTCATATAGCACCAGCAGGAAAACGCTTTTCTAGAAGATAACAAACATCAATAGTTTTAAGGTTTTCAGTCTTAATTTGCTCTCGAACATTCAATCAACAATATTGAAAGAAAAGATTGAAAGTAAGGGCGCTAATTGAGACTGAAAATCGTAAAACACAATTTTATTGAAAAAATATTATATTCCATATAAAATTAAATTGCTGGATCATTAATAGAAAATACGGGTGTTCATTAAGATTGAAAAACTTCAAACTCAATTGCATTGAGAAATTATTATGGTCCATATATTATATTCAGAGCAGCGGTCAGGTCAGAAATAATATTTCAGTACCAATAATTTATAATAATAATTTTATTATAATTATTATTATTATATAATAATAATCATTTATAATAAATTATAAATCAGTAACAATAATTTATAACCCATCAAACTGATTTAGATTTGTGATTACAAATACTTGAATTATGATTGAATTCAAATAGTATTTCAATTTAAAGGCAATTTTACAATGATATTTCAGTTTATTCTAATTATTAATTATCCCAAGAGAACGAATTAAACGACTGATATTCATCTTGTTTTCAAATTACCGTTTTCCTTCCTTAAAAGAAAAAGATTAATTGAAACATCCATTACTTGAATGCTGGCCGGGGGCTTCGTCAAACATCACATCCGCATAAATTATAGAAGAGAATAATTTCAGTCGATGGAATCTTTGGTATGGTAATAGAACTTTGATATTAACATGTTAATTATGCATACTAACAAGGGAAAAAAACGTCAAGTTGACATATATGTTACTCTGACATAAAAAACAAACACAATAAAAGGAAGTAATCATTCACAAGGCAGATGTTAGAGGTGCAGGCATTTTGTGCTTTCATATCGGAGCACTTTTATCGAACACCACAACATCTAAATACTGGTTGGACACGACAGTTTAAATTTACTCAATAAGATACAAGTTTAAATAAATAATCGATCCATTTTATTTTTATTAATAAAAACAGAGGAAAAATAAAGGTATAAAAATCAGATTTCGTTTCTAAATAAAAACTAGGAAACTCATAAAAAATTAGTACTGGTATATAATTATTAATTTTATTTTAATGGTATAAATACACTTTTAAGTCATTGTTCCGTCACTTGTAGTTACTGTTTGTAACGTTGTTTGTTTCAATGACCTTTTTGTATAATTATAATAAGTAAATACAATTATTTAAACCCACAATTGTGTTAAAAAATATTCAAATGTTCAAACTTCCGGAGTAAACAAGCGTTTAATGTAGCAGATAAAAAAATGGATTTTAACAACAGAAGAAGAACCAAAAAGACAAAACAAAAGAAAAAATGCAAGGCTTCAGCCATGACATGAGCGGGAGAAATGTGCCACGATCATTTTCTAAGCAGTGCGAAACATTGATAAGAGTTCTTGGGATCAGAAGGGGAAAAGGGTCTCTTAGGCAAAGGAATAAATACCAGCGACCACAATGACATCTTGGATAGGCTTTCCACTAAATTATTAGAATTTTTTTCAGGATGCTAAAAAAAAAAATGTGACCGAATGTGATTTTTTTCGGTTTATTTGAATGGAGTGTTCATTTTTGTCAAACAAATATCCATTAACCAACAAACATCCATTATTTGAGCCTTTCAGTTGAAAGAATGACTAACTCCAATTTCAACATTTTACAGAAAAGAACTTTTAATAAGATTTCGCTTTGTAAAATTCTTATCTTTTTGTAAAAGTATGAGAGTAATCTTAAAACATTTCAGTTTACTAAAATATAACGTTTTTATATTTTATTTTATATTATAAAATATAATGTTCTTACTAAAGTTACGATCGTAATAATGCCTTTTACCTTTCTTAAAAGAAATAAATTCATTGAAACTGAGGATTACATTTAATTCCTAGAAAGATTTTCTTCAATTTTAAGTATCTTTATGTTCACACGTAGGGACGATTTTCAGACTGATGAAATCACTACCTTTGGGATAGGAAATAGATGAGGGTGGAAATCAATAAAATAGCGGCCTAGTTGGGGCCGGATACCATTGCGATCAGGCCTCGTGGCTATGAGGCTGGCCATCGGCCAACAGTTGATTGGGTTGGATAATTTAGGCGGGACTTGCTGTTTCTAAAGAGCTCGCTGTAATAGCTATCCTCAGCAGCTATTCAGTAACGACAAGCAGTTATCGGAAACTGATTTATCGAGCAAAACCGACTTCCTACTGTTGGCGGAGCTTATCTCTCTATGGCTCTAAGTTATACTGAAGAGATAATGGCAACTTACAACAGAAGGTAACAAAACTTGAAAGAAATGTCAATGAGCCAGTCAAGAGATTAAAGAACAATCAGCAAAGGTAGCATTGAGGCTATCTGTTGTTTTAATGAATGCCCCACCACGCAAGAAACTGTGCGATTTTTTCTTTTAAAGCAAAGTGGAGAATTGTGAAGAATGGTCTTGCAAGTTAACTAGTAGTTAAACGATGAAATGAAAAGTTGCGTTATGAACATCACGTGGACCGCCTAAGTTATGGATTTTCTGATGATTCTCCTTCATAAGGAATATTGTTTGATGTACAATAAAATTGATTGTTGTAAATTTCGTCAATAATCAGAAAATTCCTGAATAAAGGTAAAGTGTTTTGATTGCATTGATAGGATTAAGTGGTGGAATAGACTTTTACAAATTGAAACAAGATAGTAACTAAGAAGTTATAAGTCGAATGGAGTAGAAATAAAGAAACTGAGGAAGAGAAATAAAGAGGAAAAATATTTTATGTTTTGTATAAGAACTATATATCGCCTGTCAACAAGAATAGTGACGCAAGTCGAAACCGACAATATTAAAATTTATAAGAATTACGTAAAGAAGAAATTTATTATTTACTAGCTGTATACACCGGTTTCATCCGGATAATTTTATTTTTTAAATCTATAAAGTAAGACTTTTACCGACTCAAACGGTCGATAATCCAAATAATACATTATGCATGCATAGATCTTATATTTATCTGTAATCTATCAGATTTCCAAAAGACAAAATACGGTACTTCATCTATATCTCTAATTCAATTAAATAATGAACAACCAAGCTCTATGACTTCATGAATTTACTAAAATAATACTGTAGTATTATTATAAACTGAAACTAGAAGTAAATCGTCACCAAAAATTAAAATAAGCATCATTGTGATTTTCTGTGACATATCTATCCCTGTGACTAATTTAGTGTAAAATCTCTTAACGTCTGCACTGGAGAGGAACCTTGATTTAACCATGCTTAACTCATTACTGAATGGAATTCCCAGGAACGTGGAAAAACTCCTTACAAAATCTATCCACCCTAGGAATCAGAGAGCTGTATAATTTTTATTCAAAAACTTTTCATTACGTCCTTTACAGATCAATTTTTTTTTTAAGGTTCATTCTGTTCACACCTATCATCAGAATTACTTGGCACGCTTTAGATTATAATTGTTCATCACGGACAAGTACACGCAGAATGGAGAACTCAATTTCCTTCATAAAAAAATGAACAATGTTGTGCTCCTCGCAAATAACAATGGACCGAAAAAATGAGTGTCTGAGCAATCTTTTAATAGTAAGGTACCTAAGAAATATAGAATGGGAGTTTTTAATCAAATGTTACAAAAACGAATAATATAAATCATGTTTGAACGAGTGGTAGATCGCATATATCTCTCAACAAAACAATTTAGATGACTCCTCTTTTATCTTTGGCATAAATCAACAATGAAATAAATTTTTAGTAGCGAAGAAATCAAAGACGGTAAGAGATATCCATATCATTCTTTCTTTTATATGTAATACCTTTGAAAAAAAATTTCTCATTGATGTCGCCATATTAAACTTTTTTTTAATATTTTTAAATAAAATTTAAACATAAGACATCAAAATAACATTTTTTGATTTTTATTATTTAATAACAATTATACATCAAAAGCATATGGCACTAGTATTTCTAAAGTGACACAACTCAAAATTTAACACAACTCAAAATTTGTCACTCTTGCCCATGTAGGGGCAATAGCATTAAGGCAGCAAGAGTGACACAGAAGTGCCATCTGGCGGACAAGCTCTGAAGCTAGGTTGATACAATTGCGATGATTGATAAAGAGATATTTACCAATGTCTTTCATAGTCATAACTCAAGAACACCAATTTTTGAGGTGTGTCACTTTAGAAATACTGGTGCGATATGTTTCCTGCTTTGAATGGTTCTATGTTGACATTCTAAAACCTATTTTTATTTTTTTAGAATTTGGTGCCTCTAGCCCTTGTTGTTGTACACGGGACCTTAAGTGTAATTAAATAAATAAATAAAAAAATAAAACCTATTTTTAGTTCGTAAACAACTTAAACAACGAGAAAATCATTGCCCTATTCTAAGGAAGCAAAAACATCATATTTAATTTCCATGTAACTGGATAAAGATCTAGTAATAAAAAAATCTGTTATAATTGTGCAAACAAATCAAAAATGAAAGTTAGATTGGAACTGGAAAATTGTGGATTTCCCTTGTTTACTTTTTTAACTCTGGAAGGAAAAGGTTTTCAGAGTTTAATAAGTTCTATAAAGCTCAAATGAAGCATTGTAAGTCTAATATTCTAATAGTTATCATAATTTTATACGGGTAAAAATTAAAAAATCTGCAGGACATATTAAAAAAATTAATGATTAAATTTTTTTGAGAATTAAAAATTTCGCTGGTTGAAATTGACTAGTATTTTGATAAATACCTATTCGCGAGTTCAATGGTGTTAAGAGTTTAGTATTGTGGCCAATCGGTCACCCTATAATTTAAAAGTGACAAGTTACATAAAAGAAAGTAGATGGCAGAACTAGTTAAGAATAATTAGTCATTAGAAATTACTTATGATTGAAGTCAATATATTACTAAAAGCTAACTATTATCAGGTGCTAAGTACCTAATTCTTAAACGGCAAATATTTTTCGTTCTTGTAATCATCATTTTGAAATATTATGGTTTTACTACAAGTATTGCATTAAATTATGCATAATTAAGGGATATATACTTACCTGTGCCTACCATAAATTAAAAATAATGCTATGAGGTTCGAATATAAGTAACTGTAAAGTAAAACTATCTAAATTTTATTGCTGATTCAGTTTAAACAGCTTAATTAATTAATTTGATCTTTTTTTTTTTTAAAGTGAAACAAGAAATGAAATACAAATAGGAAATCGGCAAAACAGTAATGTTGAGGCTTATTACGCTTTTTTTTTCTACAGTTTCATTTTTTTATAATATTTATAGTCTAATGCTAGCTAGACGTTTACCCTGCTGGCATAGAACCGAGACTTTTACCCTCTCCAGCATGCGTCTGGCGTAAAAAAATAAAACGAAATTTACTAGACATTAAAAAATTTTAACATTAACTTTAATAAAATCAATATCTATAATGAAAAGATTGTATCAAAACACTAAGAATTTACCCGTTACCAAATTATAGAATACTAATTCTATTTACAAACAAGGTCACTGCCGAAATTTAAAAGTATTAGAAGTAATTGAAAGAGCTGAGTTCCACCTAAATCAAATCCAACTTGAATTTTACTTTCTAGAGCATTCGAGGATCGGGATCCACGAGACTCGAGATAAACCAAAATAATAGACGAATATTGAGTCTAAATCAATCACCACTGACCCGGAACCATTCTTCAACACAACATCGTGAGCATCATTAACGGATGACTTCCGGCAGTGAACTGTCACTCGAAGTCCATCGCAATATATTCCTCAGCCCTTTCGGGCGAGCGAGGGTATGTATCCATTTAGAAAGAAGAGGTCACGGCTGGTCTCTGCTCTACAAACAGATGGAAGGTCCACGAAGGTCAAAACAGAAAGGGCACACCCACAGCAAAGGGCATTTGCTGCGAGGAATCCATCGTTCAATTACAGATGTAGATCTGACTGAGAAGGGTGTGGCTACCACTGACTCCGGAATATTCAAATAGCTCCTAAGGAGTCTAGATCAGCGTACTGGTAACCTCCGAAAGAACGCATTGCAAACCATAATATAAATAACAAGGATGGTATTCTTTGCGCAGCGTTACCGATCCTATCAACGGTTCGTCCGACTTCGGCACTAACGGATCGCCTGCGGACAGTTGTGGAATATTGTGTGCCAATAGGCCAAGGATTCAAGTTACACTTCGGAATGTTGAAAGCAATAGCTGCTCACTGCAAGACTACAGTTTTGACACTATTAAATAGAGGCTGCAGTGTTTGAAATTAATAACTGTTTTTTTCTTAAAAAATCCTGTTATATTTATTATATTTGAGTTTTAATTTCATGTTTATTTTATATACTAACATTTAAATAGACCAATTCCAAAAATATTGACCAGAAATGTCACATTTTAATGTTATATTTAGATGTTTCATTCGAATTGTTTACTTTTTCTATTCCTTACTAGTTATGGAGTTCAATATTTTTGGCTCTGGTTTATTATTTTTATTTTTTTTTTATAAACTGTTTATCAAAGAATGGAGAAAAAGAAAATTAGCTACTGGTAGACACCTGAGCACCTGGAAAAAATTCATATTTTGAAATTAAAACTTCTAGTTCCACTAAGACATTTTTATTTTTATTTTTTTTTTAATGCGAGAATTTCTTCGGAAATGAAATTGTTAAATTTTTATAAAAATATTCTTCTTCTACTACAAAAGACTCAAAATTTATCTTGAAGATTATTAAAAAATGTATAATTCAGATTTAAAAAATATTACTCAAAAACTATTATTTTTAATAGCAAAATGTTGTAATAATTGATCATGTGACTTTCTTCACTTAAAATAACATTTAAAAACTCTCTTTATAAAAATTAACAGATTATCTTTAGAAATTCCATATCAAAATTTTGATCAGATTTCATCTTTATTTAGTATTTCTTAATAATAGATTCCAAATCCTGGAGGCTAGTAGAACAGCTGGAAATACATTTAGTTCATTAAGATAATAATAAAATCATCATCTACTCTATGAAACCAAAATTAAATATTTACAATAAAAACCAATTACAGTTGCAAAATACACAACGTTTTAATATTAAGTTTTAAC
This sequence comes from Aelia acuminata, assembly GCA_911387785.2. NCBI lineage: Eukaryota > Metazoa > Arthropoda > Insecta > Hemiptera > Pentatomidae > Aelia > Aelia acuminata. The sequence goes on along the minus strand of OU426978.1, from coordinate 103,932,876 downwards.
GTTTTTCCATCGCATTTTTTTTTTTTTTTAATCTATAAAGTTAAAAAAATTTATAGAAACAGTAATTTAAATTAACATTTTTGTTTTAGTTTATGTAAATGCACCTACATCATGATTATTAGAATGCTAGGGCTAGACATATACTGTTATTAAGTAATATGTTAATATTTGAACGGTGCATAAGTTAAATACCTACTTATGATTATAAAAACCACTGGATGACCACGTTTTATGAATTTAAATATTTTTAACTTCAAGCCTAAGAGTTCAACTGCAAAGCAAACACTATATGCCATAAAGTATTCTAAGATCCAAATTTTGGGAAAACAGGACTATGCATCGAGAAATTAGACAATAGTTTTCTAGCTCTGCTATTAGGGAATGCAGTATTAATTGTTTTCTTCTCTTCACATTGAGATATCTTGTAATATATTTTCCTGAATAATTTCTCTATTCAAACAATAACACCGTTTCTCGATTTTAGTTAGAACTTTATCATGTAACTAAAGAGAACATACGAATCAAAATGACTGTAATTTTCATCCAAAGGCGCATATTATTACTCTCCTTTGCATCACTGAGTTATAAGCTAACATTACTGTCGCGCCATATAGAGACAGTAAAATAAACAGTACCCCTAGGCGTGGGACATTTACCATTCGGAATTTCTGGTCGTATTTATTATCTATAAATTAACTAGGGGATCTTAAATAATAACACCCCGGGTGTGGAATTTAATAATAATAGACCCTCCGTATATTGGTGTAATAGTCATCTAGAAACTTTGTTTATATACTGAGGGTATTCGGACGTAAATAGCAGCCAGCCATTAGAAGTGGTCATATGCACTGCGGGACCCCGGCTACGAGCGATTGTGTGAAATTTACGCTGCGGAGGCGGATACTTATTTAGTATTTTTTTCTCTCTTTTTTAGCTTAAAAACTCATTCTTTCAAGTCAACCTGTTTTCATAGAATACATAAATAAATTATACGGACACTTCATGAATTTCAAACACGAATAAACACGCGTTTCCCTAATGGATTCTTTTAGCAAAGTTTTTTTATTAACAGTTGCTATAGCGTCGGCTGTTTTAATAATTTACTCCCGTGCTATAATATAATGGACCCTCCAAAGCTGATAAATAAAGAAACAGTGAGCTCCTCAGCAAAATAATCTTTTGAAAAAAAGCCGTTTTGGAATTACTTACGAGGGAAATACAAAACGTGGTCTTGGCTACTACAAGAGTTTTTTTTATCTGATCATTAATTGGTTTCCACTTACCTAAGCGCTTAAACGCAATAATATTACTAAAATCAAAATTAAATATTACATTATCAATCGTTTATTATTAATAAAATTGTATTCCTTTATTAATTTTATTTTATTTAATTATAAGTAATAATACAAGCTGCAGATACTAATGCTCACACCAACCTAATAAGTAGAGTATTGAAATATCAGGAGGCTAATCAAACATTGGTATATATAAATTCTTAAATTCATATGAACGGCTACTGACACAATTTGCGTTTGTTACTAGTAAAATAATTGATATGATCGAAGTCCTTAAATCTTTTCTTTATTCCTCAGAGAAGGATTGGTAAAACAGTAATGTAGGATATAGTATATGAATTTTTACACAATATAATATAAATATAAATATAAATATAACATAAAAATAAAATAGATATATAAAAATAAAATATTAAAATGATGAAAACGTAAAAAATAGAATCGCAGATAGCGTTTTTGCATAGTGTTGAATGTTAAAAAAAAAAAAAGGAACAGAAAATTTTGAATCATTTACAGTTTAATATTAAAAGCATTCAAATTATCAAATTATAAAAATTTCAAAAGTTTTATTTTTAAATATATTTGTTTAAAAAAATTAGATATTTCATTTGGGAAATATTCAAATCATTTTTAAAGAAATAATAAAAACTATCTGTATATACTATTTTTAAAAATCAAAATATAGTTTTTAAAAAAAATAATGTATACAAAGAGATGAAAATATTGTAACGTTAAACAAAACAAAAACAAAAAAATATATGGTTTAAAAGTCCCAGACATTTTTTTTGGAACAAACTGTCATGGCACGTGTTTGTGACTACGATGTTCGAGTAGATACCATCCACGCCGTTCCAGACTATTCTAGGTTCTAGAGCATTCTCCTTTCGACTATATATATATATATATATATATATATATATATATATATATATATATATATATATATATATAAGGAGTGATTGCCTGGACAGTTCGTCTTGATTCTGAAGCTCAATTAATATGATTATTTGTGTCTTAAAAAGTGATAATTTTTGTAACCTGTTATAATATTTGTGTATAATTCGTGTGGCATTGAAAATTATTTTTCTTTGAATAAAAATTGTTTACCCACTGAAGTGTTACAATATACTTAAAACATTTATATAATAAGAGTGAAAAAATTAAAATAAAGGTTTGTTTTAGATATTAATATCCACAGGTCATTTGCTGTTTATTGGTTTTGGCCGATGTCATGTACCTACTGATACCGGAAGATATACATAATATTTCTTCATGAAAAAAACAAAACATACTTTAATAAAAGCTCGAGCTTATCGGTGAAAAATTCAAGATATTGATAGTACAACTAGTGAAGAGTGTTGCCGATATCATTATCAGTATCGTTAGCGAATGTGAGATTTATATTTCCTATAAAGAAAATAAATAAGCTTTTATCGGTGATGAGCATCAACTATTATTAGAATAACAAGGGGTGACAAAAAAGGAGGAGGTTATAGTCAAGCCATGAGAGGAAATAACGCAAAACTATATACCAATGCATCGATATATAGATTTTTATCAGGAAAAAATCCGAAACCATCGATCATAGTAAGTTCTTAGTTATAGTAAGGCGAATTCCTTTGTAATGAAATATTAGGATCCAATATCATGCATAATAAGTAATGACGCAACTTGATTATAGCGAACAATTTTATTTTATTTTTTGTCATTGTGAAACGCCCTCAATCGAAGATAAATAATGATGCTTGTGCCCTGCAAAGGTTAAATGCCGAGCCTTTTATAAACAGCCTACGATTTGTGTTTGTCCCATTAAATTACAGGGAAAACATTTCGAAAATAATCTGAATCCACTCGACGGTAACATCGTTTCATTATCATACGCAAAACGAAGACCGCGTCAAAAAAGAAAAAGGGGGAGAAAAAAAAATAAAAAACTTTAAATATTCAAACAAGGCCGGGCCATCAGCATAATGTTTTGACTCTGTAAATGCCACAACAAATTTCTTGGGGAGCTGAATTAGGTAAGACATCCGAGGCGGGTGGTGGAACTCTCGAAGCCGAGGAGACATAAACTACACTGCTTTTGAGGCTGCCGTATTTTTAGATACGAACTAACGGGCTCTAGGATTCCATGGGCTATGAGATTTTTAATTCGAGCTGAATGGTGACGGGACGCCATAACCATAGGCTCGGGGGGCCAGCTACTTTACCGCTATTTTGTTGATTGTAGCCGTGAATGCCAAGCCAGCTCCTCCATCATCGCTTAGGACATCTTTTCCCCTTTGTCCCACCTCCCAACCAGGCCCTCTCACCTTTCAAAGGCAGTACTTGCTGAACAAACTAACGGAAGATTCTATCCAAAGACCGAAGATGTGATATTTATCGTAATCTTCAGAGTCAAATACATTGTATTTCGGAGTAAATACAAGAGGTTGAAAAATCCCATCGAAATTTACCATAACGAAAATTTAAGAAATGTGAACGTAGCTCATCATCTCTATGGAAGAGCTAAGAAAAATATACCATTATTTTAAAAACATCATTAATTCTCACAGTCTTTAGAAAATCTTTTAAGCAGCTTTTTTAAGCCATGATATCCATATTAAAAAACACTTATAATATAATGACACTTATAATAAATGGAATGGTAATTATCATTTCATATCAGCAGAGTAAAACGATTAAAAAATAACCATAAGTGAAGCGAATTTGAAATTAAGTAAAAGAAAGTTTCTTATGCGTTAAGACAACTTTTCCTTACCAAAATGAATAAGGATGTCTTGCCATCAGTTCAAGAAAAGGACGAAAAGATGCAAGAGACCACCTAAAATAACACTGAGCTATTGAGACTTGATGATCCTCCGAAAATAGTTGGTATCATCACAATGCCCATTACCTATTTTAATAAATCTAGTGTGATGCGTGGAACACACAGCTTTCACTTAACAACCAACTTAGGAAGAAGTAGATGTGTTTTTATAAACTTTGTATATGAAAATTACAGAAAACACTAAAAAATAGCTTTTTCCTCATTTATTGACTTTTTTTATTGTAAATATATCAAAACTTGAAAGTACTATGTAGTTTTCAATGTATTATTATTGCCATTTTTTAAGGGGTCTCAAAAACAAAACAAAAATCTTAATTCATCAACAGTGGAGCTTTTTTAATCGTTTTCGTAAGTATATCTTGAATGGGAATCGATAGATCGGGTATTAAGTGTCTTAAATTTTTGAATATTTGTATCAGGATAGGCATTTCGAGAAACCTATAACGATAATAGATCCAATAAAAACACCTTATAATTCATTCAGAAATTTATTTTGCAAATAAAGTTTATGAACTAAAATATATTTATTACAGATTAAATTGTACCAGATGCCCCCCCCCCAAAAAAAAAGAATGAGCATCACATGCTTTACGCATTCACTCACAACAATATCGATCTTTAGTGAGTGAATTCATAAAGTCACTAACTTAAGATCAATAATGTTATTTTTGTTTTATCTGTCACTGAAACTAATGTCACTGAGCGGTACAGTATAAAAAAAAAAAAAAATCGTGTGTAACATGGTGGAATTAGAAAAAATATCTCATTTAGAGCATCGTACGCTCTTAGCACGTTATTTTAGAATCGTATATATAGCATATAGCATATCGTAGAATATAGCATGCAATATTATTTTAGAATCGACGTGGGAATACTTTTTTGCAACTTAAATAGACTAACGATTTGAAATATTATTACTAAATCTAATTTAAAAAAATAAAACTGATGAATATATCCTTATATATATAAAAATTTCGTGTCCCGATGTTTGTCTTTCTATTACTCAGAAACTGCTGAACCGATTTTAATGAAATTTGGCTCATTGTATATAGTTTTGGCCAACTTAAGAGATAGGATAGTTTTTAACTTGATTAGTGACCAAAATAATTCTTATATAGCGAATTATTGCAAATACAGTAGGTCGTGTTTCGATTTATTAACATGGCGTCATATGTCGATTTCATAACGTTTTTGTTTATAAGCATGCTTTTGTAATACACGTTATCATTATTATAATTTTGTATTGTGTTATGTGAGTGCAGTTATTTGTTCCTATATTATTATTTACCAAAGACAAATAGTAATACAAATCATTGTATTTATTGTTAATTTTCATTAAAGAATAAATACAAAGAAGACAATACAATCAAGAAAAGGTTACAATAAATTCTCAAAAGTGTAGGTAATTTTTCTTCCTTTTCCTTTTTTATTTGTATTTCAATTAAATTTCTAGCTAAGCACAGCCCACACTGATATCAACTTTTAGTAAAGTAAATACATTTTAATAATTTAAATTAGGCTATTATTTGAAATAATAATCTATACGTGTTGTAACAGCACCTACTGACACAGGTGTAACCTAATAGAAACCTGACTTGGGGAGTCAGTGTTGCCAAAAATAAGTGAAAATTAGTGAGTTGGCTACACTGCGGGTAACCAGACATAAAAACTCCCTGAGTGTGTTTTGATTAGGTGTTGTGGGACACTTTGTGATTTGCTAAAGAACTGCATAATTAAGACTTTAATATTATAATTTCGGTTGATTTATTTAACAGAAGTTTCTTTATTTTCATTATTCGTTTTGTTATTATTATTTAAATACAGTGTTTTTTATTTTACCAAACCTTTTTATTATTTTTATCCCGCGCTCTAAAATGTAAAATTTAAAAAATGTCAGTGAAGATTTGTAATTTTTCCTTTATCAACAATAATTTAAAGTTGAGAAAATTTAATCCCAGTGGAATAGAGGCTGTTCCTTCCTGATCAGCAGAATTTTAATTATCTTTATATGTAAAATTTAAGAAACGTCAGCGAAGATTTTAATCCTTTTTTTAATTTAAAGTAGGCTATTATTGGGAATGATATTTCTGTGTTAATTTCACCCAGAATACATTTTTTTACTTAGCTTTAAATTATTGTTGATTAAGAAAGGATTACAAATTGCGGCATTTTTTAAATTTTACATATAATGATTATTAAACCTCTACTGAACAGGAATAATTGTTATTTCGATAAACCGCAAGTTTCAGATTAATCTACCATAAATATGAGAGTACTACTGCAAAATGATCCATCGGCAGATATATTTTCTAAACAATTGCTCTATATTGGAAACGGTGAAATAGAGCTGCATCGAAATTCAAAATTTATCAAATACCAGAAAATTTCTGAACTGTTGTACAGACGAAAAATGAACTAATATAAAGTGTCTTTCCTGATATTTTGAACAATTATTTGGACTATAGTTGGCTGGGTGGTCGTGCTATTTTGGCAGCAAAAAATGTTGATTTCGATGAAAAAAAACTTCCAAAATCAATTGAGAATGTTCTAGATGTAAACGAAACCGTAAATTTCCCGTCTGAATTTTTGAATTCCCTGGATTCACACCCAAACAATCTCCAGTTGAAGATTGGCTCACCGATCATTCTTCTTCGTAACTTAAATCCACCTCAATTGTGCAACGGTACACGTTTGGTCATTAAAAGGATCACAAAAGGAAAAGGAGATATCGTCCTGTTGCCACCTATTCCCCTGGAACCGTCAGAATTTTCATTAAAATTTAAAAGGCTTCAATATCCTATTCGTTTGGCTTTTGCCATGACCATAAATAAATCCCAAGGGCAAATTGTCCACTTGGACTTTGAAAATCCGTGTTTTTCCCATGGACAATGTCATACCTCACGTGGGAAATGGGCATCACCTGCTCACGAGTGTGGAAACCATCAAATGATGGTTTCCTGTGAGACGTAAACACAATCAGCTCCTTTTTAATCAAACTACATTGAAATATGAGATGTAAAAAGCAAAAACTTTAACTTTCCTATATTCGTTACCAAAGACTTTTAAATGGTGTAATGCTCTATTCTCAACCACGTTGGATTTTGATTAGCTAAAAGGTTTTTATCTTTATCTATGAATATTGGTATGACTGTATTTGTTTATAAATATTAGGATATTTATCCTAATACAAACAAATACTACTGACCCACAGCAACGCGAGGCCGGGCCTGCTAGTTGGATATATGTGAAAGGCCTACATGCTCAGAATTGTTAAATTTGAGGTCTAACTGAAATTTTAATACGAGTTCATCGATTTTACCCACTCTTGTAATGTAAGAAAAATAAATGGAGGTTCATACTGTGGAAGACCTCTATGCAGAATTTCAATCGGATAGGGCATATTACACAATTTGAGACCACATTTTAGTTCCTGTAAGACTCGTACTCCACGTCAACCTATAGTGATTAGACTAACGGCGTATTCCTAACACTTCCTGCCTACCTTGCCAGATATTTGATGGTAGTGTGAAGATGTGTATAATAGGTCAACTTTCAGTCACAATTTAATAATTAGTGGTTTCGCATCTGACATACATCCATGTTGCGGAAAATTTTTCATTATATAAAACAAAAACATAGTAATGTATTCTTGAAGTAACAGATCATAATAGCTATTCAAGATTTAAAGCAATGATTTAATCTAATTTTCAGTACCAATATCCTGATGATTGTGTGAATACTCTTATTGATACGGATATAAAAATTAAATTACGAGTTTTGACTAGAAAAATTAGATACATTGATTATCTAATTTAATTATAATGTCCCTGAGAACTAGAGCATCGAGACCAACCAGTAGAATCATATTGGACGTCATAATGAACAGATAGAAACAGATTTTTATCCGTTAATTAAGCGTTAGAAGTAAGCGGCGTAGCCTAGTAAGTTCAAAGCAAGGCGAGAATAGAAACCGAAGGTGGAGAAGGACCAATAAACAAGAGTTGCGATACGATTAGTAGATGCTTTTTCACAAGATAAGCCCTTTATTGATTCTAATTCATGCAAAGAACTGGCGCAGGGCCTAAGCCGACAATTGTAAGAATGGACCTAGTAAATGGGATCCGGTATTGAATTAATTCGCAGTTTGGTCTAGATGTCCCCTATTCCAGTCAACGGCTAGTCTTAACATAACATTTTACAGTCTGGGTAATCCGTGCACAAGTATACCGGTCATAGCCATTGAATCGCAACTCGGAGGCCTTCTATGGCTTCCTATACCCAGAGTAAACTTACTTAAATGGCTACCTTTCTACAAAGGAAAATCGTGTATTCACAATATCCTGCATTCTTGTATAACAATGGATAATTGTAGTTCAGATGAACATAGCTACTAATTTTATGTTTTTAACCAGTAAAATGTCAACTGGAAGGTTTAGCCATAATAAAAGTGGGTACAACATTTTTGAAAAATTGGGCTTTTTATATAATAACCTTCTACTCCTATAGTTTCCTTTACATATTTGTGTGCAGAAGAAAGAGATGACTGAAACTTATAATCCCTATGGTCGATCCATGTCTATCACATTATATAGGTAAATATTATCACAGCATTTTCAGGAACAAATTATGCTTTTATGCTATCCCTAACAGTCATTTTCAGGTCTAATACCATTCCAGACCTAATCAGTCTCAAAAAAAATTAATAAAAAAATTCTGAGGACAAATAGCGATTAGAAAACCACTACAATTGTGGAGTAACCTTTAAAGTTATATAAAATTACTTACAAAGCTGAATTTAGCTTACATATACTCGGAAAAAATCTTAGTTTTACTTTATATATTCTTTTTATAATTTGATCGAATGGTCACTGAATTAATTAAAGAAAATAATTTTTTTTTTTCTTAAATCTATACCGAATAAAACAAGTTATGACCTAAACATAACTAAAATATCATTTAAGATATTGAGAACTTCTCAAGGAAACTAATAACGGTTAGTAAGTTGACGTTTAATAAATTATCATCCCGCCAAACATAATTTTACAAATGTATTAATGGTTATAAAAATGTCTGATTTTCTCAACCTACAATTAATTAGCACATCTAAACCTCAACTTCTGTTCAATCAATTAGAAACCAATATTTTACAAATACCTGGTTACAATTTCAACAAGGACTTTAGGTATTTTAGCTAAGAAATATTGACACAGTCCACAGGTTCAAAATTAAAGAATAAATTAATTTTAAGTTATTTTTTTCAGCTTTAATACAGCACTAACAGCACTAAGCTTCCTAAATTTTTCAATTTTTTAAGCCCTTGTATATTTGAGATTAATATCATCTACATGCCCAAAATTTAGCTGCAGGCCATATTAAAACAATGCATATGTTTTAAATTTGTTTAGAAATTGAAATTCTTTTGATTCTCAGCAAGCGATAGACGTCCGATCCAGATGGTGTCACCGCTCTTTAGGGGGTTTGAAATTGCGTTTGCTTGTACAATTAACGACTGCTTTATATTATGTTTCCAGACTTTACAAGAGAGGAAAGCAATAGGAAGGTATACAGAATAACGGGCGAAGTGCATTATAAGCATCATATTCAATGAACGGTGAACATCGGCTATACAGTAATCAAGATGGGCACCTATAGAAAGTATTTCCATGGCAAATTTAATATTAACCAAACACTATCGCAGCCTTTCAGCGACAAGAACACAATAGCTGGCCCAATCTATAAGAGGTAATTTATAAGTCCGTAATTAAATTCATGTAAAAAAATAGCCCGGGACAGAATAGGAGAGATCACAAGAGCAGGGGTCAGTGTCCAGTATCGACAAAAGCCCCGGGATACAATGCTAGCCGCTCCTAATAAACATTCCTCGGCAAATTAGAAGCCTAAGGCGACCCAAATCAACTCCAGACAATCGCTCCTGTCCCTTGTTTTAATAGAAAAACATCCACCCCCACACCGGATAATGGTACTGAAACAAAGAGACCTGGGATCCATTATATTTGCCACGGGGGGAAGGGGGGCTGAGAAACAGAAGTAACAGTTTTACGAAGTCTGAATAACTTTACTGAAAACCATAACTACAAAAATACCCCTAAAAACCTGTAAAAATGTGCCAGTTGCTGTGGAATTTGAGAGAAGTTGGAATAACCTGTTAAAAAAAAGTTTCTGCTAAAAGAAAAAAAAAAACTTTTCATCTCTGATAAATATCATTGGAAAAAGCTAAAATTATATCCGAATAATCTGTAATTGATTTAGTTTTTCAAAAGTTATTTTCGTCACATAAAAATCTATACATGATTATTTTAAAAATAAATATTTAAAACCTTGACTGCATTAAAACAAGCTGCAAGTATTGTTAATTATAGAAGTCAGATTCGTTTTGTATATTAATTTTATTTGGAAAAATAAAACAATATAATAAACTAAAAAAATATAAAAAATAAACTTTCAAAACTTTGAAAATATTAATATAACCTTATAGATATTGAAAAATTCATTGATGAAAAATTGTGTAGGTAGTTAACTTTTTTTGTAAGTTTTATTTATGTCCTATGAAATATAGAATTTAGATTAATCGCCGTTTTATGAATAAAAATTGTTTAAATAGAATGCTTAAAGAGAATAAAATAATAAAAAACATGGGTACAATGGTAGAGTATGAAGTAAATAAAAACACAAAACGTAACATCCGCAAAACTTTCATTTGATTTTGGAGAAAAAAAACGTGCCTTACTTCATTATTCTTTTTGCGCTTGCAGTTTGATGGAACACGAATAATAATAGATACCTTAAAAAATGTCAAGGTAATAGAATTAGTTAACTAATGCTACATTTAAAGAAATATTGATGTTAAGAAATAGATTTTTTTTATATTTAGAAATTTTTATTCATATCTATTTTTTATATGTATTTTTACATATAAATACATATAGTATTTTTACATGTATTTATTTATGTATTTATTCATATGTATTTTATGCCCGAGAAATCTCTGGTATGACGGAGTGGAAGAAGGAATGATGAACAGAGGGATAAGAGAGGGAGATTGGGAAGACCGAAAGAAATGGAGAGCGCTTATTATTGGGGACGACATATGACTTAATGTTGTAAACAGTCGTAAATAAAAAAAATGTATTTTTTCAAAAATAACGTCATCTAACGCGTTCTTTAAAAAAGTCTTAAGTAATGTTACTTTTAAATAACATTTAAAACATAAATTTTCCAATAATTGTCTTGCTTACTGTAAAAAAGAAAAGTCTGTTCACTAAAACAAAAGAAACTGAATTTACTTAATCAATCAACCTAAGTATGTAAACTACATCCTGAAGCTCTATATTAAAAAGGAGCTAAGTTCATCTTGTAATTTTCATGTAACTTTTGAGTATATGAAAATATTCAATTAGAATCAATATCGCATAAACAATGGGCCGTAATAAATTAAAATGCATTTTAAGAGTATCGAGTATTGAAACTCGTCATTCCGAGCCAGTTTGTAAGGATCAGTTGAAACAAACAGATACCGAAGGAGGCGATGCGCGTAAGTAGTTTAATAAGAGCAGAGGAGCGATCATTATAAGTTGGAGCAGAAGTTTTGAACTTGGTGCGAAGTTAGAGGAAACTGGCTCCAATGGACTCAACTATCCAATGGAACTGGGCCTAAGTAATACTGTCATCTCGTTAACACTATTGTTATGAACAAGGCGGGATGCGATGACTACAGAAACAAATTTTTATTAGGGGATGACAAATTATGACATACAATTTTTTTTTTAATTATGTCGGGTTTCTTAAAATATTGATTCAGTGGTAAGCAGACTCATTAGTGGTTATTAAGGTCAATTTAAATTTATTTCCTCCAATTCATTTTTATTTAACGTTTTTACCTCCATCATCAAATTGTATATTACAGTATTGAATCGAATAGGTATTTGGTTTTACATTTTCTATAGAATTTATCAATATTGATCAATTTTATAATCAATGTTCCGGTCATGGTTTTCACTTGAGTTTTTACCTTCTGTGAACTCATAAGAAATGTATACCCACAAACCGGTTTGGCCGGTATTTGACAGCTTTCAATGGATTTAGATACATTAACAACAATAATTTGAAAGCTGGGCAGAGATAATTTGCTAAGTCCGGCCGGAACACTGGACTCCTGATCCTGCCAGCAATTAGAGAAGCTATTCTGAACCCCTCAACATCAGTCCTTCCGCCGTTTTCTTGTAATCCTTCCCTTCTCCATCTTCTTTTTCTCCCATTTTATATCACGACCTAATTAAAATTACACCAGATCTTCCATCTGCTGCCTCCTGCGGATCAAGCCGACGGGAGGCCGGCCTCTATCGCATCCGAAGAAATGTCCGTTTAATTGGGTCTAAGCTCTGCCCTTAATAGTCTGCCCGCTCATGGATCTTCTCAAAGTGTTTTTTTTCCTTCTTATCCTGTTGCATTCCCCAATTGATCATTGCCAACCGCGGTAAAATGGAATATTAGTTTCCGGTTAATTCTGAAATTCTTCCATGGTCTTTAATGATCTGCCTTGAATCATCAACGGATAAAATATAAGCAGTAGCAGAAACTATTATCGCCTTTAAATCATTACATGGGTTTCATAATGAGCCATTAGAATAAGAAAATGGTTATTTATTACAATGTATAGCATTTGAGTAGTATTCATTTATCATGCAACAGGTAAAATATATAAGAAGTAAAAATCTATCCAAGGATAAATGTTCAAATGAAATCAAACTAAAAACATATAATGCAATGTGTATCGATCAGTCATTTCCATCAACAAAGACCCCTCCCCCTAAACTCGAAAATTCCAATTATTTGTTTTCTCATTTAGTAACTAAGTGGGTACTAACTTGGATAAACAAGTATATGTAATATTTATATTAAGATTTTCCAATAGCAGGAAGGAGACTAATCACTAATATAGAAAAAAACGGCCTCAAATAGTCTCAAAATTACATATATATACAAGCCAAATTTTCGCCCCATAATGTAAAATTATGTATAAAGGTACAATTATAATTATTCTAAAATTGTTTCACTAAGTATTAATAAGATAAAATAAATGTAAGGGGACTCACCATCAGATTGAATTTATATATAAAATATTTCACATATAAATGAAAAGTTCAAATTCTTATAAAAACCACTGTCCTGAACAATCTGTGTAAGAACACTTCATCACCTGGGGCTACGTTGGTCTAACATTTAGTATCAGTACTCCCAACATTACACAAATTAAGTAAAAAGGTTACATGAATTTTACCAACCATAACAAAGAAATAATTTTTTTTTTTTAAACAATATCAGAACAATAAAACTATAAAATTAGATATATAAATAAATAAATATTCAAAATATAAATATAAGTTAAAAGTCATATTACATAAAAACCATTAAATCTTACAAATTTTTTTAACAAAATATTAAAAACAGTATTGTCCAAAAATAAAACATAAAAATATAAATATATAACCAGAATATCCATCTTAAAATATATATATATAGAGAATCACGATGTTTCAGAGTCAGGCTCCTCACATCATTTATTTAAAATTGCAATAGTTTCCGAGAAAAAATTATTTAAATCTCCCGCATCAGTTTTAAAGTTAACTACCCTATCTAAATTCTCTGAGATGTAGAGAGCCTCTAAACATCTTAACCTGCGCTCCGAAACATCGATGTAGAATTATAGTATTGTCAAAATCAAAACCATGCTCATTTTCAAAACAATGCTATGAAAGGGCAGTTTTTGGTTCCTTCTGCATTTTTTCCTTATTTTTATCATCCAGACATGAATTTTTATGCTGGTATATCCTGTTTTTAAGTTTTTGTCTCGTCATACCTATATAACTTAAAGGACAATGTATACATTCAATTTTGTCCTTTAGTGGTGTTAAAATTTGTTCAATTTTATCGGTGATTCTAAATGATCGTCACAAAAATATTAAACTACTACAGTTTAGTAGGTTAAACACAGAAAATAAGAAGGTAGGAATTTTCCAAAAAGAAATATTATTTACAAGTGCTTCCCTGATAAATTTTGAAATTGGAGTTAGTCATTCTGTCTATTGAAAGGAAATAACATCTACAAAATCAATGAAGATAAGGACCTATCATAAGGACAATTCATCATATTATTATTTTTTTTTTTTTATGTTTTTATATTCATTAAAATATTTGCTAATAATTTTTTTTTTTAATAGACAAATGGGACCGCCTAAGAGATTTATTTTTAGAGCTGTACTCGTAAGTTTTGATATTTACATAATATACCTATGGTCGGTATAACGCCAAACTTCATATTTTGAAGTTTTTGAGAAAACGGAAGATAAAGTTTGAGTTTTTTAACACATAGTAGTCGGGTCCAGTAAAAGTACGATTCTCGCAAACTGTCCACAGAAGGTGGATCACGTAGTAAAACGTTTGCAAAAAACGTCTATGCACAGTTTGCGAAAAACGTAACTTTGTGTCCCGACTACAATGTGTTAAAATAGGGTTGGTTATGTGTAGGTACTTCTATCACCTTTGAATCACAAGATATTTTACTTTGCCTCCTTAATTCTTCAAATATAAAAAAGCATGATTAAGAATAATAACAACAGGTTATTTTTAAGAAATTTATTAAAATTATGTGGCGCTTAGTTCACTATAGATTTGTATCGACAACATAAAGAATTAAAAAAATAAAGGACTAAACGAATATCTTAGTAAAAGAAAGATCTTAAAAATAAATAAAAAGATGAATCTGTATGTATACAACAGTTCACAATAAGGAACAACACATATCGAACAAGCAAGCAAAAGAAAAGTAGTTTCAATTATGCACTAGGAAACCCAGATACATAATTTGGCCATGCATATGGTTGGCAAATCAGGATTCTAAGCTTCTCTCCCAGATGAAGTCATTTATTAAGTTCAATAACAAATTTAAAAAACCTATGCGTGGTATCTGACAGACTGCCTGACCTAAAAACACAGTATCATTTTCCAAACAATAACAGCGTGACTTATGATGAAGATCTTGAACTCATGTTCCCTTACGCAATTGGCCTTAGGAAGTGGAATGTAAATTATACAATGAAAATGCCCAACACCATACATACGTCTGAGAACATACTTTAAATCAGGAGTAAAGTTAACTAGCATAAAATTAAACTAATTAAAACTTCGAAGGAATTTATATAAGGCTCATGGGGAAATATGATTGAATGTTTTCAAGTTGATCGGATGGGTAGCCAAATGTTTGGGTAGGGACAACGGAGTCTAATTGAACTTTTTTTTTATTCTCTCAAAAATAATTATCAAGAAGCCTAATAAGGGGTTGCCTAGACAGCAGCTTAAGGGAAGGACGAGTTCATTAATAGAAAGGGGGATCTCATGAATATCAAGCTCCTGGCGCTAACTGCACCTATATGGATGGCGCCACTTACTCAATTTTTTTATTTTATTTTATTATTTTTTTTTTTTTTTTTGAGGATGGAGTGGTAATGAGGGCAGTAGAAAAGGTAAAAATGTAAATTCTACTCAATCATTTTTTTTCTTATTTTGTCCATTCATTCATTAAAATATATAATAATAGGTTTATCGTCTTCGAATGGTTCCTGGTCTTCCAATAGACACAGACCTATGCGTTTTAGGATAAAGCTTGGATCTATTCTTATTCTGCCGAGAACTATGCAATGGATAAGCCAAGTATGGAGGAAAAAGATATTGAATTAATTTTAATAAATAATAATAAAATAAATCTATTATTTATTTACTCAAATTCGTACAAGCCTACACTAATGATTCCTATTCATATTTTTAAGATTTAACTAATTGAATCATGAAAACTTTAAAGGTTGTAAAAACGTAAAATGCTGGCTATGTACCAAATATCTTAACAACCGATTTTTTTTTTTTTAGATTCCTTAGTTTACCCAACGAAATGATGAGTATATAACAATAAATTAAAAATAAATAAACGTATGAACGTCATAAGTTAAAAGCAGGTCAGAACGTAAAAAGTTTCTTTTTTTCGCTCTCCCTTTTTTTTCTTTTTTTTTTTTTCTTGAAACAGAAAGTAATGTTGCCCTTGTTTTATTCGTGGAAGGATTCTCTGGAATAGGTCAACGTCAGTAGTTCAAAAAATATTTAGGTGAAGGACAAACGTCAAAATATTTTATGACGGTAATATCAGTAATATTTTAAACGCAATAGTGAAGGTAGACCTAGAAAACTATCTTTTGGGTTACCAGAATTTACAACAGGACGTGAGAGTACCTGGCGAGACCCTGGCGTTGGGGTTGAAGAGAGGGTCCATAAATCATAGACGATGAAACACAACATGGCCACAGCCACTCGGACCAATCAATTGGTGGTAATTAATCACATCTGGCTAATGACAATCGAGACCTCTTTCTCGGCCAATCACCGGACAGAACCTTCTACCGGTAACTGCGATAAGGAATCCCCTATCTAAATATTACAACAATCAGTAATCATAAATTGGTGAGCCTAACAAGGGAAATGTCTAAGCATCTTTAAGAATTTATTTAAATATCCATGATAGGCATACTTCAATATGTTGTTGTTAAGTAACTGGGTGCATCTATTTTAAAATTATAACACTTTTTCTGATAGTGTAGTTTTTTATTATTATTTAACTTTCTTTTTCCTGAATCCGAATAATCAGTAAACTTACAACTAAACTATTATGTGTATTAACAAATAAACTAGGTTTAAGGAGGCGGGTGTACATTTGTAAAATAACATCAATTACTAATCTATTGTTCGTAAATAGATAGGTGTTAAAAATCTGCACAAATACATAAAATATAACGAGAGTTAATCCATTATACTTATAATAACGATTCATCTCTAAAATGTAATTTTCACAAGTGCTGACGGTTCAATTACTGACTGCATCGTCACGGGAATTCGATTTACCAACGTAAAGACTGTCGAAAGCTACATATATTTGAAATCAAACTATTATAACATATATATTATATATTCACAACATAATCACATATATTTTAACTCACTTAGTAACACTATTGTGCGTTTAAATATTTTTTATTACACGAAAATAATAATTCACAATATCAAACAAACAATAAAAACTAAAATAATTAACAATGTTACAAAAAGTATCAACTTGTAACCACACAGTAACACAAAAGTAACCATATAATTCGATCTTCAGATTCCAGTCCATTGCTCCATAGTCTGAAATACAACATTCTGGAAAGTTCTTGATCAAAAACAGGTAGTAGAACAGTTCGCAACTGTTTGTAGAACAGTAGGTAGTAGAACAGTTCGCAAAAATTGTAGAACTATTTTCAATGTAACAAACCAAAATCATATGGTTCTGTCTTACGTTACATTACTATTGATTTCAAGCAAAAATTTATTAAAGTGATGATCATCAAACGAAAGACCGACAAGTGGGTACCAGGACATGTGGGTCTACACGGGAACGAGACCGCAGATAAAACTGCTCGTGACACTAGCAATGCATTGGTGATTAACGCTAAAGTCCCCAAAATAGATTCTTTTCGCTCATTGCGGGCAACGATTTTAAATGAATGGCAAAACTTGTACGATTGGGAGTTCCAAAGTAAGGCGAAGGATCATTATTTAATCCAACCTAAACTTACCCTAAAGTCATGGTTCACCATTATCGGTAAAAATCTAGAGAGAAGCGAAGTAACCAACTTAATTAGATTAAGAATCAATCATAGACACACAAACAAATTTTTAAATTTGATAAAAATAAGGGAGTCGCCGAATTGCGAATTTTGCCACGAAGTCGAGGATCCTTTCCACTTGGTAATGTCCTGCAGGCTTTTCAGTGTTCAGAGGAGGAAATATATCAAAGGGTCAGCTCTCAGTATCCTTAACATAATAAAAGAGATGAATATCAAGGATTACCACCAGCTAATAAAATTTATCAAAAAAACAAAGATACGACTTTGATATGTAGATTATCTCTAATCTAAGCCAAATCAAAAAAAATATAGATTTCTGGCTAGATAGGATTTGGATAAAATCTTAAAGCCAAAAAAAAAAAAAAAATAATAAAAATAAAAAACCGCTACACCGGAAAAATATACAAATAACTCATTTCGCCTTCGATTGCGAATTATAAGCGCAAAACCGCGGTTTTTGTAATACAGATTACTTTCAAAGTGAACATTTTGGGTCATATACATATTTTCGATTAACCCCTTCGTTTTCGATTTTTAGACGAAAAACTGTCTTTCTCAGCGAAAATTTCAAAATGGTCGCAGGGCTTTGTCGAAGGTGCCATTTTTTTTCAGTTTGTCGAGAAGAACATTTTTGGGTAAAGGTACTGAAGAGCGGCTGCTGGGCGTGACCTGTTCTGAGAGGTTATGTGACCGTGATGTTATCCAACTCCCATCGCATTTTTTTCAGTTAACAAGTGCCTTGATTGGTCTTAATAGATTCTAGCTTTCGACTCCCGCTCGCTGCGCTCGCTCTTTAGAGATAAATAAACCCCCAAAAGGGTCCTTTTCAGTGGAATCGGGCCTTAATTTGATGGGCGCCTTAGTGAACCGCATAAGCCGCACTTTAGTACTTGTACCCATTTTTGTTTATGTACACTTTTCCGATTGTCACCGGTTTTTGCGAGTAACAAGCAAAAAAATGCGATTCAATATACAGTGCGTACTTTAATTAAGTCGGATTTAAGTAGTTTAGAGTGCGAATGCTTCGCACGGGTCAGCTAGTTACTATTAATAGGTATTTAAGAAGAGGTTATTTATATCGCTTGCCCAAAGCAAGACTGATTTAACTTGATTTTTTTTTTTACTTATTTTTTACAAATTATCTCCCAATTTTCTTTTTCTTTCTCGGTGCTAAACCGCTTATAGACTGCCCTAATATATATTCGTGAAACATTTTAACTATTGGGTAAAGCAGGCGATGGATATCAAAAGAAGGAACTTTAATTGGCCTTTCTGAAAAATCTCTTTTCACAGTAAAGTTAGAAAAGCGACATGTACTTCAAAAATAATTATTTTTTTTTTTCAACCCCTCTTTTCCTTTTAAAGCAATACGAGGTTTACCGGGTCAGGCAAGAGGGTGCGGGATAACTGCCGAGTATTATTATATGTCAACTGGCTCCGGGTTTTAAACTAGCTATCTTCGGATAGTCACTCATATCTTGGTTGTCAGGTGACACGCGTAACACGTTATCTCACTCAGCCCTCCCGCCACCCAAAAATGTTGTAACTCGTGACCTGTTAACATATTAGGAATATTAGGAAACTATAAAAAAATAATGCATCGATCGCACTATACTCTATTTTAACTCTGCAGATTTCGAATCTTCCTACTAGTATAAAGTTATAAGTCTCAAGGAGGTACAAAATTAGATAAACAATAGGTAATGCAAGTGATTGTGGAAGATTACTTTATCAAGAGAAAAAAAAGTTTTTATAGTTTTTACAAAGAACTAACCCATCCGGTTCAAAACATCTATTACAAAAATCTGGTGCATGCGCGCAACACACAACTTTCACTTACCAACTTACTTAGATTAGAAATTAATGCGTTTTGTTAATTGCCACTTCTCAAATGAACAGAACGGCTTTAATTAATAACAATGGCCTGTCGTTAAATGCGTACTCCGCATGCGTGGGCTCAACGAGTTTTATGAGTTGACTGAATATTTCTCTTTTTTTCTCCTCTTTATGTTTTCTTTATTTTTATCATATCTCATATTTAGCCATATCTTATTTTTAGGCATAACGAGAGACAGTTAATTTCTCCATGTAAACAAAAACAAAGGTACTTTATAAGAAACAAACAAACGAAAAAGCCCCCCCCCCCCAAAAAAAAACCCTCAGAACATTTTAATAATGATAAAGCTTACCTGATATTAAAGAAAACCTAATTTTCATTAAACATGGCGAATTTGATGAAAATCGTTAAAGCCGTTTTTGAGATAATCGAAATAAAGGTAAAAATCGGAAAAAAAGTTATGAAATAAAGTGCTCCCTCCCTTTGACCAATTTTGATGAAATCTGTGCAGTCACATCGCGGGTATATACCAACACCAAATACTGAGTTTTGTCAAAATCGTTAAAGCCGTTTTTGAGTAAATAAAAAAACACGTGATAATGAGACAAAATTTATTAAGTAAAGTCCCTCCTCCGGTTGATCAATTTTGATGAAATGTTGGCTATCACATCTTTGGCATATACATACATCAAATACCCAGTTTGATCAAAATCATTGAAACCGTTTTTGAGTAAATAAAAAAACATGTGATAATGAGACAAAATTTATTAAGTAAAGTCCCCCCTCCGGTTGATCAATTTTGATGAAATTTTGGCTATCACACCTTTGGCATATACATACATCAAATACCCAGTTTGATCAAAATCATTGAAACCGTTTTTGAGTAAATAAAAGAAACACGTGAAAATTATACAAAATGTATTAAGTAAAGTCCCCCCTCTGGTTAATCAATTTCGATGAAATTTTCACAGGCATATCAAGGGCATATAAATAGATTAAATACTTAGTTTAATCAAAATCGTTAGAGCCGTTTTTGAGAAAATCGAAAAAAATGTAAAAAGTTATTAAATAAAGTACCCCCTCCCTTTGAGCAATTTCGATG
Organism: Aelia acuminata; assembly: GCA_911387785.2. Classification (NCBI taxonomy): domain Eukaryota; kingdom Metazoa; phylum Arthropoda; class Insecta; order Hemiptera; family Pentatomidae; genus Aelia; species Aelia acuminata. The sequence continues at coordinate 103,912,085 of OU426978.1, read as the reverse complement.
AAATTTTTGCTGTCACATCGCGGGCATATACCTACTCTAAATACCAAATTTCAGCTACGTACGGCTTATAGTTTTTGAGCTAGTCTGTTCACATACACACACACACAGACACACACACACACACACAGACCATTTCGCGGGACTTGGTTATTTGAACTCAGGGGGTCCCAAAACGTGTATTTCCGTTGAAAACCGGAAGTCGAAAATTTTCACGTTCGCAATACTTCCACTTACTATATATTTCATATATAGGTAAGTGAAAGTAAAAAACAAAAAGATTCTTATTCGATATTGACATAAATCGGGTAAAGATTTAGATGATATAAAGAAGAAGAAGATTAATGAAACTAATATAGCAATCAATAATTATGAAGAACCGAAGAAATACCCATAATTCATAATACAAAGCATTCATAATATCCTAACACCGCCAGTTCAAATAGGACCTCACGTCGTTTCAGCGGTGCCTTCGGCCGAGGAAGAGCACGATCCCTCACCGGCGATGATAAGAAATAAAAGAAGCGCAGACAGGTTGATGTAAAACCAACCGAGCCTAAGGAGCTGCGGCATGATGGCTGCCCCCCCGCTGTGTCTTCAACATTATTTCATTCCGTCTTTGCTCCTCTGTCAGCCTTCCAAACTGCTAACATCAACACTCCTCCACGTCACTTACACACCCCATCGCTTACAGCCGCGGCAAAGCGTGATTCTTCACCAGGGCTGATAATCAATCAGAGGATTTGATTGATAACAACTTCTATCGGGTGGAAAAATATCGACAGAGATAAGGAAAAAGAAACGAGATGGTAAAATTATAAAATGCTAATTTATCTTAGGTCTAGTTTCATTGAAACAGAATCAACAAGGAAACCAGACCATTTTCCGCACAGATTAAACAATATGAAATAACTTATTATAAATGTTCAGTACATTGCTGCTGCTCTAACAATCGCCGCAATGTCAGCCTTGACCGGAATTATTCCACCCACGATTTGGCTCATCTTTAGAGGATTACCAGTTGGCCACGCGCTTAATAAGTTATATATATATATTTTTCAACCCCCTATATTTTCCTGTTGACTTGCCCTTCTTCCTCTCAAATCTTCGAGGCTGGTATTTGTTTCAAGAATCAAGGCGTTGAATATCCGTTCTCCCCTTCCTCGCCTTTTAGCTCATAAGTGGTGTCACTGGCCAGGGCACAGGGTAGGTATTAAGGCTGAGTATTATTGAATTATTAGTACGCGAATTCCCTAATGCGTTTGCCCACTCGTCCATTCCACCTCGCTCAGTTTTGTAAATTCTAACTTTTTAGTAGAGGGATGGTTGGCGCCTGCTAAATAATTTCGCAATTGATAATAAATTAGCATTTCTTGCTATATTTCACATTAATTCATTTTTTATTTATTTTTCCTAGTTAAGCTTGTTCAGAAATGTTGTTTCTGAAAGTATCAGTATTAGTTCTTCTCCGGCTTTCGACTTTGTTGAGTTTTATTTTCTATGGACATAAATGAGAACGGGTTTATTTCGATGATTTCATCTACGTAGAAAACCCTTTACAGTTTGTATTTTTTAACAGTTTATTGTATCGATATGTAAAACGGATCACCTCGTTTTAAACTCAAACCTCAAGAATAAATAATTACATAGTGAAATTTCAATCTGTTTGATATCTCTAGATCGATAAGAATATATAAGAATTATAAAGCTTCTGGCTGTTATAAAGGACTCGAAAGGGTTGTTTGTTTTTTTAGTGGTTAAGAAGTTATTGAACCACACTTTTGAACTATATGTCTTTCCATTTTATTTGACAGAGAGAATATTAGATTAAAAATCAATTATTTCGGAGAATTATAACGAAAAGTTTGTTACTCTCTCATTGCGGAAGAGAGAATACTATTATTCCTGTCACTGTTCCCTATTCCTTGCAGCTCGAGATAAGATCTTTGGTTCGGTGAAAGGTGATTTCTTTAACGGCGATTTATGTTTAGCACCTTTTCAACATTCGTCATTAGTCCACACGATTTGAACTTTAGAAGTACTTAAGGACATTTTTGGTCGTCCTGTCAACCAGCTTTTACCCAACAGTGATTATATAACAGCTGTTTCTGTAAAAGATTACGTATACTATGCAATGATGATTGAAACGAAAAAAACATAATTAATTTTTTTTTAAATAAAAATATTTATGGGCTCACTCATATACGGAAGGATTCAATCCCTTTTCCGACCTCCTACAGGCATTAGTAATATATTTAGCGATATGTAATCAGGATAAGGATACAAAAAAGAGGATATCCTCAAATGTTTTCCAATTTAAAAAAATGTTGTTATATATATATATATATATATATATATATATATATATATATATAATCAATAACGAAACTCGGTAGAATCGTTGATAAAACTAACGAACTTCAATAAAACCAGCTAATGAGGAATGTTCATAGAAAAGTAATTAAATTGAAAGAAAATAAATTGGGAAATAAAGTAAATTCCACAGCCAATGTAATGGACAGAGTAGTAAGTGCCTATTTTACAGATTTTAGTATCTAGAGATGCCAACAGATAGCAAAAACGCAGTATGTTTCACGGTTTTACAACTGAAAACGCTGTAAATGCCACCAGCAAGGGACGTTAATATTCCACTTAAATAACCATGGTTCTTTCGATACTCTTCTAAAAGTATATAATCCATATTATTTCACGTAAGGTATCTAAGCTTGTAGATGCCAATAATTACGAAAAAAAGAGATACATTAGACCGATAAAAAAACTAAAGTAGAAATCGTTTAGAAGAAACTTATTCATCTCACGATTAGTCAAGGCTATTATATTTATTATTAATTGAAGAACCAAATTTGACCTTAGGTACCAGTTTTTTCTCTCTCAAAATCAGTAATAAGGTCCTTACAGCCTTTTCCCTTTGTACGCCACAATCGCATCACGAAATCATTAACCACATTTCAAAACGCTTCGAAAAATAAATTCCAAATAATTCATCAAATCACCTCCCATATTCAATGTTTATCGAAAACACTTGGATTTTTGTCCAACGACCTAGTTGATTAGATTTAGAGTAGAAATTAACGTGTTTAGATGAATGTGTAAACGCCATTTAGCAACTTCACAGAGAATTGTAATTATTAAAACAACTCAAGTCCTCAATACTTGCCGATTTACTATTAGGTACATTTTAATTTTTTTAGGGGCCCGAAACTATCCTGAATTTATCAATAGTCAAGTTTTCTTTACTGCGAGTTGCTTTTTGTAAATATTACATGAAGGTGAACCGATAGAAGGTGTATTTACGGCACGGTACTAAATGTAAATTTCACTAATTGAAAAACTTAATTTTCAAATGTTTGCCTCTTATTCCTTTACGGAAACGCAATTCCTTCTTCTTATTCCTCTAAACCACCTTATATTTCTTTCAGAAATCTATTATGGAACTGAGGATTGTAAACTAAAATATAATTATTAAAGACTATCTTGTACAATAAGTATTTCAATCCGTCAACTACCTACTTTAATTAATTTGAGCATAACTTTTCTGAAGTACAATAAATATTTTTATATTTAAATAAAAGTTATTATTATCAGTGAAAATAGGGGGGTCACCTGTGGTGTTGTGGTTAGCATGGCAACCTACAATACTAAAGATCGCGGGTTCAAATCCAGTGGTGGCCCTAGGATTTTTTAATGGGAGTAAAAAATCCTTAGCTATGCCGTCCCTCGGATAGGACGTAAAATGGAGGTCCCGAGCCTGTACGATGTCAGGTACTCGTTAAAGATCCCTATCCTAATTATACCTGGATAGGCAAAATTTAGGACTCCCGCTATAGCATCGTCCGATAAGCCTTAGTAGCATAAAAATGGACGTTAAACAAACAAACAAACAGTGAAAATAATGGCATGCAAGCGTAATTCTCTATCGCGCCTGATTTTATAAACCTCTACTTAGTTACCATTGAAACAAATAATTTCCTTTAAATATGCATGTTCCAAAACACTATGCCAACTCTTTGCCACGAACAGAACGCCTTCACTGATAAACAGTTGTCTGCCATTAAAGGCGTACTGCACATGCGTGGGCTCAAATTGTCGGATTTAACATATTTTTTTTCTCCTGTATTTGTTTCTCGATTTTGTTTTACATACTCCATATTTATTCCTTTCTGATTTTTAGGCATAATGAGAGACAATTAATTTCTCCACATGTAGGAAAACAAAACATTTTCGGTTGCCATTTAAGCCCCCTCAGAAAATTTCTATGAGGATAAAACCTACCTGATATTAAGGAATACTTGACTTTCAATAAAAATTACAAGTTAAATCGATATCGTTAGTGCCTTCCTTGAGGAAATCGAAATTACCGTAAAACTGATAAAAAAATTATAAAATAAAGTGCCCACTTCTTTTGATCAATCTCGAAGAACTTTTGCTGTCACATCGGTGGGATATAAATACATCAAATACCAAATTTCAGATTCGAACGTTATTGAGCCATTTCCCTTGGTTATTTGGACTTAGGGGACCCCAAAACTTGTATTTCCGTTGAAAACTGAAAGTTGAAATTTTTCACGATCGCAATACGTTGCCTTACTATATATATATATATATATATCATATGAGTAAAAATCTAACATGGAAACCACATACTAGACTTCATATTTATTCCTTTCTGATTTTTAGGCATAATGAGAGAAAATTAATTTCTCCACATGTAGGAAGTGGAGAAATTAACTTACCCGGTCAATATTTTGAATCCAATATTATTGAACCAATATCAACATAAAAAAGGTTGTTAATAGTATTGCTTTAATATTCCTCCTTACACTGTCAATACTATATTGCTTCAATAATACCGTGCAAGGTAGATTTAGCGCCATAAGAAACTGCTCACCGTAACAGGATACTTCAGCACATACATGACACAGGCTCAAAGCTTTTAATCTCAAAAGACTCATTTACATGACGACCATAACTATACCATATTGGACTTACGTCGGTAAACTTCAGAGCTCTAACAACCCTTAAAATTACCTCGTATCAATCCTTAGAATCCGAAATTCTAATAACCCTTCTTTTATCGCCAAAAAAAAAATCATACTTTAAAGACCATAATGTTCCATAGATAGCTAGCAATGTATCCGTTCCGTAGATATTTATCTAGCTTCTCATATTCAAATTCCGTATTCATCTGAACATAGTGCTCGTTTCCATTCTTGCTTGCTGTTTTATTGCTGATAATCCTCCGAAGCGTCTGGATCTTCATTCTTCATCTTCAGAGAAGGAAATTTTTTCCTCCCCGTTGCTCATATTTACTTGAGATGTTTCTTTTATTTAATTAATTTCTGTAAATAACAATATTAATAATAACAAAAAAAAAACCAATAAAATTATGGTAGCATTAGTTCTAGAATTATAATATGATCTTTAAAATATTAATTGGAGATAGATAAAGTTATTTTATCACAATAAAACTTAATCATATCGACGTTAAAATTATAAAATGAATTTATTAAAACAGGTCCTGATATAAAAAGATGGTTAAAGAACCCTTGTTCGGTGTAATTCAATAGCTGATGTGAAGATTAACAGACCGAAAATATCGGAGGAAACAAAGCTAAGAACAAAAGGTAGAAGGGTAGGTGATAAATGGGAGAAGGATTCAGACGAAGCATTCTTCCCTTGCACTAATTATAAGTGGGACACATGGCCATCGATCATCTGGCTTAATAGTACCTCCACGGCCTTCCATAGTAGGCACCATCAACCGTTTTAGTATCGGAAAAAAATAAAAGGCAGACTTTGTACTGAAAAAAAAATCATGGCCATCTCAATCTGTTTCCGATCAATGATTATATTATTTTTTCGAGTAGGACCGTCTCACACCAAACTTGAAATAAAAAAAGGTAAATGAAATGATAAAACATCAGCTTAATTAAATTGTTTCACTACTAAAATACATAAATTCGAAGGGTTAGACCAAGGAATCAATGTTGAAACGACTCCCATCACAGAATGAAAATGACGGTTCTTCTCGAAACAACTTCTGTTTGTTAGTCCATACAAACGAGTTTTCCTCGAACTGAATGCAAAAGCAATAAATCCTAGTGAAGATAAAAAACAACATACATTTTTAATAATTTTATATGAAAATAAAAATAATTCATGGATGGGCCAACGACAAACCATATCAACCTGCTCCTTCACTGATCATAAACTGCTCTGGTGGCTTAATTGGTTAGAGCACAGCAAAAGTGGTGCTTGGACCTTGGTTGCAATCCCGGAAACAATGCTTAAACTAATAGACTCATAAATGTATAATAGTGTTATTTCTTATTTAGCAGCACTGCTTCAAAAATATTATAAATACGCTTTAATCTTTTATCAAGTTTCAAAATTTCGACCTTTATTTAACACTCTTGATAGCATCCATTAATTCATTATTTTTCAACTTCAAATTAATGAATGGAAATCAAGATATGAAAAACTTCAATACTGATTTCTTCAGATGAGAAACACACAATGATTTGAGAAGAACGTTTTCCCACTTACGAAATGTAAAATAAAGATGGATAGTAAAAATGGGTTAAATTTCATCAAGTAATAACAAATCAAAGAAAAGTAAAGTATGCCTATACTTTAGGTTTATTTAAAAAACAAAAAAAATGAGCACACTTGGGTCCAATGAAGTTCATATTAGATTCTTGTATGATTAACTTCATAAATTGGACCAAATATAGTTATCACTTTATGAATGTTGGATATAGGTACCTCATTCAAGTTGAAATATAACCTCACCCTACCATTTAACAAACTGTTTGAGCTTTTCAAAAATAAGCAATTTATAACTGTTCAAAGTTCGATCCTGGAATGAATACGACGACTTTCCATTCCGAGACTCACTTTCCTAGGTGTCAAGCAAAGAACAAACCATGGTCACTATTGTAGAGAAGGTCTTTCATCCTAACTGGAACTGGAACTATTTCACTTTCAGCTAAACACTCATTATTAGAGGTTTGCCATCCAGGTCAAAAGACATGCCAGGTAATGGGCAATAAAACAGAAAGGGAAAGTTATGGGAACCCGTTTACTGTTTACCTGTTGCAGAAGTCTAATGTTTGAAAGCAACGTAAAAATCATGCATAACTGCTTAAAAGAATAATTTCTTTTAAAGATTACTAAGATTTTAACAAGCTAATAACAATGACAGAAATATTTTATTTAAGTCTTTAAAAAAACACCAAAAATTATGGAATACTAAAAAAAAAAATGATGGGTTTTATTTTTAACATAATAAAAAATTGCAATTATTAGTTACTGAAAAGAGAGAAGTAAGTACCTCTTTTCGTTTTGTTATCAAACGCAACATTTAGATCACTCAAATGCAACGTTCAAAATGAGGCTAAGAAAACGAACTTATTCCACTACTTGTCATTAAAAAAGCAAAACTTCCACAATATATTATATAATGAAGCGGATGTTTTGGTGCGCGAGAAAGACTTTTATCGGCATTTACCCGATAAAAAAAACGCCTAGGTAGTCATGTACACTTTTAAGATCAGTAAGAATGACAGATAACAGTTGTGTATGAGTTAGCTTCTCTTAAAAATAAAAGATGTGCTAATCTTGCCATTCCAGAGGAACTAAACATACTGTGTAATGGGCATTTTTCACCTTTGAAGAAGCTAAATTTGAGGATGCCATAAAACTGGCAACACAAAACATTGCATCAACAATATCAGAAATATTTTGCGAAGAGAGTGATTTTTAATAGACTTAAATGAAACTGTGGTCAGTACGCAAGTTTATTTGGCTGTACACATACTTGATCTCAAACATTGTTGACCTCGCTTGAATATTAAGGGTTCAAAAAATAACGTATAAATAATAAAACGTCAATTATTAGTACTATAACACTTCTGTGGGTTAACAAATATTTATTGAACGAAGATATAACAATATCAATGCCAACGAATTATAATAACATAAATATTCGAGTAGGTTACAAAAATGATAACTTTATAGCACACAAACCATATGACTTGAGCTTCACAGTCAAGTCACAGACTAATAAGATTTAGAATAATTGGCCCAGTCACTCGCTATTTATGTAAAGTCGTAAAAGGACCTTCTGAAAGGTTCGAGACCCACGTGGAATCATCAAGGCCTTGAGCTCCAACAATCTAGTCCCAAACACACGCTCTGACGGTCCGCTCCAATCGCTAGTTCTTCCAACAAAGGGTTTCGGATTTTAAACCATATGTTTTTTTCTTATTAAACGATTTACCGTTACAGTACAAACAAGTATAAAAGATCTAATACAAAGATTCTAGTGCGATTCGCGCATCACTCAACTTTCACTTACAGTCCTCCTTTCTTTGACTTCGTCGAAGAGCTTCGATATCGGCAAAACATTTTTCTTTTTTTATATGTTTAGCAATGTTTTAGTATTACGTATAATGAGAGACCGATAATTTCTACATATAACAAAATCGAAGGTACTACATAGGAAGAAAATTTCCATTCCTCAGATAACTCATAAAAATAGCTTATTGAATAAGTATATTAGAATACATAATTCTCATTATATGTAACGATGAGTATAATCAAAATCGTTTGAGCCGTTTTTGAGAAAATCATAATCAACCCAAAAATATGGTAACATTTACGAAACAAAGTGCTCCCTACGTTTATTAATTTTTTAAGAAATCTTTGCTCTCCCATCGCGGGCATATACCTATCTAGAATAAATAATTTCCGGTTCTTACGGTGTATTGTTTTTAATCTAGATTGCTATTTCAACACAAACAGAGAGGCTACCACCGCGGGCCTTATTGAATAAATATATTAGAATACATAATTCTCATTATATGTAACGATGAGTATAATCAAAATCGTTTGAGCCGTTTTTGAGAAAATCATAAACAACCCAAAAATATGGTAACATTTACGAAACAAAGTGCTCCCTACGTTTATTAATTTTTTAAGAAATCTTTGCTCTCCCATCGCGGGCATATACCTATCTAAAATAAATAATTTCCGGTTCTTACGGTTTATTGTTTTTAAGCTAGATTGCTATTTCAACACAAACAGAGAGGCTACCACAGCGGGCCTTGGTTTAAAGGACTCGAGGGGAAGTCAAAATTTTTCATGATCGCAATACTTTCCCTTATATGTATCTCATATATAGCTAAGTAGATGTAATTAAAGGAAATTTATGTGACTAACCATTTTTAGCAATCATTATTGTTTTAAATGTGACTAAATCTAGATTTTCAAAATAAATTTTTATTGTCCATAAATTAATTCAGCATTATTTTAGTTTTGTTGGGTACTTAAGTATTATTTGTTGTGAATGTACTCTGTTTCATTTTTGAGCACTTTTCATTTCGTACGTTCGTTCTTTGACATCTGAATAGCCAGGGCTTTCCATCTTCTTCGTTACTGGCAAGGGCAAGAAAAGTGAAACCCCCTTAACAAAGTGCTCTTGTCCCTATTCCCTGGAAGGCCGCCACCCTGGGTGAAACAACAAGAAGGTCCTAACAAATAGCCACCACCCACCCCCTGCCCACTCTCCCTTTCTTAGAGGGCTATAAAACTATCGCAGGGCTAACATCTCCTTCCACAGCTATCATAGGGCAACCATTAATTGTCCGCGTGTTCCTCCTCCTTTGTTGCTGAGCTGGTGTCTCCCGTCCCTTCTTGGCAGTTGGTGTTCGTGTGCTCGAGGTACTAACAAGTCTTTTGTGACCTTCCTCTTTTATTTACTGCTCAGGAACGTTTGAAAGCTAGCTACAAACGAACTCCAGATGTTTATGACAATAGGACAGGGAACAAGAAGCCTTAATTAAAAAAACCTTTGCAAGAAACAATGAGAAGAGGTGGGGACCTAGTAACTGATTTTGTCTGGGTGAGTTGAGCATTTGCCGAACCATTGCATTTGTCGCAATCGCTGCAAAAATAGCGAAATGGATGCTGTAAAAAAAAAAAAAATGCTTTTGTATATGCTCTATGTACGCCCCACTAGAACTTATTGGTGTTATACATTGTGGTTAATCCATCAATTCAAATTGAGATTGGTTAAATTAACAAATATTAATGTCTTTACTCACATCAATGTGATCAAAGTGTTTTCCCTAGTCTTTGTTTGTAGGTACATGGTAAAACTGAGAATGCAGTTGAAACTTCACATGTGATTATCCAAAAAAACAGTTTTAGTTGTGACCATCTTCTTGCCGACGTGCGACATGATGCAATTCTAATTTTAATAGAGTAGTAAAGTTCAATAAATATGAATTAAGAAGAAATCCTCACGTTTTTTTTTAAGAAACCTTTCGAAGAACTACAGTCTTGATCTTTAACCTCAGATCAGAAAAAAATGGATAAATAGAGTCTTCTTAATCAATATTTTATGATAAAACGTAGTTTTGAGAACATCTGGTCGATCTTGGCCTTAGTTAAATTCATAAATGCAAAATTTTACCGATAACCTATACTTTCTAAATGCCGATAACATGCATTTTGAAATAATCACTAAACGGGTATGCGCTTACAAGGACAACAAAAATGGTCGATTATTTTATAATGATATTTGAAAGAGAGCAAAGGTCAGAAAAGTCAGAATGAACGAGCTACGAAGTTAGAACTAAACTAATTCCGTCCTAAATCGTAACCATTTTGTTTTAATTGACGTCTCTCGTATACAGTTATTTGCTAAATTTCTAATTATAATTGAGAGGGCATGAATAATGTATGATATATTCTAGTTGGGACAAGTGGAGCCGTTAACAATACAACGGGCGGCCCGCGATAGCTGCTTTACAACCGACGTTTACTGTTATTTTCACGGCCTCATATAAATTATAGATCAGTACTGACAGCTATTTAAATAATAAGCCTACAACAATCTTTAGCACCGCTCAAAGTTTAATGTGTTCCATTTCGCCTCCTCTTAACGAGTCGATAAAGAGCCGATGTTTCAATAAGATAGGCCCCTAGCGTATCTCCTCGACCTGACCTTGCTATCTTTAACATATGCCACGATTAAACCGTGATCTTATTATGAAGGATCCGTCACCCATTTTGCGTTGCCCCCTTGCGAAAACAACGAATTGGCGGTTCAAAAATTAATTAGACGAAGTTATTGGTAACGGTTTCAATTACTAACAACTTAAAATTTAGTCTTGTTTTATATTTAAAAAAAAAATAAGAGTTAGAAGAAATGAAGGCAATATGGGAGATAAAATTGAGTACTATGGTTTTCCAGCAGATAGCAGCACGTTTATAAGATGAAATTTCTTAAGTCTCATAAAAAAAAATTGATAATAAAATAGGGAGATAAATATGTAAATACATATGGAGAAAACCTCAGTTCGTTGAAGCGCCCCTACTTACACTTTACATATTAAACAACTGTTCGTTTAAATTAAAAATAAATCAACTCATTATGCCAGTAAGATACTATTCCTCTCACCATATCTTTTCAATACATCATTTGTCCAACTTATTTTTATTTGTTTTTCTTTGGTTTAACGCCTCTATCCAAATCGAAATTGTCATTGGCGTCAATAACTAAATTTTATATTCTGTTGTAGTAACCGGTAGTCTTCAAGAATGGAATCGTTGTAGGCGGCACTTTTTCTACATCTCTCTCAGTGCCGCTCTTAAAGATCTCGAAAGGATTTTCTTTCTTAGTTAGTTTTTCATATTGAGGACATTCATTAGCAAGTTTTTTAAGGTTTAAGGAGTGCGCTTTTCGATTGGCGCAAATTTTCTCATTCAAGGATTATTCAAATTAATATTCAAATTATGTGATTTTATATGTGTTCCTTCTTTAATATAATGCATCATTATGTATATTTTATTATATCTACAGTACTCGGCCTGAGAGCTAATCCCAGCCTGGTGCTGTAAAGAACCACTTTCGATACTAGTCCAACGCTATACTTATTTATTTAAATGCTTCTAAAAATACATGCATAAAATCATAAAATTCAAATAATAATCGAAAATATTCAGACTTATTACAAAAGCATCTTGTAATGTTTCAAACAGAATTTTACATATTGAACTGATCGTGCTAACTGAGATCAAATAATTATGGAAGCGCTCTAACCTTTGAAATAAATTCTGTAGATATGGTAGAATAACCTACACCACCAGTATCTTTGAATACATCAGAAGAAGGTTAAAAATAAACCGTCGACTTGCAAGTTCTTTACTGGGTACCAAAGGCTTGAGTATGTAAATACCCCAATAGCAGGCAAATATTTTTTATCTTTGAGCTTTAGCTCCCTTAGACTACTGGAATTATATAAATAAATAAATTTATAATTGGCAAGTGGGAACTATGATAACAAATTCAAGGTCCTGAGTAGTTGTGATTCTCGAAAAAATCCTTTATAATTAAGTTTAAAATTCGCTTGAGGAATCTATTGTCATTCCGTATCGGTAATTTTCATCGATTGTAAAGGAATGATTATTCCTTTTGAAGTTATAAAGTTGGCATATTAATGTTACAGGTCCATATATCGCTATGAGATGACTATATTCCGACCTAAGAGAGGGAGATAGTTTTTTTTTTTTTTTTTTTTTTTTTTTTTTTTTTTTTTTTGGCATTGGATAAATCCATACAGCCAGGGTTAAAGTTGTAATCTAATTTCTATTAAATGAATTTCTTAATAGATTTCAAGTAATTTACAACGCTAACTATCTGTTCCCCACTGCTCAGTGACAATATTTCTTTGTATGTTATATTACTATTGCCGAGGGCTTCTAAAAGTACTCTTCTATGGGGTTCGTAGGCGTTACATTCCATTATAATATGGTAGAGTGTTTCGGGAGCACTGCAATTTATACATTGGGCCGAGTTCGAAATCCCTATTCGATGTAAATAGCTGTTACATAATCCATGGTTCGACCTAAGTCTACAATATATTTTTACTTCATCTCTATACAGATTTATTGTTGAAAACCATGGCTTACGTGAAATATTTGGAAATATTGATTTATAATGATGGCCTGTTTGAGATAATGTATATTGTTGTTGCCAGGAGTTCCTGCTATCTTCCTTAATAGCTAAATAAAAATCAGTATAGGGGACCGAAATGTTTACTGGCTCGCCTGTATATATAGCCTCTTTTGCTAAACCATCAACTTTTTCATTTTCTGAAATCCCTACGTGAGCCTTGACCCATAGAAATATAATCTGTTTGTCATTTTTCAATGATTCGTAATGTAATTTAATAATGTCCAATAGGACTTTGTTATTGTTTATGCTTTTAACGTTATTTATTGCTTGTAATGAGCTTAAGCTATCTGTTAATATTACAAAGTTGCTTTTTTCCGACTTCATAATATATTTTAGGGCTTCTAGAATAGCGTATAATTCTGATGTGAAGGATGAGCAGCCTGGCGGTAATTTAAACTTTGCGATATGTTTGAATTTTGGAACGTACAATGCGCTGCCTGATAAGTTGCTTATTTTCGATCCGTCGGTATAAATGCAAATGTGGTTTGGCCAATTATCAGAAATAACGGCTTTTATTTCCTGGTTTACTGCTATTTGAGGTAAAGAATTTAATTTTTTGTTTATTATTATTTTGAATTTTTGAAAGAACGTTTCGAAGTCAACCGAGAACTGAGGTAGTATATTAGCCTGATGAACGTGGTCTAGATTTTTTTGGTATTTTATGAAACTATTATAAATAAGTGGTGTGTATTTTTTTTTCTGCCAATAAGCCTTGCTTAATATTAGTACGCATAAGTTCACAATTTTATTATAGCATATAGGATTTCTTGCTTTTACTTTGAACATGATTTTATCGCTAATTAATTGTCTCCTAACTTTTAATGGCATTTCTACTGCTTCATTTAATATTATGTCTATTGGGGTGGACTTAAGGAAACCTAAGCATATTCTTAAACATCTATTTTGTATAACATCTAGTTTTTTTAATGATGTTTCTGTCGCTTCGCCGTATATAGCTGCTCCGTAGTCGAATATTGCCCTCACAGTAGCCCTATAAAATAGTAACGTAATATTTGGATCCGCACCCCATTTGGCGTTCACACTAATCATTCTTAGGGTATTAACCACTTTTTCCGATTTTTTGATGATTTCTGCAATGTGCTTATTCCAATTCAATTTCCTATCGAAATACATCCCCAGAAATCTGACACTAGGAGAGCATGGAAAAGTTATTCCCTCCAAAACTATTTCGTCCCTTAGTGGAAAAATGTGTTCCCTACTGAATGGGCAAACTACTGATTTCGTTGCCGAAATTTCTATGCCACTGTCGAGTAGCCATCGTTTAAAACCTTTCATAGCTTCATTTAACAGCTCTATCGCACTATTTGTATTTTTATGAGATGTGTATAGGCATATATCGTCAGCGAACTGAAGGATTGAAACTTCAGCCGGGATATAATTTCTTAAGTCGGATGAGAAAATTATAAATAGTAAACAACTTAGAATTCCTCCCTGAGGAAGTCCTATTTTCGCGTTTCTAGTTAAAATTATTGAATTATTGACTTTTAAATATATTTTTCTATTATCTATTAGATTAATTATAAAATCTATAATTTTACGTGGAATTCCGATTTTGATCATATTTCTTGCCAATATATGTATGGGGACGGTGTCGTATGCTTTCGTTATGTCAAGAAATAGAGCTATTGTTTTTTTCCCGTTAGTAAATGCAATTTGTATATCGGTATGGAGCGCCAATAGACTATCGATTGTGGATTTTCCTTTTCGAAAACCATATTGGTAGTTTGGTAATTTTTTATTCGATTCTAACCACCATTCTAGTCTGAATTTGATCATTCTTTCAAATGTTTTCAGGATGCAAGAACTTAGGGCAATGGGTCGGTAAGAATTAGCGATTTTAGGATCTTTTCCTGATTTAATTATTGGTATTACGCAATATTCCTTCCAAGAATCCGGCACCAAGTTTGTTTCCCATATATTGTTAAATATGTTTAGGAGGCGATTTTTTAGTTCGAATGGTAATTTGCTTAACATTATGTAGTGGATGTTATCTAGTCCCGGAGCTGTATTATTGTTATCCTTTAGTGCATTTAAGAGCTCTGGTAATGAGAAATTTGATAATATTTTATTGTTATCTGATTCCCTTGATATACAATTATTGCTATTATTAATAGTTGAATCGTCAGTTATATTGTTATTTTCTGAATACGGTGTTATATTACTAATTTTGTCTAAATCGAATGGGATGCTAACCAATGGGGGGGCCAACTGATCTATGAATTCTTCACACCATTCGCCGATAGTAGTGGAGAATTTATTATTTGTTTTCCGTTTGTTAAGTCGTGATAACTTATGCCAGATATCTCTAATAGGGGTATTTTTATTTATCGACGAGCAAAATGATTGCCATGATTGTCTTTGTTTTTTACGGGTGATATTTTTAAACTGAGCGTCTGCCTTTTGATAATTTATAAGGTTGCTGGTGGAAGGGGATTTTTTGTACGTTCTGAAAGCATTTTTTCTGTTTTTTAGGAAATAAGAACATTCCTTATCCCACCAATTTTTACTAAATTTATCTTTATAAACCATTTTGTATTGGGGAATTGTTTGTGTGCTTATTTCGTTAAGATAATCAATAAACTCTAAATAGGTTGGTGTATCTGATAGGGTAGAACAATTAGAATTGGCGGTAGTTTCAAATTCATCCCAGTTTGCTGACTTAATTATCCATTTTCTTGTCGAATGCAGAATCGGAGTTGTATAGGGGTTATTGATTTGATAGGAAATGTTCATAACTATAGGTAAGTGATTTGATCCTAAGGGCTCATCATATACTTTCCATTCGATTGTATCAGCTATATTAATCGTACAAAAAGTGACGTCCAAACAAATATTTTTTGATTGACGAATGTTATTTACTAAGGTAGGTGAGCCGTTGTTTAAGCAAATCAAATTTGAATTTTCTATTGCCGAAACTAGATTGTTGCCTTTACTATCACAATTTTCACACCCCCATTGATAATGATGGGCGTTCACATCTCCACCTACGATTAAAGGACTTCCAAAACTGCTTATCAAATTTTCCCAATCGGATTTGGTTATCGAGTGTTTGGGCGGAACGTATAAGGATACAAGGTTGAGCTTGTGTTTATTATCTATTGTTATTTGGATCGCTACAATTTCTATATTATTTATTTTATGGAAATTTAAGATTTGATTGAAATAGAATTTCGATTTAATTATGATTGCGACTCCTCCGTATCCATCTGGTCTATCCTCCCTAACTACATTGTAACCATGGATGTTTACGTATCTATTGGGTTTAAACCACGTCTCTGAGATTAAGGCGATGTCTATTTTCTCCGTGAAAAGAAATGATTCTAAGCTATTTTTGTTCGAAATAGCTGATCTAGCATTCCATTGCATTACTTTTATTTTTTCGGTCATGAAAGATTCTGAATCAGTCATAGAATTAAAATTTTATTTTAAATTTATTATTTTATTATATTAAATAGCTTTTAATAAATAATTAAAAATTATAATTTTTTGTATATATTGAAATTTTTAATTTAGTTAAAATTTATTTGATTGCGATTATATTTGAAGGCTTTCGCTTCTATCTCTAATCATATTCCTAATTTCTTCTTCGGTTATTGAAAAATTTTTGTTGGATATTATTGTATTTATTATTGAGAATATAGCTTCTGAAACTTGATGTGTTTTCGGTGGTTTATTGTAAAGTGTTCCGGAAGGTTTATTTTTGGGGATATTACTATTTGTAAATATTGGGGTTGTTGGGTACAAAGGGGCAGAATAGCTATTGTTTATATCTCTTGTTTGTTGAATCATGTCATTCCCGTCTTGTTTTACTGGACTGGTGACCCTAAGTCTTTTGTTTACGCTTATTTTACTTTTAATAAATGAGTTAGCTTTGAGATTAGAATTTATTTTATCTGCGTGATCTAGGGTTGGAAAGGATTCCGGAGTTTGTCTTAGAACGGCCCAACTGTATGATTTTCCTTCTAAACAATTTTTTGCTTCTAAATAGGTTAAATTTTGATTGGCCATTAGTTCTTTAATCTTTTTTTGGTTATTGAATTCAGGGCATAGATTTTTGGCTAAAGAAGAATGATTCCCATTACAATGTACGCATTTTAATAAAGTACCTGGAGTGCACTCTTCCTTAGTATGTTTTTCGCCACAGACTGGACACCTGGGCTTTGTACTTTTACACTGGGTGGTGGGATGCCCATATCGGAAACAGTTCTGACACTGTATAACAGATTGAATGTAACGGTGCACCTCACACCTGACATAATGTATGCTAATATAATTAGGTAAAAATTGACCTCTGAAAGTAATTAAAACAGTACCAGTCGGTTTATATTCGTGTTCTTTTGTGATGTTGTTAAAAACTTTCTTATTGAACCTTTTAACACCGATAATTTTGAGGGATTCGGAATATAACGTTTTAGCATTATTCAGGATGTCTTCCTCCGATAAATTTATATCTACACCCCTTATCACGCCTTTTCTCTCCAGCATAAATTGCGGGATATATACTACAAAGTTTTTTGTTTTTAAAATTTCCGATGTAACCAAAGCGTTCGCGTGTACTCCCAACCTGGTTTCTACTTTTATTCTATTGCGTCCTGTTCTATTAATTGCCAAAATATTATTGTATATTTCCGGACTCGATTCATTCAGTAATTTCCCTATGGTCATAGGGTGAATACGGCTTATTCCGGCACCATCGTTCGATTTGCTTTCAATAAAAACGCAATAAGGCCCTAAATCTCTTTCTTCGTATAGACGCTGTGTTTTATTCATATGGTCAATATTTTTATTTATTTCGATTTCAGGACTATTTTCTACTAGGGTCGTGTTTGAAATATGTTTATCAACCCCTTCCATTTCTACTTCGGTTGTATTTAAATTAACGGGTTGTTCCTGAGGTACATTATTGAGTAAACTGTGTGATATATCTGGTGGAATATCATTTCTACCATCACTGGAACCTGGCATTGTCGATTCTAGTAATTAAATTAAATAATGCTATCGAAAATTAACACAAAGAAACAAAAAAGTTATCAAATAATGGTCTAATATAACTTAAATAATTGAATAATACTGTTAAATAAAAATAAAAAGAAAATAATTGAAACTGAATGTCTTATCTGGCCTGAAGCCTGCTAATTCTACGGAGCTCCTCACTGTTCGAAGGTTAACCACAGACTGGAGGGAGATAGTTGAGTTAAAAGGAACAAGAAATGCTTTCAAGGCGTTTAAGACAAGCCGCGATAAGGTGAATAAATAACTTTGCCGTGAGTATCGCCTAGGGACCGCCGGCAGCAATTGAAGTCTTCGATCGCCCTTATCATATCGCCTCCTCCCTCAGCACTTATTAACGGTCTTACGACCTTTGTCATACAGTATTAGAAGAAGTATTTAGAAAAACAAAAATGTATAAATCATATCCTTTTCTATATTAGTAGTAATCAGCGTGGAATTGATGTAAAAAATGAATTCAACTATTAACTTACATTATAAGGATAAGGATTTTAACAGTTATAAAGGATGTTAACAGGTACTGAATAAGTGTATAGCCACTGCCATGACTCAGATAATAAAGATTAGAAAAAAAAAGACATGTTACAGTTGCTGGAAAAATCAGACAATTATTATGTCTGAATAACCACCCTCATAAAAAAGTCCAGTTGAATTACATTGATTTATACACGACTAAAATAAATGGAACTGGATTTTATTAAAACCATCAGGCAGAAGTAAAGATATGATGTTTATGATATTCTTTAGATATTTCTTTCAATTTCGAAAGTTTCTCACATTTTCTCAAGCAGATTCACAATACATCGCAGTATAAAGTTGGAATTAAAATATTGTGACGGGCTCCTGGGTTAGGCCAAGTATTTCATTTGAAATATGTTATGCAGAGATACATCGAGAAGTAACTGTTTACAAAATTCAATACATAGACATTTAGTACATGACTAGTGAAGTTATAAACGCGAGCATCTACAGGTAAGTGGTTCACCACGTCCAAGAAAAGTATTATTATTTGAACATAAACAAGGAACCTCCCCTATGTTTTTTTTATTAATTTTAGAAAATATTAAAATGAATGATAAATCGTACTTGAGATAGTTGTAAACTTGACCCAATAGTTCTCCCTTCTTAGAATGTGAGAGCTCGTAAAAGTTCGTAAAAGGAAATGTATGGCTCCTCGTTTTTTTAATGAAATTTTTTATTAATTGGCAGAAAGGATGCAACTACTTCAGAGAAATGTTGTTTACCTCATTTTGAATAAAATGTATCTCGGCTACTCATATAACGTTTCTAAACGAACCGATATCTTTTGATGCATTAAATCATTGATGTGCTTAACCTTTTGATTTTTTAAAAAGGATCGTTCATATGCATGCAGGAATGTAAAAATCAATTTGTAGAGAGAAATTTAGAACGGAATTTAATCTCGAATGCAGAACAAGATCAGTAGTAAATGCATATATTTTTTAACGTACAGCAAAATTGCCGGTTACTGATAAGACAACATGCAGAAAGGAGAAAATTTGCTTACGAATTGGTACTCAAAGGTAAAAGCAGACCGAAAGAGACGAGACGGAAAGAATATTTTTCTGAGATGAGAGATAGATTTATGCCATCAAGGAATTTATGCAGTTTACGGCATCACTAGTTTATGAAGATATATCGATGAGGCTGTGGAGGAGGAAGATTTAAGCCCTTTAAAGGGATACAAAGCCTTTTTCAACTGTAGCAGTAAACTATCAAATGAATGCCGCACACTGACTCGGCCTTATCCAGTATCTTGTGCAGCTCTTATCTACCTATATCTCCCGTGGTAGGTTAGCTATGCGCATCGGCTCTTCGCTATACCTACCTCAACTCCTTTTCCTTTTTCAGGCGTTTCTCCATGGGAATAACTTTTTAGCTTCTTTGTTGAAAATATATTTTATGATTATAATGCGCTCCAGAATGTTTATTACGACATTGGATTGCAGTTCCGATAAGGATTTCGATTATTCCAGGAATGTATAATTTCTCTCATTGCATACCTGTACGGTAAAACTTCATTTGGACGTTTATTTTCAACCGGAATGTACTACTCCATAAAGGTTGACGCTATAACATTAATATAAAAAAATAAGATTTTTATGAAACTTAAACCACTTCAGTTAGAAGAAAAATCATTAAAATTAATTTTGCTCTTTATTTTTCGGCGCTCAGAATTTCTCTTTAAAATATTTTTTTTGCTAAGATAAATACATCAAAGGAAACTTTTCTAAAAACCTTTCTAACCTCTTGAGATTTTTTTTTTAAATAAATACATAAAGTTAACAAGTATTCAATTTTAGTAACCCGGGATTCTATAATTAAAAATGTATGTATTTTAGAATTTACGTTCTCCGTATTGTTTAAGTGGATACTATTTGTGTTATTTATATTAAACTCTAACTAATGTGGGTTAAACAAATTTTATTAAAAAAAAAATAACAATTTTCAATGCAACACAAATTATGAGAACACAAATCATTAAACAGGTTACAAAAAGGATCACTTCGTAACACAAAAATAACCATATTAGATGAGCTTCGGAAAACGTCAAACTCTCCGGTCCATCGCTCCTTATATTTAGTCGTGAGGAGAACAGCCTCAAAGGTTCTAGGCCAGCGTAGATGGTCCTCGAACATCGTAGTCACAAACATGTACAATAACCGTTTGTTCCAACAAGTTAGTTCGTTCTAACAACAAGTCTAGAGCTATTCTAAACCATATGTTTTGTGTTTTGTTTCACATTACAATATTTAAAATAATCGTTTTATTTACAGGGAGTACTGACACACGCGGGTTAATCACATTCCCATAACTGTCTTATTGTAATAAACCTTGTTAAATCATGTTTGTTAAATCATTAATTACACAGGCCAACGATGAAAAAACTTTTTTAATGAAAATACCTTATTCTTATGTTGTTTAGGTTGCTGAATCCAAATATGATGCTTAAAAAGTTGTATCACCCACCATTTATTCACATTTTATAGTTAAATTCATGAAATAAAGAAACATTTTTAGAATTTAACAGCTTTTTCATAGTTAAGATAACATGAAAAAATAGGTCTAATGAACATAGATGATGTTGGCAGCACTGCTGAAACACATGCTAAACAGCTGATGTTTTGTTTATTTTCAACATAACCTCACTTTTACGTTTCCTGTACATGTGCTCAGTGCAATGTCTCATCGCGGCTGTAAAAACTCTGCTGACAGTTTTTGTTATATTTGTGGTGAGTTTGTTATTAAAAAGCACCAAAGAAACATTACAGACTTTGTGAAAAAGGTTTATCTAGCATACTTTGGAACCAAACTTGGAGACCAGGATAAACCTTGGGCACCGCATAAGGTATGTTATGTATGTGTTGAAGACCTCAGGAAATGGTCAAAAAAAGAGAAAAAACACTTTAAATTTGCTGTTCCCATGATATGGAGGGAACCAAAAAATCATTCCGATGACTGTTACTTTTGCAGTGTAGATATTACTGGTCATAACTCTAAGAACAAGAAGGTAATAAGCTACCCTAACCTTCCGTCCGCCATCCGACCAGTAGGGCACGGTGTAGATTTGCCAATCCCGGAACCACCAGAGGACTTAAATTCTATTGAAACAGAAGTATTTTCTGATGTACAGTCGGAGTTAGATGAACACGATGAAGAATTCCAATG
The DNA here is from genome assembly GCA_911387785.2 of Aelia acuminata. NCBI lineage: Eukaryota > Metazoa > Arthropoda > Insecta > Hemiptera > Pentatomidae > Aelia > Aelia acuminata. The sequence goes on along the minus strand of OU426978.1, from coordinate 103,890,322 downwards.
TGTTACAGAAAATGTAGAGCCTAAATTGTTCACTCAGGTCGAGCTTAATGACTTAGTTAGGGATCTGGGCTTAACAAAAGAAAAAGCTGAACTGCTTGGCTCTAGGCTAAAAGAAAAGAACTTGCTGGCGGCTGGAACCAGCTTTCATGTGTATAGGAAGAGAGAACAACAATTTTCGAAGTATTTTGAACAAGAGGGTGATTTGGTGTACTGCTCAGACATTCATGGTTTAATGAATGAGTTTGGAATTGAATACAAAACAGAAGATTGGAGGTTGTTTATTGATTCATCCAAAAATAGTTTGAAGGCAGTTTTACTACACAACGGTAACATGTATGCCTCTGTACCTGTCGGTCATTCTGTACATATGAAAGAGAGTTACGAAAATCTAGAAATAGTGTTAAATAAAATAGGTTATTCTGCACACGGTTGGTTGATATGTGGTGATTTGAAAGTTACGTGCATGCTCCTTGGTCAGCAAGGGGGTTTTACCAAATTTCCATGTTTCTTGTGTGAATGGGACAGTAGAGCTCGGAATCAACATTGGTGCAGAAAGAACTGGCCTGCTAGGGAGTCTTTAAAGCCTGGCGAGAAGAACATTTTACGCAAAAACCTTGTAGATCCAAAAAACGTGCTTCTACCACCACTACATATTAAGTTAGGTCTCATGAAACAGTTTGTAAAGGCTTTGCCTAAAGATGGGCTTTGTTTCAAATATCTCTGTCAGAAGTTTCCACACCTTTCAGAAGCTAAACTGAAAGAAGGCGTCTTTACCGGGCCTGATATTAGAAAAATGATGTTTGACGTTAACTTTGAATCCACAATGACCTCAAATGAAAAAGAAGCATGGGTTTCATTCAAGCAAGTTGTCACCAAGTTTTTGGGAAATAAAAAAGACCCAGAATATAAGGCTATTGTTGCTAACATGTTAAAAAAATTTGAACAGTTAGGATGTTTGATGAGCCTGAAAGTTCACTTCTTGAGCAGCCACCTCGATTACTTCCCAGAAAATTTAGGAGATGTTAGTGAGGAGCAAGGTGAGCGTTTTCACCAGGACGTTAAAGTGATGGAAAAACGTTACCAGGGCCGCTGGAATACCAACATGATGGGGGATTACTGTTGGTCACTTCACCGGGAAGTTCAGCAAGCTATTCATCGCAGGAAAAGCTACACAAGAAGCTTCAAGGAAAAAAGGGAAAGAAAATATAAAGCAATTCCAGTTGACAAGTGAACCTTGTATCATCACATAAAATTACTATTCCAAGTATTTTACTGTAAATACAAACCATTTTTACGATTCTACAGTGTTTCATTGATTTCCCTATATACTGTAAATGGGTATTAGACTATATAATAAAATACATTTTGCTTGGAAACTAAGGGTGATACATAAAAATTACGAGCAGATTTGGATTCAGCACATAAAAATCTATCAAGATCAGCTATTAAAATTAAAAAAGTTTTCAAAAAGGTTTTTTTTGTTGGCCTGTGTTATTTATTTAAGAAGCGAGCTTTTGAACATTTTTCACTTTTGTTATATACGCTTTTATTCCATAAGTTTCTTTCTTTTTTTACTTTCACTTACCTATATATGAAATATACAGTAAGTGGAAGTATTGCGATCGTGAAAAATTTCGACCGGTTTTCAACAGAAATACACGTTTTGGGGTCCCCTGAGTCCAAATGACCAAGTCCCGCGAAATGGTCTGTGTGTGTGTGTGTGTGTGTGTGTGTGTTTGTGTGTGTGTGTGTGTGTGTGTGTGTGTGTGTGTGTGTGTGTGTGTGTGTGTGTGTGTGTGTGTGTGTGTGTGTGTGTGTGTGTGTGTGTGTGTGTGTGTGTGTGTGTGTGTGTGTGTGTGTGTGTGTGTGTGTGTGTGTGTGTGTGTGTGTGTGTGTGTGTGTGTGTGTGTGTGAACAGACTAGCTCAAAAACTATAAAACGTGCAATTTTCTCAAAAACGGCTCTAACGATTTTGATTAAACTGAGTATTTGATGTATTTATATGCCCGAGATATGACTGCAAAATTTTCATCAAAATTTATCACCCGGAGGGGGGACTTTACTTTATAAATTTTATATCATTTTCACGTGTTTTTTTTTTTTATTTACTCAAAAACGGCTTTATCGATCTTGATCAAACTGGGTATTTGATGTATGTATATGCCAAAGATGTGTTACCCAACATTTCATCAAAATTGGTCAAACGAAGGGGGCACTTTATTTCATAACTCTTTTACAACTTTTTACCTTTTTTTCGATTATCTCAAAAACGGTTTTAACAATTTTCATCAAATTCGTCGTGTTTAATGACAATGAGGTGTTCTTTAATATCAGGTAAGCTTTATTATTATTAAAATGTTCTGAGGGGGCTTATATGAGGAAGGGGTCTTTTTTATTTTCCTATTAAGTACCTTTGTATTTGTTTATATGGAGAAATTATCTGTTTCTCGTTTCGCCTAAAAATAAGAAATGGCTAAATATGAGATATGATAAAAATCAAGTAAACACATAGAGGAGAAAAAAAGAAAAATATTCAGTCAACTCATAAAACACGTTGAGCCCACTCATGCAGAGTACGCCTTTAATGACAGACCATTGTTCATAATTAAAACCAATCTGTTCATTTAATGGAAATTATTTGTTTCATGGTAAATGAAGTTTTCAACAACTAATTAGAGAATTATAAAATCAGACGACTTGGAGTATTATGCTTGCATTGCCGAATTACCACAAGCTTTTATTTAATAATAAAAAAACTAGTGTTTTTGTAGAGCAAACAAAAAGAAAAAATAAGAAATGAATGTGGAAAAATGTGTCTTTGAGAAGTGGCAATTAACAAAACACACCAATTTCTAATTTAAGTAAGTTGGTAAGTGAAAGTTTTGTGTTGCGCGCACGCACCAGATGTTTTTTTTTTTTTTTTTTTGTACATTTTCTTTCTACTTTCACTACCAAAGATTGCAGGCAACTTGAGGTGATGCTACTTCATTAAACATTGTAAACGAACTTAACTTAAACATTGCAAGCAAACTTCAATTGATGCTACCGGTTATAAGTAGAGGTGATGAATTCTATTATATTTCCTGATATTGATTCTCCGACTTCTGATTCAAGTTAAATTTGACTATAGAAATTAATGCATCTTAAAATATATGTAAGAGGATGAGGGGTGGGAGTGGATAAACTAGTGGCTAAGAGTAGAGTGATAAGGTATAATTAATTACGAAGGGTCTTTTTATAATAATCTGATACGGAGGGGCCACTTTATGCCTTTTGTTACCTGATTTAATAGGTCACTGATCAAATCAGTTGACGCAAGTAAGTCCTTCACTTCTCTGTTAATATAATCTTTACCTATACAAAGGTTTTTCTTGTACATCGTTTACCTGCTAAACCAGTCATTATGTTTGATCAATTTCTTCAACCTTCCTTCTCTTTTTCTTCTATTCTTAGCTCACATCATTTTTTTTTTCTTTGCTTCCCTACACCGGCATCCAAGCTATTGAGTTAGATTTAGTCGTGCCTCTAGTCTGTCGGGTCACTAATTGCACCATCACACCGTTGAAGCCTCCGGGTCACAACAAAGCCCCATGACCCTCCAGATTTTAAAACGGTGATAAAACATGGGCAAAGTCGACAGGCAACCTTTTAATCTCGACTCTCATCACCACCTGGGCTCTCTGAGGTGAGATTTTTATAATAGGCACCTCCTAAGAGAGATAAGTATACTATTTATATTTCTTTAATTGATTTAATTGTACTTTATCTGTTTTAATTAAGGGGAATGAATGTCGAAAAGCTCTCAATCTTAACGAGCAATGATAAACGAATGCAAGTACCACTAGGGGTCTGGTGTCAATATTAAGTATGTAAATTTACATATTTTGTCAAGAGATATCAAGAAATATTCTTTTGGGTTCGAATGCATCTATTTAAAAACATGTTTGTACCATTTTTTAGGAATAATATAATTTTTTAACTGTTCTTTCTATCTTTTTAAATAAATAAAAACATGCCTCTGATATTGTTTAAACAAATAATAATGATACGGATGTATCATACCAGTAAATAGTAGGTTAAGCAAAATAAAGCCCAAAATGGGTTAAGTAGCTAAGAAGAAGTACGAAATTCTAAAGAATAAATTAAATATATAAGTAAGTGAAAGTAAAAATTGAGTGAATTTCAGTAGAGGAAGATAAGAAAGGCATAACAACACTGGATTTAGAGAACCTATTTTTTTCAGATTGGAAAAACAAAAAAGATTAAAATAATAAGTTTCCAGTCACATTTAGTCTCTGATGGTAACGTATCAACAATTAGAACTTCTTAAAATCCGTAGTTAGGCTTTTGGTAGGGAGCAAACCACCGGGGCCCCCAATTCCAAAATTTAATGTCAAAATTTTGACACGCTTAAAAAGAAAACTACCCAGCAAATATCCACATGTCTGTACTACGTCTGCTATATTTTATAACAATAACAAAAGCCGAGCGATAGGTCTTACAATTATAGCTTATGAAAAACATACAGCCCAAAATGATTTAAGTGACTAAAATGAAGCATGGATAAAGCCAGGCATTCACTTGAAATGTAGTTATTAAAACTTTGGTAAATTTGTTGAAATCGATTACTAAATAATTAGTCAACTCTAATATCTCATCACTGATAAGACCTATTGGGTTGGTTTAATGGCCCTAATCAGTAGCCATATTTTGTTATATTTGACTCAATATCAAAGCTTGGTTATGAATTGTGAATCGGACTTTACAGCAATATTGTTTAAACGTGCCTTGAAAAGTAAGGAAATTTGACTCCACCACTTTAGTCACTGAAACATTATCGATTGCAAAATTTAAGAAAGTTTTTTTATGCCTTCATATTCTTTTCAATCAATACTTACTTCGCAATAACACAATTCATTCTTAAAGAATGAAATATTCAGAATAATATTGCTGACGAATCAAAGAGAAAAAGTTAATTCCATGTACAGTTGTCCCAGTTGTGAAATATTTCGATTTGGGTTTGTATAAAAGTATTTTCAGAGAGGTATGTCAAGGGAGAGACCCCTCTAGAGAGGCGTGTTATTTTCTCGGTGGGCGATTTGTTTGCTTTAGTGGAGGTCGGGCAGGAGAGCCGGGGAGAACTCGCCGGGAAAAAAAGGTGTCCGTGTACAGGTCACCCAACGGGAACATAGGGACAACTTGACATCCACCCTGTCTTGAAATATTGGTCCTAGCCAACAAGGATAGGCTTTTAGATAGGGCTGGAATTTTAGGTGGGGGGGGGGGAGTGAGGGGTTTGTCACCCGAAATAAATTATAGGGATGAGAAACAATTAAAGAGGCACCTGCGAGAGGCTATAAATATCGATGGAAAAAGGCGCCTTGTGAATAGGATAACAATAGCTGGTACTATAAATTAGCCTCACCAACTATTGCCGGCTACTAGTCAGTGTTTAATTGAGCTACAATAATTGTTAGATGTGCTTTCCCATCTGTTTCCCGTGTTGTCGGTCGTTAAGATGCCGAATTGCTTGGGCTAGATAAGGCTTGCTTTGTATCCCATCTGTCAAATCTTATATCTCCGCTCTCCTATTGAGTCAGATCTCTTTGTAGATTTCTTATCTGATCATTTCCATATCACGAATCACTAGATAAAAGGTCACTTTCAGAAGAATTACAATTTAAGAAAAGTTATTTCAAATTATAATTTTATCAATTACTTATGCTATTTAATATTGACAGAATTGCAGTTGACAGAAAGAGCTCCAATTATGACATTTCAGTAATTCACTTTTGGTCATATTTCTCTTAGAAAAGTTCGCACCTTATTATTCTGTAATAGTATGACAGAAATATTAAAACATAACATTTCACTAATATATAAATACGAAATAGTAATGTACGGATTTTCCAAAGAAAAATATTATCTAAAATGCTTATAAATTGGAAGTCAAATTATTGCTATTAATTTCAATTAGTGTAGACTTCTAAAGAGGTATGCGAGAGTATTCTCTGCGTCTTATTGAGCTGCCTTCACATCTGTTGGCAAAATTTTTGGGGTTATGGCGCCCTTTGCGTGTCGCCTTGAATTTTTTCGTGGCGCCACATTTAAATCTCAGGGCAAACCTCATGTTACTAATAGTTTTTCTTATTTTCCCATTCATATTCGCATTGATATATCAATACATTTTATGTTTGCAATTTTATTTAATTAATAATTAAAACTACTCGCTTTGGTTTTTCGACTAATAGTGAAAAATTATAGGCAGATACTATTTTTTTGCAATGTTGTAAAGTATATTTCAGTTTTTTCAGTGATATCTATATTTTAATGTGATAGTCAACGGTGTATTGGCTGTAGTGACTATCCGTGTATTTAAATGCACTTAGCCTGGACACTCCACCAAAATGATTATTGTATCGACACATTAATATTATTAATGAAATAATAATATTAGTTTCTCCTTCATAATTTATAACGTAACAATATCATTAATAAAAAACATCGATCGGAAAATTTTGATGGCGCCCAAAAGAACAGCGTGGCGCATAGGTTGGAATTGGAATTATTTTTCTTTTGATTTTACTATGAATTTTCTTAATTTGCAGTTTTGTCATTATACTTTCGAAACAGCAATAACATAAATCATTTAGCCTCATAGTCATTAGGCAATAATTTTTTATTAAATATTTTGCTTACATCTAAATATCTTGCAATGATAATTTTTACTTATGGTTCAGTAAAATATTAAATTGACGATTGAAAATATAGTTTTTAATCAGATGCTGGTGTAGACTTCTTGCTTCCTCAGGAATGGAAATGGGACAGTATCTGAATTGATAAACGATTATTGTTTCTGCTGCGTTCATATTGATACTTCCTAAATCCTAAATGAACATAGACGACCTATCCAAACCAAACTTTTTGTTTTAATTACTGGCACTGTCAAAAGTATATTTGTACTAGTATAGAAGAAAAGATCAATATCACATGTCATATGAGCTTTTCAGTTGACAGAATGACTAACTCGAATTTCAATATTTTAGGGTAAAGCATTTCAGATATTATTCTCTTTGAAAAATTCGCACCTTATTATTTTGTAATATTATGACAGAAATATTAAAACATGACATTTCACTAAAATATAAATACGAAATAATGTACGGATTTCCAAAGAAGAAGAGTAGAGATAATACTCTCAGATACATCTTTAAAAGTTTACATGAATTGGAATTTATAGCAATAATTTGAAGACCAAACTACGGTTTGAAGCCTTTAAAACCAACCAACCCTAAGAACTTGGGGAATCCCTGGAACAGACTATAGATTCACTGATGAATTGCGTAAGTACAATGGTATTGACAGTAAGTACGCTGGCACTGATTTACAAACCTCTTGTAAATGCAGTTTTGAGCCCCCAAACACATTAAAATTAATTTTACAAAATCGTTAAGTAAAATTTTAATTTTTGAAGATGTTTCATTATACTAACATTGCAGCGATAAGAATCAGTGAACAAAGTTTTATTGATATTTTCAAATAATTTGATTGAATAATATAAATTGTTTTATACATTTAAATATCTTATATTGCTTTTTCCTCTTCTCCAACTGTTTGTAGCCTTGTTTAGAACGAAGTATCATAATACCGAAGGAATATAAATGACTTTTAAATAATTTTTACGCTTGAAGTTCTATAAGTTTCTATAAAAAGCTCAGAGGAAAAATATTTTAATAACGAAACCCCTTTTTATGAAGTCGGCGTAATTTATTCATTTTTTATTGAGAAGAAATCCTTTTATTCTCAGGTGTTATTAAGTTAATCAAATGCAATAGATCATGTACTTATTGTGTATACGAAAATAACCCACGCATTACGTACAATTAAACCGTGGCTCACAGCTAGTTGTCAGTAACACTATTATTAATACTTTGATTAGTCAGTTGAGGCGTTCATTATTAGAATGATTGAATGATGAATAAAGTCCTTGACTTGCTGTTTTAAGACATTCAAGGTTAAACTTCAACAACACTAATTGAATTATCATGCTTTAGAGAAGAAATCTTTCTATACGGTCATATCATATGTTTTTTGAAAAAGTTAATTTTATTAAGAATTAAAGGTCAAACAAACAATATTTAATTTATTGCAACCTGCAACGAAGTATTGTACCTTATGCAACTCAACAAAAAAAGACCCTAGACGAGGTTCTATAAAAAATAAAACAAAAAAATGAAATAAAAAAAAAATAATTCTACAAACCCATACTGATAATAATAAGTTTATTTTATCATCGAAGCCTCTGAGTAATCATTAATGTACCTCAAGCTTAACCATTAAGCTCCGCTCACTTTCTTTTGTGATACCTATTTAAACTATATACTTTTAACAATATACTCTGATATAAACACACAAATAATATATAATATAGCATAATATAAACGTTTAAAGATGGTCATGAATAACAACTTATCTTATTTTGAGTTGTCACTATTCTTCCATGCCATACGGTTAAGTACTTGAGTTTCAGATATTACCTCTAAATGTAAGACATTACCATTAAGCAATGTAAAGATCAACCATAAAATACAACTAATCCCCGATGACAACCGTTACAGAGGAATAACACTCGACAACATGTCCTCCGCACAAGAAGTAACCAAAGACGATACTGAGAATGATTCACTGCAACAAGCGTACTTGTGTATACGCGAAACAAGCTGTACTAGCATCCTCCCAAGAATTATGTTCTACTATCGATGTACCCCAGCATTCCTTCGTGTTAGAAAGAAATAAGTTTCCGTAAAGCAACAGCTTACTTAACATTACATAAAGGCTCGGAACTTAAATTTTTAATAAAAAATAGAATAAAAACTGCATATTAACCATATGTAAACATAGTTTCATAGCATGATAGTGCAAAGGTAGAAATGGTATTTGAAATATGCAAAACCTTAAGGAGTTTTTTACAAAAACTTCTCAAAATAATATATGTATATATATATATACATATACATATATAGGTAAAATATAATAGGGGTAAGGAAAGGTTTTAAAAAATTAAATTTGGAATGAGAGATGAATAAGTTGTAATAAAAGTAAAATGTGAGATAATGTAGTTTACAAAAAACTTCTCAAAATAATATATGGAAATAAATGTATTTTTACATTACAGCTTTATTTTAAATCACAATAATTTACAACCCTTTTACAATTGTAAAATTGTCTCAGAAAACACTTAAAGGAAAAATGCGAACAAAACTTTATTAGTGGATAGAAACATTTAATCTGGGTACATTAGTTTCTGATGGTTGTCGATAGATGGCAGCACCCTACAATCACTCTTGTGACGTAATTTCTTCCCTCAACAACAATCCAAGTTTAGAATAAGAGTTAAATGATTAGTAATAATAAAAAAAATAAGAGATAGTACAAAAAATAATAAATAAACAATATCTTAAAAGGAAAAACACTTATATATATATATATATATATATATATATATATATATATATATATGGTATATGTATTCCTTTTAACATCCATAGGTAAAATATAATAGGGGTAAGGCAAGGTTTAAAAAAATTAAATTTGGAATGAGTGATGAATAAGTTGCAATAAAAGTAAAATTTGAGATAATGTAGTTTACAAAAAAAAAAAAAAATAATATCGACAAAAACGTAGCAGAAAAAAAATTAAAATATATCTATACATATTCTTTTAATTTTGATAAAATATAAACGGGGTAAGGTACGGTTATGCAAATAATATTTTTTACAAATAAATACAATACCAAAATTTTTAAAAATAATGATACAAAAACATTTAAACAATAATTAATTTTTATCACTTCCTCCTTAACTCATGAATAACACCTTAATATATTTTATAAATTGAGATGTAATGACATATTGATATAGATTAAATCTTAGATAAAAACAGTTAGAATTCTAAGTTTTAATCTATTTTGAATATTTTTTGGTTAAAGTTTACCTATGAATTTATCTACCCTATCATTGTGTAGTTTTAGAAACCCTCGTTTATTTTAATGATAATTTGAAATTTCGGACATTTTTAATTTATAGTAGGTAATTAAAGTTTTTTAATGGTTTATCTAGTCTTTTGTTTTAAATATTTTTGATAAGAAAATAAAAGATTGGCCTCTGCCTTTAAAAATTATAATAATAAATTTCAAATTATCACAACAAAGAAATAATTGAATTGATTCTTTCTTTTCTGTCAACGGCAGAAAAGTTATTGGGTTTTTACACTTTAAATTTGATGATAGTTATTTTAGAGCAGTTTGTAACATAAAATCTCAATAAAGAACAGACTCAACCAAAGCGGTGTTTATTTTGTTTTAAAAATTCCTGACATCAGGAGAGAGGAGACTAGTCACGACCAACTCTAGACGAGATGCTTCGTGCACTCGGATAGATAGGATAAAGTAAAACAGAAAAAAAAAATTAAAATGGCTAAAGTTAAACTTTTATAAATACTCATATTTCATTGAATAGCTTTATGTCCTGCCAATATCGTTAATAGGGAATAAAAAATTAAAAATACGATTAATCTTTAATAAAAAAAAAAAACCTCATCTTAAAAAAACTCTTAAATCACATGCACTCTTCTTAATCAAAATTCCAATATTAATGACTCAAAAATATCAAAATAATTAATTTTATACATAGTGCAGAGTAAAATCAAACCTGTACAAATGCCATCTAGGAACTGAGCCATATATAACAGATCGCAACCGATTAGGCTCAGTTAAATAGTTATTTCTGGGGATCGTAGAAAATAAATTTGGTGTTAACTGAAAATAAACCAATGGTTGTCCGCAGGAAGAACGGAGTAAGAGACATGACAACCCTCCATTAGAATAATGAACTTAGGGGTTGGCAAAAAGAAATATTAACCGAAATTTTGTCATGCCAATCTCTGTCACAACATTTAGCAATAGCTAATTTATACTCTTTCCTAAAACAAAGGTTTTTCGAATTCATCTTCAAACGACAGCCAAATTAGTTTTATTTTTTATTAATATCTTATTTTGCTCATAGTAATAAATAATGAGCAATAAAGGAAGGAAAGAAATAGAGAAACGATCTCAGGGTCTCAAGATGAGATAGAACCTATGTACATCCATCTTGATCCTTATATCTGAACGAACGATTAATATTAGTCTTTGAGTAAACCAATGAGCCCTAAAAAAAGAAGACTTCGTTGACAAAAATACCTAAAGAGGAAAGTTAAAGAAAAAGGTAGACTGGGCGATCGGAGCTGATCGGATATGAGAGGGTGGGGCTATCGAAGATGGTGGCGGGATAGGGACCTCGTTAAGACACGGCGGCCGAGTGTGAGAGTAAATAAAAAATAAATACAGCTGTGGATCGTGTGGGAGGTCGGAGATAAGATAGGAGAGGGCTTGTAGCTCATTAAGACTGTCCCGCTGACCTATGATGTGCGCAGATTGTCATCGCTCTACGATACCAGCCACTGTCCTTAATTACCTCAGCCACCTGGGTGGCGAAACCTCGGTACTCCTCAGGAACGGATACTAGGATGACAAGGAAGGAGGCGGGGATTCGAATAGAAAGCTGAAATCAAAGGAGAGTCGTATTCGATGTCGTGAGCCAACCAAGCGGTAGATCAGTCTGGTGGGCAAATAATTTCAATTAATGTTCCAACAAGCCATATCGTAGATTTAAATAAACTTCAAAGGTAGAAAGTAACGTGATTTTATAATGGTACTTAAGCCCAAGACCCTTTAATGTGTCAGAGAAATTTGGTAAGAATAACAGTATACCTAAATCAAAGCGAAAATTGGACGCATTTTCGGGGCAGCGATGAACAAGAGGGCGTGAACTGGGTGGGGGACCGACTTTACCTACTCACACAGGGTAAAATATATTTTGATATTAAAACATATTTTAAAATATACATCCCCCGTATTCCAGTGCGACAAGAAAAGGGTAAAAAACAGAAAAATGTATAGCGTAGTTTTGGTGAAATAGTATTATAATTTATAGTAAAAAAGGAACAGAGACTAAACAACATATTGAAACCCTGATGTAAACTGATAACATAACCTATCAGTGCCTTTCCTATTGATATCGAACATTAACTAAGCATTTTTATCATCATATATTATATTTCTTTTATAACTAATAATAGTTTTTATTTATGAACAATTACCTCCTGAAGAGTATATCACCATCCCTTTCAAGACTGTAATTTGCACTCACCTGAAACAAGAATAATGATTTAAATAAAAGTTCAACCATTTCTTGTGGGTAACCACTTCATTTAATTTTACATTAATTTTTAATATTTTATTTTTGAAGAGAAATGATTGGTCTCGGCCGGGATTCGAACCCAGCTCCCTCGCGTTACATGCGCGATACGCTATCCCTTTCGCCACCGAGCTCGCTCCCAAAACTAGACAACAGCCAATTAAGAGAGGAGCAGAGAGTAGTTCATGTCCCGCGGGAGACCCGGGTTCGAAGCAAGTAAAAAAATCCAATCTTCTCTCTTCAATAATATAATGTTTAAAATTTAAATAAAAAGTATAAATTGTTGCCTCTGCAAATTTTGGTAAGATGTTCATGTGATCAGTTACTTAATTCAAGATAAATATGTTCAATAATGAATAAAAGGGATAAAATGTAAACATTTTATATTGAAACAAACACAATATTTTGTTTAGAGTTATAAGCTGTAACTTAATTTTAATGATAAATATTACAATAGATACTATACAAGCTAACAAGGTTTCTAAGTAATCCACGAAAATGGGAGAGAAATAAAATGAGATAATCTCTTGCTGCAAGTACTAAGACTAACTTTTAACTATTTAATAGTTTTAACGTTATACCAATTTCATGCTTCAACAAAATTAAATTACATATGATACTAATATTTATATATTCTGTTGCATTAACTTAATTTCTGTATTAATGGGCTAATTAAAGACTGTGGTATGTAAAGGTTTTACAAATACTTTTGAGGCATAAATTTCAACGGAAATAAATAAAAACAATATAATGATTGAGGACAATTAAAAATTATCAGAAAATGATCTTTATAAAAAAATATTTTATTATTGTTTTTTTACATTAGTAGTACATAGCGACACAATAATGGTGATTGGAAGTTTCCTGGAAAACATCTAAATAATGAAAACAATGGAAAGAAGAAACAGTGGTTTAAAAATACGAATTTAAAATCGAATGTAATTCATAACTGGAACAAAATAAATCTAATATTCGGTTTATGGAGGTTTAAGTCCTGTTCGTCCATTAATGACGAAATTTCCTTTTGAATTCACACAAAGAATAATTTCCACAACAAAAAAGCCAGAAACGGGTCTTTACAACATATCAGACAACTATTTTCCAAACCTCAATTTCGAGTTAAATTCTATTTATTAATATTTTATTTATTTTTATTTTTTTAGCGTATAAAATTCTAATCTAAAATTTCAATCACATGTTTTTTTTTTTTGTTTCACGTTGCGATCCAATATTTTTTTAATCAATCTAATTTACAATAATTTTTTACTTTTAAGTGGAAAGTGAAAGTTACGTGATGCGGTATAATTTTATAATTAGTAGAGAACTAATTCAACTGAGGTAGGATTTTATCAAGTCCTATTCATTCGTCCAACAACGATTAGCCTACAGGTAACGTAATAATAGGAGAGTATAACATAAAAAACAGGAACTTAAAATAAAAGAAATAATAGACCTGTTAACAGTTGATAGCCCGAAAAGAAATAATATTATGAGGATCCATTCTCCTCTGCCTGAATGTATGTGATATCCACTAAACATTATTCAAACTGGGGAGGGGCTAGGCGAGGGGACAACAAGAACAAGAGAATATCTCCACGACAATCAGAGATATCCAAATGAGAGCTGCCGGAGTTAAAAGCTAATCCTTTGGCCGTAAATTCATTATAGCAACATAAAAAGGCTCTTCAAGGAGCTCCGATTTCAGCCTTATCGGCGACCGTATATTTGGGGGCGTGGGCTGTCTCCCGCCTCGCTCCATTATTTACACGACGCGGGATTTTCAGCTTCGTGGGGTAAAAAGTAAAAAGATGGAATAAAAAAATAAAAAATAAAGCGAGTATAAACTTTTGTGGTTCAACAGCCAGCTGTTACCGCTTCGCGAAGGACGTAAAAACGGAATGCAATAAAACAAAAACAGCCCATAAAAACGGTAATAAAAACTTATAAAAAGCTCGCTATAAAAAGGCAAATTAATTAAAAAAAAAAAACAATCGCCGAATAAAAATCTGGTAGATGGGTCATTCATATATTTTTAAACGTTTCGATGCTCAGGTGTTAGATATATTTTTACCTAAAAATAAATATTTTTACTCTAAATGATGAGAATGAGCGAGTAATAAATAAATAAATGTATTCCTTGTGAAATTAACCTGAAAAAATCATTACACATAGTAGCCAACGTTAAATTACTGTGAAATAATAATAATGAAGGCTTCTATTCAGAATTCGTTCACTACTAAGTTTCGCCATTTTACACTCCCATTTTTTTTGGTCTCGCTGCTATCACGGCAATTGAGTAGCCACGTTTCGCATCCGTAAAGGACCGATGGAAGAATAATAGTTTTGTTAATACAAATTTTTACTTTCATTTACCTATATGAAATATATAGTAAGGGAAAGTATTGCGATCGTGAAAAATTTTGACTTCCGGTTTTCAACGGAAATACACGTTTTGAGGTCCCCTGAGTCCAAAAAACCAAGTCCCGCGAAATGGTCTGTGTGTGTTTGTGTGTGTGTGTGTGTGTGTGTGTGTTTGTGTGTGTGTGTGTGTGTGTGTGTGTGTTTGTGTGTGTGTGTGTGTGTGTGTGTGTGTGTGTGTGTGTGTGTGTGTGTGTGTGTGTGTGTCTGAGTGTGTGTGCGTGGGTATTTGTTGTATGTATATGCCAAAGGTGCGACAGATAAAATTTCACATCCCGTATTATCACTGATAAAAATAAAAACTTTTATTTACCAAAAAAAAAAAATTATTTAGAGAATAAATACGTGATGCTTAAATTATTTAAAGCATTTAAGGTGTCAAAGAATATGGTATAAAATAATCTTTAATTAATTATATTTCAGCTAAAAAACTTTAGTTCCATATTAAATTTCTGAAGGCAATATAAAGTTATTTTAGAGGAACCCAAATCGTTTTCGATTTCCAGAAACGCATAAGAGACAAACTTTACTACGGGTTGTAAATATACTCCTATCGATCATGTTCACGATATATTCATAGAAAGCAAATCGCTGTAAAAAACAAAAAGACAATAAAAAAAACTCGACATTTGATGAACTTTGGTCCCTTAAAAAAAGAAATAAGCAAAAATGAATCGACAGTACTGAGAATTTTCAAGTTTCGCATTACAGATACATTATAACTTATGGAGATATATAAATATAAGCATATTAATGTGAAAAAATGTAGCGTTTTCATATTATCGAAACCCGTCGATTTCTAACCTATGTAAGTCGTAAGCTAAAGTTGTGTGTTGCGCACCAGATCGCACCAGATTTTTAAGTTTCGGGACAGAATACGCGAGCTAAGCAATTTCGCTACAAAAAAAAGTAACAAGCATTACCGGCCTTTAATCTAGCCTTAATTTCCACATCGAGTTCATTTTTCCTAGTTACCATCGCCGTTATTATCAAACTTATCGTAACCTGTTCTACGACTAACCATAAATTTTGTCTAATCCGTATTTATTTTAATTACTGTGGAATAGGAAAGGATTATAAATTTTCTCAGACTTTTCTTAATTTTATAAGCATATAAAGATAATTGCCCTACTGAACGTACCTTCGTTTTGATTGCTTTTAGCACTCAATTTGTTCTATTTTTTTTTTTTTTTTTTGGTCCTTGCACGTTTATAAATCTCAAACCTAAACCCAATCCACAAAATAAAAAATAAAAAGTTGATATTTTTACCGAACATTAGAATTAACCTTTTTGATTTATCGTTTAACAATTAATTTAATTCTAGAATACAAATCTGGGCTGAAAACACTGTTGATTTTAGCGCTTCTTAATAAGATTAGAACTGATTATCATTAAAAACACATAACAAATTTACGAAAATCAATGATAATTGCAAGATTGGAACACTAATGTAAAAACTAATACTGAAAACATCTTAAAAAATCTGGTGCGTGCTCGCAACACCCAACTTTCACTTGCGAACTTACTTAGATTACAAATTACTGTTCATTGCCACTTCTCAAATGACGTTCTGTTTCTGAACAATGGTCTGTCATTAAAGGCGTTCCCCGCATGCGTGGGCTCAAAAAGTTATATGAGTTGACTGATATTTTTCTTTTTTCACCTCTATATGTTTTCTTTATTTTTATCATATCTCATATTGAGCCATTTCTTATTTTTAGGCGTAACGACAGACGATTAATTTCTTCATATAAACAAAAACAAAGGTACTTTATAAGAAACAAAAAAACAAAAAAAAGGTCCCTACCCCATTTAAGCTCCCTCAGAACATTTTAATAATGATAAAGCTTACCTGATATAAAAGAACACCTAATTTTCATTAAACACGACGAATTTGATAAAAATCGTTAAAGCCGTTTTTGAGATCATCGAAAAAAAGGTAAAAATTAGAAAAATAATATGAAATAAAGTGCACCCTCCGTTTGACCAATTTTGATGAAATGTTGGCTATCGCATCTTTGGCATATACATACATCAAATACCCAGTTTGATCAAAATCGTTAAAGCCTTTTTTGAGTAAATAAAAAAAAACACCTGAAAATGATACAAAATTTATTAAATAAATTCCCCCCTCCCGTTGAGCAATTTTGATGAAATTTTTGCTTTCACATCGCGGGCATATACCTACACTAAATAACCAATTTCAGGTTCGCACGGTTTATAGTTTTTGAGCTAATCTGTTCACACACGCACGCACGCACGCACGCACGCACGCAAGCGCGCACGCACACACACACACACACACACACACACACACACACACACACACACACACACACACACACACACACAAACACAGACCATTTGCGAGACTTGGTTATTTGGACTAAGGGGACCCCAAAACGTGTATTTCCGTTGAAAACCGGAAGTCGAATTTCACGATCGCAATACTTCCACTTACTATATATTTCATATATAGGTAAGTGAAAGTAAAAAGTTAGTGGTTCCATTTAAATTGATTGTTCTATTGTTAAAATCTATTAATACCGAACAAATGGGTAGAGAAACTAATAAACAATATAACAACAACTAATAAACATCAATTTATTTGGTTCCACATTGTCGATTCAGTAAAGATCGAGAGAAGACACACTAAAAATTTTAAATTCAATATCTTTTCTTGATTATCATGAATCTCTTATACACACACGAGCACATTAGAAAAGTATCATAAATTTCGGAAGTTAGTGAGGAGTGGTGAAATGATGTGAAGATGAGGCCCTGGGTAGGTGGCGCTGATAGCACAAAGGCTATTATAATATCGGTAATAAGGTCCAGTGATAAATAAACAAAGAGCCTAGACCTCTTCTCTGTGTGGGTGGCAGCTCCTCCTATACCCGGCCTCACCTTTCGCCTTAACTCATCTTTTCAGTTGGATGACCCTCGGTATATACATGTTTTTTTTTTGTTTTGTTTTTTTAGACTTAGTCATTTCTAAATCTTTATATTGTAATACTTAAGTCGGTGAAATAATATTTATTCAAATAAAAATCTGGTGCGATGCGCGCAACACACAACTTTCACTTACCAACTTACTTAGATTAGAAATGACATGTTTTTTTAATTGCAATTGCTATAAATAATATAAAAAAGATGACTTGATTTTGATTAAAACTGATTAATTTAATCAAAATCATTAAAGCCGTTTTTGAGGTATTCGAAAAAAATGTAAAAATTGGAAAAAAGTTATGAAATAAAGAGTCCCCTTCGTTAGACCAATTTTGATGAAATTTTGGCTGTCACATCGTGAGCATATACACCAAATATCCAGTCTGATCAAAATCATTACAGCCGTTGTTGAGTAAATAAAAAAAACACGTGAACATAAGAAAAAGTTTATTAAATAAAGTACCCTCTCCGTTGCCCCAATTTTGATGAAATTTCGGCTGTAGCATCGCGAGGGTATCAAATTCCAAGTTTCATCAAAATCATTAAAGCCATTTTGGAGTAAATAAAAAAAAACACGAGAAAGTGAGACAAAATTTATTAAGTAAAGTGTCCCCTCCAATTGATCAATTTTGATGAAATGTTGATTTTGACATCGCGGGCATATACATACACAAAAACCGAGTTTGGTCAAAATCGTTATAGCCGTTTTTGAGAAAATCGAATAAAACCTAAAAATTAGACAAAATTCTTTAAATAAAGTACCCCCTCCGTTTGACCAATTTTGATGAAATTTTTGCTGTCACATCACGAGGGGTGATCAAAAAGTTCCAGGACTGTTGAGATTGCGCGGCAATGGAGTGTCATAGAGCAGTGCGGTTGGCAGCATTGTTTAGCGTGACTCTTCCTGAGCTCAGCTCTTTATTCAGTTTGTTGATAACCTTCTTCATTGCAAAGTTACTGCTGTTTTCGTAAAAAAAAGTTTTTTGTGTTCGGCGATTTTGTGAAATAAATGTAAAGGAAGAGCAACTCGTTTGCGTAAAGTTTTGTGTGAAGTTGGGTAAAATGTTTACTGAAACTTTTCAAATGTTGCAAGTGGCTTTCGGTGATGAATGTCTGAGTCGGTCAAGGTGTCATGAGTGGTACAAAAGGTTCAAGGAAGGCCGGACATCGTGTGAAGATGATTTTCGTTCAGGGCGCCCATCAACTTCGACTGACGACGATCATGTTGCAAGATTGAACAGTCTCGTGCGTTCTAATCGTCGACTAACCATTCGTGAGATGGCTGAAGAATTGAACATTTCATTTGGTTCGTGTCAACAGATTTTAACAGAAAATTTGCAGATGAGAAGGGTGGCTGCAAAGTTTGTTCCGAGACTGTTGACTGAGCAGCAGAAAGAACACAGAGTTCAAGTTTGTCAGGAACTTCTTGAAATGGCAAATGACAATGAAAACTTCTTAAAACAAGTCATTACTGGAGATGAAACGTGGGTTTATGGCTACGACGTGGAAACGAAGGTCCAGTCATCACAATGGAAGACAAAATCCTCCCCAACCCCCAAAAAAGCACGTCAGGTCAAATCAAACGTCAAGGTCATGCTTACTGTTTTTTTCGACTGGAAGGGTGTTGTTTACCATGAATTTCTTCCACGAGGTGAGACCATTAACCGCTTTCGTTATCTTCAAACCCTGAGAAATTTGCGCGAGGCAATAAGGAGGAAGAGACCAGAGTTGTGGCGGAGCGGTGAGTGGGTGCTGCATCATGACAATGCGCCTGTTCATTCCGTACTGCTCATTCGCGACTACTGCACCAAAAATGGAATGACGGTCATTCCCCAGCCTCCATATTCACCTGACCTTGCCCCTGCAGACTTTTTCTTGTTTCCAAAACTTAAGAGACCCATGAAGGGAAAGAGATTTGAGTCCGTAGATGACATTAAAAAAAAATCGCTGGATGATTTCTCAAAGTCCTTCACACAGTGGAAACATCGTTGGGAAAAATGTATAGCTTCCCAAGGAGAGTACTTTGAAGGGGACGACGTCCAATAGCCTGTAGATTTTTTAAATAAATTAATAAAAAATCAGTCCTGGAACTTTTTGATCACCCCTCGTACATACACCAAATACCCAATTTCAGGTCTGTGCCGTTTATAGTTTTCGAGCTAGTCTGTTCATATACACACACACACACAAACACACTCACACACACACACACACACAGACCATTTCGCGGGACTTGGTTAATTGGACTCAGGGGACCCCAAAACGTGTATTTCCGTTGAAAACCGGAAGTCGAAATTTTTCACGATCGCAATACTTTCCTTACTATATATATTTCATATATAGGTAAGTGAAAGTAAAAATAACAATTTTCAATGCCTCATAAATAATCAAAGCACAACTAATTGAACAGGTTACAAAAATTATCACTTAGTAAAGGTGCGTTTACACGCTCAAACTAATAGCACAAACTGGCTTGCGCAAGCCAGTTTGTGTGAAATGGTTTGAATGAAATATTTCCGTTTACACGCTCAAACCAATAGCACAAACTGGCTTGCGCAAGCCAGTTTGTGTACCCCCCCCCCCTCCGTATGCCACACATGACCAGGAAGGGGTACCGAACAAAAAAAAAATAATACAGGTAAGTGAAAGTAAAAATAAAACTGTCTGGTAATACAGCATATTTTTCGCTTTGGCGCTTGATAAAGAGTAATTAGACTTAATGTAAAACTAAAGTTCGAATGTTCAAAACCCTAGAGTATGATGATTTCACCGCTAATAAGACTGAACACAAAAGGTTTGGCCTATTACATAAGATGAATTATGATGCTGAAGGAAATGTTAAATGATTTGTACGTCGAGAACCTTTGAAGACTATCTAACAGTCATTGTTTTCGTCACAATATCCGATCAAAATTTTGGGGTACTACAATAGAATTAGTCATGAAAAAATTTAAGGCTTTAGAAATAATTTAAAGTTTTAAAGGGAATGTATTTAATCAACTGTACCGCCACTTCTACGTCAAACTAGTGAAAATTGGTACTTTTCAAGAAAGAAAAACCAAGTTAAATATATAAACAAAATCAGCCGGCGTATTTCCAAATATCCTATGCCGTCACAAAGTACCGAATTTGAAAAACAAAACAGTTTATCACATTTCGAAGGTTGATGTAGTAACGACGAATCTTGCAAAATCATAAAATGTATTCACTGGATATATAGGAAAATCATAAAAAAAACCAAATGTCCAGACTAGTGACATTATTATGAATTATTTTATTTTATTATTGCGATGAACTATTGACATAATAACTATAACTTTTTTATAATTAACTCTAACATTCATACGCTCTTGAGATCGATAAAAATATTAAAACTAATACCATTCGGTTAAGCTTAATATACATGTTTAATACTTATGAATAAAATATGCTAACAAACACCAATATATTTATTTATCGCAATAGATGCAGTAAACATATAACTGTTGCGTGCAGAATATACCTTCCACAAACATGGGAAGGACTTATATACTTCAATAAATTCTGAAATAAATGGTTTTTCATCAGTGGCGGATCCAGGAGAGGGGCGCGGGGGGCTCGCCCCCCCCCTGAGAGGTGAGGACACTCATAAAGTATCACTATTTCTATATAAAATGAGCTATATTTAGTCATTTTTCAAGTCCACTAATTGAAAATGAATTGTATTTAAACATTAACAGCAATTTACAACGTTATTATGCATTAATATGTATTTTAAATTAGGGCCTTCATTACTCATGAAATGTAAACAAAAAAGTGCGCGCCCCCTCAGAAAATTTCTGGATCCGCCACTGTTTTTCATTCACCATTTTGATGAAGGTAACAAGTGATTGCGGTCGAAGTACCACGTGTTTATGGGTTTCATTCAATGCGCATGCCTGAAATTGGAACTATGGCTTGAGCATCGTTTACATGCTCAAGCCAATGCACCAACATCAAACCAATTTTCTGTCCGGACAGATTTAGCACAAGCCAAATTTTTTGGCTTGCACAAACTTCAAACCAGCGTTCACACGCACCAATTTATTTGCACAAACTGGCTTGCACAAGCCAGTTTGAGCAAATGGTTTGAGCGTGTAAACGCACTTTAACACACTAATAATCATATGGCTTGAGATTCAGAACCAAGACAAAGACTAAGACTAATAGTTAAGATATAATAATAATATCAGTCATTGATAAGTTGGTACCTATAAAAAAATACGCGGGATAACCCGGTGTGTTGTAAAGCGATGATGCCCTTGACAATTACTTCAAGTAAAGTGACCAGGCACCCGAGGCATTGTATTTCGATTAGTACAAGCTTGGTGGACAAAATAGATAGAATAGAATAGAATATGTTATGAATTCTAAAATCTGATATTGGAATTATGTAAAGAATTGATCAACACATGTAATATTTGTTCATATATCACAAACTCCACCGCGTAATAGGGTCCAAAGGTATGTATCCATATTGTAATTGAATAAATCTGTGGAATTTCAGACATTATTTCAATCACAAAGTATTTAAGTTCCCCTAATTTTAATTTTGATTAAATGTTGCATATGGATATTAGTTGCGCTGGATAGTAAGATTTTTAAGAGTATCAGTAGCATTTTTTTCGTTTGTAAGATGAACGAATGAACAACTCTCGTTTCAAAATTTTCAAGTGATAGTAATGACTTGTACCCATTTTACCCGGTCTAAATTTTCTGTATGGTATCACATATCCTATAACATCTGCACCTTTCTCATTGATAAAATGGCGTATTATAGAGAGCACTCTTGAGTATAACATTATTTCTCGAGGAGTGATCTTTTTGAAGTACTTAAAGGGAGAGAAAAAATGATCTCTCGAGTTGCTTCCGTTCAATTTTAATTTAAGAAACCTCACAGACGACTCTGGAAGAAAAAAATCAGAAAGAGATTGGTTAACTAAACCTCCAAACTTTCTGATAACTGTTACTGTGGGAAAATCAATGCATCGTTTTTATATCACTAATGAAAATCGGTTGAATAAAGGCATCAATTTGAAGTTTGAAGTCCTCTGCTGTGACCTTCCATATCAGTTCCACAAATGCAGGAAGACCACGGAACAATTTTGATGAGGCAAACAAGAAAAATGTATAGTTAAGGATCTCGTTGACTCGTCAGTATTGCTGAGTTGATGACTGCTTAAAGAGTAGGAGCGCATGCAGTAGGGAAAAGGGACTTTGTTAAAGCAATTAGAAACAGAAATTAAAGCTCTGTGGCTCGTATTTCTTCAAATTTTAATAAGTCGAACTGCTTGGCAATTAGTAGAAATGAAGCATTAACCTATTACATAGACATAACTTCTACAACGCATTCGCATAACCAGGCTAGGAAGTGATGATATACTAATATATTTGATTTATTAATATAACTTTCTTTTCGATCCAATTTTTAATTAATGGGAATGTTTTCTTTTATATTTACATTACTGTATTGGTTGATACCGTTGTAAAAATGACAAAAAATAATTTTTTCCACTTAACAAGTACGAAAAGTACACTGTGCGAGGATCTTTTAACAACTCGGATTTAATCTACGCCCTCGACTATGGTCTGGTAAAAAAAAAACCTATATCAGTAAAGGATAAAACAAATTCATCATCATACTTTGGATCTCTAAGCAAATAGAGAACGGATTACTCTAAACCTACGACCGTTTTAACTGTCCAAAAATATTATTCTGCAGGCTTTAAAGCCAAGTGAGAGAAAAAAAAGAAAGAAATGCATTAGAGAGCTGAATTAAATACAAAATATTTATTTATAAGAATGTAAACTGAAAATTAAAAGGTTAATATGTTATATTTTACAAGACCGAAGTTTTGACGCCAACATAGTCATCTTAATAAGATATAGAGAAATCTGAAAGAGCATAGAGCAAAAAGTTGGTTGCATAAAATAAAATAAAATCACCAAAAATAAAGATTATTTTTTTTTAAGTTTCATGGACGTTGAGCCCAGATTGCATGTGCTGATACTTAACAATACAGTGGATTATCCATCAAATTTGAGAAAAATCCCAATGCCAATGCCAACCTTACCGCAACAAAGAAGTAGCTTACTGAGTTAATAAAAACAAAATATACGGTTACACACTCAATTGCCTAAAAGGAACACAATAATTATTGGTTTCTTCGACTGCATCTATACCAGTCTTACTAGGTAAATGACACTTATTAATGAGGGGATTTGGCTTCACACGAAATTAAGATTCAATCATGTGGACGCGTTGATATTATTGAATGATTCGTTGCCATCTTCCTCATAGCCTCGGTTTATCCCTCAGGTCTCTTTTCACCTGAGGATCCATTCAGTTTTTTTTAAAGTTTTTTGTAGCGTCTCGTTGCGTTTGGTGAAGCTAGTCTTCTTTCTATGATTATTAAAAAATCGTAAGACAATAATTGTGTTCTTTATTATCAGAATAAAATTTTGAACAAGGAAAAGAATTCAGAGAAATGTCGGGACTGCTAGTATTTATTATAATGCCATAACACAAGCGTAATCTAATCTATCTTATAGCGTATCTATAAGCGTGATCTATCTTTTTAGAATTTTTTTTCTCATTGCAAATGATGAACAATAATCATTATATGAGTAATGTATTGTCTTCAGCATATAGCATATAGGATTTAGTCATAAATCTTCATTTCCATCCGTTGTATAAGTTAAATAAATAAAAATCATTCATCTTATTTTTAAAAGATGAATAATAGGTAGGAAGTGTAACGAAAAATAATAGTCCTTCCTTCATCAATGAAAGGAACGACATGAGCTTTTATAATTCCTTATAAGTGCTTGATAAACAGAATGTCCTCTAACAGATCTTTAGATTTTAGATGAACAAAAGAAGCTCGGGATATGTTGGAAATGAATGCCCTGGCGTCAGTGAGTATTAACCAGAGGGATTTGTGAATAAGGGGGGAAGAGGAGTTCACATCACACACTGCCTTTATGCTAATCCCCTCAAGGGCCAACATCGTGTATTTCACCTCCCCGGGCTTCGTTACCCAGCTCCAATTTTATTACATGTTCCCTATTTACATTTTGATCAGCTTTGAAAAATACGGCCACTATAGATTATGGCTAGTCTCCTCATACGATCGGCTCAGCTGATGTTCCATTATCTCGACAGCCAATATTTCGGTGTTAAATTCGAACCTCTATCCAATCACCGTATTTCGAAAACAAGCTCCTACAAACAAGAGGCACTGTACCCACACATTAATCACTAGTCTGGATTAAACATAATAAAACGGTAATCAATAACGGGCGCTACAAGGAAGGACGAATCGGAATTATTCAAATAAGGTTTAAATAAATATCCCTCTGGCATTTAACATGCATAACACATTGTGTAGGACGCCTGTGGAGGGGAGAGGAGTTAAGTGGAATGGCCATTTTGACAATCGGCAAAAAAAAGGCAACTGTTCAAAAACATGTTTTAAAAATAAAATAAAAAGTTGAAGTTACCAATATTTGCATACAGAAATATGATAAAAGTTATTCCGTGTTCTTTTACAAATTTAATAAGATAAATTTATAGATGGAAAATGGTCGAATGTTTTCTTAAAAATATTTCTGTAGTGTTACATTTTCAATAGTAACAGTCAAAATTTTTCTTTATTTAAATAGCGTACGTTTCGAGCCAATCAAGTAGGGCATCATCAGAGTTTCGAACGTTTTCATGAATCATAAAGCTCTCTGATTACCACTGGTTTTCGAAGCTATGTGAATGGTTTAACAGTGGCGTAGCCAGACCATTCAACAGGGCTGATATAACTTTGAGGCACCCCAACATAGCCACCTTACACGGGTGATTTCGACGCACCCCCCATCCGTTCTTCCTAGCTATTCTACTCTTGGTGAAAAGATAAAATAACATTAGTCAAACATGTTATGGACATGGAGGGTGGCGGGATGCCCGAATGGGGGCCGAGTTAGGAATTACGCTTTGCTCCTGCAACATGTGTTTGATAAACATATCATTGAAAAAACAGGAAGGGGAGAAAAAAAAAAGACATGAATACCTTATGATAGCAGTAACGCAAAATAATAATTAAAATTAACAATTATAAATAATTCCTCGCCCCCCCCCGAGTATATGAACCCCGTGAGCCCACTTGAGGCGACTCAAAAAGACCGGGCATAGGATTGATACTTAATCACAGCGGTATGAATGAATAAGGCGATGATGGTTTTCGGTAAACAATAAATTTTACACATAATTTCGTTGTAATTATAATTGTGAGATACGACCCCTATGCGGCCCTTCTAATAAAATAAAAAATGCAGGGTGGTCTAGAAAAATGGTTGTAAAAGAGGGTATATAAGATTAGTAAATACAAAAAGAAAATTTTCAGTGAATAAATAAACTTATAAATCAAAATTTTAGATATGATATATATTTTTTTTTCTTTTGTATGAATTATATTTATTTGTTTAATGAATAATAGTCACTATAATAGTAATAATAGTATAGTAAAGCATCACCTCGGGAGAAACCATTTGTTGAATGGTAAATATTATGGCGGTAGATACCCCAGTAATGGACCTTTTATCACAACTATTTAGAAAGCTTAATCAATGCCATTTTACCTAATTAGGGAATGTAGCCGCCTGACTAAATTGAAAGGCGGCATGTTATCTCAATAATAATAATAATTGGATATGACATACTTAGAAAGCGGCATTAATCATGTTCCTCTGAACTTTTCCGACTTCTAGTCATCAGACCTTTCCATAATCTGCGAAGTTAAATAACTATTTGATAGTGTAGGTATTATTTTTAATATTCAATTTTGATAACAAATTTCTATAGTGGACATAGAACTGGAATTATTTGATAAATAAGTTATTGAACAAAAAAGTTTTTATTCCTAATTCAGAATAATTATGAATGCAATTAAACTGTTGTTTCCACTTACAATATAAGTTATGATCAGAGCAAAGAATATGGATTTTAATGTATTAATAAATCAATAGTTATTTATTCTTTAATTTGTTTAAAACCTTATTCTCTTAATCATCACATCTCCAGCATAGTTATTTTCCTGTTTTCATGAATAAACTACAATATGTTAACTGTAAATATAATCTTACAATTATCAGTCATTCAATTAATACCTTATCATTCCCGTATTTTAAATTTTTGCAATATCGTCACGAACTTGGTAAAGGCGACGATATACGAGTATATAGTGACTTCCTCATCATTGCAGCCATGGCAAATAGATATGTCAACCTATAATCTATAACCTTCTCTCTGTTAATTCTACTTTCTGTATTACCTTGTTTTATCAGTGAATATAATTATTTGTTTTGAAATGCTCTTCCGTTATTTCAACCCTATGGTCCTGTCTAACGCCATACGTCTTCTGCACACCCTTCAGCGGACCTTCCGTTCACACGTACAGTTGACGCATCTGTAGTGCTGTTGGAACTACTTTGCATCAAATCAAAGAAGGTAAACCAGAACCACTTGGTTTTTTTTTCCCAGGGCGTCTCGGAACATTGAAACATTGAAACACTTATGACAGAGAATTACTAGCGGCGTACTTGGTTGTAAAGCATTTTCGGTGTCTTCTGGAAGGTATAGAATTTACTTTGTATACAGATCACAAAATCCGGACAATGGAGAGAGAGAGAGAGAGAGAGAGAGAGAGAGAGAGAGAGAGAGAGAGAGAGAGAGAGAGAGAGAGAGAGAGAGAGAGAGAATGAGAGAGAGAGAGAGAAAGAGAGAGAGAGAGAGAGAGAGAGAGAGAGAGAGAGAGAGAGAGAGAGAGAGAGAGAGAGAGAGAGAGAGAGAGAGAGAGTGAGAGAGAGAGAATAGTATATGATATATGAGTAGGAATGTATATAGCAATGTTTTTAAAAGTGAATTTTCATAACATGCCATAAAAACCATGAATGCTCTTTTGAGTAACCTTTATCAAGCTAAAAAGAGAAGAAAGTTGACTTTCGCAAACTGTTTAGTAAGCAGACAGCATGAAATAGCCTTATGTCATCCGCCCATATGAATACAAACAGCATCGTCGTAGGAGGCGAGATCAAAGGAGATGATCTTTGTCAAATCAACTTTTCCTTAGTGTCTATAAATTGAACTCCGAATTCTAAAAAATATGATAAATATAATTTTTTAATGAGGATATATGTCTTGGTTACGTTTTAATTGGATTCTTTAATACCAATCCAAGAAGGTAAAAAGGGCAATATTTCATTCATATATTCTAATAGGAAATAATAAATCATACCGCAAAAATTATAAATCAAATTTGAAACTAATTTGTCACAACCGCAATACTGTGGGGAGTTCTAAACGGTAACCACTTAGGAGCCGAGAAGAAAAATGATACTTGGAAGCCAACTAGACAATGGCGGGCCCTCTAGCTGATGTAGTTATTTATCTTGGGCAGCGTATGCGACAAGGAACACATCGGCAGCCCACGCACCAGAAATGGAAGGAGGAGACTCCAAGCGATATTTAAATCACCTTCACTATCGAGATAAGGGAACAAAACTGACAACCGAAACTGATAACCGATCCCAGGAATGCCTTTTATATCAAAGTGGGGCCTGTTAAAGGACTCAATATCTGCTGAAAGTGCGACGTTTCGAAATTTTTCAGTTACATAAGGCCATATATGGATCGGTATGTTTAAAACGGAATTAAACTTGTGAGGAGTCAGGAGTCGCAACAATTCTTACAATTTTGATAAATTGAAGAAAAAAAGTGCTTTATCATAGTTCCCATCCATTATTACTGGAAATGGCTAAGATTATTCTTTAACTTACTTTTTATTATTTTTTCATATCTGGATCTCAATATTTTTTTACAAAAATAAAATCAACGATTTTAATAACATTTAATCTTTAATACCAGTAGGGATGGTCAAGAAACAAATCCTGAGTAATATCACTTTTTCAGTAATTAATGTAGGTTTTATTGGATATAAGTATAGCTGCTCAAGTTAACAGACCTGATAGATATATACTAGAAAAAAAAATCATAAAGTTAGGAAGTTTATTCTTTTGTTGTAATTATATTTTCATGGTATATTTGCACCTGCGCCATATGCACATATGCACAAAGCATATTTGATACCTTTTTGTACATTCGCTTCGAATTGTTTGTTAATTTAGAATATGTTTTCGTCCATTAGATTAGACCGTTTATTCAGAGTAGGAATGAGAAAGGATTGATGATTAGGGTAATTATATTTATGTAACATTATACTGTTGATATATTCATGTCTTTG
Source organism: Aelia acuminata (assembly GCA_911387785.2). Taxonomy (NCBI): domain Eukaryota; kingdom Metazoa; phylum Arthropoda; class Insecta; order Hemiptera; family Pentatomidae; genus Aelia; species Aelia acuminata. Next base: position 103,861,352 of record OU426978.1, on the reverse strand, counting down.
TGTAAGATGCGATTTGAAACTTACCAGGGAGCATTTCTCATTTTTGCAACAGTTTAGGATTGTGAAAATTTATTAATTGATTTAAAATTAATATCAATTTATTTTTAAATTCTCATAAGCTTTTATTCCAAGTATTTGTATTTCCCGTAGATGTGGTGCGAACTTGGAATTGTACCGCGAAAAGGGTGGGGGCTAGGTCTTAATGCATAATACTTATTATGATAATCAATGTACTTAATTAAGAATTTTTATTGGATAATTTAAAAAATAACTCACTTGATTTGTTGAATGAGGTTTGACATTTTAAGCAAAAGATACGAAAAATCTGACTGGCGCAAACAAGGGCTGTCGACCCCTTCCCCCAGAGGGCAGAAAGAAACTTTTTTTTTCTGACTAAAACCACATAATTTCAATTTAAATTTTAAGCAGCAATTTTCCATTGACTTCATTGTCAAACAAATAATACAACATTTTGTACTTGAAAGATTATAGGATATTTTTTCTGACATTCAACTGACCTGATTGCGCCACTGAAAAATGTAATGACCCTGTCTCACTTCCTTATTCCTTATTCTACCAAGCTAAGATTTACTAACTTTACATAGTTACATTTACACACATTATTACAGACATGTTACATAGTACACACGGTATTTACATAGTTCTTCGATTTTAATGTTAAAAAATTAATGGATATTTAAAGACTATCAACTAAGTACCTACACAGTATGCGTCTCTAAGTGCAAATATGCAGACACGTGAACGATTTGAATAAATTGAAACATTTCAAAATTTTCTTATATTTATGGAAGAGGATATACAAAAATTAAAGAACTTATAAAAATTGTGATGGCTGATGGGGTGTAGTCAACATATTTGTTGTCAAGTTTGTGCGTTTTAAAGAATTAAGCATTTTATAATTGTTGTTTTGTTATTCCAGACGAGTCTGGGCGGTGGCGTTAAGATTCGTTGCCTTTGATGTTGTATAGTAACAGTAAAAACATTATAGGAAAAGAATGGCAATTTCACTAAGGTACTCCAAAAAATAAGGAAATTACTTCACCTGATCATTCAATGTACACTTTTTTAAAATAATAGGTGTCAGATTAAGAAAACAACCAACAAATAAGAAGATTGCTATAATGAGTATAATTCGGAAAACGGGTCTTGTAACTGTAGTTGGTAGTTTTTCAAACCGAGGCCAGTGCTCCTACAAGAGCCGATCTAAGAGCCGGAGCATTAAGAAATGGATGAACAAAAACAGAAGCATCATCTTCCATTAATGCAGGGAAATCGTACGGAAAAACTGTGAGATTGCTGGCCAGCGCGTCGAATCAATTCCCCCAGCTCCATTGTGTTCTTTGATCATATTATGTAGGCTAAACGTGGTAGACGAGGAAAAAATCCCCCGGAGCACAAGTCAGCCACGGCGTGAATCATTCCATTGAGGGACACAGCCGCATACCACCTTATTCAACACTAATTTCCTCCTCCATCACTCATCATTATTACTTTATCTAACTCTACTCTCTTACTTCTTTATTTATTTTATTTTTTTTACCGGCTACAGGAAGTCTTTTATCAATGAAAATCATCTTTTAACTGAATGAGGGATACTGGATGTTGTGAGTTTTTTACAACCTTGCATCACGACCGAGTGATGAAAGAGATGAATTATATTGTTGGTTTTTTTAAACCCAAGTTATTGATTATACATTTCTTCTTTTTTAAACCCAAGTTTTTTTTTTTTATTGGTCAAAACGTAAGAAAAATACTAATTTCTTGTTTTTTTAATTCGTGAGTATGATAACGATAATCAAATTATTAAGTTTCATAATTCAAAGCTGACCCCTGGCGTTTTTCCATTTCAGGCCAGCATTTTGCAGAAAGATCCATCCAAATAAATCATGTTTAGAATTTTAAATCAAGCCAACGTTAAATGGCCTTGGAAATCTTAAATCTTATAAATGACTTTATATATATATATATATATATATATATATATATATATATACATATATATATAACATATATGTACGTATATTCTTTTTATTAAACGTTTGACTTGGAATAGTTATACAAGATTGAAACGACAAGAAGCCGCTCGATGTTACCGCCTACTACAGCACTTACTAGACAAACGCTCAAAACTCTTAATGCATTACAAAAGGCTCATTAAGGAGTCATATTAACGGAATTGAGGTTTAGGGCTCCACCATACCGCCAAATTTCTCTCGCATCCAATCCTTACAGTCCAAAATCCTTAATGTTCCTTATTTTGACACAATTAAAATTATCCATAAAGATCTTAAATTTTCGTATGTCGCCGATGTGGCCAAGTCCAGATACCTACCTTTTACAGTAAACTCCGTCCTCATCATAGCTTTCATGTTTCAATCCTTACTTACTCCTCCATTTCTCAATATATATAGTTTTATATAAATCCTATATCAATTAGGTACGCAGCGGCAATGTTTCTTTACTTTTCTTTAATCGAGGGAACTCTTGTTTCGACTCATCCAAGTCTTAACGCAAGATTCCTAGGTTTAACCTTAATGTAGCAACACGTTATTTGTATCTCAGGAATACATAATTAATATCCATCCAAACAATTTTTTTTAAATTATATTTTGTAAAATTTGTAATTCATTGGAAATTCAAACCAACGTACAACACTGAAATTAAACGGACTTGTGTCAGCGCGGCCTTAAATGATCGCATCATTTTATTTATTTATTTTTTATTTCTTATACATTTTCTTTCTATCATGACAGAAATGTAACAATAAGGGGCTAAAATATACAATATATCTACTTCTTTTTAAAATGCATATAATATAGATACGATGATTAAAAATGAAGATGTGTTTATTACAAACAAAGTTGTAACGCGCGCGCCGCACTCGCCTGTCTTGGAGGCACGCCTATCAGGATATATATGTGTGTGTGTGTGTGTGTTTGTGTGTGCGTGCGTGCGTGTGAGAGAGAAACCTATTTGATCTACATTGTAGGCCACGATCAGGGATAAATTAAGCTTCTTGAACCAACTTCCCTATTCATACAATTCTTTTTTAATTCTGAAATATTTATGATGAATCCTTTGAATCGTACTGGTACGAAAATAGACGATAACAAGACATGTTGAGTAAATGAATAAGAGATCGAGGAAGGAATAAGAGGCGGAGGTGAAGAAGCCTCATCAAAATAATTGTTGGCCGCTGAAAGTGCGACTAATCCCAGTTCCCGCGGGGGCCGCACACTCAACACGAGCAGCTCCTAGTTATTAGCATCAATTTCAATATTAACAAGGGACCATTATCGTTTTAAGAACGCAAGTTAGCAAGCCTTGCGCAATCCGTCCAGCTACATAACTGGGAAATGACTAACAGAAACACAGAAGATGTAAAACAGTTATAAAATACTGCAATCAATTGAAAAATAAAGGTTCAAGCATATTTTCAAGTCAAGTATCACCAATGATTTTTTTTTCTTTTTCTAGTCATATACGAAAAACAACCGCATTTAAGTAAAAATAAAAAGTAATTAAATTTATTAAATGGTTTCATTCATGTTATGTAAAAGAGGGATATGCATTAAAACTGATAACTGGAATTCTTTTAAAATAAATAATTAAAAAGCATTATTATTATTATTTAGTAACAAAAAATAGACTTGGCATAATTTAGAATTTGCAATCTGTATATGTATATATACACATTGCATATATATATACATATACATATATATATATATATATATATATATATATACTCCATGAGAAACCGGAGGGTAAACGAAGCAGAGGACGCCCTCGAATCAGATGGCTGGATGATGTCGAGGAGGACCTAAAACTGCTGGGTGTACCAAACTGGAGAAGAGTAGCACAGGGTCGCAGAGATTGGTCGGCTGTGGTGTTGGAGGCCGGGTTCTTGCAGAACCACAGCGCCAGAATAATAATAATAATATCTATAAATATATAAGCAAGGAACAAATTGGTCCATGGTGGGGGTCAATTTATATACAAATAGCAAGAAACTATATCAAAATTACACTATAAGTTTTGACCCAACAATGCAGAGATTTTATTTATTTTTTTTGTTGCCTGTTTCTCTTGTTCTGAAGATGACCTGTTGGATCGAATGTTAAGTTACATATAATAGTAATTAGTTTCTTGCTATTTTTAGTCTTTTTTAACCGCCACACTAAGATGAATTATTTCATTGTTGAATATAATGTCACTTACATTATCACATATATGAAAGCATTCAAGAGCAGCATTCATTTAACATAATAATTAACAAGTTTTTTTTATATTCCTTTATATATTAGATATAAGTTCTCCGGATTTCATCATTTTAGTTGACAAAAAATAAATAAATAAAATGGATTTGGTTTGATTTGTTCAGAATGAGTTTTAGCACGTGAATCATATAAATAAAGCTGTTCTACATTAATTTAAATGTATTTATTTATTTGATATGGGTACTTTATTTTTTAGATAATAATGCAGATAACATAGAATAAACCGAACTTTTTTATTTTATTTGGAGTAGGTAGGTGTTTTGCATAGTATTCAAGCCAGGGTCTACGCAAAGAGTGACCAAAAAAAAAATTCGTAACTGCCATAACAGATCAGATAACAGGTCAGTGAAACGCCACGGTATTCGGAACATCAGATAAATGTACACTCAACATTAAACGTTCCGCAATTTGCCATAAAAATAAGACCGTTTTTGAGGCCATGAGAATGTGGTAGTTAGATAAGGGTACGAGAATCGCGAACAAAATATTAATATGAATAATAACATTAGCGAAATTCGTTGCGATGAATTATAAAACTTAATTTTAATATCTTAAATCAGGTAAAAAAAAAATCGTTTACTGATCACGGACGCTATCTTCGTACAATGTAAAAGCTATTATTTGTGTTCGAAATGGTTTATCCAAGCTCATATTTATTTATTTGTAATTTTTGTAACCTTCATATATGCAGTATTTCATCACATGTTGATATGTCAAAAGGTTATTAAGATTGATGCTCCACCCTCTCTCCTTGCCAATTAATTACAGAAGGCAGAATATCATCTATTAGGTTATATTTTGGATGTTTTCAGATACTAGAATTTAGTTGAATTAAGATAAAATAATAGCTTCAGGACCTTTAGGTCAAAACATGTCAATTACGAAACCTACTTTTCTCAGATTGATACTTTGGAAATATCAAACTTTGTCAAGGATATATATATATATATATATATATCAAACATTTTGCTCATCGGGGATTGTTAATATTATTATTTATACAAAGTAAAATAAATAAATTTAATTTGCTTTATTAGTTATAAGTACCTAGATAAAATTACCGGACCGTTGACCAATAAACTCAGTAATGGAAAATTCTAGAGGAATACAATATCCTGGAAGTCAACTCAATATGAAACAATCACCTCACGCTTCACAGTCCTCTGAATAACCATGATTTCTAGTAAGGACATCTTGTGTTTAATAAAACCATGACTGATCCGAAACAGTCAGTCCACTGCTCATTAATAACTGGGACACGAGCATAAAGCGGAACGCAACGCACTCCCGAAGAGTGCATTACCATACATAACGTGTCAGCGACCGAAGAACAGGAGGAAATAATAGGTCATTAGCCGTAGGAGGTGCCGCAGAATGAGAACTGCCCCAAAATAAAGACAGGTCTATGTTTACTGAGCCACACGTGAGGGTCTTAAATATTAAACAACAACGCACATGTCCATGCATTTATATCAAGATGGCGGTAGCCTCATCGAGAATGAGACACTCTAACCCTTTCATAACACTACTATTATTCATCTTTGAATCATAGGCGGATCCAGGGGGAGGGGGGTGGTGGCTGCAGCTCCCCTTTGGGAACTTTGCTTTCATTTATAGATAGATAATTTATAATTTAATTTATAAATTTATAAATTTAACTTGACTAAAAGCAGCGAAGTAACGTAAAGAACAAATAATATGCAATACAAATAATATCATAACAAGTAGGATGTTAGTTTTGGGAAATAAACAAAAAGGTAAAAAAGCTGATTCGCAGATTCGAACCTCTTTGGGATTGCGACCCCCCCCCCCCCGTTTACAACCGGCTGGATCCGCCCTTACTTTGAATACACCCCACAAGAAAGAAAGATTAATTAATTTAATGTACTTTTAGCAGGACAGTTATTGTAAATGGCTAAAATTTATTCAGATATGTTACTGGTGACCAGTTAACATGGAGTTCTTCTTTCGATTTTAGATAGTAACACTAATTATTCATTTCTGAATAACTCTAATAACAGGAAATAGGTGTAATTTGTAAAAGATACTTTTGAAATTATAAAAACTTGATTGGGAAAGCCAAGGTAATTAAAATATTCAATTTAATTAGCGAAACATTGAAATATTTGTAAAAAAATTGTTTTACAGAGGCACAATTTGAACACCATTTGTACCTACTGATTTCGTATATAAAATCTGAATTCTATTTATTACTAATTAAAATAGAAGTTCTTAATATCTAAATCTTACACTTTTAATTATATAATTTGGCTAAAAGATAATAGTTAATGAAACCTGACACGTCTGTATTCTCTTTACAATATAATGATTACCGATCTCTATAGAAGTTAATATACTGGTTATAGAGAGTCTAGTAGATTTTCCATTGTTTACTATAAAATACCAATAAAAAAGAAGAGTCGATTTTAGTCATAAAGTTACGGAATTAACGGAGTGTATAAAATTTCAAAACCACTAATCTATCACTAATAAAAACAACGTGATGATCTGAGGGTAGGAATGCGGTTGGACCATGGGAAAGTACGACACATGGCTGATGGCCAACTTGAGAATGGCCCTAGAATGTTGATACCCACTGGCGCAGGCCACACAAAGCACTCCATCTCAAGTATGCACCTTAAGTACTTTATCCGAGACCATAGTGTACGAGTCTCTGGATATAACGTAATCCGATACTACGTAAAATCAAAAGACTTCACAGTACTTGATGAGAGGTATTAAATTTATAATGCATATCCTTTGCAAGATACATTAAATTATAGTAGGTATACTCATTTCATTTTTTTTTTTTTTTTGACGTTTTAAGCATTGTGCTTTTCACGAACCCTCACTTCAAAAAATTAATCCTTGCGATATTTTCAAGGCTTATGAACGTGAATTGCCTAGCTCAAAGATTAAATAAGACAAAAATTAATTTTCTTTTGCCAAAAAAATATCAAACCGCGAAAATTTAAAAAGAAACCAATAGAGAATACAAGATAAATCTTTTTTAAGGTTCTGAAAGAATTTCCGGAAACAAGATTAAAATATGATTTGAAGTAAAATACACCAAAGGAAAGCCAACAGATATTAGAAAAAATAAACACCCACGTATTGAGTCCTATTAAATATTTAGGAGAAAAAACAAATTCTGCGGAAGACCAATGGCATTATTTGGAAAGGGAATCAATGGAGGTTGAGAAGGAATTAATAAATTATGTATTTATACAACTTATCAGGTCCTCTTTCTTGGTTATCGCGTGAATCGTTTGTCTTACACAAAATATATAGATGTATAACAAATTAAAGGTAAAAAAATTAACAATATTTTTCATTTTTTTTTTATCTGTAACCTTTAAAGAGCCATATGCTTTCGAAAATTAGTAATTAAAAAAAAAAAAATCGAAAAACATTTTCCGCCAATCTTCTGTCTCCAGCGCCTCAAACAAAGGCCTAAATGAGGTAGACACATCCCCCAAATTACAATCGTAAACCAATCAATCAATTATTAATCAAATTAAAAGTTAATCAATTTCTATAAATATTCGAATGTTCTTATGTTTCCTACTGAAATGAATGATTCTGGTAGTAAAGGAAAAGCACTATATCATGGACAACGAGTTTACATAAGAACAATTTTTGCAAAGAGCTGGAAAAAATCATTCCAGGAAAACTTCGTAAAAACGCTTTAACATTCGAATAAATTCTTATAAATTTTTAAACAAAAATTCTGTTTAGAATGAAATTTAATATCTACAACTTTCTTTTTAAAGATGTTTCGATGGGACATTACTTAGTGATTATAAAAGGGATTATCAGGAGGAATCTTGTTAATTAATGGACTTGTCGTGTAGGCAAACGTAGTTAGGGCAAGTAAATACGGGCAGGGTCCGGGAGGCCTTACAAAGAGCAGCTAACGAGAAAAAAAAAGTCCTTATGCGGGCTTTGGTAAGCTATACCCACCTCCCGAAACTGGTGTCAACTTACCGCCGGCCGCGCCTGTCTCGTATTTTTGTCGGCCTTCGGCGATCTTTTCTTTTTACCCTCTTCTGATCGACAAAATTCAGAATCAATTTGACTCAGGAGGCCAAAGTAGTTAACGGGATTAGTAATATTATCTGAAAGACTGTGCTAAAGCTTTTTAAATCTTTAATTAATCTTTTTCAGTTCAGTGCCTCTTTCATTGAATTCTCATAAGAGCTAAAGAAAATCATCATCATTCCTCAATTTCTCATTAGGGTGTCCTCAAGGACCTTATGCGATCAAGCGATGTTCTTGAAAACGGAAAGATCGATAGAAGAATAATGCTATCTGAATGTTTAGGATAACATCAAGCAGGAACGGCTATTCTATACTCTTATTTATCAGCCAAAATCACCAAGGCAATTATTATTTGGTCAATAGAATAGGTCAATCGCTTAAATGATCAACTTAAGTGTTCTTCCAACTCGTTATCCTTTTCCTGCAGAAAGCTAAATTCAATGCGAAATTAAAAAAATCATCAACTATATCTGGTCGGTATAAATCCAAACCATTTTAATATACTTTGAATAAAATTACCTTCCGGCCCCCCCCTCGACAACCAATTACCGACTTTGTCCCTGCGATATCTGGTCGGTATAAATCCAAACCATTTTAATATACTTTGAATAAAATTACCTTCCGGCCCCCCCCCCTCGACAACCAATTACCGACTTTGTCCCTGCGATCTCTAGTTAGCTCTCGCACACGTAAATTTTCAAACGGTTATTAATGTGGTTTTTTAACCGACTTCCAACGAAAGAGGAGGTTACTCAATTCGATACGATACGTATTTTTTTTTTGTGCTTCTTTTTTTTTTTTTCTATGTATGTTCACCGATTACTCAGAGATGGATGGACCAACAGGAACGAAACCTTTTGCATCTTGTAGAGTATTTTCCCAAGGTGGTCCCATTAAAACCATTATTGGGTTCTTAATTTATTTAAGAAGTTATCGGGGAAAAAACATGAAAATAATTATTTAATTATCGCTCAAAATGTTTACTTATTGGAAAAACATGTGGCATATATAACATAAGGTATGCTCCAACAAGCTATTAAACTCATTGGTATCTAACAAATCTCAATATTGTTTTAATGCTGGATGAATCATACGGGAAAACCAACCAATCAAATTTAGAATCAAAACAGTGGGGGGAGAACATGAGCAGTCTTTTAGTTATCGACGTTTTTTAAGTGCTTGTTGGAACCAACGTATAAATAATCGTAACTAATTTTTCAACAGTAGATTTCAATAAAGATATTTAATAGCCGCAAAATATTATATCGTTGTCGTTTTCTGTAGCGATATTAGTATATATATATGATAGATATATATATATTCCACGATAACAGTAAACCTTCTCAATATAGATCTAGTCGACGGTTGGACACCATAATCATAAAACCACGAAATTCGTGGAATTGCAAGAAAGACTGAGTATTGATAACCGTTTTAGAGCAGAATTTAAGACTTCTCCAAGTTCCCCAAGGTTCGTTTAAATTTAAAATCGTAGCCATTATTGATTTAAATTAGATTTTGATTTCCGACTTTCACTCGCTATGCACGTTAAAAAGGAATACAATAATTCCTGGAAAAGCTTTAATTTAATTTAATTTAAGAAGTTTTTGGAAAAAACATGAAAATATATACTTAATTATCGCCAAAAATATTTACTTATTGGAAAACCATGTGGCATATATAACATAAGGTATGCTCCAACAAGCTATTAAAACTAATTGATAACTAACACATCTCAATATTGCTTTACTGCTGGATGAATCAAATGGGAAAACCAACCAATCAAATTGAGAATCTAAAGGGTGGGGGAGAACATGAGCAGTCTGTTAGTTATCGATGTGTTTTAAGTCCTTGTTGGAACAAACCTATACAGAACCTTAACTAATTTTTCAACAATAGATTTAAATAAAGATAATATCAGCAGAATATAATATAGCTGTCGTTATATGTAGCGATACTAGCATAAATATTAGACCGATATATATTCAGCGGTAACAATAAACCTTCTTAATTTGACCTAATCGACGCACAGTGTCATGAGTATTCGGGTTAAGAATTCAAAAATCCTACCTTTTTCTTCACAAGGTTTATTATATTTTTAGACTACTAAACAACAAAAATATGACAGAAAAAATAATTTATTAAGATATGAAATTATATAAAATGAATATAGAGACTTATAAGATATATACAAATTAATCCAAATACAATATTTACAAAATAATATGATATTTAAAAACTTACCTAATAAAAAAACTTATTTATCTTCAGAATCACTAGATTGTAAACTAATACTATCATTTTATCTAAAAATTAAGTATGTTTAAACATTTTCGTCAATTTTTGAATATTTTTCGGATCTAACCTTTCTTAAAGTTGACAAATATGGATGAAAGGAGAAACATTTTCATAAGATCCATATTTGTATCAATACGAGAAATTTTCCTTGTATTGTGTTCTCTGAGGTACCTTATGTACTTGTGTCGGCCCTCCAATGCTTCTGATAATTGCCCTATTGGAATAACGAAAAAAGAAATAATTTCGGGTCCATGTAAAAGCAATTTAGGCAAAGATACTGGCATATAATACCACGAATAATGCCTCAGATATAAGTCTTTAGTTTCACTAATCAATTCTGTGAATTTCGGTATATTAATTGATTTTACACTAGAAACTACTTTCAAAATGGTAGCCAAATTAATTATTAATTTTTTGTAAAGGCCGGTAATTTCACTGCTTAATTTTGGATTTCCGAAAAATCTTCGGACGGTATTACAGAACTCATCTGTGTTCTGCGGTTTATTATATTTTTGTTTGTACCTGCTGTGTCCCGAACTGCCGTCTAATCCCCATTTACTGACCAATGTTAGTGGCCGACAGGAATAATCATCAGTAAGTTTGATTATTTTTCCGTCAGTGACGGCAAAAGTTTTTGTTTGTTTGTTTGTTTGTTTGTTTAACGTCCATTTTTATGCTACTAAGGCTAATCGGACGATGCTACAGTGGGAGTCCTAAATTTTGCCAATCCAGGTATAATTAGGATAGGGATCTTTAACGAGTACCTGACATCGTACAGGCTCGGGACCTCCATTTTACGTCCTATCCGAGGGACGGCATGGCTAAGGATTTTTTACTCCCATTAAAAAATCCTAGGGCCACCGCTGGAATTGAACCCGCGATCTTTAGTATTGTAGGTTGCCATGCTAACCACAACACCACATGTGACCCCGCAAAAGTTTTTTTTTCTGCCCGTTTTGCTCATAATAACTCTGTAAAATGTTAAGGCTGTAACTATTCATTGTGTTACTTAAAATATTATATTTACGGAAACTAAATCGTAAATCCATGTAAAGGGCCAAAGCATTTAGTGGTAGTAAAGCTGGATTTCAGCTTGTTTTATTCTTAGAAGTAAGCAAAGTGGCAAACTCTATATCTTCCGGAGATTTCGTCGTTACTAAATCCGCAACTCGTCTCTTTTTTGTAGAGTATGATGCTTCCGCGAAACTTACTTGCGGTCTTCCACGCGAAGGTCCTGGTTGATTATTATCTTGCTTTAAAATTTCAAAACCATCATCGGTAAGTTTAATATTCTTATTTAACCAATCTTCATATTTTGTTTCAAATTTAAGAGAAGACCTGCCACATCGGTCCCACTTTTTTTTGAATATCTAGGCGAAAAAAATCTCACAAATTTTCTTATATTCTCCTTAACTTTTGCGGAACATTCAGATATGTTATATTCTTGTACTAGTATATCAAATAAAGCTTCTTTTGTGCTATCGTCTGTACTGCTACAGACATCGTACAGTTGAGAATTAGTTTTGAAAACTAAAACCACAAAATCAACGTAAGGAGCAGGCAGAAGCAGACAAACTAGGTATCAAAATAAACGTGAAGAAATGTAGTATTTATGGTCAAAAAATGGAAAAACCGTTTTTTACGTTTTTTAGAAAATCAATTCAAAAGTTGAAATATTGATGAAAATTTCTTAAGTAATCTTACCCATTTTCGCACTTTTGGTAAAGATTAGTCACTGAACAATTCAATTAAGACTTACATTATAACAGGTTGAAAAAAAGAATGATAATGTTTCTGTAATAAGATAGTAATAGCCAAAGTAAATATTTACTAACCGAGCCAGTTTTATTCTTTGTATTTTGGTCCATACTTCAAGTTAATCCTAAGCTTTAACCCTTTGTTTTTATATTGGAATTCTGATGTTTTCTTCCTGTTCTAAGATTTTAATTTTTATATTAACCCACATAAATCTTTTTTTCAAACTTCAATTCTTTGATTTTTGAACACTGCTCGTGACACTGTGCGACGGTTGGACACCATAATCATAAGACCACAAATTTCGTGGAATTCCAAGAAAGACTGAGTATTGATAACCGTTTTAATACAGAATTTAGGACTTCTTCAAGATCCAGAAGGTTCGTTTAAATTTAAAATCGTAGCCATTATTGATTTAAATTAGATTTTGATTTCTGCCTTTTACTCGCTATGCACATTACAAAAGGAATACAATAATTCCTGGAAAAGCTTATTATCAGTTGACCTAACAAAGTATTCTGATACCTCTGTCTTCTTCCGGATACACACGGTCACTGTTGAATATCTTGTCGGACAAGATCTTCTGCCTATTCTTCATGGGCACTTCAGTTATCTTATCCGGATTACTATTATCGGTTTTTAATTTTGTTTCTGCAAATATTGAGGCTTTTGCTGATGTTCATCCATCAATAAAAAGTGCAAAATAAAACTTGATATCTTCCAGAAAACAACCTCCTTGTATGAATGTCCATTCAGCAAAAATTTGGCAGCCATGAAAATGATTGATATCAGTAATGCTACGCCACTAGAATTGAAGCAACAATGTTTAGCAATTTTCTGGATAATGTTTTATTACGAAAGATATAATTCATAGTACTTCGGTAATAAATTTAGTCAAAAATTCATCGAAAGGAATTACAAACATAAGATTTCGATTTTTTTTTCTAACCAACGTAGGTTTTCTACATTTGTTATCTTCTCCAACTAAAAAGTATGAAATAAAAAACATTTTATAAAAAAAAATTAAACCGACTTCGAAGGCTAGGAACCAGTCAAAATAAATTCACTGAAAAGTATGAAATAATTACCTTCTGATTTTTATGAATACACAGCAAAATTGAAAATGGTATAAAAAGTGGAAAAATGGAATAAGACGAATAATTTTATTTTGATTTGTACTAATACAAACTAATCAATATATATTATAAAGCAAAGTGTACAATGTGCGTGCCGAAAAGGCTAAAAAACGACTCCCAGTAGGATTAAGGAAGTTATGTCGTCGTTTAACTATAATACCCCTAACGGAGAAGAAGGTTTCCGTTTTTCTCTTAAGATTGTAAAATTGAAGAGAAAATGACTGGAATTTTAAGCCTCTCTCACCATTTAATTAGCCTCTCTGAGAATTAGATACGATTTTATGAATGAAAAATTTAGTTCGAGCTCCAGACTACCAGGAAGCGCTAGGGTGCGTTTCACTCAATGTTTATTGTTCACTCATCCAGTTCAGTTTGTAAAGGTAAATATTTGTTCAGCTGTTCTTTTTAAATTACTAACAAAGTAAGCGAAAATAATTAGTTTCTCCTTTGCTTTCAAAATAAAATAACGATTTTACATCTCTGCATCTATTAGAAAACCAACTGGATTCCATAAAAAATTATTTTTCTCATAAGAAGGCTAATATATGATCATCACATTGCATTTAATCTATATATAATATATACTTAAGTATATTTAATGCAATATGAGTGAACTTTTGTTAGTAGTACAGTGAGCGAATAAAATCAGACATACAAAAAAGAGATGAATTAACTGAATATAAATCGAAAATAAAATAAAACAATCGAATATAAATTGAAGTGTTCTTATTGTATTTATGAAAAAGAAGTTGGTTTGGTTACTACGTATGATGAGCATTCCAGTTGACAAAACGACGAACTCCAATAACAGCATTCAAGATTTTATCATCCCACATAGTTCAAGATAAAAAGAGATATGATGAAAAAATTGTGCCTTCAAAAAATTATGGTTTTCACTTTGTAATAGTAGTAAGATTCGAGATATGCAGAAACCGTTCTAATTACGGGAGGTATCTTAAGGGAGGTTGAAATGGAAGAAAGGTCTTGAAAAAATGTTTCTATGAATTTTCGGGAGTTTCTATACTTCTGGATCAAATAGGACTATCATAGTAGTCGGCGCTTAAGTTTTACTCGAAATATAATTTTTTAAACTGAGATACCAGATTTTTCAACTATAATCTAATAACTTATTATCTGCAGACTACTTGGAATGGGCTTATAGGATTCAGAATCACAGAAACCTTCAAAAAACGATGCATACCTCGACAAAGTTGCAGCAAAATTAATTGTTCATTTTCCATTTTTTGGGCTCCCCCCCCCCCCCCCTTCGACTACTAATTACCGACTTTGTCCCTAGTTTATGTCGAAAATTGTTATACCCATAAAACCCAAATCAAAAACTTTAGACCAATTTCGCTAACTAGTTGTTTACGCAAGTTGATGGAAACAATTGTCAACAAACGATTACCGAGGAATCTGGAGACACATTCGTTACTGTCCCCAGCTCAATGCGGATTCAGGAAGGGAAGGTCAACTATTGATCACCTAGTCACGATGGAAGCAGAAATCCTAGACACATTCATAACCAAATAAGAAGCAGTCGGAGTATTTTTTGACATTGAAAAAGCATTCGTAACAGTCAACAAGCAAACGGTACTAAAACACCTGATTCACTGGGGATTTGGCGGAAACCTTCCAATTTTTATCAAACATTTTATTTTCAACAGGACAATCAGAACGAGAATCGGCAGCACTCACTCCTACTCCAAATTCGTAGAAACAGGGCTACCAGAATGGAGTGTCATCAGTTGTGTACTTTTTGCCATAGCAATGAATACTGTGACAGAAATAATTCCAAGATCAGTAAAAACTTTTTTATTTGTTGACGATCTTGCATTGTTCATGAGATTCTGCAACAGGAATGGATGAATAGACTCCTCCAAAATACCCTCGGCAAACTTCTCGATCTTCATACTTATATTCACACCTGTCAGCCATCAGCGACAATAAATAAATGTGAAGATATAAATGAATTACTTATACAGGCAAGGAAAGTGCCCATCAGCATTTACTTCTTTCCGGAGTTATTATTTTTTTAAATAATACTTATATGCATTTGATTAATATAAAAGGTAATGAAAAATATATTGTGGTTTAAAAGTGATAAAAGTAAAAATATTTTAAGTAAAACTATTTTACAAAATTCAAAGTTCATCTTCAGTTTTCTGCAGCCGCACAACAAGGATTACATGCAGAAGGGGGGGAAGTACCAAAGTCATTTTATTCAATTTTAGAAAAAATATCCCACTATAACTGTAAAGTATGAAATTTACTATTAATTATTTAAAAATGTAGTTAATGAAAAAGTTCTACAAACAATTTAAATTTTATTAACTATGTGATTTCAGCCCCCCCCCTCCCGTTGGTTGCGCCAAAGGTTTTCTGAAAATATGGACTTAGGCCCTTAGTTCACATTTGCGTTATACCGACCATCTAATATCTAAACCTTGGATTTTACAATATAAAACATATAAAACATAGCTTTATAGCTGATACATCCTTTGTGATATACTTCTGGAATATAATACATGAGTTTTCATATATATTATATTCCAGTAAATACAGTAGATATATTGTTTATACATCTAGCAATATTTGTCACAAACTATCAACTTTCATAATCAAGCTATTCTGTTAGATATTTTTTTCCAATTAATATAAATACGGGAAATGTTTTGGATAGAGCTATGTCTGTGATTTATTTGTTAAATTATTTCATTGCGTGGAGTTAAAAACAGGAGGCGGGAGTTGCAAATACCAAACCAAATACGGAATTTCTCAAGGGCCTTCCTCTTAGTAAGATAAAGTAGTCCTATTTAATTAATAACCACCTGCAAGAAGTAATAAGAAAAGAAGTAAGCCAAATTGCAGCTGCTGCCTTACCAAATCCGTCCCGTGGACCTGTCCCCTCAGCGAGGAGGCATGTCGTCCGGTCAGGTGCTATAAATCCGGGACGGGGAAGAATCTGAGGATGGAACGCGTAACGCCCTCGGTAGTAGCCGCCTCATTAATATGTTAACCGCTCTTCGGGTGGGGAATCCTGGTCGGCGAGGAAAAAACTTTGGGAAAAAAAGTATTTATTGGGAACGGGGCCCCTCGGCAGCCAAATTAGTCCTTTGTTTATTGACCTTTTAAATAATATAAATGTAAATTGCCTTTTCCGGGGGCTGGAACCCTATCAAAGCGGCAAACAAGCGCCCCCAGTCCTCGCTGAAAAATCAGGTAGTAAACCAAACGGACTTTTCTACCTCTTTCTCTCTACGGTAATCTGGATCCTATTTATATTTCGCTTCAATGTTCTTGATAAGATGATTTGTAAGGGTACGCAAGTACATAAAAGTGCCCTCCGGCCAACATAAAGGTTGTTAAATAGGATATGTGCTACATAAAATACCGCAGCCGAGGAATGAAGGAGATGCTATCGCTGCTTGTCTCCCAGCCGTCAGTCTCCAAGCATTAACATTGGACGTCTAGTGTTTCCTGAATAAATCTCCCACAATGAATAGGCAATCGTTTAAGAGTCATTCATCTCAGAGCGGATGCTCTCATAAAAAGTTTTCCTTTTATCCTGGAAGTTCAGGTTATCTTATGATAAGGCATTACTTGTACAACAAAAGAATTCTGGGTTAAAAAATCATGGACGAAGATTACGGAATAATAAAAATATGATTTTAAGTATTTATATTGATATCTAGTAGGTCAAGGTGAAAATACAATAATAAATAGTATCCCATATGTTCAGTATGGGTTTCTTTCCCTAATATTAACGAAAAAATATCTTAATATGGTATTAACATTAAGTCATTAGTACTTCCTCTCATTCTCATTTGGGAAACAAAATAATAAGTAATTTAATAATTTCGAAATGATGAAAGGAAATCCAATAAAATTTAATACAAAACTCAGAGTATAAAACACTTGTTGCTAGATTGTGTACAACATAATGATGTATGAAAAAAGGTAAAGCTACCGAAAACTATGAAAGAAATACCGGGGGATAAAGAATCTTCGGCCCTAAAGTTATTCCAATTCTTAAAGGAAACAAATTACTATAATGAAATATAAAAAGGAAAAATTAAAGCCAATGACCCTTAGGGGTAGAGGCTAAGATGTAATTAATGTATAAGATGTAAATAAATAATTTTGTTTTTCAGGATCATGATCTCCGAAACTTCTCTAAAAAAAGCAATATAGTGTCAAAGTCCCAACAATCCGATTTCAATATATTCAAAATTAGAAACTCTTGGAAAGATTAAAGAGGTGTCAAAAACAATTAAACCAATAAAAACTCAAAATTACTTTGGATATGCCAGAATGTTTTCACAGAACTACTTTTTCTTCTAAGGAATTATTAAAACAATGGTACATAAAAAAAGACTCCCGAGAGTAGAATGAATCATAAATACATTAAATTTATCCCTAATTTTTTGTGTAAAACTCAGCACAAGGAACATTCTGCAGTTTTATAAAATAAAATAAAAGCCAATGGATTTCTAAAGAAACCCGCAATTATAATAGCTCAAATCCTCCTCCCACAGAAAATATAGGGCAATTATTACCGTGGGAAACAATATGTTAGTTCGATAAGTAAGAAAACATGCAGAATAACTCGCTCAAACATCATAAAATTGGAAAAGCCATATAACACCAATAGAATGTGTAAATAGTTGTTTCAAAACTATTTGTTTACTTATTGCCCTCACGAGTCCCTTAGTATCTGTATTCTCGACCACATTCTCCGGGTTGTATTCAACGCTTTTGGGATGCGAGCCTTAAATATTCTCTAGGAAACTATATTTTCTGCCTTAGGCTTAGGATATAAATCATAAATTTATTCATAAACGTCTATAGTGACTAACGAGAAAGATAACAATGAAACTACAACAATCAAGACTAATAAAACACACATGTTAAACATAAAACGTAAAATAATGAAAGATTATTAAAATTGGGTAGAGTTTAGATTTTCTTAGAGAGCTGCATAGTGATGAAAGTATTTGCAATTTTCAGAAACTTTTATAATTAATCATTTTAAGAAAGCAATAGTAAAATATAAAAACTTTTTAAAATAGTTGGGTGAATAATTTATTTTCTTTATTTCAAAAACAAGGAGAAAGCTCTTAATCCAAAAAATGAGCCTCGAAAAAAGAACTATTTCTAATCTATCATTTGTTTGCAGTTTTCTCATTATTATAAATAAATAAAGATAACAATAACAAAATCGTACACATCAAAAATAAATTCTTAATATCCAAAATCACAAGAATGTATATATTAATGCTAGAAAACAACATGAAATTATAAGACATTTTTATTAATGATAATTTTTAATAATGAACACCATGATTATCTGTATATAAAAACATAATGATACTTATTAACAGCTATTTCAATGTTTTCATTATTAGTTGTATAAATGGGTAATTTTCCTGGAAAGGGTCCATTACAGTACTGAAATTTTGCATACAGTTATTTTTACAACAAACATTCAATGTTCATTCGCATTTTAAAAAGTAAGAACATATGCACCTACAACTTAAGTCTCATGGTTATTTTTTTAAACGAGGGAATGAAGAGAGGGAAGGGATAAAACATTGACGAACAAATGATAAGCAACTGACTATGAAAAAATCTGGTGCGTGCGCGCAACACACAACTTTCACTTACCAACTTACTTAGATTAGAAATTAATGTGTTTTGTTAATTTCCACTTCTCAAAGTCACACATTTTTTCACATTCATTTCTAATTTTTGTTTTTATTTGTTCTTTAAAGTACATTAGTTTTTTTTTATTTTTAAATAAAAGTTTTTACTTGTGATAATTCGGCAATGCAAGCATAATACTCCAAGTCGTTTGATTTTATAATTTTCTATGTACTTGTTGAATATTTCATTTAGTTCCCATGAAATCAATAATTTTCATTAAATGAACAGAACATCTTTAATTATAACGCATTGGTTTGTCATTAAAGGCGTACGAATGCGTGAGCTCAAGATGTTTTATGAGTTGACGGGATATTTTTCTTTTTTTCTCCTGTATATGTTTACTCGATTTTTTCCATATATCATATTTAGCCATTTATTATTTTTAGGCGTGATGAGAGACAGTATAAACTAAAACAAAGGTACTGTATAAGAAAACAAAAAAGGCCCCTTCCCCATTTAGGCCCCCTCAGAAAATTTTAATACTGATAAAACTTACCTGATATTATTAAACACCTAATTTTCATTAAATATGACGAATTTGATCAAAATCATTAAAGCCGTTTTTGAGATAATAGAAAAAAAGGTAAAAATTGGAAAAAAGTTATGAAATAAAGTGTCCCCTCCGTTTGACCAATTTTGATGAAATGTTGGCTGTCCCATCTTTGGCATATACATACGCCAAATACCCAGTTTGATAAAAAAAAAAACACGTGAAAATGATACAAAATTTATTAAGTAAAGTCCCCCCTCCGGTTGATCAACTTTGATGAAATTTTTACAGTCATATCTCGGGCATATTGATACATCAAATACTTAGTTTAATCAAAATCGTTAAAGCCGTTTTTGAGAAAATCGAAAAAAAACGTAAAAAGTTATTAAATAAAGTACCCCCACCCTTTGACCAATTTTGATGAAATTTTTGCTGTCACATCGCGGGCATATACATACACTAAATACCCAATTTCAGGTTCGCACGGTTAATAGTTTTTGAGCTAGTCTGTTCACACACACACACACACAGACCATCTCGCGGGACTTGGTTATTTCGACTCAGGGGACCCCAAAAGGTGTATTTTCGTTGAAAACCGGAAGTCGAAATTTTTCACGATCGCAATACTTCCACTTACTATATATTTCATATATAGGTAAGTGGGTTATTCCGGATTATTGGGTTCGCAATTTCTCACGGGGCATGGGGGTTTCCACGCCAAACTGCACAGTCTTGGAAAGGACATAGATCCCCTATGCCCTAGATGCAGGGTTCCGGAGACGGCTGAGCACATCATTGTGGACTGCACACTCTTTGAGGCACTTAGGGCCAAACTGTTGAGGGAAACTGGACTCTACGTAGTGGCAGAAAACGATTTCCCTCAGCTGGTAACTGAGGCAAACTACCCGTACTACAAGTCCTTTGTGTACGGGTGGAAAACTGCAGTTGGCTTTACCCATTTCAATTTGACAAGGCAGGGACCTTTGCCTGGAAGACCGCCTGAAGGAGGAGATGAAGAAGAAGGCCAGGAAGAAGGTGATTTGGGAAGCTGAAAAACTGAAGTAGGAAGAAGAAGAAGAAGGAACAGAAAAAACAAAACAACATCAACTGAAGTATACCTCCAACGATTCCCAATAGCAACATTTGAAATGTTGCCAACACCCGTGATGCCGAAAGGCAAGGAAGGGCGAAATAAATAAAATATAGGTAAGTGAAAGTAAAAAAAACTAAAGTTTTTAAAATAAAATGTAAAGTACAATCTTTTTATATAATGAATGTTACTCCGAAAAAAGAAAAGATAAAGTAGATTAAAAAATTTTAGAATCTCCCTTCCTTAGCAGTTCTGAAAATAATGAAAGCTAAAAATTATCAATCATAGTGTCTTCGCAATTTTTTACTTTCACTAACCTATATTTATTTATTTTCATTTTCACCCTACCCTGCCTCTTGAGGTCACTTACCTATATATGAAATATATAGTAAGGGAAAAAATTGCGGTCGTGAAAAATTTCGACTTCCGGTTTTCAACGGAAATACACGTTTTGGGGTCCCCTGAGTCCAAATAACCAAGTTCCGCGAATGGTCAGTGTATGAACAAACTAAGTCAAAAACTATAAACCAAATCTGAAATTGGGTATTTAGTGTATGTATATGTCCGCGATGTGACAGCAAAAATTGCATCAAAATTGGTGAAACGGAGGAGGTACTTTATTTAATGAATTTCGTCTATTTTTTATGTTTTTCCGATTTTCTCAAAAACGGCTCTAACGATATTGATTAAACTAAGTATTTGATGTATTAATATGCCCGAGATATGACTGCGAAAATTTCATCAAAACTGATCAACTGGAGGGGGTACTTTATTTAATAAATTTTGTATCATTTCAACAGCATTGCGCTGAAACGAGTTTCCTATCTCAATCTGTTGAGGAAATAGAATATTTTTTTGTTTTTATTTTTAAAATCTTACTTTTTCTGAAAAATTACAGTTTTCTCTACTTTGGTTTTGCGTAGAAACAAAAACGATGATATTTTGTTAATCAGCATTAAATTTTCTAAAAGAGGAGATGGGTCTGGTTATTTCAAATCCACTTTCAGTGGGACTTTTAAGGCGCTAAACCCAAAACATTTATTAAAACTTAAATTTTCAAAAACTATTAAACATTTTTTTTTTTACTTTCACTTACCTATATATGAAATATATAGTAAGTGGAAGTATTGCGATCGTGAAAATTTTCGACTTCCGGTTTTCAACGGAAATACACGTTTTGGGGTCCCCTGAGTCAAAATAACCAAGTCCCGCGAAATGGTCTGTGTGTGTGTGTGTCTGTGTGTCTGTGTGTGTGTGTGTGAACAGACTAGCTCAAAAACTATAAACCGTGCGAACCTGAAATTGGGTATTTAGAGTATGTATAAGCCCGTGATGTGACAGCAAAAATTTCATCAAATTTGCTCAAAGGGAGGGGGTACTTTATTTAATAACTTTTTACGTTTTTTTCGATTTTCTCAAAAACGGCTCTAACGATTTTGATTAAACTGAGTATTTGATCTATGTATATGCCTGAAATATGACTGTAAAAATTTCATCAAAATTGATCAACCGGAGGGGGGACTTTACTTAATAAATTTTGTATCATTTTCACATGTTTTTCTTATTTACTCAAAAACAGTTTTAACGATTTTGATCAAACTTGGTATTTGATGTATTTATATGCCAAAGATGTGATAACCAACATTTCATCACAATTGATCAACCGGAGGGTGACTTTACTTAATAAATTTTGTGTCATATTCACGGGTTTTTTTTATTTACTCAAAAACGGCTTTAACGATTAACAAAAATAAGATATGAATGTAGAAAAATGTGTGACTTTGGGAAATGATATTTAGCAAAACACGTCAATTTTTAATCTAAGTAAGTTGGTAAGTGAAAGTTGTGTGTTGCGCGCACGCACCAGATTTTTTAAAAAATCTGTCATATTACATAGCCAGAGAAGCCATAAATGCGAGTG
This sequence comes from Aelia acuminata, assembly GCA_911387785.2. Lineage (NCBI taxonomy): Eukaryota > Metazoa > Arthropoda > Insecta > Hemiptera > Pentatomidae > Aelia > Aelia acuminata. The sequence goes on along the minus strand of OU426978.1, from coordinate 103,838,614 downwards.
AAGAATGATTCGCCCTTTCTATAAAAATGCCTATATATGAATGAGAAAATAGTAAATGTTTACTAAATTGGTGTAGCATATTAACAAAAAAAAAAAAAAGATTAGTAACAAGATAATGCACTTGTTCTCACTAAGGTATTAAAAAAAAATATATAGAAATTTTTTAGTTTGATCATAAAAATATCATCTGAAATTTTATGAAATTGTGGAAAAGAACAGAAAAATATATTTTAACAAATACTAGAATGAATATTTTAGCAAGTTGAATGATTTAAATATCTTGTTTTGTATCAACTGTTATAATTACCAATTAACATTGTGAGCTTAAACTGTATGAAATAAGATTCACATTCCATTCATTTATGGGCTGTATAAATAAGCTAAAATAATAGCTCTTCCGCTTTAGTCCGAAACTGAATCTGCTAGGACTGATAGATGTATGTATTAGATGCATCTTTGACTTACATTAGCCCGAAGTACCAGAAGGGAATTAGATAGATTAATCGATTTCCGGGTGAAGAAATCTTGAAACATAGAACTAGTAACATGAGGAAGGAATAAACGATATTAGATCATGCTTTAAAATGTACTGTTCTACCAAAGAAGTGCACATAAGTCATTTTATAAGAAAAGAGCCTATGCACAGCAATAAAGTTAGAACATCGCAAAAACTTTTATGGACTCGGTAATAGGAATAGACTCTCGCCAGGAAGATAGCAGAAGAAAGCTATGCAATGATGCACCTATGAAGAAACTACTATAATAGTAAAGCTTAGACTATCCTGGGAACTGTTACCATCTTTATAGCCCCGGCGAACTGTATCAATAAAAAAGAAAAAAACTATTGCAATATTCAAATAGGTTCAGCACTCGGAAGTATGAAATAAGGACTACTGTACTCAATTATAGGATATAATGTTTTTTATCAGCAGGACCCGGATTTTTATTGAATTGCATATTTCGAATTGCATGGTTTTCTTGTTTTTTTGAATATGTACTAACATGTATACGATCAAATACTCCTGTAACAGGCGACATTTTGTTTTCCATGTTTTTGCATGTTTGATGACGATCGTATATATTATCATCTTTCGATTTTATAAAGAAAACAATAATTTAAAACAAGAAAAAAAGAAAGATCAGTCGCGAAAGAATATTTCGGAGGGGGGTTGGTCAGTTGGGAAATGAAAGAGATTAATTCGAATACGACGAAAAAGGTGGTGCACCTAAAAATTGTCTGTATTCCGAGCACCTGGTTTGAAGCTGCTGGTTTTCTCTCGGAATATTTAAAAATAGTCAAGATGTTGTCCGTAAAGTCTTTGAATGAACAGAGTAATATTTCCCAATGATTTAGAAGAACATAGATAATTAGAGTAGAACATAGATACTTCTCATACTTATTTATTAATGAAAATAAAATGACTCCAAGAAAAAAAATTATTTGTTGAATGTAAACCTTTTAATACTTTTAAACAATTTCATTAGAAGAGGAAAGGTTGGCCGCGGCCGGGAAACAAACATGGGTCTTCTGCATTAATTTATGAATCAAATGGACAATTTTCCAGCCTAGGTAGGATCGTTGAAGAGAGAACGGGAGACTCAACATTAGCTATTATCTAATGATCTAGTTCCTATAGAAAAATTAGGTTGTGTTAAATAATATGAAAGTATAAATTTTTATCAAGTACCCTCAGCAACATTAAACTAAATATAATTCTTTTTAAAATCGTCAGCTTTCCAACAATATAAAATGCGTAATTTAGAAGTAATAATTTTACCACCTTTATTTGAATATCAAAATCTTTATATATTCAGATATTTTATACTTAGCCAGTGTTTCTTACTAGCTTTAATGAAGGACAGTTAATTGTACCAAATAAACGAAATTAAAACTACTTAGAAAAAAATTTATGATTGTCATTTATGCTCAGACTATTTGAATGTTTTAATGAATATAAAAGTACCTGGTATAAAATAGCACTTAATTTTCCACTCAGATAATGAATTTTATTTAAATCCTTATAGCAGTTTTAATTTAAGTCGAACTGTTTATTATGATTAGATTGTTTAGCGCCTTAGACAATTTTATTATCCTATTAAAAGATGTATATGAAATACATTTCTTAAATGCATTTTCAAATAACCAAATACCTCGAAATCATAGATGGTTTTTAAAGAATGATATAATTTTTAATGAACTTTTATAGAAAGCTCTTTTTTAACATTTTGCTTAAATATATTTTTTTTACAAATTGATAGTGAATAAAATTGAAATATTTTTCCTTATGTCCTATAATAAATAAATAATAATAATTATCAACTATCTGTACCAATTGAAACGTGATAAAATCAACAGGACAACCGGCAAACATTCGTAGATCTATTGGAAATAATGTACTTAGATTTCTTTTTTTCCTTTTTTTTGGGAAATCGGAGAAAGAATATCAAGTAAATTTTAATTTCAAATATCATGCAATGGTGTGAGGAGTACTAATATAATTTGTGGAACCGTTAACACACTCTTATGAAAAACCACCAACTTAATATTAAATACGATTGTCACCCCAACTAAATAAATTAATAATAAATACATCTTTATTACATAACTTTTTAATTTTTAATCTTGACAAACTATGTTCTATCAAGAAGAAACATCTATGATCAGAATAATTCATCATCATCATCAGGTCAATTAATTAACAAATGAAATCCACCGATAATCAAGAATCAAAACGAATATGTTAGAGCTAAATAATAACAGGCTTCGAGGTTTAGATCCAACAAACACAACAGAATAAATTTAAATAACAAATTGAATCACCCACACGACAGATTATCGGCCCCTTTGTTTATTTGTACACGTTCTCAGACAATGGTAATACCAACCCGGCGAATAGCAACGCAGGGGAATGAAAGTTACGGCTACTCCCTAGTCAGCATTTAGAAGAGATAACTATACGTTTTCTTGTAAATAAAAACCAAAAATAATAATTAAATTCATAAAATAAATGGATTGTACTGAATTACCATATGATCATATCCAATAACCATGTGATACTGAATTACCATAGCCAAAAAACATTATAAATAATATAAGACAATATTAACAGAAGAAAAATATTTTACTAAAATCTGTTGGTTAAATAAATTCAACACTTCTCACATATATGATTATTTATAACTAAGGTGGTCAGTTTCTTTTAACATGTTCTTTCTTCTTGTAACTTTGAGGATAGTTTAAAATAATGAGATATTTTTAAGATGCAATTTTGTTATTTTATCTCAAAAAGATAACTTATCTGTCCCCCGGAGGTAAGCAACAATTTGTCATTTTTTTATAAAATTAAATTTGACACTATTGATATAAAAAATCATGATAAATATTTTCAATTACTTCTCAACGTCAATAAAAATGAGAAATCGTTCATTAAACTGTATCTATAATTAGGGAAAGAACAAATTTAACAAAATATTCATCGTGGTATTTAAATCCACAGTGTTGAATTTTATTCAATACAAAATTGAGTTCGTGTGGTTTACCTCCGGGGTACAGATATTAATACCAATACGTTTTTTGTTTTAATTTATGAAGTTAAAAAACATTTTAAACTACGATGACAGCTTAGGGACACTTTATGGTATTGTGATTTTTTAGTGTTTATGATTATGTGAATTCGGTGAAATATCAGATATGATTAGATGGCGCAACGCCAATTCTGGGAGTTCAACAATAATTAAAATTGAAGCTCACCAACGCATCTTAACTTCTGTGGAAGAGAACAACACCAGGCGCCCAAGAAAGACGTGACTTACTGCTTTAATGAATCTTGCAGCGACACACGTTAAGCCCTCCAGTCCACGCAGTCAGGAGTAGAAGTGTGGGAATAAAATCCTCAAGGAGTTCTTCATAGTGAGGTGTCAAGGCAGTGAAGAATTACTTTACTAGCCCTAAGACTGGAACATCAGCAGATATTATGAAGAATTTGATTGATTGACATGTGATGTATTACAGCACAGGAACACTAAAAGGCAACCGTTTCAAACCTTATTTCAGATTTTCTCCATAGACTTCCATTTAGCTTTACATCTATTTTGTCATTTTAATGTGACCTTTCACAATTCGGTTTATAACACGGGGCCAGTACTAAGACATGCCTTCACATGACCGTATTGGGTTCGAAATCAGCACGCTGCCCGTTAGGAGATTCTAAAATTCTATAATAGACATGCTTTTTATAATTTTAAATTGAAATTATATGATAAAAAACGGTACAGTAGCCCTGGATACTGTTTGACACCAATAGAAAATTTCTTATCGCGGTATAGCATTATTATGGAGGTAAACAACACCATGTCCATTTTTAATTGAAATAAATTAACAGCATGGATTTAAATACCAATATAAATACTTAGTTAATTTAGTTTTTTCATTAATTAAAGACAAAGTTTATTAAACAATCTTCAAATTGCTGTGGATGTTGATATGTAACTTCAATTTACAAATATGAATTTATATTAGTGAACAAATAATATTTTTTCATTAGCTGCTTTATTAATTTTGTGCCTATAAGCCTCATTTTTTTTAATTTATTAAATTATAAAAATATTCAACACTTTGTTCATAACTATGATTATAATTACGATCCTTGAAAATGGCTTAATAAAATAAAATATTGATGCTGATAATGATCAATTTGTATATATTTAAATAAAAACTGCTGGCCTGAAATGTAGAATGATTTGGTAAAATATTATTATAATGTTTTTAATAATAAAAAGTAATAGTAAATTTTAAGAAGCTTTCAATTTCCATCTAAAATTATTCTGGTTTAAATAAAGAAGCCTAGAAGGCCCTGCGGTTAGTTCAGTTTTCTCTTCTAGAATTACCGAGAAGCATTATGTCACATTCACTTTAATCAATTTTTTTTCCCCCAATCTTTTCAACTAAGATTAAAATTAAAATAATGAAAAATACGAATTTCGAGTTTATCATCTGTATTTGGGGTCTATAATCTATTTACGAAATTTAAAAGTTCATCATGAATAATAATTCATTAAAATTTAAAAATTACCAGTATGCCCTGATTAAGGAGGTCGAAAATTGTCCGTGGTTTAAAACGATTCGAAACGAGGCCGGAACAATTTGATGCTGCAATCACCTATAAAAAAAAAATATGCGATATCGAATCCAGGATGGACTCAGCAATCATTTTCCAGGTTCGATTTACATTTCTAAATCTCCTGGATCATATGCAATTATTTCCTGACTACGTTCCGGAGGGTAATGACAGTTCTCCTTAAACGCATTCCATCACCATTACGAGCGTTGTTGAGGCGCTAATACCTTAGATGTCTGGGTAAGGAGGTAATCCCTATCAATATGTGCTTATAACGGTCGGAGGATTCATCCCAACCTGAATAATTTCTTTAATGATGATCTATCAATGATAGAAGTCACTTAACAAAACGGAATAAATACCATAAGTCTATATAGCCAACCACCAGATTTCATTTTTATACCAATCAGAGAATTCCATTAAAATCAAGAATTACGATATAAATTATACCATTGGTAAAGTTTAAATACTGCTATTACTAGATAAAACCACAACATTTTATCAAATTCAGGAGAGGAAGATGAGAAATTCATATCAACATTAGATTAAGAGAAGCATTTTTTTTTTTTTTTTTTCAGATTGGAAAAAAAAGGAAGATCAAAATAATAGACGAATCAAATTTATTCTCAGACGGAAACGTGACAACAATTAGGCCTTCTTAAAAACCACAGTTAGGCTTTACGTAGGGAGCAGCCCAACGGGGCCCCCAATTCGAGAAACTAATGTTGCAATCAGTAACCACTATTTTGGTTTTTTTTTATTTTACGAATTTTCAAAGCTTGGTAATAACCTGTTTTTAAGTGGAGTCCAGAAAAGTAAGGATATTTGACTTGATTAGTAATTCAGTGGGATGACAGCTTTATCGTAAATATAAAACGGTATAAGGCTGCAGAAATACAAAGGATCTTTCCCAATTTTAAACAAACCAAGTCAGTATTAGTCTGACCTGGGCAGATGTTCCGTGACAACATAGTTTTTCATCGCATTGGCCACTGGCGCACACTGGACATTTATCAAACGCACATATGTCCAAGATAGAGAGAAGATTTCAAGACGGATTTTAGTCCAAAAATACACAGATCTGGAAGAGATCTAATGAGAAGATGAACAGTGATATTGCGTAACCGACAGTAACTGTCAAATAGCAATGGTACACATTGTATGGACTATCGTTCCAAATGGGCCAGTTAAGACTCAAAAAATTAGCTTTCAGTTAGCCTTGGGATTATAAAAGTCAAGAAGAATATGATAAGTAGGTGTAGGAAGGGCTTCGAAGATCGAATCTAGTAAAGGATCGTCTAGATAGTGGAAAAATACAGAAGGGATGTTTTCGAATCGAGAATTTCTTAAGGAACAAATACTACCAACAAAGAAATCGCACTATAAAAAGGAGAGCCAAGAGCTGTGAAAGATTGAGGAATTCCTGTAAAAGGAAGAAACTATATATGAGATTGTGTCAGTGCTCCTTGATGAGATTTTTACATACTTTGTATGTGCTTTTTAAGATTCATTACAACGATTTTTCGTGCTGTAATTTCGATTGAGGCTTTTTGTTCAGGCATAGCGCGCCTTAAAATAACTTCCTTAAAATAAACTCCGATGCCCGAAATCGGGGAATTCATGAATGGAAAACAGAACAGGACAAGCGACCATAAATACCAAAAGCCGAAGGCAGAGGAGACAGGCGGCCGATATCGACTGTTCGCAGAATCTTATCTGAGGGGGATAGCCATTGCGGGCCGCTCCAAATGGTATTTAGCGGCTCTGGGAGATTAATAGTGTTTGGAGCAAGTACAAGGAGGTCCACTCGGGATTTGTCACGCCGGCAGCTGATAGGAGCGCGGACAAAGAGATGGGAACAGTTCTGGACCAGATAGCATTAGCATACTCCCAGTTCGGGGCTGACTCAGCGCATCTGCGACCTGTCGACAATCTTTCTATCATAGTCTATTCCATTAGGTGTCAAGGCCTTTGTCGCAACCACGACGCTTCAATCTATCTGACGACCAGCTATTAATCAAAGTTCCCCATCGCACTAAGTACGAGCCCATTCCAAATTTGATCAGGAATGCGCCGCAAGAGGGCGCCAAATTCCACTTCTTTCGGGTAATACATTATGTTGTATTCGAGAATATCATTGGAACAATGAACACCAGAAAGAAAATAAAAACTGAAGGTAAACAATTGAAAAAAGATATTTTGTGTGCTTTTGCTAAATTAGAGTTGATTCCTTAATCAGTTCTTCTAAAAATGCCATGAACTATTCTGAATAGAAGCGGTAACAAAACAGAACCATTTAATTTGATATAATGTATATTAACAATATACAACCTTTTACGTTGCTACTATAATGGTCCTTGAACCTATTATGAAATTCTAAAGATACTTAATATGTGAGCTCAGTTATTTTTTTTTTCATATTAAATAATCCTGTTGGTACAGATATATATTTTTTCTTTAACTCAACATTTCACCTCACTCATCTCAGTGGTTTTACATAAACACGTAGGTTTTAAAAAATTACAAAAAGTAATTTTTTTATAAAACAAAAAAGGTAAAAGAAAAAACAATAAGATCCGAAAAATAATTTACCTAAAACAACACCAAAAATCACTCACCTGAAACAGAAATAAAAATACCGTAAGTATATAAATAAAAAATAAACAGTGCAGGTATAATTTAGTGCAGTAGTAATTTAGCTAATGCAATATTCTTCAGAAAATTAAACTATGATAGTGAATGATTACTAAGCTTGATCGATTGTGGGAGGCTAATAACACGAATACTTCAAAAGCATCTCCGGTCTAGCATCTTGTTAAAATCAACAAAGGTCAGAATACATATAATCTTTATTCGACCTTTTTTAACATACGGCTCTGACACCTGAACGCTTACAAGGACTCAGGAACTGGAACTCTCCTGGTTCGAACGAAAGATTTTGAGGTGAATTTAAAGGGCCGCATATGTTGACGGAGACTAGAGAAGAAGAACTAACCTCGAGGCTGAGAAGCCTATACAAGGACTTAGACGTGGTCGATCGAAATTATATCGATTGCGATGGGCGGGACATGTTGCTAGAATGAATTACTCAAAAAGCCCATCTTAAGTCCTATCGGAGAAACTATTTGGATTACTGAAGGTTGGATACCATAGGCTCCGATGGGAGGACTGTGTTGCTACCGATACATTATTGATACTTGGAATTCATAACTGGAAGGCAGTAGTATAAAATGGAAATAACTGGCGGTCAATGCTGGAGCAGGCCAAGACTCAACGTGTGGTCCGTAGAGCCGTATAAAAAAAAAAAAAAATGTTCTAGGACGTTTCCCTTATTAAAAAAGTTGAATAATATAAAAAGTGGGTTTTAGAACCTTAGAGTAAAGCTTAAATAAACAAATTATAACGAAACAAACAATTAGGGAACCTCAGCTGTAAAAAAGACAAAAAATACGAATTCAACATTCAATTAAGTGAATAGAAACTAGTTTTACAAATCTAATAATATATGCATATTAACACACTTATTAACAGAAAAGTAAAGGGCATTAATATTTTCTAAAAAAGTGACCAGTTTTTTTCTTTGATGCCTCTCCAGAAACCGACAAATATTAATGTTCAAGTAAAACCATCTTATATTTCATTCAGAAATGTATTATTGAACTAGATTTAGAAATGCGGAAAATGTACCCGTCTGTTTTTCTATGACTCAATAGGTCTTATTATTATATTAATTTTTTCTTTTAAACACAGAAGTTTTTAATTACTGGAGCACTAGTAACCATAAATACAGAACTCAAGACTGATTTAATTAGCAATAATAAATATTCATTGATCAGTGAATTGATTCTTATTAATTACTTATTATTTGTACTTCCACACCATCTTTCCCCATTACCGCTAAATAAATTGGTGGTATAAATTAATCCAGTATCGAAAATACGAAAGTATTAAATTTAAAACTGGGTCGGTATCAAGAGGAATTTTTAATGCAGCCCCAAGAAATATAATCGATGCTCAGCCACGGTGCGAGGAGTGCATAAGTTCAATGCCAGCGGGAAACAGGGGTCGATGGAACGAGAACTGAAAGAAATATGAGAAGGGTTGAGGACGAGACGATGTTGAATGGCAGCCGTCAACGGTTGAAGCTGGCACACAATTCCATTGTGAAACTGTACTCCGCTGGTTAGCTAGGGCAAGGCGACAATAAAGATACATTTGCTATGAAGTAATAGGAGAGGAGGGTCGGATGTGAGTTCATATTGCGGCTGTCAGCATAGAGGCTAATTTACCTAATTGAATTATTGAGATTTCTTATGGCAGGTAAGCATGAATAAATAACTTCAAATCAAAAGAGACAAGTCTCTCAACAGTAGCTTTTAAAATGCTACAAGCCCTATCTAGGATTGTCGAGGCACTATGGTCTCTTCTTTCAACTTCTTTTAATCCTGATGACTAACAATTTAATGTACCATCTCCTCCAATTATCAAAACCATAATCAAACATCTCCATATTTGTTTAAGTTTTTTCGTTTATTCAAAAATATTAAGAATCAGTAGGCGTCGGTTGACGATGTTAACTAAATCTTGGAACCAGTTGGTAGTTAATTATTATTCTGATCCTTTAAGCTAGATTGGACCGATTACCGACTCAGTTTCAATACTAGATTATCTGTGGCTATCAGATAAGAACCTCATCATAGTAGCCTATATTATAACTAATTTTTGTACCGTTATAATTTATTCGTAAATACAGCATCACAACAAATATTACATATTACAAATTTTAATGTTTTTTATATTTTTATTTTAAGTTATTGATACGTTTTCATTTATTTATTATCATTAAGGCCCGAATTTATTTGAAAAATACATCACTCCTTTCAAAAAGGTCATAAGTAAAAATCGAAAATTTTTAATTATGATTATGTAACACCAACTTTGTAATTATAGCACAATCTCTCCATATAAACAGACGGCAATGAAATTTATAGGATAGTTAGGTACAGTATAAGCTTAAAAAAAATAACAATTTTAGACTCTTGGGTTAGCGGAGCTATTTTTGTAAGATAGCATGCTACGGTTGACGGGTTTTCTCATGCTACGGTTACAGTAGTCCACAATTTTTATTAATTTTTCGATATCATATTTTTAAAATTTTAGTTTTTCAAATTTTCTCCTATACGTGAATTAAAATTATTGCGAATTTCAAGGTTTTATCTATAAAAATAAAAACATAGTTATCGAAAAAATTCGTATACAAAAATTATTTTTGGGTGAAAGTAAGTGAAGTGTCGACTTCAGAGGTATCTCAGAGTTACAAACATAAATAAAATAGAAAAAGAAAAGAAATATGTGGTCTAACTAATAATGACCTATGATATAATAATGAATACAATGACCCATCAAACACAGTAAAATTAAAAAAATAGGGATTTTTTCCCTGCTTGCCCCACTGTGCGGTGTTCGGAAATAAATGTTTATAATCCTAAGGTATATATAACACGGGCGGAGGGAGAACTAGAAAGCTGCTCAATTTTTTAATTTCGATTGACACGAGATAACCTTTTTTCTCTCACTGAGAAAGTAGAGATAAAATGAAATTATAAATTCGACGAAAGGTCGGAGATATGTTAATAACTTGGTGAAAACTTATCGCAGCCATCACGGGCACAGGCCGAATGAAACTCTAGCCTCTAGGCACCTCTCAGTCAAACCAAACATGAATTAAAAATTCCTACTAATTCATTTTCCCCACAGATTGGAACGGTGTTGCTAACTCATAATATATATACATATGTATTAAGTAATATTCTGATATATATTATCAGTTTTTAAATAATTATCATTTAACTATTTTTTATTTCGGCAATTTAAAAAAAATAAAATTATTGTTTTTAAAGTAAACTTTTTGTTTTTCCTACCTGCCAAAGATAATTTATATTTTAAAGATGTCGAATATTATAAAAACAACAGCATAAGTATATTTAAAAAAAAGAATTATAAAAAAATTGAAAAAATCTGGTACGATGTGCTGAACACATGACTTTCACTTACATACCTACTTGAAGTAGAAACCGACGTGTTTCGATAATTGTGAGGAAACGCAAATTAGAAAATATATCTATCAAATTTCTTACTTATAGATATATTTATTATAGATACTTATTTGTGTAAACATCCATAGGGCATTGTAGAGTTTTATAATTATAGAATATCTTGAATTCTTCAGTAATTTTCGATTCATTTTTTTTTCTATTTTCTGTCAAGGGGAAAAAATCTTAATTTCATCAATAGTCTATTTGTATTTTTACCTTTTTTTGTAAATATATCGTGAATGGAAATTGATAGATGGGATATTAACGGTTCTTATAAAATTGGAACTCTTTTCGAATTTTAGTCTCTAATTATATTCCAGAAACCGACGAAAATCCACCTTGTATTTCATTCAGAAATCTATTATGGAACTAAAGTGTTTAACTAAAAACTTTTAAGTATTATAATGATTAAGGATTATAGTGTACCATATGTTTAAAGATAAAGCCTTAAATATTTTGAGCATTACGTGTTTTTATACGCTATCATTAACTATAAAACTAAAAACTCTGGTGCGTGCTCGCAACACACAACTTTCACTTACCAACTTACTTAGATAAGAAATTAATGCGTTTTGTTAATTGCCAATTCTCAAATGAACAGAACGGCTTTAATTATGAAGAATGGTCTGTCATTAAAGGCGTACGCCGCATGCGTGGTCTCAACGAGTTTTATGAGTTGACTGAATATTTTTCTTTTCCCTCCGTTTGACCAATTTTGATGAAATGTTGGCTATCACATCTTTAAAATATACATACATCAAACACCCAGTTTGATCAAAATCGTTAAAGCCGTTTTTGACTAAATAAAAAAAATACGTGAATATGATACAAAATTTATTAAGTAAAGTCCTCCCTCCGGTTGATCAATTTTGATGAAATTTTGACTGTCACATCGCGAGCATATACATACACCAAATACCGAGTTTAATCAAAATCGTTAAAGCCGTTTTTGACTAAATAAAAAAAATACGTGAATATGATACAAAATTTATTAAGTAAAGTGCCCCCTCCAATTAATCAATTTTGATGAAATTTTGACTGTCGAATCGCGGTCATATAAATACAGCAAATACCGAGTTTAATCAAAATCGTTAAAGCAGTTTTTGAGTAAATAAAAAAAATACGTGAAAATGGTACAAAATTTATTACGTAAAGTCCCCCGTCTGGTTGATAAATTTTTACAGTCATATCTCGGGCATATTAATACATCAAATACTCAGTTTAATAAAAATCGTTAGAGCCGTTTTTGAGAAAATCGAAAAAAAAACTTAAAAAGTTATTAAATAAAGTACCCCCTCCGTTTGACCAATTTTGATGAAATTGTTACTGTCACATCGCGGGCATATACATACACCAAATACCCAATCTCAGTTTTGAACGGCTTATAGTTTTTGAGCTAGTCTGTTCACACCCACAAACACACACACACACAGACACACACACACAGACCATTTCGCGGGACTTGGTTATTTGGACTCAGGGGACCCCAAAACGTGTATTTCCGTTGAAAACCGGAAGTCGAAATTTTTCACGATCGCAATACTTCCACTTACTATATATTTCATATATAGGTAGGTAAGTGAAAGTAAAAAAACATTTTTTAAAAAAAATTAAACCCACTTCGAAGCCTAGGAACCAGTAAAAATAAATTCACTGAAAAGTATGAAATAATTACCTTCTGATTTTTATGAATACACAGCAAAATTGAAAATGGTATAAAAAGAGGAAAAATGCAATAAGACGAATAATTTTATTTTGATTTGTACAAATACGAACTCATTGTTAATAAAAATTATTAAATTAAAATATTAAATACTATGTTCAATACAACACAATCTTTTCGGAGGCGGCGCAAAATAGAAATGACATGTTACTGATACAATTTCATTAGTAGGCATTGAAATCAATAAATGGGAAGCGAAGATCCATTTAGAAGATTTTCATAAAGTCTAGTGTGAAAATTTTTAAATTTTGCGCCACGTCCGAAAAGATTGAGTTGTATAGACGGCCTTATAAATCTTTTCGGAGGCGGCGCAAAATAGAAATGACATGTTACTGATACAATTTCATTAGTAGGCATTGAAATCAATAAATGGGAAGCGAAGATCCATTTAGAAGCTTTTCAGAAAGTCTAGTGTGAAAATTTTTAAATTTTGCGCCACCTCCGAAAAGATTGAGTTGTATAGACGGCCTTATAAATTTCCTAGGAATATTCTTTCTTTATAGATTACCTTAAAACTTGCTTTATTTTCTTCCATTGAATTATTTTAATTAATTATCCCTTGAAAAGGTAAATCCATGTTCCAAATCAGAATATGGTTTGGAAATAATCAAGAAACTTAAAGCCTCTTAAGATTGGAGGGTTTAAGTTTCTTGGGGGAATTACTTTAGAGTGGATTTAATTGTTTTCAATTGTTTGAAACCGATCAAGGTGTCACTTATTTGTCATTTCTATTACACTTGTTCCAAATGAACAGTAAAATAACCGTTTTACCATTATATCGCAAGTGTAAGTGGGTGGTCAGTGGTGCCCTTACTGCCTCTGGATTGTTCCATGTTCTAAGAAGAAAGGTCAAGTGGTCATTTTCTTTCAGACATTAAAGAGGATTATCCGGGACTATAGGAAAACGGGTATGTCTAACGGACCTGTATTGTTCGGTAGGGTTTAGGAAAATTGCAATCTTGGAGAAAATCTAAAGAAAATTTAATTCTAATGAAAAAAAATTGAAAATAACAATGAAAATAAATAGACTATTTAGGATCGCTCTTTGACCAATACTGTACGCCAATAAACTAAAATAAACAATATTTTGAAAAAGGTTATAAATTGTCCTTTATATGTTAGAGAGCATTTCAATGTAATTTAATTTATTTAAGAGGAAAGTAAAAATTAAATTTATCGATGGAAAAGATTAATTCAAGACATTTACCATCATCGTAAAACATAAATGAATGAATTATTGCATATTTATTTTTAATAGTTTACAACATAACGTACTTAAAAAGGGAAAAAATATACATAGCTGCTTGTGAGTTGCACGTCAGCAGAAGTTGGCCGAGTAAATATTAATACTTACATTCCCCGTCGCGGCTTCGCCCGCGAGCCTTTAAAATCAATTCTGTGGCCATTATCTTGGTATTGATCTAATATAATATGTTAACTGATGTTAAGGTTATTTAGTAGAATTTGAGCTCCCGGTAGGTGGAATTTTAGAGGGGGAAGCTGCCGACTCGGTAGAAGAGACGGAGACGCGCAATGGAGAGAGTTCACTAAAACCGCCGAAACAAAAAATGACTTACTCGTCGTGAACGCTTCATTTTTCGGCTGTAAAACATGGTGTTCGACGCCCAATAGGGCCTTTCGAGTTAAACTCGTCGTATCAAATTCTTTAAAATGAGTCCTAATTAGATATATTTTCTCGAAGTTCGAAAATAGATGTCCGTTAGAGTTAAACGACAATTTCGCCATTTACATTTTAGATATTCTTAGGGGTTACATTTTTGATATTCCTTTCTTAGTGGTTACCTACATCGCTTTTAAAATCTAAATTCCGAAGTTTCTAATCATAAGTAGTTTTTGCTATGCGTTGATTCTGTCAGGACAAAGCCTCTTATATATATGGAGAAGTATATATATATATATATATATATATATATATATATATGGAGAAATATATGGAAAAGAGATCGAAATAAACACGCACCCAATCCCCAATCATGGGAATCACAGTGTGCATAATTTGATTACCACTAATATTTAAATAATCAGAAGCCATATTTTATGTGAATGTCTATTTTAATACTATTGTAACGTTAAATCGATATTCAAATAAAAAACATATGGTTTAAAATCTCAATAATAGATTTCCGTTAGAGTTAAACGACAATTTCGCCATTTAAGCCCCTTAGGGGTTACATTTTTGAAATTCCTTTCTTAGTGGTTACCTACATCGCGTTTAAAGTCTAAATTCCGAACTTCAAGTTTCTATCATTAGTAGTTTTTGCTCTGCGTTGATTCTGTCAGTCAGGACAAAGCCTCTTATATATATATAGATTTGCAATTAAAGACAAAACAATTACCAAACTTTTTATATATTTTATAAAATAAAATTTATATATTTCATATGTATATTTTAATATATATATTAATTATATATAAATTATGTATAAAATTTATATATATATTTTATAAAATAAAATAAGTCATCCATCAAAATAACTAAAATTATACATCTATTTATACTAATACATTTAACAGAATAAATCAAACAAAAATGCTCATTTATCCTCCATAAACTGACACTAGGAACAGCTAAGTCCTGTTTCTTTGTAAGGCCTATACTGAAGTAGTTACCTTAACCCATCGCTTTTATTATCCACCCCATTCTCTGCATAATGTTACTATCGGAAAAATATTTAAATTCTGCTAAACTATGGTTTAAGTTTTTATATATTAAGTATGCTGTGTTTCTATATAAAATAAAATAAATTGAAATTTTTAAGAATTTGTATTTATTTTTTATAGGAACCCGTAGCCCACCCGCAGTTCATAGTATACAATTGAACCCAATAAAATATATTATACGAGCAGACCCAGCCACGCGTTGCTGTGGCTCAGTATCTATAATGCGTTGAATTTATAATATCCTATTTTTTTTTAGCACAGTCAAATCAAAATTCACTGATAAAGATAAAAACGTTTCAGCTAATCTGAAAACCAATGGTATTTAAAATAGAACTTAACGTCAAATTTAAAATTGCTTGGTAAAGAATTTTGAAGGGTTAAAGTTTTTATTTTTTACTTCTCATATTTGACTAAAGTAAGTATTTATGATTCATTTAGCGCTTACGGGAATATTTCAGCAGAGGCGAAATTAAATATAAATAACGCAAATGTTAAAGTACCTAATAAAGAATATAATTGGAATAGAGTTTAGTACAATCACAATAGGTAGCAAAAATGTACCAAATTAATCTTTTGCCATAATACATATTAATAAAATTCGGAATATCACATTTATCGTATGAGTAGGTTATACCAGAAACAGGTTATGACAGTACTACTTATCAAGACACAAACTTTTAATTTTCTGAATGAGATAGATAACGTTAATTTATAACTTTTTGTAATAATAATTTACTTTTTTTTAATTATTAGAATTAACAATTTCTATTTATTGAAGATTTAGTAGGTGCACATTGATTTGGGTTAACCTGTCTTTTGCTAAAACAAATAGATTCGATGGTTTCCCCATACGTGAAAAAGCGACACATAATTGCCTATTGAAAAAAAACAGGGATTTTCCTAGTTCAAGCCGGAAAAAATAGATTTGGCTATTGGTCGCTTACGAAATGTTGAGTCAATAAATCAACTTACACCGCCATCTGTTGGAAATTTATAGAACTTACAAATAATCCCATTCAATTGTAGTATTATAAGCATTTAATTTGCAAAAAAAGAAATATTGAGGCCAATAATCGAGATAAAAAATATCCTATCTTTTAAGTTGGACCTAACTTCACACAATGAGCCAAATTTTCGATCGTGTAGTTTCTGGAATGACATGTGATATGAAGTATGTGGAATGATAATATCTCTTCCCTGTTATATACATTTAGTAGGGATTTGTAAGTGAGATCTTACATCCAATTCCTTTTTATATCCTCCTTCCCCATTTACCTCATAAGGCAATTTAAAATTTAAAAAATTATTGAGCCATGGAATAACAGAACCATATAATGAGTAGCGAAGAACAATAAATTAGTAGCTCTCAAACGATTATTAATTTTTCCATTAGGTAAGGTATGCCATGATATGAATAACATATTCTATAAATTAAAAACTTTTTATATCCACATCCGGCTTGTAAAACAATGCTCCGTAATGATTTTTTTTTTTACCGTTACACTTGACACAAATATTAAGAACAATCAACGTACAAAATTGGATCCGACAATAGTTTATTGCCGGTTAAAATGGGAACAATAAATAAAGAAATTTGTTTATCACTTTCTCTATAGACAAAGTAGATGAAAGGCACTAAACATAACCAAGCTCGTTACTTTCTACCGAAGCTCGCCTTGTTTTTATTAAAACCAATACCAGCAAAAGCCATTGAGAAAACAAAACCCTCCTTCATACTACTGACCCCGATAAGTCAGGTACAATGGACACAAGGATTTAATAATAGAAAGTAATGTAAACAATACGAGGATGCAACGTCACTCATCAGCTTTCACACAGTAGCCTTTCAGCTCGCCATGAACAAACAGAAGTGAGTAAGCTAGTCAGACAGTAGCCATACAGTCCTCAATTGCCCTAACTCTACATATGGTAAGGTAATAAAACGGTAGTCCCAAAAAACGACAGCAATAATATCCACGGCGCTGAGGATGACTAAGTTACTCAGGTCAGAATAATTCAGGTCACAGCAAGTAAGAAGAAATTATGACAGTTACTTCTCCAGTTAAGGAAGCCCCTAAATGGTACAGCTACGTATTCCCAGCAATTATGGTAAAATTCATATTTAAATATATAAGAAGAGCAGATACAGTAAAATTAATGCTTTAAAGAAATGATTTCTGCTTCTCACAATGCTGTAATTAATCAACTGAATAATAACACGGTTCAGTTTCGTTTCTCTACCCAGGAAAAATGCGAGGAAACTATGTGCATTTTTTATTGAGTTTTATTAATAACAAAATGTATTTAAATACCATCATGAATACTTCTAATTAATCGACATCAATAATAACATGGAAACGTTCATTGAGCTGTCGCTGTGAGTAACGAAAAAACTAATTTGACACAGTATTTAAATCCAAAGTCTTAAATGAAATTCGAAAAAAATGGACATGACACCACTCGGGGGAAAAAAAAAAAGCCCAAAAATATAAACTAACATTTGACAGCAATATATGTTATCAACATTCGTATATTTAATATAAAAATATCATAAGCAGATGATAATTAGAATGGAAACGCTAAAATTTTTGGTATTATAGCGAGTTCATGTTATTCATCATTTCTTTGCAATATCACACTAAGAAAACTTTTGATTGAACTAAACCCAAATATGTGTAAAAAAAAAATTAGTTCAACTGAGTACAAAGTACTTTTATTTCACAGGGAAATTGCTTAAACATTTATTTTCATTTAAACATGATTAAGACTATTTAAAGCTCTACAAACATTTTATAGCTTTAACAGGTTTGTCAAGTGTAACTTGACAAGATAGCAAATTTATTTATTATTAACTTAAACAGGTGAAATGCATTTATTATTTTTAAGAAATCATAGATTACTGATTAAATTCGGTAGCATCACCGAAAGAAAAAAAAATGTTTTGCAAAAATAAAATCAATCGATGGAGTATAAATTGAAAAATATACAATAAAGATCAACACTTTGAGACCCGTCAAGAGGGCACAAAATCGAATCCACTAATTCAAAAACCATTTTTTCATTAAAATTTAAAGAAAATAAAAAATCATTTTTTTACTAAAATTGAGAGCTTTTAACATGAAAGTAGCCTAGTGAAAGCTGGAACGGTTTCACTGATATTCGTCATACTCTGGAGTATGCTTCCAGCGACATCGGACCTTCCTGGAAGCGGTGCTGCCGATACAGAGCGACCTACTGCCCAGTTCCCCAGACTTTTTGTTCCAGTAAGTAAATATTTCCAGTTCACTTTCACGGTAGGCACTGGTGACACAGTCGATCCTTGTCACAACGATAGTAAATATTCCCATTTTACGGCGGCAAACTGGGTCAGTGATGGAAAACTGTCTTACGGCTGTTAGCAAACAATAACTCTAAGGCCCGTTTTATGGGCCCCGCAATAAACGAAACCGTCTCAGTGAAAACAAGCAATAAAACTGGGGAAAGACCTCCAAAAGCTTCAACAAGGGAGCTACAGATCGACACTGGATGAAAAAAATTTAGAAATTTACCCTTAAAAAAAAAAAAAAAAGCACAAGAAAAAAGAGCACCAAAATATGTAGTTCAATAGACTTGCATATAATACTTATTTACAAAACTTAACTCTATTCATTAACATTAATAATTAACATTATAGTATATCTCACAGGGCTAAAATTTTAATGTTGCTCAGCATTTTCTTTATTCAAATACATTTTTCGAGACTGGACATTCGACATTCTTTGTCGATGATCAGTTTTTGAATTTCGATAACAAGTCAATCGACATCGATTTTCGGGAAACGAAAAAACTCATTGCAGTCATAAAAGTATTAAACAATTAACAAAACATA
The DNA here is from genome assembly GCA_911387785.2 of Aelia acuminata. NCBI lineage: Eukaryota > Metazoa > Arthropoda > Insecta > Hemiptera > Pentatomidae > Aelia > Aelia acuminata. Next base: position 103,819,129 of record OU426978.1, on the reverse strand, counting down.
TCTGTATCCCAGAGATATACAAAACCATGTCTATTTATTTTATGAAATTAAATTTTTCTCTATGGATTAAAATAACAAGAAAAATAGTTTCAATTACTTGTACATGCTAATAACAATGTGAAAAACGTTCATTAAGCTGTCTATAGCTAAAAAAATAAATGAGAATACTAATTTGGAATACGTGGTATTGAAATTTTGTTCGATAAAAAAGAATTAAAATTAGTAAAAGTAAACACGTAAAAAACATTAAAACACTGAGCGCACAGGGTTACAACATTTTATCAACACAAATGTGATATGTGCGGTTTGTAAAAAATGCATTACCTACAATCAAAGCAATATTATTGTATATAGTCTATGGTATATGATAGAGGTCCCTATTAATAATACTAAATAGGTAGTTTAAAATTTGAATTACCAAATACATACCAAGTATTATTTAATAATAATTCATTAATTAAAGCTTAAATCATATTTAGCCGATTAACATACGTCAAAACAGTTATTTACACACAACACCATATTTTTTCTTAGACGCATGCTTATATACAAACAAAAATTAAGTTAATTAATATTTTTTATAATAAAAAACAATTACTTATATAATTCTAAAATAATGTTAACTTTTTGGCTCACCTATGGCATACTAGGCAATAATACTAGTGTTAAAAAAATAACTGTCAATAATCTTTTTTATATCTATACCACCTAGACCTACAAAAATCGTGTAGTCATCTGATAGTCAAAGATGATTTAGCATAAAAACTGGGCAGCTTTCTTGTGTAGCTTATCGCGTCCAACAATAATTATCTAAAAACTGGTTTCAGATCCCAGTTAGCATCTCCAACTTTCCTCTTGGTTGTAAATATTTTTGGATAAAAGAGATAATAATATATATTATAATCTTGTCACTCAATTATGCAAATGTTAAATAATGTGGACACTTTAAAGGCGATAAAATATTTTTTAAAGTAATTATACAGTGAAAAAACTCAAGAAAAAGTTTAATATTATTTATGGCGTATATTTTATCAATCATCTAATTCCGTTTTTGCATATGTGTATGTTCAACAATTTCTAAAACAGCACATGAAAAAAAAAAAATCATCTTTCATTAAAAATCAAGACTTTTCAAGTCATCAATTTCCAAAGATATCCAGAGAAAATTTTATAATAGTGTGTGTAGGGCAGAGCGTAAAAAGCCCCTCGAATAATGATCATTGAATTCAAGATTTCAAATAATGATGACTTATTGAAAAAAAATGTTTAGTCAGGTGAATTAAGAGTGCCAAAAATTGCACGTGCTCGTGTTTAAAAATCCCAAGATTCGAAAGCAGTTTGAGTTGTTAACTTATTTATCAATATTTTTTTTTTAAATTATTTTACTATTGTTTAATTTATGAATCAATTTATTCTTATTTAAGTCCTTCATAAGCTGTTTTACTTATACGTTTGTGCTCATATGGAAAAATGTCAGGTATAAGTAACTTTTTTCCTACGAGACGGATTTTTTCATCATGTCATTCGGTGGCTTTGGACATACTAGAATTTGCTACAAAATTTGGTTGAAATAGGTGACCCATAGACTAAGACTTTCACAAATACATTCGGAAGCAAATTTCTACCACCTAGTTAGTTAGGAGTTATGTATTAGAAAAATAATTGAACGAATCAACTAAAGCAAACAGAATTGTAAAAAGTTAACTAATTTTCAGCTTGTGGCGTCTGTTTTCAATCTCCTACAACCAATTAAGAAGGAGACTGAAGATTAGTGAAGGGGGGAGGGCGTTACGATTGTATCAAATATGGTGTCATACATCAACCGCTCATAATAACAGCTCTCGTGAGCGGCAGGTGAGCGCTTTTTACCTGAGCTGGTCATTTTTACCTGCCTTATTCCAACTGAACCCCATCAACACATATCTCAACATTGGTGATCTATAATTATATATATTAGTGGGAATATTGAACCGCTTTTAAGAACGGGAAACAAAAGTCTGGTTAGTACTTTAGGATTAGAAATAATTAGTTAGACGCGGAAAAAACGAAAACGAACGAAACCGGGATCGATAATTAGGTTCGTAATTAAAGAACACATGGGCAGCTGCACTTTAATTATATATCGCTTAATATTATTTAATGTGGCCTATATTCACAACAAAACCTACCTCAACCAATAACGGCCGAAAAATATGGATTAACAAGCAATTGACAACACATTCAGCATACAAAAATAACAAGAAAAAAAATCGAAAACATCTGCTAAATTGTTATGAAAGGAATTAAATACAAAATTATTGCAGGTTCTTCGCTTCATTTCCTATCCGTTTTAAAGTAAAGATGATATCTTTTGGCCCAAACTAACATAATTTTTTCTCACAAAGCGCATTGAGCCCTTTTTAAGATTTTACCACTTAAATTAAAAAAACAAAATAGGATAAGGTAAATTATAATCAATCTATTGACTCCAACAATGTAGTAGAAAAGGTTTTTGTAACTAAAGTTTCATAATTTAAGAGTTTGAAAGCCAAAATCTCATCTCCGATATAAAGATATTTAAAAAACAAAACACAAAAAACATTAATTACAAACTAGTTCCATCAAGTAACTAAAGGACCCATTAATCACCAGGCACTGGACAGGTCCATCTTAATGAGTGACGCATTCTCGACAACTTGCCAAGAAGAATGCGGATATTGATGAATAACTATCCTAAAAAGTGATCAACCTCTTAACAGTTTATCGATAATTAACAATTTTCTTAATTTATTTACTGATTAGTCAGAATGATGAATACACGAACAACATAAAAGGATGTATATTATATTTGAGCACAATTTGACAGTTTTGTCAGAAATCTATTGCGTGCCTGGACATTGAATATACAACGATATAACTTCAGGTCAGCAAGTAAAGGGTAGTTAAATTTTTTTTAATGATATTATAATGTAGTTATTCTGATTCATTTTTTGCTTGAAATACTAAAGAAATTGAATAAAGTGTGCCGCTAATTTTTTGAGTCTCCATAGAAATCATGATAAAGCCTGTTGAAGGTTTCAATAACAACAAACTCTTTCCGTTCTAATGGTAAAAGCATTTTTTTAAACTGCATTCACTTTTTGCTGGAGCGTTTAGTAAAACAAACACTCCAGCAAATAAGAACTTAAATAAAAAGATAAAATGGATCATAAGCTGCAAACGTGAAGTAAGTAAGAACTCTTGTGCCATGTGGAGACCTTTCGATACTACTGATACCAGTATCGATGATTTTATCCTATATATCGTAAGTATCGATACTTTTCCACCAATAATGTGCTATAATTTTTTTTTATTGGTAAACTGACTAGAAAAACACGTCAGTAGATGTTGGCGCTCTGTTTTTTTAGAAAATTTGAAAAACTTAATTTATATTTAAAACATAAGCTGCTCTTGCATGGGATAAAAATGCAACAGGCACGAAATATTGGCTCATCAAAATCTGAAGCTGGCAAGGTCTGTCTTAAAAATTATTGAATAAATAATTGTTAAAACCTAGTGTGATATTTATTGTGAAGCATGTGTTACTGCCAAACAGAAAAGAGAAAGTTTTAAAGAAAGTAACTCAGAATCTACACAATGAGGTGAACTAATTCATGCTGATTATACGGGGAAATGGAACGGGAATCAAATTGTAACCGTAAAGTATTTTCAATGGGTATTTCTAGTAGTTTCTTTCATTTGAGGGTGGATATTTGAATTATAGACATGTTTATTTTTCTAAAAAAAAAATTAACCCACTTTTAGCTTTATTTTAAAAGCAAGTAAAATAGTCACTAAAGTAATTAACTTGATTAAAATTGATCCTCTTACTGAAATAGGTACTTAATTTTATCCAGGCACAATACCTTAAATATTGGTATCAGTGTTTTGTCATGGTACTAAGTATTATGCATCTGCTCTGAAAATTGTTAAAAAAATACTTAGAAAACTAATAAAAAAATAGCTCCACTAGAATACTTTAGGAAAATTTTTGCATCGGAAGCAATATTGATACTTAAGTGGTATCGTAACGCGCCGACTGAGGATTGGAGGTAGCCAGTTCAAAATTGGCTACAATTTCCAACGATGCATCAAACATTTGCCGGTAGGTCCACTATAATAATAAAAAATATAATAGACGAAAAAATAAAATAAAATGAGTATAAAAAATCTTGGTTAAAAATTCGATGTGAAACAACTATTTTTTCATTTAAGACATTTACGAGGACAACCAAGTTTATTAATTGAATAATAAAAGGAAAAAAATCCTGAATAAACCACCTACCCCACGCCCCCCTAATTCAGTTTTCTTAGGACTCATCCATTTACTTTTCCATTAACTGAGTTTTCAGTCCAAAGTATTTACTGGTTAGATGTTTAATGTCAATGAAAAATTTGATAAATGTGTTTTTGCAGATTAGGAGCATTAATGATTTTACATGCGGAGACCGAGCATACTAACGTGCCGAATTACACGTCCCCCCCCCCCCCTTGGACACCGTATCATATCATATAGTTTCTGAAAACGAACCCAAAAGGCGAGGAAGGGAAACGAGTAAAATAGGCGGTGGGGCCCTCAATGAATATGCCCAATACAACAAGGGGGGATATACTAATTGAAAGTCACCCTTTCCAACTAAAAGCCAAAACAATACTAAACCAATAACCAATATCTTTGTTACACAAAAGGCCGGGGCAGAACGAGGCAAGGACGACCACACAGACTAAACCGATTTGCCCGAGCACATTTGTCTGCAGGTTAGGAGGAACTGTTACAACCGCAAAGAAAGTAAAGCAAGGCTAGCCAGAAAGGCTAAGCTGTAGCGGTGCCCTAAGGATGGGTAATTGAGTTTGTCACTGGCTAACGAGCTAATAGCCCAGCCCGGGTGGTCCAACCCGCTCTTTACAGCCCCACTTAACTCGGGCTGGATAAGTCCTGAAAGGTCCCGTTCGTTTACAATGTTCCGCTAGGATCGCCGGTGTAAAGCCAGTTTTTGCCAAATGGACGACGTGCACTTTTTGGCAGGGGTATCCAAAGGGGGTATGCGCTTGAGTAGGCAAGGGCTTCATTGCTCGTTCAAAGAAACATCCAAATATAGGCCCCATAAGTACCATACCAAAAGTTGTAAGCTTCATTGACATTCAGCAGTAACAAACATCGTGACTAAGTTCGTGGTTATTGTAAGAAGACTGATCCGTTTGTTGTTTTTTATTTACCATTGTTATTTTATTTTTTCATTTAAGTACTTTTTTTAATTCTTTTATAAATGTTCATTTGTATATAAGTTACGATTGGGCTGAACGTTACTCTGAAAAATTGTGTGGCTTGGGCAAAGTGACATCACACAACTTCAATAAATCCAGAAATCAACTAACTTTATTTTGCTTTCCACCTGGTGTAAAAATACAGCAACAGATGTTTATAAATAATAATTAACATATCCTATTAGCACATTAGACTTCATTGACTACGTCTAATATACAGTTAACCTATAGTTAGTGTGTGAATGAATACTTAGAGCTCTAATATTAATGCTCTTGATTGTATTATTTCTTTAAAAAAAAAAAAAAAAAAATAAATAATGACCTTATGGTTTTTATAAGTGAAAGGAGATAAATCAAAGTTAAAATAAACTTATAAAAGTAAAATTACATTTAAAATCTAAAATTGTCTATGCACAAAGCATACATTATTCACCTATTGCTAACCTGGGGAAACAAACGGTTTATATAGAAGGAATTTCGCATTTCATAGTTTTCCAATAGTTTTTTTGGACGGTTATGTCACAAAAATTAGTATAATAAGAATTTAAGGTTTTTTTTTCGACTTTCAGTATAAGGATAGAGTCTATTTGTGTGACAATTTTAATTTTGTTAAATAAGTGTTATTAGATTTAAGTAACAGCTTAGATTAGTCTCATTCATAAAAACTTGTTCTGAAAATTTATTTGTTTGACATTTCGCTTGCATCAAAACATTTTCAAAACCTATGATTAGCATGCAAATCAAATAAGTGCTTTGCATGTTACAATTCAAGTTTTTGAATTGAAAATGCTTTAATAAAAGGGAGACGTCAAACAATATGATTAATCGACAGAATAAAGGTTTTTATGAATGAGACTTATCTGAAGTATTTCTTAAACCTAATTAATCTAAAGTAAGTCTAAAATATCTACTTAGTTTGAAGATCATAAACAGAGTTTTAAATTAATAATGGCGGAAGATTAGTTGCAATATGCAGGACATAATATAATTTTCGCTGACATTTCGACTAAGTTTTAGGCCCTCATCAGGGGTATCGTATATGAATAGAAAGAAGTCTCTACCCGATTGCCTATCTTTATATTAAATTTTGTTTCATTTTCCTTCCAAAAAAGAAAAATTGAATCATCGAAGGAACTTCAAAGTTTTGGAGGAAGAGATGTCTTCTTTGAAATACATTTTCTTTTTGAATTTTATTTAAAAGTTTGACGACAGAAATAAGAAAGAGGTTCAGATGGAACGGGTGGATATCTATAATCAAATAAATACAACCCCCCTCCCAAATTTTTATTCTTTAGGTTTCTGCTTTATTTATTTTAAGTGTATTCGGATCGAGTTTTGTTTTTCGTTTGAATCAAACTTTTTCAGTTTCTGTTTTTTAGATTATATAATCAGGGGGAAGGCTGTACAGGACAAGATAAAAATGAATACAAGATATGCAAATGAATTAAATTTCTGGAGCACTTTTAAAACTGGATACGACTGAAGAGAAAAACCGAAACACAAATCAGTCTTATTTATTATAAATTTCACCAAAATTACATAAAATTTAAACAAAAAATATCAAAATATATTTCTGATAACAATACTAATATGCTTCCAAAATTTCTAGATATCCGATGAGATAGCTTTCAGGAGGAGAAAAAAATGAAAGGTAGTTTGTACCTATAACACCTATTTACTGTCAATCAAAAAAACAAAAAAAGAACTCTATAACTGACATGGTCTATAATTATAAAAGATATCTAAGCCAACCGATCTCTGATATGTCTAACGTAAGCATATTACAATTTAAGGATCACAATAGCATAAAGATTAAAAACATAACAAACTAATTATTATTAATATTGTTTATATTATTTTAATATTATTGTAAATAATATTAAAAGTTACAAACTAATTTAGTGAAATTGATTAAATTTACTTTTATTTTATTTTAATAAATATTTTCTTTTTTATATGAAGCCTTCAATAAAGAATTAATATTTAATCAAATGTTCTTTCTCTATTGAAGGAATCGTCCGAACGAGTAATAACCGATGTAAATTGATAATCGTCTTTTTCATGGTCCTATGATTCAATTGTTTGTAGGAGAGCTGTTGATCGGTTGGGACGCGGTCTAACGCGGCATATCCAAGTTAAAGAACCCAAGAACAAACACTTTACAATCGAAAGGTAATCGGTTTTTAAGGCGTAAATTGTCAGCAAATTAAATGTGGATTAATGGAAATATCCGACCAGCATTCCTATTTCAAATAACTCCGATTATTTAAAATAATATAAAAATCGGTTTAAACATTTTCTACGATGGAAAAAAAAGTATATTTATACAACAAGTGTCCAAATCATGAAAAATAAGGAAGTCACTGTAGTAATTGTTTCCATAACCATGCATTTTTTATTATTAAATGTATATATTTATATGTATATATATATATATATATATATATATATATATATATATATATATATAGTCTATTTTGGGGAAAAAAAATTAATATAAAACTATTTTTAATTTTATTTCGTACAAAAACCGAGATTGGGCAGTTATTTAAAAAGGGGACAGAAAATTATTTCATGTTCATAGGATAAATTTGAGGGAAATTTTTATTAAAGCTATTTATTAAAGCATTCATTAAGTAATCAATCAAAATTTAAGAAACGATAAATAATTATTACAATAATATGTATACAGCAATAGCAAGAAATGTAATTTTGACAAATTACATTAAATAAAAAAATCAGTAAAAATAGATGAAGTACCTACTACATTTTGTTTTATAACAATTACAGAGGTCTATTAATTGTTATAAAACAAAATGTAGTAGGTCTGTTACAAAAACAATTACAGAGGTCTGTTAATTGTTATAAAACAAAATGTAGTAGGTACTTGGTCTATCTATCAAGATGAACGAATTATTAGGATCAATGATTTCTAATAAATGAAGGAGGGAAGACAGGACTCCAGGACATCCCTGCGCTTCCATATCAACATCACTGGTACTAAAATCCAATGGAAACTAGGAAAGGGCACTAGACCAACTGGCACAGAAAACATGAATGGAGAAGCCGAGTAGAATCGCTAAGACTACAATAACACATTTAATAATAATAATAATAATAATAAAAGAAGAGCCAAGTTTAAAAAAAAAATTAAATACAATGTTATAGGTTTAGTATCCAATGTCTATAAAGTATCTAAAATTAAATTCAGCAAATATTTAAAAAAAAAAATGTTTACAACAGTTTTATTTTTTAGTAACAGAAAAGATAATCAGGAATTCCATCAGAATAAATTTATCATTCAGATAATAAGAAAGGCCTCAGACATAGGGACGTTGTTAGAATACCAACTAGCACTATATCTTGCAGCGCGTGATGATAATGCAAATCGTCGGACCCCGTGGACACCTTTCAGAATCGATGTTCATTCACAATCCCAATTTTGTATATATATATATATATATATATATATATATATATAATGAGAGAGAGAGAGAGAGAGAGAGAGAGAGAGAGAGAGAGAGAGAGAGAGAGAGTGAGTGAGAGAGAGAGAAAGAGATAAAACCTATTGATAATTAAAAGTGCCAGATGGTATTTAGCGAACATTTCAGAATTTTCGAAAAAATATGATGAGATAAATAACAATTCATTCTAGGGATAATAACATTAAGTATATCAACATTAAATTAACAGAAATTTATGGAGAAGAGATCTATCTCTATTTAATTCGATTCACTAGTTTTTCTTTTCCCTTATTGGTTATCCTTAGTTTGTACCTACTGCTAACTGAACGAAAGATTTTTAGTTTGATTTTAACTAATATGTAGATGTAGAATCCCCGAAAAGGTATAAGATTATATTTTCTGAAATGTTTTGACGACTTTTCCATTTCAGCAACGATCTTCTCCATAAATTCACATACTCTGAATATTCTGCCACAGATCAGGTACTCTTAATTGGAAATAGGCGGTTAGATCACGGTCAAATCACATCCTTGCACGACCGCTGTCTGAAAAACAGCCCTAGCTTACATAGCACTGAACCCCTCATGGGTTATAGTGATATAGCTGAAGGATCGATCATAAGTACAAAGCTTTTGTAATGAAACGCTGCTGATAAAATAACTCATGGATACATTTTGTTAAGAAAATTTTGAAATATTATCGATTGTCAACACACGTGCTGATTGTTAAAAGTTGACAGGAAGAAGTCTAGTTGACGAGTAATGATTAAAATTTAAATAAAAGAAAAATAAAATTTTCTTTTATTATCTACTTTTCGACATAAAAATAATTTCCGAAAATATACTAAAAGTTTTTTAATACCAACAAATCATAGCTTAAGCGATAATTAAAAAATAAATAAGTTGTTCTCAGGGCCAACCATTACCTACCTTTATCTTATTTTAAAATTTTAAGTTTTTTCTTAAATGAGTTAATTCTTAGTTTTTGATGACTGCACCATTCAATGAGCAGGTTATCATCAATAATTTCAACTTATTCTTCAGGTTTTACTAAACATCATTATATGAAGAAAAACATAATTGTTACGACAAAAATGCCTAATTTATGAAATTTTTATTCAAACAATCATTAAAGTCTTTTACTGTTCACTTAAGATAACAAATTTCTTTTTACAGTAGAACAGGAAGGCAAACAGAGCAGCAAGAAAAAAAAAAAAAAAAAATCAAGCTCATTATTATTTTTGGTTTGATCCTTTGAATAAGAATAATAATTCTAAAAAGATTCTTATGCATTGGATGTGCTAAGTTTTCTTCTCTTTGGAAATCCAAAAAACTAATAAACGGATTTAAAGCGTAGAAAACAAACAATACTTTGACACTTGAAAAGGTATGAAAGAAAAAGAGAAAAAAAATATTAAGCTGTGGGTTTTTGTGATAAAAAATGAGAAATGAAGGAGGAATAAGAGACAATGAAAAAAGTAAGAAGATTAAGGAAGGAACTCGATGCTATTGTTTATTGTAATGGAAGCACTAATGTTCAACGAATCGAAATGAACAGGAGATGTTGGGGAGTAGTAAGGGGTGGCAGGCCGAGGCGCCTGTAACAATGGCATATCTCAGCCGGATTAAGATTTTATCTGTCTATTATTTTCGGTTTCAGCCACCGGGCCACTTATAAATCCAACCGCTTAAGGCTTGTACAACTCTCTCGGGAAACTCCCTCCTCTTCCACGCTGTATCTGTTCGGTGCACTATGGCAATATCGCGATGAAAAGTTACAGTCCGAAAAGAGGGGCATTGTCATTTATTACAAAATTATTACATCATTTATTGCTATTTGAACCTTTTAAGGCAAAAATATTATATTTGTTGAAATAATAGGGCAAAAATCACGAACGCATATGTTATATAATAATTTTATAATCCCTTTATTTACCATTATGCTGCCTAAATTAAAATAGAGGACAAGCTTAGGGTTTGTTTATAGATTTTTAAGAATTAGAAGCTGATAATTTATTTAGAATGAGGACACATTAAAACAAAATAATTAATTTAACTGAAATGTCCCAGCACGAAATTGGCTACAACGACCAAGCGAGAAAAAAACACTCCTAGAGCACTTGGATTGAAATTGACGGAAAATAAAATTTGTAGCCCGCTTCGAGCAATAAATTGAAACCAGAGAGAGAAGGACGAACTTAGAGGCCATCGTCGGAGAAGAAGCTAGTTAATATGCTAAAAAGGGGATTGACTCTTGGGGATCTTTGGACCCTTACTAACCAAAAACCTAAAACAGGACAACATTTATATGTAAATTCGGTTTTCATCAGAATGGGAACAGTTATTTTGGACAGCTAGTTACTTTTCAATTTTAACAAAGCAAAGATATATTAAAGTTGATAAACCAATGATTCTCAAATTTTTACTAATTAGTGGAAACAAAAAAAAAATATAATCACATTTTTTTTAAATAAAAGTCATATAAATTATGCTCTTTAAGTTTAATAATATTAGACAAATCAGGGATGTTTATATAAATTCTCTGAGATATAAACAAAAAAGTTGTCAAAAAGGAAAAATAACGACTTCTTTAAGAAAAATAAATAGCCATTAACTGAGAATATAGTTCGATTCCTTAACTAAATGTGGTAACACTTCATCGTAGTTCATGAATGTACCAACTTTGTCCTCGATTGTTACATGTTATTAATTCGAAATAGGGATATTTTTAAAAAGAAAATATGATGGACCAGATGAGTGATATTAAATTTATCAAATATGAATGTAGTAAACATTTTATTGTTTTTTTAACTAAAAAAGCAATTTTTTATTAATTAAAGAGCCATATTCATAAATAATTTTATTTTTTGGAATAGTAGTGATAAGCTAGTCCAAACAAATTCTATAGTTTCAGAAAGAATAATGGTGAAAATGAAAATAAATACTATAAAAATAGAAGAATAAGAAAATAATGAAGGTAAACAAGGATTGAAATTTGAATTGATAAAAAGAATTGAACAATTTATTATTCATAATGATGGTGGAAAATATGGAAGAGAAGTTTAATTTGCGAAAATTTTAAGAATGGTGCTAAGGGCATTAATTTTCTTTTAAGGTATATAAACCTTGGTATATATTTAGGTTATTATTTTTTCCTAAAGGGCACTAAAAAAGAGCTGGATGAGAGACCAAAACTCCTGAATTAAGGGGCTAAATCAAGGTTTGAAAGAAGTGATACCGGGTTCTTCCTTAATTAATGACTTCACGATAAAAATTGTTTCAATTTTCATTACTCAGACAGTTGCAAAAAAAAAAAAAAAAAAAAAAAAGGTATGACGATGGCATTTAAAAAACACACATCAACATTGCAGGATTATGCCTGTATTCCTCATTTGTGGTTGAAAGATAGTAGGTATCTTTTTCTTTCATTTAAAAATATACAGCTACCATTATAATTGACGTCTAAATAACTTATCATCTTCATGCCGAACGATGCGGAATATATTATAATAAATAAAAAAAATTTAGTTTGAATTAGATGAATTACTTGAATGAGTAATTACTGATTTTAATATCGAGGTAAATAAATAATAAAAAAATCGGTTGACCTATTAGTTTACACCCGGAAAATCATTAAGTAGTTCCACCAATCTGTGCTTGTAGAACCTCCTTAACTTACTGATGAAAGAATGGCCTAATGATTGTGGTACATACTATGTAGAATAAAATATTTTTTCTTGTGCCTTGAATATCTATGTCCTTCCGTTTTCATATAAAATTAAAATTTAATATAAACTATTTCGGCCTTGATAGCTTAAACTCAACTGCCACTCGAAAACCTTAGTTCTGGACAGATCCCTTGTTTGCACCTTTGTGCCTAAAAATGAGAGGTTTGAAATTATATTAAGCTACCATAAGGATTGATACCATGAGTATAAATTGGTACCATAAGAATAAATTGAATAAAAATTAGATGAAAAATAAATAAATTGGTATGGGAGATTCTCAGATTTAATAGGTATCGAAAAAAAAGCATAAGTTCCCAGATGAAGCAGAATAGTGATGATAAATTTGGGTCAATAAAGGTCAAATGTTTCCCAAATATTATTAAGTACCCGCCTATCTTGGATCAGCTCACGTCCACACCGGCCGACTTGGGGTCACGAATTTGGCAAATACACCATTGTCTGCTAGCGGGGGATCTAGACGTGTATCTGCCGGGGACCGGCTACAGAGACTGCTCCGTTTTAGTGATGAAATCGCTTCTTGCCGAGGGTAAGTTACGAAACACCGACTGGTCAGTAAGGATTCAGTGGGGAGCCAACCGACAGCTGCCTGAAATAATCCTTTCAATAAAAACATGCCTAAAGAAGACTGAGTAATCTTTGGTCATGCAAGAATAATTTGTTTTATATCAAACACAAAATTTACAATGTGTTTCATATTATAACAGAACAGGAGTCATCTTCAGTTAAGAGCAGGTTTCAATTTTCGTTCATTTCAAATTGATATTAACTCCTGGATAACATAAAGAGAAAAAAAAGAATGTGCCTTAAGTGGTCCTCAAAATTCTGTTTGGTGCATAATAACAAAAAAAAACAAAAAAAAAACAGTTAATTCTGATGAACTCTCCTTAATAAATAAACACAAATATTCCAATGTGCATTTGTGATCGTATTTAATCGACTTATTGAAATGATTGTTCACTTCATTTCATAAAATATATAGACTCAGATAGTGAGGTGATGTGCTCCGATGTTCCAGGACTAGGATTTGCATGTGACAGATAATTATCAATCCCGTCTACCTTGGATCAAGCCTTCAGTATGGAAACCCTTCTGTGGCACACCTAGTCTCTATAAACTAAATTGATAGGGGAATCAAAAATATTATGGTTGGGCGGGATCACATACATATCATTTTCTCAAGAAACAGAACTTTATTCAGCTTTCAACCAATATCATACTCATCCAATATCAGAGGCCACACAGGCCGAGAATATTAAATTGTCACCACTCGAATTCAGTCTAGAAGAATTAAATTTACTACGAAGCGTAGTAACTATGTGAAGAATAGTTATTTAATCCGTAAGGTAGAGTTATCAGTCCATACTGGCCCTACTAGTTGGAGTAAACAAAGACGCCCTGATGAAAAAACAATGGGAATGTCATAAGAGGTATAAGTTTGGAAATATACTATGATAAATAAGATGACATAATATAAAATATAATTATATAAATGAAAATAAGACCGAGCAAGTGTTTATTTATATTTCTTAGCTGTTTTATGAACTGAATTTACATAAAAAATTATATGTATACTGGTCATTACTCTTTTTAATCAATATAAGGGGAAACGGCATTCAAATGGACGGGGACGACCGACTTGGTGAGCACCTTCTAACATACTAAAAATCTAAATTAGGTGTTTAAAGCAATAGTTTATCCCCTTCATACTAAATCCATTGATAAAATGCTTAAGGTATTCTGGAAAAACGTTAATTTATATATTTCTCGTTTCTCTGGGATTTGTGACAAGAACTACGTTTTCCGATGCTTAAATATAATACTTAAAATTAAAACTGATCCAATCAAATTTCGAATGAACCTTATACAACAAACAGGTAGCAATTTATCATTTCGAAACAGACTGCTGTCAGGCCATCATAACGAGACCACACATGGACTTCCTTGCTGGAATAGTTACCGCCGAATCCATGGAGCAGTAGGAGGTAGCGCCGGGGACAGATTACCGTAAAGATGAGCAGATTAGGGAGGAGGGAAGACGTGTGGGAGATGTGAGGAGGGAGATAGGGCTTAATGAAGCCACATATAATAGCGGCGACAGGCTCAGTGCCCTATTGTCTTATATAACCGCCTCCTCGATCCTATCTCTCAAGGCTCCGTCCGCTGTGTCTCCAGTGGCACAACAGTTCGGGGTACCTCAGGGAGAGAATAGGCAGTTAGCACGTACCGTCTGGATCACTGGAATATTATATCACAAGATGTATAAGCGAACGCTCCAGACGTGGAAACTTTGGAGAAAGGTTTCAGTTTCGATCCATATAGGAGGTTCCGGTTACGTTTCTAATCCTGGAGCTCCTATTGAATTGGGTTGGTATAGCATGCGCAGAACTACTTAGTGCTCAGAGAAAAGGAGCATTCTGGCTAGAAATATCCTATTAGTGATGATATTAATGTTTGCGTTATTAAGCATTACTTCTATCGCTATTACCGTTCTACAGTATTTGTATAAAATCGATCTGTCAGCCTAGGATGTTATAATAACTACTAATGTACATTCAAAAATATTTATGGAGATTTTAAGGACATTCGTGAAGGTGATATTCCAGCAAAGAACAAAGGTAGACTAGAAATTAGTTATTTGATTGGTATACTTTACCTTACAGCAGGCTTGAATATTCATAATCCTTTCCTGGAATATTCATATTGACAACTATTGACAGATCCAAGATGTAGTTGATAACATTAATGGCAAATTCTTTATTAACATTTCGGGCATCGTTTAATAACATAAACATAAGTCTCCCGGCTTCATCCCATTATAATTTTCCGGTAACAGGAATTCGATTTAAAAAATAACATCAATACAAGTGGAAAGTGAACATGAAAGAAGAAGTGTTTTATAAAGGCTTAAAAGCTCATTTCATCAAAAACGACTCTTAGAAACCTTAGAACCGACTCTTAATTTACACTTTAAAAAAAAAAAAACAAAGATTCCCTCAAAACATATTGTATGTAGAAAACATAAAAATTATCCAACCTTTAGAAAATTAATAAACGGCAAGAACGTCTAATAGTTTCAAACATAATTACATAGCGGAATTTCATAAAGAGAACTTGTATAAAGTACGCTCGGGTACGTTCGTCGGCCATCTTTTTTATCTCACAGATCCATAGCCAATCTGATATGTATCTGCTGATCAATGCGCGAGGCGCAATAACATGTAATGCTCGCGGTCGACATATCTTATCCGCCCGTGTAATTACAGCTGACATTCCTCAGATAAAGAACGTATATTTTTAGCCGTTGCGTTTACATTAGCCGTTGACTCCAATACATCGAGAAAGCGAAAGATCCAAAGCAAATAGTCATGCTTCATCAAGGAATTAAGATTATTGGTAATGATAACCAAAATAATTGGATTAACAGAGACATTGCTTGCTATTCCCCGTTTGGAGAGGAACATAAAATGCAAATTTTTCATTAAAAAAGTAAAAAAAAATGTATTCAATATTAATTGCATTGATAGTCATTAATAGTTACTTCAACTAACTAAGTAAAGGCTATGCGAGTGTTTTAATTCGTCGACGTGCTCTTCCATCATTCCTCAGCTAAAGAAGGGATCCTAAGAAGAAACAGAGGACAATACAGGGCGGTGATTACCGTTGCGGGGGATTATCAAGGAGGGAAACGAACCGTATAATTGAATGAAGCCACGTTCAGAAATATCGTCTCTACCAACGACATATATTAGTCGTGTAATGTAAGTTGCCTTCTTCCGTTCCATTATTTACCGGCACCCTTCGCCAGGAGTACTGGTCCAGCTACATTAACCCCAAACTTTCTCTAGATCTTAATATCACCACAGATTTATGAGTCAATTTTCATAATCTACTGGCGGCTCTGGGGAAGTGAGAAAAAAATAAGCGAGTGTCTTCCCACCGGGAACAAAGAAGGGGAGTGATAACAGATCTTCAACGCCAAAAAAAAAAAAAAAAATTGCTGCAACCTGTGATATTTCAAATCCACAATTGAATTCAGTCTCCTTCCGTTTACGGATATTGCTGCAGAAAGGTTTTAGGCTCAAATTATTACTAAACAATTGTTTATTATTGTTGTTGTTTTTTGTTGTTTAGGGGCAAAGGAACATCTTGGGCTTATTTATAACCGGTTGTACTGAACATTTTTATTTTTTTATTGAAGTTATATATATTTTACTTGCCAATTTTGCTCTTAACAAGTTTGTGTTACAGTAACAATATAGTGTGTGGTTATATTTTTGATAACTTAATTTGTTAGTTTTAATTGTGTGTTTTGTGTAATTGTTAAGTGTAGATAAGTTTACAAGCCATAAATTTGCTTATTTAGATTGTATCTCTTTTTGTATTGTCTCTCTATTTGTTTGTAACGGTAACATGCAGGAATTAAGTGATAGCCAATCAAGATATTTTTAAAAACTACATGAAATTATATCTAATAAATAAAAAAAAGAAAAAGCTGAATACGTCAGCCTAAGACGTAATTGGTCAATTTAGGCTTTTTATTTCGACTTAAAAAGAATCTCAAATTGACTATAACTTTAGGTATGAAAGGGGACAGTATATGAATCATAATAACTGAGGCACAGTAATAAAAAAGCAATTTCTAACCGAGTTTTCAATTGTACCTTTCACGATATTAAAAAGTTCTAGCAAATGAAACGATTTTAATTTCTCAAAGCCAATTAAAGTGTTTTAATTGATGAAAGAAAAAGAAATATATGCTGCGTATTTTTATTATTAGCACTACAATTTTGAATAAAACAGCATAAAGCATCGATTTAATGAACAATGGAGTAACTGCTGATCAAGTAACTGGAAACATCGAGTAATTATGGGCATTCCATAAAAGATCCCAGGGGTCAGTTTTCGCTTTTTATGACAAACATCGAATTCGGCACCACCTCGGAATATTATGGCTGAATTAGCATTGCATAGAAAACGTTCTTTGTAAAATGGAAGAAAAACACAATAATACAAATAATGGAATAGAGCTATACGTTACATTACACACTATTTGTAGTCATTTGACACAAATTCTACAATCCTACAGCATTTTATTGACGATTATGAGAAATCTTGACGGTTTCACATTAAATATTTTTCCTATTAATGAGATCAGATCATCGTAAATAAGTAGTGGTGGTATAAGCAATTGCAAAATTCACTAAACCTTCTAAATATTTTCAAAATATTTTTTTCATTTTTTATCCATTTCACTGATACCTATTAAATAATTGATTTTAACTTTCTCAATTTTTATTTATACATACCGTTGGAATCAGAATGACAAAACAATGGCAGAATACAGTCACAAAAGTATTAACACATTGTAGACGGGAAACGTAAAATTACGTTTTTCGCAAACATAATGCAACGAGCACAGTTTGCGTAAAACATAATTTTACGGGTCCCGTCTATAATGTGTTAATAATTCCGTTCGCGGAAGATTTAATTTACCTTTTTCTATTGAGTTAATATTAGTAACAGTAGACAATTTGTTATCTAAGACTATTTTCCCTAGTTGTAGCTACAAAAAAAAACAACAGTTTATTGAGCTATGAACATCTTCTTGCTATAGGTGTAAGTAACTTTTCTTTCATATTTATTTTTCCTTTTTTTACTTTCACTTACCTATATATGAAATATATAGTAAGTGGAAGCATTGCGATCGTGAAAAAATTCGACTTCCGGTTTTCAACGGAAATACACGTTTTGTGGTCCCCTGAGTCGAAATGACCAAGTACCGCGAAATGGTCTGTGTGTGTGTGTGTGTCTGTGTGTGTGTGTGTGTGTGTGTGAACAGACTAGCTCAAAAACTATAAACCGTGCGATCCTGAAATTGGGTATTTAGTGTAGGTATATGCCCGCGATGTGACAGCATAAATTTCATCAAAATTACTTAAAGGGAGGGGGTACTTTACTTAATAACTTTTTAGGTTTTTTTTCGATTTTCTCAAAAACGGCTCTAACGATTTTGATTAAACTGAGTATTTCATCTATTTATATGCCCTAGATATGACCGTAAAAATTTCATCAAAATTGATTAACCGGAGGGGGGACTTTACTTAATAAATTTTGTAACATTTTCACGTGTTTTTTTTTATTTACTCTAAATCGGCTTTAACGATTTTGATCAAACTGGGTATTTGATGTATTTATATGCCCGAGATATGACTGTAAAAATTTCATCAAAATTGATTAACCGGAGGGGGGACTTTACTTAATAAATTTTGTAACATTTTCACGTGTTTTTTTTATTTACTCTAAATCGGCTTTAACAATTTTGATCAAACTGGGTATTTGATGTATTTATATGCCCGAGATATGACTGTAAAAATTTCATCAAAATTGATTAACCGGAGGGGGGACTTTACTTAATAAATTGTGTAACATTTTCACGTGTTTTTTTTATTTACTCTAAATCGGCTTTAACGATTTTGATCAAACTGGGTATTTGATGTATTTATATGCCCGAGATATGACTGTAAAAATTTCATCAAAATTGATTAACCGGAGGGGGGACTTTACTTAATAAATTTTGTAACATTTTCACGTGTTTTTTTTATTTACTCTAAATCGGCTTTAACGATTTTGATCAAACTGGGTATTTGATGTATTTATATGCCCGAGATATGACTGTAAAAATTTCATCAAAATTGATTAACCGGAGGGGGGACTTTACTTAATAAATTTTGTAACATTTTCACATGTTTTTTTTATTTACTCTAAATCGGCTTTAACGATTTTGATCAAACTGGGTATTTGATGTATTTATATGCCCGAAATATGACTGTAAAAATTTCATCAAAATTGATTAACCGGAGGGGGGACTTTACTTAATAAATTTTGTAACATTTTCACATGTTTTTTTTATTTACTCTAATTCGGCTTTAACGATTTTGATCAAACTGGGTATTTGATGTATTTATATGCCCGAGATATGTCTGTAAAGATTTCATCAAAATTGATCAACCGCAGGGGGGACTTTACTTAATAAATTTTGTATCTTTTTCACGGGGTTTTTTATTTACTCAAAAACGGCTTTAACGATTAATAAAAATAAGATATGAATGTAGAAAAATGTGTGACTTTGAAAAATGATATTTAACAAAACACGTCAATTTCTTATCTAAGTAAGTTGGTAAGTGAAAGTTGTGTGTTGCGCGCACGCACCAGATTTTTTTTTTATATGAATTAAGCAGTTATATATGTTCAGTGCAAATAACCTCTGTAATTCAACTTATACAATCTACATTAACGCACATTTCCAGCGACGCATACAGACATAACTTTTACCATAATTCTTGTAAGTAGCCGGAATTCTCTCCAAATTTCAATACTTCATGAAATGGTTGACACTCCCCAAAATGAATAGCTTCAACGTAACAATCAGGATATTATTTTTAAAAATATTACTAAACCCCAAGCAATTAAGTCTATTTATGTTCCTAACGATTTCTGTTATGGAAGAGTGGCGTTGGGTCTTGTTTTGATAACGGGCGAGGAGTGAGAATATTGATGTGTTGCAGGGCAATCAGTGGCACTTCAACAGCTCGCAACAGCCCTCACCTCTCGATTGTTCAACAGGGCACGGACTATCGTGACAGCGTACTGTCTCCCAAGGCGATGTCCCTGTTTTTGATTCGTTATTTCGACATGTCCAATAGTTTATGGGCTCGACCATAGTTCATGGTCTTCCAGGGTTAGTCTCCCGTGAACTGCTGAGTTACCGTTACTTAGGTCGATTTCTGAGAACGATGTTATAGCAGCAGGTTATATTATGAAATAGTGTAGAAAATTCTGGAAATTGCATCAGCTAATAACGCTTTTTTTATTTATTTTATATCTAATGATTGAAATTATCCACAAGTAGCACTAAAACTAGTAGGTGTATTATTCCAGTAAGTTCAAGACAATAGATAGGTGAATGTCAATCTTTCCAATATAATTTATTTAAACATTACATAAATATAGTAAAACGCCAACTTTACAGAATATTTCGTCCAGGGCAATATTCTTCAGTTATATATTTTCTTTTCATATTTTGGTGGCTTGGTCACATCATATTTTCTATATTTCTTACATTTTTCCATTAGAATGTAATAGGTAACATTTTTTTAAAAGAATATTTTTCACTTTTTTCAAATTACTGCCACATACATAGACCTAATTTGTCCTTGTCCCATCCGTCTATAATATGTTTTGAATGAAACGTTATATGTATTAATGCCCTTGAGTTTGGCGGCTTTTACTTTTTAACAATCATTTAAAATAAAATGAATGTTTGATGATTCCTTATTTTCCAATCGATTTCACCAAATCTTCTTATTTGAACAGAATTTTAAATGAAAATTAAAGTTTAAAAACTTTTATAAAACATATAATTTTCATTCATATGGCCTTCATATATAATATTTTTTGACATAATGATTCACGAAGTACACCTACTAGTAAATTTAAATAAAAATATTTATTGACAACGACAGATACTTCGATTACTGGATTTTGAATCAAATGTATAAGCGCTAATTTTGAAGCTCACAAAAAACATTGTCAGGCGCGAATGCATCCGAACGATTTTCCACGCTCCTGAAAATTGAAAAAGAATAAAAAAGTTGTAAGAGTGATGAATGGAGGCGATACCAGACAGGATAGTAGCCCTGAATATTTAACCGAACAATTATAACAGTTGCTCCATTATGATAATACTGGGCGATTGGAGATGGGCATCCTAAGCAGCCTGATAACGATTTAAATTTAAAGGGGATTGGATGATTAAGAGTAATAATGAAAGAGCGGGCGGGCGCAATTAAAAGCAAAACTAACGGCTGGGCGAGGTAAAAAACAAGGTGAGGAGGTGGGGGTATTTAATTTTCGGTCCCCGGGACTAAGGAGCCTCGCTGTGCGGGAATCAACAAGATGGGGGCTGCGGCTTATTAATGTCAAAATTGATGGCTCCGAGGTGAGGACACAGCCACAATTAGCCGGGCCTCCGACCCCCGTAATTGGCCAGCGATCGGCCTTCGGCAAATAGCCAATGCCCCTATTCAAAAATGATCCTTATTATACTGAATAAGGATAAATTATAAATTATTTAGTCATCGTTAGTAGAAATCATTCTAAGTTACACATAGTTAAATAATATCATCGAGGTAATCATTTCTGAACAAAATATTTCTAAACGGTTAAATATTCAAAATTTGTAAATTATTTTAACTCTACATGGATTGCCTGTTATGACAAAAAGGAGAAAATAAAGAAGGATAAATAAAGAAAATAAAATTATAATTCCTAATAGTGATACAGAGTTACATCCGGTAAATGCGAGGCATGGGCGTCCGCAAGGCGAGAGTGGGTATATAAGGTATGAGATAGAATGATTGGTTATCAAGATTTTCAGACAAAACATATTTTTATTTGGACAGTCTTTGGAACGTTTCGATCCAAACATGAGGATCATCATTCACTTTTTAGATTTCATAGATTTAAAAAATGAAATTCTCCGAGTGGAACCGGTATAAGCAGCTAGTAATAAATAAATATAATTTTATTTCTTTAATAAATCAAATTGTTTCTGTTTACCTATTTGAACTGGAAAAGTATCGACAGATATTGATTATTCTACTGTAACCAGTAACAGCTGGTCAACTCGACGGCCATTAGTGCACCTGTTTTATCACACCTTGAATATCAAACGAGTACTTTAGTTGACTAAGTAACACCGGAGCCGCCTAAATAAATTACGCAATGAAAAATGGAGGGTCCAACCTAATGAGCTGGAGAACATCTCTATCCTATCCGCTAGCCCTGTCAAACACACACACAAGTCCCATTCGGCTTTAATTACTCAGCCTTGTTGCCCAGTGGCGCAACATCTCGTTCGCTTATTTATCTTGTACCTCTATGGGTCAATTAGTATTCCTTCTCCTCGTTCGAGCTCCTACTGAAGATTTTGCATTACATAGCACCTCATGATTGCCATTCGATCTACTAGGTAGTCACAGCGCCACGACATGAATAAGACATCGCCTAGGAAAGGTAGAAAAAAATCTTCCTCCTCTAAAAATTGACGTACGAGAATCTGAATGAAACTACGTTTCTTTCTTAAATCATCAATTCCTAGAGTCTTAGACTAAATATGCATAAGATCTCTTGAACATCTCTTGAATATCTCTTGAACATAAAGCTCCAAAGTCATAGCATCTTAAGGAAAGAGTATGTAATGTATGCATGTATGCATTTCCTAAGAGATATTGTAAGACATTATAAGATAAGAGTAAGAAATATTGGTGTTACATAAACGATGAATTTGAAGCTCTATCACAGTTAGGTTCCCCGTTTTGAAAAGTATGGCTTGTCTGTAAGTATTGGCCCTGGTCTGATACCATTTTCCTCATGTATTTTTTGTTTAATTTAAGGGTCAAAGGTTCGTAAGGTAAAGTATTACACTTTACTCCTCCTTAAACTTAATTTTCCGCCCTTGAAAATTTATTTACTCAAGTTACATTGGTGAATAAGTAAAAACTTAATTATTTAAATTTAACCTGACCAATTTTTAATTCAAAAACATAAATATTATTACAGTAATATATTAGTATAATATATAAAATGCATATTAGTATAATACATACAATATATTATAGTAATATGTCAAAATATAATTATTATGTTTAAAATAAAAAACGAAAAACATTTCTTTTACTTATTCCTAGTTCTTATTCACTATTATAACCTTGGGAAGAAAGGTATATCGAAAGCGATAAAGTACTTTGCTCACTTAAGATGGAACGCCTCTAAAGTATATTGAACATTTTTTTTCTTTTTTTCGTCAGACTCTTGTTATGTCCCACAATATTTGTCAGAATTATTCTTTAAAAAGAAGAAGCCCATAGACTAATCATGTGTTCTAATCTTGTTCAACCGTTTTTAAAATATTTATATTTTTTATTGAAAAAATATAGCACGAAGAAATCGGACTTAAAGCTGTTCACTTAAGATATGAATGCCAAATAAGGGAAATGAATAATAAAAAAAGAATTGAATCATTAATGAAAACTGAACTCGAAGGCGGCAGGGACCGTAGAAAAGAATTGAAGGAGGGTTTTTAACCCTGGAGTCGTGAGGCAAGACAACATCTGAGGCTGACCTATAACAGGCCCGAGACATTTTTACAACCATTAATGACTAGTACCCTTTCAACTCCCACCACTATCTGATCCCATCTTTCTTCCACCGCGGAACCAGAGAGTCGGCACACAAAAGTGTAGGAGGGAAACACTAATTGAACTAAGGGGACCGAGTTAAGGGCCCTTAAACTCGTCAATTTATTGTGAGGACACTGAACGGAAAGAATATAAATGATTTTGACTCGCGCTTAAACTCCAACTCATTAAATCTGGCATTTATTCCTAACAAATAGCTCTTTTCATTTAAGTTATCAGACTTGAAGTCCAATGCGCTGTTGGACTAAAATCAATAAAGAAATAAATAAAGTACAAAGTCGATATTCACTAAACGAAGACGCTTTAAAGGAATTAGTTCTTATAGTTACGAAGTTAATTAACTAACATTTCACTACCTAGGTGAAGACATTTTTGACTAAAATGAAGTTATTGTTCTGTTGTTTGTAATTGTTGTTGGTCCTGAGTTTTTTGTAATTTAAAATTATTTCCATCAACAAATGGAGTAACTTAACTTTAAAGCGATTCAAATTTTATTCAATACGTCTATAGCAATCCTGCAACAGCATTTTGAACTATTTTATGTAAAATTAAAGGTAAAGTAATCTTCATCAAACCTATTATTAGGACAAAGGCCGATTAATATTGAAAGCGTCAACAAATTTTTGAAAAAATATCTTTTATAATTTGTGATTATAATAGACGGAACTCTATTAAAACAAGCAAAGGATTATTTACCATTTATGATTTTCAAAAACGATGAAACCTATTAAAAAAAAATCTGGTGCGTGCGCGCAACACACAACTTTCACTTACCAACTTACTTAGATTATAAATTGACGTGTTTTGCTAATTATCATTTCCCAAAGTCACACATTTTTCTACATTCATATCTTATTTTTGTTAATCGTTAAAGCCGTTTTTGAGTAAATAAAAAACCCCGTGAAAATGATACAAAATTTATTAAGTAAAGTCCCCCCTCCCGTAGATCAATTTTGATGAAATTTTTACAGTCATATCTCGGGCATATAAATACATCAAATACCAAGTTTGATCAAAATCGTTAAAGCCATTTTTGAGTAAATAAAAAAAACACGTGAAAATAATATAAAATTTATTAAGTAAAGTCCCCCCTCCGGTTGATCAATTTTGATGAAATTTTTACAGTCATATCTCGGGCATATTAGTACATCAAATACTCAGTTTAATCAAAATCGTTAGAGCCGTTTTTGAGAAAATCGAAAAAAACTTAAAAAGTTATAAAATAAAGTACCCCCTCCCTTTGACCAAATTTGATGAAATTTTTGCTGTCACATCGCGGGCATATACATACACTAAATACCTAATTTCAGGTTCGCACGGTTTATAGTTTTTGAGCTAGTCTGTTCACACACACACACACACACACACAGACACACACACACACACACACACACACACACACACACAGACCATTTCGCGGGACTTGGTTAATTTGACTCAGGGGACCCCAAAACGTGTATTTCCGTTGAAAATCGGAAGTCGAAATTTTTCACGATCGCAATACTTCCACTTACTATATATTTCATATATAGGTAAGTGAAAGTAAAAAAGTAGAAAACTAAGTACATGATTTTTGACTTTCACTTACCTATATATGAAATATATAGTAAGTGGAAGTATTGCGATCGTGAAAATTTTCAACTTCCGGTTTTCAACGGAAATACACGTTTTGGGACCCCCTGAGTCGAAATAACCAAGTCCCACGAAATGGTCTGTGTGTGTGTGTGTGTATGTGAACAGACTAGCTCAAAAACTATAAACCGTGGGAACCTGAAATTGGGTATTTAGAGTAGGTATATGCCCGCGATGTGACAGCAAAAATTTCATCAAAATTGCTCAAAGGGAGGGGGTACTTTATTTAATAACTTTTTACGTTTTTTTCGATTTTCTCAAAAACGGCTCTAACGATTTTGATTAAACTAAGTATTTGATCGATTTATATGCCTGAAATATGACTGTAAAAATTTCATCAAAATTGATTAACCGGAGGGGGGACTTTACTTAATAAATTTTGTATCATTTTCACGTGTTTTTTTTATTTACTCAAAAACGGTTTTAACGATTTTGATCAAACTTAGTATTTGATGTATTTATATGCCCGAGATGTGACTGTAAAAATTTCATCAAAATTGATCTACGGGAGGGGGGACTTTACTTAATAAATTTTGTACCATTTTCACATGTTTTTTTTATTTACTCAAAAACGGTTTTAACGATTTTGATCAAACTTGGTATTTGATGTATTTATATGCCCGAGATATGACTGTAAAAATTTCATCAAAATTGATCTACGGGAGGGGGGACTTTACCTAATAAATTTTGTATCATTTTCACAGGTTTTTTTATTTACTCAAAAACGGCTTTAACGATTAACAAAAATAAGATATGAATGTAGAAAAATGTGTGACTTTGGGAAATGATTATTAGCAAAACACGTCAATTTCTAATCTAAGTAAGTTGGTAAGTGAAAGTTGTGTGTTGCGCGCACGCACCAGATTTTTAATTTACCGTGTTTAGTAGATGTTTATAAAAAAAAAGAAAAAAGTCTTTTGAAAATGAATGATCTTTCCGAAATATTTGGATGATGATAATTGAAAAATTTTTGTGAGAAATTTGAATGTTTTACAATTTTGGTAACTGATTAAATATTAATTCATATCTAACTTAAGACATATTTACCAATCAATTATTATTCTATATATTAAAATTTATGGTTATATTTTATTTCATTTATTATATCGTTTAAAGTTTTAGTAAGAAAGTTTCCCAAAAATTAACGTAAGGTCGAATTTTATTCGGTGGGTCCACCACGAAATAAGAAAACCTCTGCCTAGACTTGAACCTGTTTCGCGTCAGACATGAGAAAGAATATAATTATATTCTAGAATTATAATTATAAGAATATAATAGCCTGTTTGTAAAAAGTTTAAATTAAACTTTAGCTTCGGATGTAAGTAAAAAGAAAGTTCGATAGGATATAGTATATCATCATAAACCAATTTTATACAATAGTTATTAAAATCAATCCAAAATATTCATACTGGTTGATTCCAAGAACAACAGTCAAAGTCAAAGAATCCAATAAATCTGAAAGCTAGCTGAAGTAAATTAGAGACATTTGGTACACAGTCCATTCAATATACTGAAAAACATCAACAGACTGCAAAAAACAATAGTATTTGATGAGGGGCAGATCCAAACATTTGCTAACCGGTCTAATCAAGAAGGTCCAATAAAGAACCAGTAATGGAAAGGAGCACTTCCTCTAGCAACTTCTCATCACCCGCAGATAACAGAACATCTTACATTTCTAATTAAGATCGGTTTTTCTCGAATTTAACACAATCTAAAACTTGGTTAAAAGAAGGTATTGAGGGTAACGCAACATTTAAAAAAGTCTCATTTTAATCAGACTGAAAAAATAACTTTCTAAGATTTAGACTTTAAAAAAATAAAAATACAAAGGAATTAAGTCACCAGGCTATGGATTATGTTGGCATAGACTATTTCAAATACTTATGATTCATTAATCTAATTGCGAACAGGTCATAAAGCGCCTGGCTGTGAGGCAAATAATTGAAGAATTTTTATAATCGTACAAGCCTCGGGTACTTTTCGGACACCATTCATAGCGTTGAAATAACGATGGAAGATTTTTACTTATTAATTATACCGAAAATGGTGTTTAAAAACTGACACTGCCGATGTGAGTCTAAGGCCCGGTGCACACGGACGACACTTTTCTGCGATGCGGACTATAAGCCAGGTCAGGGGTACCTAGAGTACAATGGACCGACCGGATTTACCATTATACTCCAGGTACCCCTGACCTGGCTTATAGTCCGGATCGCAGATAAGTGTCGTCCGTGTGCATCGGGCCTTAGGGGGTTAACCCCTTCACAATGACTTCATGTGTTTACAGTGGCCTGTTTATAGTGGTCAGAGGCAGGAATATTCTGATGAGAAAAGTGGCAATTTTTGTAATTCTTTGTATTCAGTAATTGCCATGTAAATATTAATATTAGTAATTGAAGAGAAATGGCAAGGGACTATGTACTATTTTTCATGCATGAATTTACGAGCCCAATATTATAATAAAATTTTACAAATTGTCAATTGTCGACTAATTGTATGTATGCTCTGTAAGAGCAACCAAATGTATGTAGTTGGGCAGCCAGGGTTGGATCTTGAATAAAGTGATTCTCCCTTCATTTATACACTACTTTAAAAAAAAGGGGAAAAAAGGAGCAATTATCACATTTAAAATTTAAGGTAATTGTGTATATGTGGAAGTTGGAAGAGAAGGGATTGTTCTAAGTGAAATATTTAGATATTAGATAGATGCGGAATATGCTGGTATAAAAGACACTCAATTGATTGATGAAGGGTAAAAATACTAGTGTCAAAATTGTTTGAAATAAGATAAAGTGGTAAAAAATTAATAATTAAAAAATTTGGTGCGTGTCGCAACACACAACTTTCACTTACCAACTTCCTTAGATTAGAAATCAATGCGTTTTGTTAATTACCACTTCTCAAATGAACAGAACGGCTTTAATTATGAACAGTGGTCAGTCATTAAAGGCGTACTCCGCATTCTTTTTTTCTCCTCTGTATGTTTTCTTTATTTTTATCATATCTCATATTTAGCAATTTTTAGGCGTAACGAGAGACAGTTAATTTCTCGATATAAACTAAAAACAAAGGTACTTTATAGGAAACAAAAGGTAAGTGATAGTAAAAATGACATTCATTTATATACACTAATAATTTAAGTTAAATTAGGTGTAATAAGAAAATCTGGTATTTGTTAAAACGAAAATTATTAAAACTATTCTATTCGTAATTAACCTATTTAGTTCTTGAGCACGTAGTTAATAACATATTTTTAATTCATTTTATTTTCTCATTTTTAATCATTCTGTACATTAATAATTCAATTACAAGTATTAACATTAATATTTCAATTTACCTATCTCGTGTCTGAAAGTAGTTGCAGTGTTTTATGAGTTGACTTAATATTTTTCCTTTTTTCTCCTCTATACGTTTACTTGGTTTTTATCATATCTCATATTTAGCCATTTTTTATTTTTAGGCGTAATGAGAGACAGTTTATTTCTCCATATAAACAAAAACAAAGATACTTCATAGGAAACAAAAACCACCAAACAAGAAAGGCCCCTACCTCATTTAAGCCCCCTCAGAACATTTTAATAATGATAAAGCTTACCTGATATTAAAGAACACCTAATTTTCATTAAACATGACGAATTTGATAAAAATCATTAAAGCCGTTTTTGAGATCATCGAAAAAGAGGTAAAGATTGGAAAAAAATTATGAAATAAAGTGCGCCCTCCGTTTGACTAATTTTGATAAAATTTTGGCTATCACATCTTTGGCATATAAATATGTACATCAAATACCCAGTTTGATCAAAATCGTTAAAGCCGTTTTTGAGTAAATAAAAAAAACACCTGAAAATGATACGAAATTTTTTAAGTAAAGTCCCCCCTCCGGTTAATCAATTTTGATGAAATTTTTACAGTCATATCTCAGGCATATTAATACATCAAATACTCAGTTTAATCAAAATCGTTAGAGCTGTTTTTGAGAAAATCGAAAAAAAACATAAAAAGTTATTAAATAAAGTACCCCCTCCCTTTGAGCAATTTTGATGAAATTTTTGCTGTCATATCGCGGGCATATACCTAAACTAAATACCAAATTTCAGGTTCGCACGGTTTATAGTTTTTGAGCTATTCTGTTCACACACACACACACACACACACACACACACACACACACACACACACACACACACACACACACACACAGACCATTTCGCGGGACTTGGTCAATTGGACTCAGGGGACCCCAAAATTTCGACTTCCGGTTTTCAACGGAAATACACAAATTTTTCACGATCGCAATACATCCACTTACTATATATTTCATATATAGGTAAGTGAAAGTAAAAAGGATTTTTAATACTAAAAATACAAATAGATTCATGACGATAACTTTCCATTCGACTGAGTTTTTTCCGGGCAATTAGCGGTATATTGCAATAGTATTTATCGCAAAAAAAAAAGAATTACGAGAAGTAATTAATTTAAGAGCAACAAAAGATCTTAACCAAAATAGAGCAATTAATTAAGTTTCTGGTTTATTCATTGAACTTGAGGGTTCATTTAAATTGAAAATTCTACCATCATTCCAGATTCCAGGAAAGAAATAAACCTACTCAGGCAGACAGGAGAAGGAGTAGTCTGTTATTGTAAGATTTGGTTTTCACTGAAGCGGCAATTTTCTACCTCTGCTATTCTCTAAGTGTTTTCTCAGTCAATAAGAAAACCAAGAGACGTTCGGAGAAAATAATTCAGGAGATTCTCCCATCTGGAGCGAGGAAAGATCATGAATTTTAATGGGGATGAGTTTAGTTTAAATTAATTATAACACTTATTAAATTGGCCACCCTTATCATCTCGGCCAATAATGCATGAGAAAATATTCGGTTAAATGAAAAAACTCTTGTTTTACGAATACCTGTTACTAACCAGTTTTTAGGAACAATTTTACCAAATATAACCTATAAGAAAATACTTTTCTTTTAATTCAATAATCCATTACAAAAATTGTATTCTTCGTGGCAATGAATTTTTCTAGGTTAACAACGGAATTCGAGAGAGACGTAAAATGTGTCCACTTCTTTTAAGATTATATAATTTTGCCGTAAGTAAAAGAATTTTCAAACAGACTTCAAATGTGTATTCAACAATGCAAGCCCTGTATCCGATTGAGCTGTTATAAAGCAGGCTACACTAAAGTTGTTGGTATTATGCAAGAAACAACAAAATTTTTATTTCTGTTTTTACAATATATTGCATTTATATAACTACAAACGATCAATAAATATATGGCCATGGATAAACGATCCTTAAAAACGAGTCTGATTCTAATCACTGGCCTGTTCTGAGTAAAGACTGGGAAGATGTGCTGATGGGAATACCAGATCTAACAATATATGCCGACGAATTTGCTCAATAGCATGATTGCACATTTTTCATTTATCAAGTAAATGAATGTATATATGTAAATTTAACATTTTCGTTTTCGGGAAATTAATAACTGGATCTTGAGAGCTAGGCAATAACAAAAACTGGGTAAATTATTTTTAAACCAAATAATAATTATTAATTAATAAAGAAATAATAATTAAAATCAGTAAATGAAAAAAAGAAAGAAAACTACTGATTAGTTCAAATACTTCAGTTCCATTAGCTGAATGCTTAGACTGGATGGAATCAGCTATGCTGAAAAGCAGGTTCGTTAACATCGTGGACAGACACGAAGCTACTAAATACACAAGGACGCTCGGGATAAAGAGATAAACTAGACAGGCCATTGCCAGCACAACTAAGCAACACTAATTAGAATAATAGTAGAACCCTTGAGATAGCCGCGGCGGCTCCCAGCGGGCAGGGCAAGGGTACGCCAAGAAAGATGGCCTGAGGGTACATTAAAGGATTCCCGCGAGTGACGGATCGACTTCGCGCAGTATACGCAACGGCTAATGTCAGCCAAAGGTCGGGTCCAGCAGTTTCCGTGCACGGGAGTGGATAAATCGTCGCATTGGAGCTGTAATTACCCATCTTCTCCTGCAACTGTCTCATCCAACTGCGCATTAATTCCGAGACCCTACCTCCGCGGTTTCACGGAGGAATCCGACATTATTTATAGGGCGGAACTTTAAATCCTAACCCACATCCTATTCACACAGAATAAATATTCCTCCTCTTCTAGCTCACTTATTTATCTTGAAAGGCTTTCGCATCTTATATACTTTATATACCCTATCACATCTTATATATACATATATATATATATATAAACCCTAGCACATTTCTAATCCCTAGAGTTACATTTCTTGAAAAAAAAAGAAGGACGAAAACGCCCCGTAAAACATGAAGTACAGGTCACGAAACGTCCTACTTGAGACAGGAAAATATTAGGTTACCGTGAATGGTTAAAATATTCATTGCCGCGATACTTTAAAAGAGATAGAATAGTCATAAAAAAGAACGAGAATACGGATAGAAAATAACTTCTACAACCTCAAGATCATTTTTCACATATTCATCATACATTCTAGTCAAGTAAAATAAAATCTTTTGTAAAATAATATATTTTATCATTTATAAATCTGTGTTTGCTTGTAGTGTAGTAGTTAAGCCCAAACAAAAAACATTATTTCTTAATCTGTTTGCACATAGCTTAGCAGACTTTTGAAACTTAGTAGACGAAACCTTGATGAATAAATTCAGGTCATTGAGTGCTAACGATTGGTCATTGAGTGCTTACAACGAGCCCACCTTTTATTTAATCCTAGGATTTTGGATTCAACGCTTTTTAAACAGATATATAAAATAAACCATACAAAAATTAAGATTTATTGTCTCAGTTTTTCAAAAATGTCCGAAGAAGCAAAATAACAAGAGAGAGATTATGCTATATATGGCAAAGATACATCGACACATACTACACATATCCGGCCCATATGGATGCTTTTTAAACTACTACAAAAATGTTTTGGAATTTCTGTAGATAGTAAGATAATGGTAATAAATGGTAATCTGGAAAAAATCACGAGACGTAATTCAACAAAAAAACTACAAAAGACTATTAAATCAAAAAATAGAGAATTTCAGTGTAGAATGCTTAACACATATTAAGTATGTACAACTTTATTACACGGATAAATAATTTATAAGTAGACGAACATTACGATTGTATTTTTTTTTTTTTCTACACATTTTAAAATACTCTAAATAATAAATCTAAAACCAATAACATGAGACGATAAAGTTATATTTACACTGCAAAATTTACTTAATACAATATTTACCAAGGACGACCGCAGGATTCCGTCTAGGAGGGGAAGGCTGGTAAAATTTTCGTTTTCAGGTTTTTTGTCCTTGTAAGGCTTTGTTAATTTTTCAAATACAACTTACTGATATTTAAAAGTTGAAATATTTGTTTGTATAATGATTAAAAAATATAGTAAATGATAACGAATTTTTTAAATTTGTACTTTTTGATTTTCAAAGTTTCTAGGTAGGCAGCTGCCCTCCCCTTTAAACTCTCATGATGGTGATATGCATTTTATATTATATAACATTATATTTAGCTTTCCTTTTTCTTCTTCTTCTTCTTTCTTCTTTTTCTTTTTCTAATTTCTTTGGATGTTATATTTTTACTATTACGTGTATTTTTATTATTTCAGGAAAATTTATACATCCAACATCTATCTACTCAAATTGTCCTCTTTATTTTTCTTTATATATATGCAACGTTTCGGACTTATTGTTTGTCCATTTTCAAGTACATATCTAAAATATTTTTCATTCTATTTAAAACACAATATATAAAAATTATATTACACTTTAAAAAAAAATCAACAACATACAAAACTTTTTTTTTTTAAAGTGTAGTATAATTTGTATATATTGGTTTTAAATAGAATGAAAAATGTTTTAGATATGTACTTGAAAATGAACAAATTTTTGAAGTACAAACAAATAGAAAAGATTAAATTTATAAAACTTTTTATTTTTAAATTTAATCTTTATAAAACTTCTTTTATTTAGTGTTAAAAACATTCTAATAATATTTTATAAAAATTAGCCAATATCATAAATAAAAGACAAAATGGATATAACTTATTTTTTATAATATTAACATTTCTATAAAAATGTTTCGTCATTATTAAACAATTAAACAATTTCTTCACCACTCTTTAAGAACTGTAAAGATAAATGTTATATTGGTGAAACATCACAAAATTTAAAAACAAGAATATTACAACATAAAAATAGCACGTAAACCCAAAAAACATAAATAAATCAGCTTTAGCTAAACATGCCATAACACAAAGCAATGAATTTGATTTTGATGATGCAAACATCATAGATAGAGAACAGAATAAGAAAATAAGAAAATTAAAAGAAGCAATCCATATAACCAAAAACCTAATAAACATAGTGAATTATAAAAGCGATAGATGTTGGATGTTTAAATTGTCCTGAAATAATAAAAAATACACATTATATTTATATTATATCGCTACTTAATCAAAGTTATTGCCTAAGTAATTGAAATTATTCATCTTGGTATTTAGATTGAAAGTGTTAAATTCAATCTAATAAAAAAATGATAAGGTGATGTTTACCTCCGGGGTACAAATATACAAAACAATGTGACAAAACAGTATAAGATGGCTAATAATTGTTTTTAAGCATCGAATTATTCCATCGATAGATGTTACTGATGTTATACAAAATAGATTTTCCTATTCTTCTATTCCATTTTTTTTCAGGCCATATTAGGAATAATACCTTTATCTGTGTCAAGCAAATATATTATTTATCCAGTATAAAGCAAATATTTTCTTGAAACATCAGTATTAAAATTTTGTATTTATGTTTTTTATTCTCTACTTTTCGAAATCGTTTAATTATTTACATGCTCAAAACTAATATATCATTTTCATTTACGTCTTAATTATTTTCTTACTCGTTTTTAATATTCTTTCCTATTCTTACTGTCCAATTTGGTATTTTTTTTTAAGCTATGATAAAGAACTAAACCCTCCAGCCCGTAAATAACCCTTAACCATTTTCTCTAAAATATCGTATAAAAATGTAACGCGTCACTTGAGTTGATTAAAATAAAATGCCTACTTATTCCAGATCCAAAAAAAAGGAATAGAAATCACAAGAATATGGCGACGCTGGCATACTAATCAAAGGTTTGTTAATAATCAAGGTAGATAATTAGATGAACGTCATGTCAGGATGTTCAAGTAGGTATAAGGGCCTAACGTTTATTCATTGAACGCTTCACCTCGGCTTAATAGCACAGAAATCAATCAAACGTCCCAATGAAAAAAATTGAAAATAATTACTGTTCGCTAACAAATACGCCTTATTATCGCTTTCAGAAGAAAAATAATGCTATATAAATATAATCTTTTTACAACTTAATTTACAGAAATTTACAACTGCATAAAAAAATACTAAAAGAGGAAAAAGAAAAAAAGAGTAGAGATACAAACTGTCTTACTCTCTTAAAGCATTCATTAGAAGAAGATCCCAATGAATATTTCTAAATTAGGAGGTCACTAGGTCTTATCCTAATCAGAGCTTTTGGGGAAATAATAATAATTATAAAATATAATATGTAAAAATATTAGTTATTATTATTAAATTTAAACGTTTATTATGATTTAGTCATAGCGCTGCAAATGACATTGTTTTTAATTGCCTTTTTTCGAATGTCGAATTCATGTACTGTTCGTACATACAGTAATTTACATTTCGGAATATTTCCAAAATTAATTATTATGTTTAACTAAATTGGCAGTTTCATAATTATAATCTTGTATCGCAAGTTGGAAAAGTTCGATTCATAAATATTATAGATTTGCAATACCATAAACATATAAACATTAAATGACCTTCCGCAGGAAATGAAATTAGGAATTTCATATCTGTCTCCATTCGTAAAACTTTACCCCTCATTTCCTTCAAATCCGAGCAATTTCTCCATTTCCTTAACCATCAATCTACGTTACATATGTAAAATAGTCTAATCAACTTTGGGAATATATTTATTTCATTTTTCCTATCGTTTTTCAAGCTCAAAATTTTAGAAGCAGATCTAATTTTCGAATTAATATTCAAAAGTCCTTTGTTTTGTTTTCCGAGGTTTCCTTTATTTTTCATTTTAAATCCTTATACACAATTTTTTTTTTCAACTAGTCAGAAAAATGGCATAGAGCCATAACATTTTTTTTTCGTAAAGGACTAGATTGTCACAAAACAAAAAACTGTTTCATTTAAAAAAAAAAGTTATTAATACTTGACTGAAACAATATTTTGTAAAAATTGTTTGCTTGTACAGCGAATAACTATTACACACATATCCCTATAAGGAGCAGGTACGCAAGTAAAGAGGTTAGGCCAGATGCGAACGAGATTTGCACTACCTAAGCATATCCGTCAACCGATACCCGCGATGGAGGCACAAAGGAAGCGGCCATCAAAGCTCTATGAAAAGACGGGAGGAAGATGCAATCTAACTTAGGTTTTAAAAGCAGCCTCCTGAAATCCTAGACTAAGCCTGGATTAGAAACCTCTACAGGTAGCCAAGTCTTACCGGGCGGTGTACCTTTAAGTGCTCTCTTAAAAAAGATTTTTATCTGCTTCTGGAACACTCCACCTTATCTTTTTTTTTTCCATTCCCTAACAGTGCCGTAAAGCGGAACGACAAACTAATGAAACTATAATTTATCAATGAAGTACTTCAATTAAAAAACAAGTGGAGCTCTATTCCGAATGAGAAAAAATTTAGTCCGGCTAAATCTGCTATTAGATAACGAACAGTGAACTACTGGCGAACAGAAGAACAGCCAATCTATGAGGACAAAGCTAATATCAGCAAATATCAAAACTCAAGCCGGTCCTATGAAAACAAAAATCTAAGGCACTTAAAACCTTAAATATAATCCCTTGAAGCAAATACTAATAAGCAAATACAGTGCTAATAGAATAACGTAGCTATAAACACGACAAATTCGTCATAATACTAGATATTAGCTGAATTCCACATAATATTCCATAATCAATTAATCGGTACTTATGTGAATTTTGTTGCTTAACCGACTTCGAACAAAAGAGGAGGTTACTCAATTCGATACTTATGTGCTTTTTTTTTTTTTTTTTTTTTTTTTGCTTTTTTTTCTATGTATTTCCACCGATTACTCCGAGATGGATGGACCAATTGGAACGAAACCTTTTGCATCTTGTAGAGTATTTTCCCAAGGTGGTCCTATTAAAACCTTTTTTGGGTTCTTAATTTATTAAAGAAGTTATTGGAAAGAACATGAAAATATATATTTAATTATCGCTAAAAATGTTTACTTATTGGAAAAACATGTGGGATATATGTAACATAAGGTATGCTCCAACAAGCTATTAAACTCATTGGTAACTAACGAATCTCAATATTGTTTTAATGCTGGATGAATCATATGGGAAAACCAACCAATCAACTTTAGAATCAAAACAGTGGGGGGAGAAGATGAGCAGTCTTTTAGTTATCGACGTGTTTTAAGTGCTTGTTGGAACCAACGTATACATAACCTTAACTAATTTTTCAACAGTAGATTTCAATAAAGATATTTAATATCCACAAAATATAATATCGTTGTCGTTTTCTGTAGCGATATTAGTATATATATTAGATAGATATATATATTCCCCGATAACAGTAAACCTTCTTAATATAGATCTAGTCGACGGTAGACACCATAATCATAAGACCACGAAATTCGTGGAATTGCAAGAAAGACTGAGTATTGATAACCGTTTTAGAGCAGAATTTAAGACTTCTTCAAGTTCCCCAAGGTTCGTTTAAATTTAAAATCCAAGCCATTATTGATTTAAATTAGATTTTGATTTCCGACTTTCACTCGCTATGCACGTTAAAAAGGAATACAATAATTCCTAGAAAAGCTTATTTTCAGTTGATTTGGGGGCCTTAACAAAGGATTCAGGCACCTCTCATCTTCTTCCAAAATCACTCGGTCATATTAATATACGATGTAATCATGAAATCTTGTGCCGATTCTTCATGGAGTGAGACTTCTGTTATGTTATCCGGATTACTACTATAGGTTTCTAATTTTGTTTCTGCAACTATTGAGTCGTATAATATTTATTTTGAGATGACGAAAATCTGCTATCTAAGCTCAAATGTGGCTCGAAAATATAATAGGGGCATGTCCAGTTATGAAATAATTTACATTTTGCTAAATAATTTCAATATTAGTTTGTTCCATAACCAATTTCATCTATGATGGCTAATTGTCTAATTTTTTGTTTAAGTTATGATAAAGTTGCTAGCTGGTGGCACACAGGCTTTACAATTGTCTAGATAGGAGAGTACAGATATAAAAATCTTTAAGATAGGGACTAATTAGGAATTATTTCCTTCATTCATTTTCCAGTTGATTTTTCGATTTTTTACACTTTTCCACTAGCCTAAGTTGAGAGAAATTGTTTGCTGTGTATTAACTGAAATGTAGTAGAATAAAGCGTTATCAAAGAGCCAGACTGACTTAAGTCAATTTCCATTGATTTTGTGGTATCGATCGATCTTTATTAAATCGAAAGAAATTTAAATATTCGATTTTCTAAAGGTTGCCGACATTTTCAAGAGCCAAACCGTCATAAGTTCAGTGTTTGCGGTTCGTGACAGCCTAAGAGTGTTGTTAAGAGCCTAAGTCCAATAATAAATGAATGAATTTTACTGAAATATACAGTGAAAATGAGCTTGCATGTGTTTAGGGGTTTTTCGCGATCGTGGTAGTCATTTCTCAGGTACCGAAATAACTAACAAAAATATTGTGTATTGTGTTTCCTAATTAATGAAAATTTTCCTATGAATCTTTTTCCCATACAGACATTACATTATTTAACAAAGAAATTAAAATGTTTGCTTAAAAACTAAAAATAAATAAATAAAAACTGCAAAATAAAAGTTGATATCTGCCAGAAACAACCTCTTTGTGTGAAAGTCCCCTCAGCAAAAATTTGGCAGCCATGAAAATGTATAATATCATAAATGTTACCCCACTAGAATTGAAGAAATTTATTTTCTGAATAATTTTTTATTACGAAGGATATTATTCTTAGTACTTCGCTATTAAATCTACTCAAAAATTCATCAGAAGGAATTACGAACATAATTGACTTAACATTATTAAAAAAAAAATCCAATTATAATCATAGAAGGGGTAGGGTAGGAGTAGGAGGTAGGGTGTGTACTCATGAAAACTTTTCTGTGTGTACTCATGAAATTGAAAAGGTGACTGTATAATAAAAAAGCCCGGGAAAGACGAACGTGGTAGAGCGTAAAAAATTTTCGAAATTTGTTTTACCCACCTTACGGTTTTCTACATTTGTAACTAAAAAGTATGAAATAAAGAACATTTTATTAAAAAAAAAAAAAAAAATTAAAACCGACTTCGAAACCTAGGAACTAGTAAAAATAAATGCACTGAAAAGTATGAAATAATTACCTTCTGATTTTTATGAATACACA
Organism: Aelia acuminata; assembly: GCA_911387785.2. Taxonomy (NCBI): domain Eukaryota; kingdom Metazoa; phylum Arthropoda; class Insecta; order Hemiptera; family Pentatomidae; genus Aelia; species Aelia acuminata. The sequence goes on along the minus strand of OU426978.1, from coordinate 103,780,210 downwards.
GCAAAAATGGAAATGGTATAAAAAGCGGAAAAATGCAATAAGTGCAATTTAATTGTTATTGAAAATTTTGAAATTAAAATATTAAATACCGTGTTTAATACAACAAAATCTTTTCGGAGGCGGCGCAAAATTTAAAATTTTTAACACTTGACATTATGAAAATCTTCTAAATAAATCTTCTCTTCCCATCTATTGATTTTAATGCCTACTAATGGAATTTTATCGGAAACATGTCATTTATATTTGCGCCGCCTCCGAAAAGATTGTGTTCTATTGAACATAGTAATTAATATTTTAATTTCACAATTTTTAATAACAATTAGTGTGTATTTGTACAAATAAAAATAAAATTATTCGTCTTATTGCATTTTTCCGCTTTTTATACCATTTTCATTTTTGCTGTGTATTCATAAAAATCAGAAGGTAATTATTTCATACTTTTCAGTACATTTATTTTTACTAGTTCCTAGGTTTCCAAGTCGGTTTAATTTTTTTTTTTACAAAATGTTTTTTTTTTAATAAATTTTAAATTAGGGACATCCTCATATAAAATGGCAACTTCGAAACTTATCCTAAGCATTCATAGTAAGCTATAATCTTTATTATTTTTAATACTTTTTCCAGAGTTACTCTGTGAGATAGTAGTAAAATAAAAAATGTTTTATTTTACTTCTTAACCCTAATGGTGGTCCAGCACGAAATTTATCGTGAAATCTTTCGCAAATGACATGCGTTATTTGTTATTTAAATTGGGCAGATGGAATTAGGAGTTATTAAATAATTTATGAGCAGAGCTAGGCAGGTCGCCGAGTTGAGGACACAGCTTGTGGGAAAATGATCTCGTTAAATCACGCTATGAGCTTATTTATCACGATATAATTAGTGCTGCCTCCTAATTACGCTGTTTTATCGCCCTAACAAGGGGCCGCCTCCATTATCCGGAGACAGATTAAAATATATATTTTCGCCTGGGAAAACAAACACAATAAGTCGGGCAGTGAATTTTAGTAAGAGTAATTACCAAGGCCTTGGGATTAGAAGATAACACAATCTTCATAATTACAACTGATTATTTGAAATCACCTCAAAAAAAACTTATACGAGCATTAAAGAAAAATAAAATCATATTTTAGTAAATAATGACACCGGTCATCATATATATATATATATTTTTTTTAATGTATGCCTATTTAAAGAAATGTGTAAGTCCTTCCTATAATATCGCCTAATAGGAACATGCAACACAAACTGGAAAGTTACATCTCGTTAAGAAGGGATAAATATTACCATTATTATTGTAAGAGCACTGATCAACGAAAATATTGCCTAACGAAAGAGGACCACCATCAGACTAATAAAATAAATCATAAACCGTGTGAAACTAGAATCGTATATTTGAAGATGCATATGCCCGCGATCTGATAACGAAGATTTAATGAAAATTTACCAAACCGAAGGGGCACTTTATTTCATAAATTTTTAATTTTTTTTTTTTTTTTAACCAATTTTCTCTAAAACGGCTCAAAAGATTTTGACAGGTTTAATAAGTATCAAGTATTCTTTAATATAAGGTAGGTTACATAATCATAAAAATGTTCTGAGGGGGCCTTAATGACGACGAATTTTTTTTGTTTTCTTATAAGCTACGTTCGATTTTGTTTTATAGTTTTATCAGCAACCTACAATACTAAAGGTTGGGGGTTTGCGTCCCGTGGTGTCCCTGGGATTTTATAAAGAGAGTAAAAAATCCTTAGCTATGCCGTCCCTCGGATAGGACGTAAAATGGAGGTACCGAGGCTGTACGTCAGGTACTCGCTAAAGATCAAAATTATCTTTAACTAATAAACTCACATTATATACAGTTATGCTAAAACTTATATAGACTTAAGGATAGAACTGTGAGGCTTTGCAATATCGTCTAATCTACAGGATCCAAACTTTTAAGTCAGAAGTGTTGAGAAGAATAGTGGTTACCATTTTATGATAAGATAGTAACGACATAATACACAAGGACTTATACATGAGGATTGTTTCAAAAATAGCAAAGAAAATTATAATACCTTTCACCAAAGACTGACTTACAATACAAATCCTCTGACGGAACATCTAAGATTCTCACTCAACCCGTTTAGCCCACTTCACAAACGGTGGCCAAAAACTTGCTGAGCTAATTTGGTATTTCCAAAAGGAACGCTTATGAAGCTGTCAAATAAATTTGCTCATTGCAAAGTACTTTGCAGATCGGAAATTCATCATTTTCAAATTATCTCTTATATAATAAATAAAAACATGGAAATTTATGAATGTCTATTGTATGTTTTGCCTTTATATGGTTCCTTGACAATACAAATGAAAGTTATTAAATGTATTTTAATTTTTTATTTCATCAAATGTATTTCGTTGATACAAAGACAATTCCCCTACCCCACCACACAACAAAAAAAAGGAAAAGTAATGTACACATGTTTACTTATTTCTAATTAATCGAATCCAGTGTGAAGCACAGGAGCTGACAAGTGGTGTTGATTGTGGCAAGCTAATAAAAGGTAAGCTTAAAAAAGTAAAAAAGGAAAAACGATGATTGGATAGTAAGGGCAAAAAGAAGAGAAGGAGAGAAAAAAAGGACGAATTTGAGGATGGGAGACGAACTGGTTATGAGTTAGGGCATGGAACTAGGTGTTAACCCGCCTCTCAAACCCGAAGCGATCAGTTTAATCACTAACACCCACGACCCAAGGCTCGCTCACTGATATTACTCCAACAACATATCATCATCTGCTTTCACTGCTAATTATTACTATCCAAGCCATGTCGAAATCTTTAATGCATCAGCAACAGCCTCAATAAGGATAATAATACTGTTATACTATTTTTAAAAATAATTAATATATCATTGAGTGTTATATTATACAATACAGTATACTCGTACAATACTCTATGTAGTGGTAGATTACATCGGGGATAATTCACGAACTACATTGAAATATTTCTGCTGACATGGCGAGTATCAACCGATTCGATGATCAAACATCAACCGATGTTTATGAAATTAAGTTCTGTCTGAAAAAGATTCTGATTAGAGTGCCATCGGGACTGCTCAAAAACTAGCTGATAGAGTGCCTAAAATATTCATTTATAGAAAGCAATATTATTTAATAAATAAAATACACTCCTGATTTTTTTTTAGTGACAATTGTATCATAAATTTTGACCAAGCACACTAACGGCACGAATAAATCTATCGTTCAGTAAAATTTACATCTTTTTCTTAAAATAACGTGTAAGATGAACTTAAAATAGATATTCTTCTATAAGTATTTGTATTATTAAGAAAAAATATCCAGATACTTTAAAGTGACACATTCCTCCAGCCATAGATCTGAAGATGGAGTAAATTGATGATGCTGAACTCCAAACTCTTAGCTCATTAGGGAGAAAACGCACTTAAAAGGATTTGAGTCCGCCATAGCAATGCAAAATATCAACCTTTCAGCGCCTTTATCTTAAAAGAAATACCTCTGTAGAAGAGACTCTACAATACAAAACAAGAACTCCAATATAATTGGCTATGGACGTAAAATAGAAGCGAACACTAATTAATTACCTCGACATCCCCTCTCCCGAACCAAGGCGGATGGATCATGGAGCTATTTGTTGAGGGAACGAGCCCTGATCCCTTTCCCCCTTACATCCTGTTTCAATGCACGTAATCCTTCATTCACGTAATGCCAATGAGGATCGATTGAGCGATGGGAGAGATAATTGTCCTGATCCGGGGAGCCATGGATGGTGGTTGACAAGAGGTCCTTTGTTGGGAGAGCAGATGTCCCGTCCTCTGGGGTAGCTTCAATCTTGATGACAATCTACAGCCTCCTCCCCCTTAAATCCACTGCCAATCCCTGGCATGTGTTAACCGGCTACTTATTTGTGGCATCCTTTCTCCGCCTCTTCCGATCTTTAACTTCCTCCAGACCTGCGGGGCTCTTTTAAATGATCATTGTACTAATTGTCATCGTACTAAATGTCTTGTTTTGAAATTTAAGGTCTGTTTACCCGGTAACATTCTAACATTCCGGAAGGAAGTTTGGATCCAAATGTTTCTGGTTATATGGTCCATTGTAATCGTCCTTGGCGGTCAAATAGCGAAGCAACGTTTGATTCCAAACATTTTAAGAGGTAAATAAACCTCTAAAGATTACCATATAACAAGTGGAATATCTTTCAGCGTCTGTGTGCAAGTCAATCCTCTTAATATAACATATCAACAGAAGGCAATGAATGCACCCTTTCAGCTACCGGTGAAGCGAATTATTGCTGGTTAGATCATGGTATGGTGTTCAATTTTCATTCATCTATTTATTTAATTGTAAAAATACTACGAATTTTCTATTTACATCGACCAAAAGGTAAGCACGGTCAAATATATTATAGACCCCGATGCTCAAATAAGCTGCTTCTTATTATGCAATTACCGACTGATACCGTTGATTTATTATATTCTACATTTAGTGAAATGTCTTACATACAAATAAAGCGCAAATGTAAGAAATAAATTACGATTAAAAAAAAAAAAAAAATTCAAATAAAACAACTGGCCATTTGGAGTAGATGTTGAAATAAATGTTGTCTGCATATGTTATTCAGTATGCAGAATTTTGTCAGTAGAGACCATAATGCTTTGGGTATGAGCCGTAACATGTTTTATTGGAAGGAATTATTGAATGGTATGAAGTATTTGTAAGTGGCAGTACCATATATACTTGAGGAGTACAAACAATCACAATAAATAAGTGGAAACACTCATGTATTTAATTTTTTTGTCTTGGTTTTAGGAGTTTTAGAAAAAAGTAAGTAAAGTAAGTTGAGTGGTTTGTTAAGCTTTAATGATGTTTTATTTGTTATAGTGAATAGTATCAGATTGAGCAATTTAGACATTTTCGATAGAATTTGGAAGGCAAGCATTTTTTCTAAGAGAGAACTTTATGCGTTTTGATTTTTCTTGATTTAGTCGAATTTTCCAGATACGTTGTAAAGTTAGTGAGCCATGTTTATTTTATTTAGTGAATTGTTTATCTTTAAATAGAAATTGACAAAGGAGAAAAGAATTGACAAAAAAAGATGGTTGGTAAGGGATTGACGTGGTTATTGAACTGACGAAAGAAAGAGAGCTATTGGTGAGGGGGGGGGGGGGCATTGCCTCAAATGGTCATGATTTATTTCAGACAAGTGTTATCTGATCTTAACCGAAAACGAAAGACAGAAACCGATGCCCACTTTTTCAACTACTTCAGGGTTCAGAAAATTTGCTTTTACCCTTTCCATTTGCCAGCCAACACATAATGTTAATCGATTAATATCCATCAATCGATTTATGGATAGACACAAAAACAGTTTAATTCTCAAAAAATCAAGAATAATTTATAAAAAATCAGAAAAAAATATTTATTTGTTCCAATCATTTCCATTCCCTCTCTCAAAAACATCGAATTTGTGATATCGAAGTATCACATCTCGGCCTTTGAAGTAAGTAGGATGGTTGTAACAATTTTTCAATTAGGTACAATATACGTACAGAGTAAGTCAACTACAGGTTTCTTAATATCATGTCCACCTGATAGTGAATAAAAATTCATCGTGTGGATATCCATTAAAAAAGTTAACGTCCTAACTTTCGTTTTAACATTGGGGATGAGAGTGAATTTTTTTCTCCTTATTTGATAAATCCTACTTCTTCTGTAACATTTCGCTTAATTTATCCATTCGTTCTTGATAAATAGGTGTAAGAACAAAAATAATTAAACGCGTGTTTAAGCAATAGTATTGGATCGAATTTCATAAAACATTTATTTAAAGAAAAAAAAATACATCCCTTTAACTTCAAAAGACAAACAGAACATAGGGTTCTGTAGGAAACAAATATTTTAGAAAAGGTATTTAAGTGAAAGTGGAGAATATACATTTTAAATTTGGTTAAGGAATCAAATCGCCTACGCTAAATTTCTAATTTTTATCAAAGAAACGGGGGAAGGTTAAATATGCAGATATGATGAAAGAATTTGATAAACCGCCCAAGTATATTAAACTATATACAAATTACGCACATATCTTATTGGTGATAACAAGAACAAACAAAATTAGGGTTTTCGAAACGCCTGAAAGATTGCCAAAACCACAATTATGACGAATTTACGGTAAAATCGACGATATATTTTTTTCTTCGATTTCTAAAACTCAAAAAGTTAATACGATTTTCCATATAGGGGGGAGCAAAAAAATTTTCTTTTGGAATAAAAATAAGATTTAAGAACTATCCGGAAATTTCTGAAAGAAAATCCTTCCACCCATCATAGACAGACAGACAGGCTTAACAACGACTACCACGAAAAATATTTGTTTTAAAAAATACCTTCCTTACGATATAAATGGTCTCTTGTCCAATGGGTTTTGACTTCTATGGGTTACGTGAAGGATAACTTGGCCTTCTTGCCTTAGCGGTAGTACATAAGAACATTAAGACAAAATAAAAGACAATCTCCCTCAAGATACATCAAGTGCTGACCCGAGAGAAACTCCTCCCTTGATACCATCCTGGGGAAACAGCACAGAAATAGAATAAATGGGACGGGTGGACAAATTAAAATTCTTGAGCTCAAGGTGGCGGGCGGTACGACATAGTTCTTAGGCCGCTTTTGGAGAGGGAATGTTTTTTTAAGCCGGTCGGGCTCTGTGAAGAAGTCGCCGAAACGCGAAGGTGACGAACCCGGCTCCTAATAAGAGATATTTTTTATGGCCGATGCCTGTTGGGTGGGGTAGGTGGAGGGGGTTCGGCCTTAAGGTTTTGGCCGGAAAACATTTCTTCTGGAATCTATTTCGACGACGAATGAAATATTGCACCTTCAAACGAAAGCAAACGGTGAAAAGAACAATTGGGTTTATTTTACTTAAATAAATAATATCGGCATGCTACTATGCCCGTAACATAACACTTTTAGTTGTTTAGAACGCAGTTCCTCTAAATACAAGGTAATAATCTCATTTAAAAACGGAGCAGTCAGCCACGTGATTATGAGACAGGGCGGTCTCCCCCCCCCCCCCAATTTCGTGCTGGATTCACCTGTGGTGAAGAAAACAATTTGCGAATCGTGATCATAATCTTAAAAATATATCGTGATTAAAAAAAATATATAGAAAATACATTAGAGAACCAAGAGAAGGATACAAAATACCTAAAAGGCGTTTTCTAACCTTTCTTCATCATCATTTTGCTTCATTATATTGGCGTTCAATTGATTACTATTTATTCTATTGATTTATTTTAAATCAATAAACAAACCGATGTTTACGATTCAATTCTTAAGTCTCTTAATGTAATTGTACAATATACCACGAAAAAAATGACAATATTCTTTATTAGAGATAGTATTAGAATCAACATTAATGTGAAGTGGCTAGAATGTTTTTTTGTTTTTTTAACAATATATATTGCTTAGAGTAATTAATTATCAATTGTTTGGAATAAAAAACCCGTTCTTTTTATTGTAACACTTATGTGGGTTAAACAATATTTTATTGAACCAAAATAATAATTTTCAATGCCACACAAATTATGAGTACGCAAATAATTAGAAAGGTTACAAAAATTATCACTTCGTAACACAGAAATAACAATATGACTTGATCTTCAGAACAAAACTAACACTCCATCGCATCTTATATTTAGTTATCAGAGGACGGGCCTCGAAGGTTCTCGGCCAGCGTAGAAGGTACTCGGACTTCGACAAACAATCGAGTAATATGACGGTTTGTTCAAACTGTTAGTTCGTTCCCACAAGTAGAGAACTATTCTAAACCATATCTTTTGTGTTTTGTTTCACGTTGCATACGTTTCACTGGTGTTGGGCCAAAAGGGGTTAAGTCATCGAATGTGAAGCTAAAACAACGATTTACCAAACTTTTGAAAATCATTATAAATTCTTTCTGATTGTATTTCTTTATTCCAGAATTATTAATGAAACTATATTCTTTCAACAGAGACTGTAATAAATTATGAATAAAGAATAAGTTATTGTCAATTATGAATTTTAAGAAGACGAGACAAAAAAATTTATTATGATTTAAGCCCTTTTGCCCAAACATGAATGAATTGCAAATTAACAAAACACATATATAAAATGTGACGGAAATCTGTCAAAAAACATCTCAAGGTAATACTTAGTTCTTCACTCAATTCATTATAAAACTTCCCTTTCTATTTTATTATTAGATATTATTTATTTTCTTTACCTTTACCGAAGAATGACCATTTATTTAATTCTAATGTTATATGTAGGAAGACTGTTTCTTCTTAAGAAAATTCTGAGATGGGTTGGGAAAGAATGGGAACCTTAAGGGTAAACTATTTTTTATAAAATTTTAAAGCATAATATACTAATAAAATAACAACAATAGTTATTTGAGTTAGTATTAGTATCAATATTACCATGAAGTGGCCAGAATTTTATGGTGTTTTTAACAAAATATACCGCTTATTATTATCTATCGATTGGTACTCTAAAAAAATATATTGTTGTCATTAAACATAATGGCTAGCTTAAAATAAAAAAAAGGAATCTGTCAAATAATATTGAATAGAAAATATCTCAAGAGAATGCTTGGTTCTAAATCAATCAATCATAAAAACTTCACTTTTTTTATTTATTTTTTAATTATGAATTTTAAGAAGACGAGACAATTTTTTTTTTTTTTTTATGAATTAACCCCTTTTGCCCAAACATGAATGAATTGTAAATTAACAAAAAAAAAAAAAAATATATAAAATGTGACAGAAATCTGTCAAGAAATATCTCAAGGTAATACTTAGTTCTTCACTCAACTCATGAATACCATTTTTACCTTTACCGGAGAAGGAACATTAAATTAATTCTAAGTTATCTATAGCAGGGAGATGTGTGCTTCTTTTAAAAAAATTCTAAGAGTGAATGGGTAAGAGGACCACACTAAATCAAGTATCGTTATACATAAAGATTAGAAATAGCTCGTCGATGAGGTTAGGAAAAAGAAAGGGAGTGTGAAGTGTAAGAGATAATGTTAATGAAGCTGTGATAGGCTGTCGAGGTTGGGGAACCCCACTGAGCCTTGCATCTCCGCAAGAACTCGGTCCATATCCAGCCGCCACAGGAGTCAGACTTCTTATTAACAACTTCCAACCGCCCCATATTTCCGATACCTCATCTCCGACACGAACCTACAACGCTCTGCATACTTTATGGCCGCATTTCAGTTACAAACGGCCGGGAAGATGACGCCTGACCACACTCTTATTAAGCCATCTGTCACAAATGTGATCACATAACTTATTTAAATACGGAATTAAAACTGATCACGCCACATTAACAGTTGTATTCGGACTACTTGATAAGGGTTGAACAGTCATACAACGCCTACGGACGAGTCCTCTCGACCACGGCAACATCCTTCCTACAGTTCTACCATAAATATAAGTCAGTAATAAGGATACCATTTCTCCTCGCTCACGAGTTACGGAATTCGAAAAGCGATGAGTCGAAAGAAAAGAAAATACATAATGAATATTAATTTCCACCTAAAAATCTGGTGAGATGCCTGCAACACACAACTTTCACTTGCCAACCTACTTTGAGTAGAAATACAGTTTTTTGATAGATTTGTAAACAATATAATGTAAACGACAGCTTCCCAAAAAAAAAATTTTCCCCATTTATTACTTATTTTTGTTTGATTTCTACCATTAGGTATAGATTATTATAATTATGGCAAAACTTGATAATGCTCAATACTTTTTGTTTTATTAATATATTTATCTACCCAATATTTCATCAATAGTGGAGTTTTTTGGAAATATGTCGTGAAGGGGGATCGATAGAAGGGCTCGTTCTATCTCGCCTAGGCGGAGAACGCGAGGCCAATAATGAGGGAAAAATCAAATTTTCTTACCAAATGCAGTTTGAGACTCTGAGCAATTGTGATCTTACCTGAAAAAAAAAAAAATGAGAACATGTTAATCAGAGAATTCAGTTTTTTGTTCAACAGGACATAGCAAGTTAAACCAATGCTTTCGATAAGTTCTTATCTAAAAAACTATTTGATTTCTCAGGAGTGTGAATTTAAAGTTTAAACTTAAAACAAAATTGTTTAGAATAGATGTTAAGATTACGCTTGAACTTTAAGAAGAACGAAAATATTTAACTTTTAAACAGAACCGTTTGATTTTTGAAGTTCTTGTAAAAATCATCATTCAAATTTCAAAACACAACGGTGAAGTTTGTTCCCGTTCCGGAAGACTGGAAATAGGATTGATTCCCGAATACTGTAGGAGCCTGGAAATTTACCCACGAGTAATCGAAATCACAAACCGTTCGGTATTGAGCGGGCACCGGCCCAGATCTGACCACAATAAACATGAACTAACGGCAATAGGCTATGCTCGGAAGGGGCGGCGCTGCCAAGCGTGTCCCACGTTCTGCTCTCGCTACCGGCTTTATAAATAATTAATTCCTACGATGCTAAGCAGCGTATCCCATCGACACGACCTCCCCCGCTAGGGTATAGCTCAATTCAGCCTTTGCTGGCTGCCGCTACACGCTGCCCTCTAATCCAGTCCTTCCGTCGATTGAGTTCCAGTACTTTACACGGGTACTCCCCACCATCAGCAGCAATAGGCAATCAGTGTGTACAGCCGCGATTGGTTAAGGAACCTTTGAGGATTTCGAATTTTCTAAAATCATTCCAAAAAATTGAAACTGTTGATTGAGTTTGAATGAGATTGTCTGATCGATAAGTGCATTGCAAGTTTGGAGGCGAGTGATAGGATTGTTTAATCCACACTGGACCAGGATGAACTGATAATAAAGGAGCAAGAACTCCAAAATTTACCCAGGGAGCAAGGATATCAAGAAGAAGAAGGAAAATTGCATTCAGCTAGACAAGAAAGTTCACCAACATCCACACAAATCTCTACACTTCCCAGGAAAGACCTCTTACCAGTTCCGAAGAAAAATCAGAAGATATGAACGGTGACAATAAGGACGTAATGGAAATAATTAGGGAACGTAGGACAGTATATGCGTCCGATAGTAGAAATGTTAATGTCGCTCATTCCATTGCAAATGATATGAAATGCGGTATTTTATATTATGGTATCTTATATTATCTTAAAATAGTAATGATTGTAGTATATATACATCGGAACATCACCATCATACCACAACCAATAAGTAAAGTCATGCCTATAGGTATTTTTGAGCGTTGAGCCAGTTTTCACTCTATTTAAATGGATTGAGTATTATAAAAGAATATAACCTACGATTAGAAACCAACGAAACCTTAGGTTAGAAGGGGATCACAAAAAAAAAAAAAGTAATATTAGTTTTAATGAACCTTCAAACAAACAATAAAATGTACAAGGATTAACAGGTTTGGAATAGAACTCCCCAAGATAATGGTCATGAAAAGGAATTAATGGTTGAAGATGAGTCATAATATTTATATAAGAAAGCCAATGGAGAGGTGGAGCAACATTAATATGACGACGACATGTTGTCGGCAACTTCAGAGCGGTCAATGTGCAGAATAAAAAACATGATCACACCTAGCAAAGAAGACCTGTTCGCGTTCCCCCAACACCAGCTGCAGATCAGACCACCCCAGAGAATTTTCAAATGAAACATTTTCAAGGAATAAGAGGCTTTCAGTCTATTAAACTGGATTTTTTTATGGGATCTGAATGGTTTTTCCAAACGCCTTGTTCACAACCATTACGTTATTATACTTTTATTAAAAGTTTTAATTTAATAATCATTTTATTAATTGTAAATACTGAGGATATTCTAATTTATAAAATCAACCAGTTCATTAGTGCATTTTCGAAATATTGAAAAAGAATTATTAAAAATTAACTGAAATATCCTAACAGGAAAATTAGTTTGTTTAAATATGATCTAATTTTTTATGGAAGAAAACAACAGCAAATGTTGTTCCTGACTATTCCCAAAGATGCATTACTGCACACCATAATAGGCCATTAATCGCCTGTAACGAAAAAAACAAAACTTTTTTTCAAAATAAATACCATGATGAGAGTATTTAAACAATTATAGTAATTGATGGCGACATGCCTAGCTTGGATACCCTCCTTGCCGCTTTATGCACTCTCTTCTTCAAGACCTCATCATATCCAATTCTCTTGCATAGAGTGACGGGGTTAAGAAATGCAGAGGCCCTATCCATTAACACCGGTCGGCAGAAGGAGGCGACCGCGCTGATTGTGCTTAATGATGACTAATTGCCCGGGAGCAGCCGCACCTGACGCAATGTAACTTCCCCATCTTCACCCCCTTCCCACAAAAAAAATAAAATAAAAACCAACAATTTATTGACCCTGGAGAGGGGAGGAGGTGTTTCTTCTTCACATTTTAAAAGGTTCCAAACTGGCCCCTCCCAGACCACGATTTACGCCGTCTGCGGCGAGACCTAAAAATTCAAAAAAATTCCCTCAGCATTTAGGGTCCTTATAAGGATTTGCACCGTAAAGGTGTCTATTCGGCTCATTAGGGCTTCTGCCGGGGACCGGGAGAAAATGGCCAACCATTATAAAATTTTATAATCACAGTAATTTAATTTGTAATGGATTTGGATTTGACGATCGAAATAACCTAAAAGTGGAAACCGGTTGTGAATACATTTATAAAAAATTCCCAGAGAAAAAAGTTAAAGGATAATAAATATTGTTCTAAGGTAAAAAACAGGAGTCGAAATTGTAAGTTTACTTTTATTTTAAAAAAAGTTTAAGTTAAACGTATAATTTTTTTTCCCTACTTGAAGTTTTTATTGAACATTAACTTTTTCATTGCGAAAACTTTTATCCAAATAACCTTTTCAATAAAAGTTCATTTCGAAAAGTTATTTTGAAACTTTCTGTAAAAAGGTTTTAGTCAAAGAAAATTATTTCGGAAATACAAAACTTTATTTTATTAATTAATTTTTAATATTTTGTAAACATGTGTATTATTTTTAAACTATAAAATTATAGTTTAATTAATTCCAAAACATTACTTTTTAATTTATACTCATTATCATCAAGAATAAGTTTCCAAGTAGAAAAAGCGCGGTCTACGCTAACTTGAGTGGCGGGACATGGATGGATGTTCTATGCAAGCCAATTTGTAGGGAAAAGTGTATTTAAATTTTTTATTTTCCCAATATTGCATTATGTCCGTATCCGAGGGAACTCTTTTTGATTTATATTCGCTGACCTCTCGATAGGCTCCTGGAAGTTGTACACTGTCGGAAATGGAATTATGTAGGAAATGTAATTCATAAAAAGTAAAAGAACACCTCATGTGGTAACTAAATACATATTTATATATTCGGTCATCAACAAGTTCCACAACTAATTTCTTAACGATATTGCCGATATTGCTTTTCTGCAATTTTTAAATGATTTTCAATTTATCCTATTTAAATAACTGTCAAAGTATAGACAGAGTTCTTGTTTGCAAATCTAAAATATATTTTTTAAAAAAAAATCTGGTGCGATGCGCGCAACACACTTTCACTTACCAACTTACTTAGATTAGAAATTGACGTGGTTTTTTTAATTGCTATATTTCAAAGTCACATATTTCTCCACATTCGTTTCTTATTTTCGTTTTTATTTGCTCTCTAAAGTACATTATTTTTTTCTATTATTAAATAAAAGTTCTTGCTTGCGATAATTCGGCAATGCAAGCATAACACTCCAAGGCGTCTGATTTTATAATTCTCTATTTAATTGTTGAAAATTTCATTTAGTTACCATGAAACAAATGATTTCTATTAAATGAACAGAACGGCTTTAATTATAAACAATGTTCTGTCATTAAAGGCGTACTCCGCATGCATGAGATCAACGTGTTTTATGAGTTGACGGAATATATTTCATTTTTTCTCCTCTAAATGTTTACTTGGTTTTTTTATATTTCATATTAAGCACTTCCTTATTTTTAGGCGAAACGAGAGACAGATAATTTCTCCATATAAACAAATACAAAGGTACTTTACAGGAAAACAAAAAGGCCCATTTCCCCATTTAAGCCCCCTTAGAACATTTTAATAATGATAAAGCTTACCTGATATTAAAAAAGACTTGATTTTCATTAAACATGTCGAATTTAATCGAAATTATTAAAGCCATTTTTGAGATAACCGAAAAAAGGTAATAATTGGAAAAAAAGTTATAAAATAAAGTGGCCCCTCCGTAGCACCAATTTTGATCGTGGCCATATATACATACACCAAATACCCAGCCTGATAAAAATCATTCCAGCCGCTTTTGAGTAAATAAAAAACAGGTGAACATAAGACAAAGTTTATAAAATAAAGTATCCCCTCCGTTTCACTAATTTTGATGAAATTTCGGCTCTCGCATCGCGGGCATATATATAAATCAAATCAGTTTGATCAAAATCGTTCATGCCGTTTCTGAGTAAATAAAAAAAAAAAAAAAAAAACACGTGAAAGTGGGACAACAAATGTTGTCTATGTTGCTGAGTAAATTTAAGTAAAGTGACCTCTCCAATTGACCAATTTTGATAAAATTTTGACTGCCATATCGCGGGCACAAACATACATCAAATATTAAGTTCAATCAAAATCGTTAAGACGTTTTAGAGAAAATAAAAAAAACGTAAAAATTAGACATAATTCTCCAAATAAAGTACCCCCTACGTTTGACTAATTTTGATGAAATTTTTGCTGTCGCATCGCGGGCATATTCATACACTAAATACCTAATGTCAGGTTCTTACGGTTTATAGTTTTTGAGCAAGTCTATTCACACACACAGACCATTTCGCGGGACCTGGTCCTTTTTTTTGGGACTCAGGGTATTTCCGTTAAAAGCCGGAAGTCGGCATTTTTCACGATCGCAATATTTTCCCTTACTATATATTTCATATATAGGTAAGTGAAAGTAAAAAAGGCTAAGGGATGCTTTATCGGAAAAAAATAATTTTAGTTTAGAATCGTTAGAAAAATGGAAACAATAGAAGTAAATATAGATCATGAAGAAATCAGTTATTTACTTATTAGTGATTAATTTTTCATTTACCAACGTCTATTACATTATTATCAATAAAATTAATTTAAGTAACAGGTGGAGTATATAGAAGGTTGGAAATAAAGAAAATATGGCTATAAAAAGTGCAAGTAGTGTTTTATAACCAATTTGGAAGAAAAAAAAAATCACAAGGAAATTTTATTTTAAGATTGTAATATTGGTAAATTATTTCAGAGATACTTCAATTATTAAACGGGTCAAAATCTGTAACATGTTTAAGTGAACTTCAAATACTTGTTCAAATCAGCTACTTCAAATAGTTACTGAACGCGGTCAAATATTAAAAATATTTCTGCTTTTAACTAAAATTTTCCCCTAAAACAACTTTTTTTTAACAATAAAAAAAATCTTTAACTAAATACAATTACAAATTTTAATGACACCTTTTAATTTCAATACAAAAAAAAAAAAAAGAAAACTAAATAAAGAAAATAAATTAAAATATGAATAAGAAGTTGAACTGACGGTTGTTATTCTTAAAAAAGTCCACAATATAGTTTATAACAGAAGATTATGTAAGCAACTTTAAAACTTCAAAGAACGATACCAACTTGAAGAAGTGTTAAATATTTATTGATAAATTCCAGATCAGCAATAAATAATGCTATAATTATTCCAAACTGGATAGAGAGCTGTCGACAGTGACTGCATTAAAATTAGGCTCTAACCCCATCTGAGAACCATTTGCATTTTATAATTCTCAATCATAAATTACGGTAGTAAATATACACATCTCAAAATAATAGCATTTCTGTTTTTGTATAGGCAAGCATTTATATTTCTTTGCAATTATTGCAAAATTATATTCAATAAATTTATTCATTGAATAGTTAATGATCGTAACATACGCGTTACTGGTATTTATCGCCGTCTTAAGTCCTCACCATCATTAATATTAATATAACTTTAAAAAAGGATTGTTAAGTTTTATCAATCGTTTCATTTAATATTTCTAATATTACAGAGTTCGACTAAGTTTTTTATATATTTTTTAATTATCAAACAAACATATGTTAGATAAGTTATAAGTTGTGAGGCATAACCGTTTGCAATACAGGTCACGTATAAGAGAAAATGGGGAATGTGTATAAAAAAAAAAAAAAAAAAAAAAAAAAAGATGATGCTTCAAAATTTGTATTTTTATTAATTTTCCTTTGCATTTTTTATATTGTACAATTTTTTTTTATTATTATTGATTTTGATTAATATTTTTCAAGAATTCGTTTATGGACCGGGCAAAAAATATTACCTAATTACTATCAAATTAAAAAATCAACGTAGGGTTGGTTTTGAAAAAAAAAGTAGAAAAATGCAGTGGATTCCATAACAATTATTACTTGCCATGATGGTGATAAAATTCAAATTCAACAGGATGGTTTCGGAGATTCCTCGCCAGGATATTCAAATTGTCTAAAATGAATTCATATAAATCAGTCCAATCAGACTAATTGATTGGCGATGAAAAAGTAATTGGACCGTACACAACAGGTTTGGTCACCAGGGAGTGGAAGTTTCTGATGGGTCTCGTACATATAAATGACGGCTGATAAACTAAATTAATAAAGAATAATATAACGAGAGAGAGAAAAAAAGATAAGAAAAAAAATTAGCCGTTGGCTCCAACTTTGGTAGAGGACAAATATACTTTTATTTAGGACACCCACGTTAGAGAAACACACTATCGCTATCCCACCACACAAAATCCAATGAAAATTAATTGTTCCTCGAACCTGTTATCTATCTGAATATAGGATATTATTTAGTCATCACCTTTTACGATCTGAAGATTATAAGTAATAGTAGCCTCCATCTATTTAAGGGACTTTCCTGCATTTATCTTTTATTCTCCCCTGTATAGGAAAACTAACAATACTCAGTATCATTTCAAATTTTTAAAAATAATAATGTGGATACCACCTTTAGCCTACCATTTCTAAGGGAAAACTACTCTGGTAACAAGAATCTCTCTCAAATACCGAGGAATTTAATCATTACTTCAGTTGAAGACGATCCAGTGAATAGTAATTGAATTCCTCAGAACTCAGGCAGAACATGTATTTGAATAAAATAATGAATATTCAATCTTAAGAATAGTTTCAGGCAAACTAAAATTCATAGATTCATAGAAGATTCGAATATCGAATTATAGTAAACGGACAAAACATTTGAGTGTAATTAGCATTTCATATTCGGTAGTATAATTGATTGAGAAACGGAACCTAATGATTCGAGGCCAAGGTTTAGCTAGGCACCGCATAATTATACGTAAAAATATCTATCAATTCCTTGAAAAAAAAATAATTAAGATAATTAAATCAAAAGGAAATTGAACCAGCGATAAAGAAGCACAACATACGGTTGCGAAGGGTAGCTATTTAAAAGTTCTTTTCATGTATTTTCTTGTAATTTACTATTTTTTTTTTCATAATCATAAGCTTAAAGGGATCAAGGAATGCTAAATAAAATGATTTTAGATAAAAACAAGGAATAAAAATTGTCAGAATGGCTATCTTTAAGAGAAAAGTGAGTTCGTCAAACGTTTCAAAAAAAGATAAAAGGACCATGTAGATATAAATAGATAAAAAATATTTTAGGTAGTTTTCTATAGCTCATCGTGGGTCCGCCCGGAACGCAATAGTAAAAATCTGGTGCGTGCGCGCAACACACAACTTTCACTTACCAAATTACTTAGATTAGTAATTGACGTGTTTTGCTAAATATCATTTCCCAAAGTCACACATTTTTCTACATTCATATCTTATTTTTGTTAATCGTTAAAGCCGTTTTTGAGTAAATAAAAAAACCCCGTGAAAATGATACAAAATTTATTAAGTAAAGTCCCCCCTCCCGAAGATTAATTTTGATGAAATTTTTACAGTCGTATCTCGGGCATATAAGTACATCAAATACCAAGTTTGATCAAAATCGTTAGAGCCGTTTTTGAGAAAATCGAAAAAAACCTAAAAAGTTATGAAGTAAAGTACCCCCTCCCTTTAAGTAATTTTGATGAAATTTATGCTGTCACATCGCGGGCATATACCTACACTAAATACCCAATTTCAGGATCGCACGGTTTATAGTTTTTGAGCTAGTCTGTTCACACACACACACACATACACAGACCATTTCGCGGGACTTGGTCATTTCGACTCAGGGGACCCCAAAACGTGTATTTCCGTTTTTGAGTAAATAAATAAAACACGTGAAAATGATACAAAATTTATTAAGTAAAGTCCCCCCTCCAGTAGATCAATTTTGATGAAATTTTTACAGTCATATCTCGGGCATATAAATACATCAAATACCAAGTTTGATCAAAATCGTTAAAACCGTTTTTGAGTAAATAAAAAAAACACGTGAAAATGATACAAAATTTATTAAGTAAAGCCCCCCTCCGGTTGATCAATTGTGATGAAATTTTGGTTATCACATCTCTGGCATATAAATACATCAAATACCAAGTTTGATCAAAATCGTTAAAACCGTTTTTGAGAAAATAAAAAAAACATGTGAAAATGATACAAAATTTATTAAGTAAAGTCCCCCCTCCGGTTGATCAATTTTGATGAAATTTTTACAGTCATATTTCAGGCATATAAATAGATCAAATACTCAGTTTAATCAAAATCGTTAGAGCCGTTTTTGAGAAAATCGAAAAAAACTTAAAAAGTTATTAAATAAAGTACCCCCTCCCTTTGAGCAAATTTGATGAAATTTTTGCTGTCACATCGCGGGCTTATACATACTCTAAATACCCAATTTCAGGTTCACACGGTTTATAGCTTTTGAGCTAGTCTGTTCACACACACACACACACACACACACACACACACACACACACAGACACACACACACACACACAGACCATTTCGCGGGACTTGGTTATTTTGACTCAGGGGATCCCAAAACGTGTATTTCCGTTGAAAACCGGAAGTCGAAAATTTTCACGATCGCAATACTTCCACTTACTATATATTTCATATATAGGTAAGTGAAAGTAAAAAGTTGTATTTTAAACGACACAGTTCCATTATTCTTCTGTAAATGAATGCTGTAAATTTACATCAAAATGAGTTCAGCAAGTCGTGAAGTCAATTCCCATCTTTTCTTTTTACTTTTACTTACATATATGTGATATATATAGTAAGGGGAAGTGTTGCGATTATAAAAAAAATAGACTTCCAGTTTTCAACGGAAATACACGTTTTGGTGTCCCCTGAGTGCCGCGAAATGGTCTGTGTGTGTGTGTGTGTGTGTGTGTGTGTGTGTGTGTTTGTGAACAGACTAGCTCAAAAACTATAAACCGTAAGAACATAATATTGGGTATTTGGTATATGTATATGCCCACAATGTGACAGCAAAAATGTAATCAAAATTGGTCAAACGGAGGGGGTACTTTATTTCATACCTTTTTACGTTTTTTCCGATTTTCTCAAAAACGGCTCTAACGATTTTGATAAAACTGGGTATTTGATGTAAGTATATGCCCGCGATATGTAAACATACACATGAGAAAATAATGCAAATATTTCGTCAACTCATAAAACACGTTAAGTCCACGCATGCGCAGTACGCCTATTGTTTATAATTAAAGCCTTCTGTTCTTTAATGGAAATTATTTGTTTCATTGTAACTTAATGAAGTTTTCAACTAATGCATAGAGAATTATAAAATCAGACGACTTGGAGTATTTTGCTTGCATCGCCGAATTATCACAAGTAAAAACTTTTATTTAACAATAAACGAAATTAGTGTACTTTAGAAAGCAAATGCAAACAAAAATAAGTTAATGAATGTGGAAAAATGTGTGACTTTGAGAAATGGCATTTAGCAGAACACTTTAATTACTAATCTAAGTAAGTTGGTTAGTGAAAGTTGAGTGTTGCACATCGCACCAGATTTTTTGGAAGTTATATTTCGGGCGATTGATTTTAAAATAGCCACTAAATAGTATTGTTAAGATTTTGGAAATCATATATATCTTAAGCGCGCGTACTTAGTGTGCTTTGGTTTATTCTGAAATAAAGATTTCCCCGTTTGTTACAAATTAATAACTTAGTAACGCAGTTGCAGAGGAAAGAAAAACACTTAGGAAAGTCACAATTAAATTAAATATGTTAAGTAAGTGTAATTTTTGACAAATATATGTTCTGCACAATTATGAAGATTAGATATAAAGCACTGATGTGTAAACGATGGATATTATAAATCTATAGAGGCACTAGATAGAAGAATAGACAAGTAAATTGATAATCTTGGAGAGAAAACCATAATAATATTTCAGGTACCTATCTGACAAATGCCATTTAATTACTATTAACTTAATGTAGAAAGAACTCATTAAATGTATTTCAAAGACAGAGGGGTCAGTCCATTTCAAGTAGTTGCTCGACCATTTTAGAAAAAAATTATAATCTTAGCACCAATTACGTATGAAATTAGTAGTTCAAATCAATTTTTTAAAAAAATTTAGGATCAACCATTTCAAAATGGCAGCCATTTTTGTTTTGGCCAATGTTTTGGTTTCTCCCACAGAAAACTCATTTGCTCAAGACTGGTAAGTCATAGACTAATAATTCAAACACAATTGTTTTCCTTAAAGTCTGTTCTATATTTCGTGTTCTCTTTATCCTTATATATATAAACTCTCGTGTCCCGATGTTTGTCTTTCTGTTCCTCAGAAACTACTCAACCGATTTTAATGAAATTTGGCTCAATGTTTATAGTTTTGGCCAACTTAATAGGTGGGATAGTTTTTAACTTGATTAGTGACAAAAATAATTCTTATATAGTGAACTATTGCAAATACAGTAGATCGGGTTTCGATTTATTAACATGGCTTCACATGTCGATTTCATAACCTTTTTGTTTACAAGCATGCTATTGTAATACAGGTTATCATTATTATAATTTTGTATTGTGTTATGTGAGTGAAGTTATTGGTTCCTATATTATTATTTTCCACAGACAAATAGTAATACAAATCTTTGTGTTTATTGTTAATTTTCATTAAAGAATAAATAAATCAAAAAAAGGTTACAATAAATTCTCAAAAGTGTAGGTAATTCCTTCCTTTTCCTTTTTTATTTGTGTTTCAATTAAATTACTAGCTAAGCGCTGAAACGCTTTGCTGTGGCCCACCTTGATATCAACTTTTAGTAAAGTAAATACATTTTAATAATTTAAATTAGGCTATTATTTGAAATAATACTCTATAAATGTTGTAACAGCACCTACTGTCAGAGGTGTAACCTAATAGAAACCTGACTTGGGGAGTCAGTGTTGCCAAAAAGCTGTGAAAATTAGTGGCTACACTGCCGGTAACCAGACATGCAACCTCCCTGAGTGTGTTTTGATTAGGTGTTGTGGGATACTTTGTGATTTGCTAAAGAACTGCATAATTAAGACTTTAATATTATATTTTCAGTTGATTTATGTAACATAAGTTTCTTTATTTTCATTATTCGTTTTGTTATTATTATTTGAATAAATTGTTTTTTTATTTTACCAAACCTTTTTAATATTTTTATCCCATGCTCTAAAATCTAAAATTTAAAAAATGTCAGTGGAGATTTGTAATTCCTACTTTAAAAATAATTTAAAGTTGAGAAAATTTAACCTCAATCGAATAGTGGCTGTTCCTTCCTATTCAGCAGAGTTGTAATTATCTTTATATGTAAAATTTAAGAAATGTCAGCGAAGATTTTAATCACGATAGGTTAAATAATGGTCAGGATTTTCAGTTACAATGATATTTATTATGGTAAGCCAACGTTTCGATCCAACTTGTGGATCTTCATCAGGGCTAAAAGAAAAACAAATATATGAGTATCTATGCTAGAGGGTGACAATAAATGGATACATTACAGAACTGATAATAATATAAAAGATGGTATACATAAATATTAAAATAAGAGGCTGGGTAACAAGATAAAATAGAATCTGATATTTACCTACTGAGTCCAGGTGGATACTAAGACTAAAGGTAAAAATAAGGTGAGAGGTAGTGGTAGGGGGTTAGTTTGCCGACTTCAAAGGTTTATGGCGGGGAAATCCAACGCTTTTGAAGTGAAGGCACATGACAACTGAGTGAACAAAATATTTAAAAACTAACAAAATATATGGTACTGTATACAAATAGTTGTGTCTGGACTGAATAATAACATAAAAATGAGATAAACATAATGTAACAATGCATACAAATTTGGAAAATATACAGAAAGAAGCATACAATACAAAAAATAATAATAGTACAAGAGGTACAGAGATAATTGCAGGTACCTATGAAATCAAAACTAGGATTTGAGGATGCGGAAGATGTTAGAATAAGTGGATGAAATTATCTCTTTATCTGTTTTGTGATTTACCGGGTTATTGGTTTCTAGATGGATGAAAATGGATTCTGAGAGGAGACGTTTGTCGTGGTTAGATACAGTTGCTAATATGGAGGGGTTCTCAAAGTCGAAGGAATGGTTGTGGGCAATGGCATGTTCTGCTAATTTAGATGTAGACGAATTACGCGTGGAAATACTGTATTTATGTTGATAAATACGTTTTTTTAAATAATTTTTGGTTTCACCTATATAGCAACTGTTGCAATTAAGCGTGGAGCACTGGATACGATAAACTACATTACACCCCCTACCACTACCTCTCACCTTATTTTTACCTTTAGTCTTAGTATCCACCTGGACTCAGTAGGTAAATATCAGATTCTATTTTATCTTGTTAACCAGCCTCTTATTTTAATATTTATGTATACCATCTTTTATATTATTATCAGTTCTGTAATGTATCCATTTATTGTCACCCTCTAGCATAGATACTCATATATTTGTTTTTCTTTTAGCCCTGATGAAGATCCACAAGTTGGATCGAAACGTTGGCTTACCATAATAAATATCATTGTAACTGAAAATCCTGACCATTATTTAACCTATCGTAATTGAAGAACAGTTGACCATCTCTCATCTCTACTAGAAGATTTTAATCCTTTTTTTAATTTAAAGTAGGCTATTATTGGGAATGATATTTCGGTGTTAATTTCACCAGAATAAATTTTTTTATTTATCTTTAAATTATTGTTGATTAAGAAAGGATTACAAATCTCCGCGGCATTTTTTAAATTTTACATATAATGATTATTACGCCTCTACTAAACAGGAATAACTGTTATTTGGATAAACCGCAAGTTTCAGATTTATCCACCATAAATATGAGAGTACTACTGCAAAATGATCCATCGGCAGATATATTTCCTAAACTATTGTTCTATATTGGAAACGGTGAAATAGAGCTGCATCGAAATTCAAAATTTATCAAATTACCAGAAAATTTCTCCACTGTTGTAGAGACGAAAAATGAACTAATATAAAGTGTTTTTCCTGATATTTTGAACAATTGTTTGGACTATAATTGGCTGGGTAGTCGTGCTATTTTGGCAGCAAAGAATGTTGATTTCGATGAAATAAACTTCCAAAATCAATTGACAATGTTCTAGATCTAAACGAAGCTGTAAATTGCCCATCTGAATTTTTGAATTCCCTGGATATACACCCAAACAATCTCCAGTTGAAGATTGGCTGACCGATTATTCTTCTTTGTAACTTAAATCCACCTTAATTGTGCAACGGTACACGTTTGGTCATTAAAAGGATCACAGGAAATGTTATAGAAGCAAAAATGTTGCCTGGAAGGTTTATAGGAGATATATATTCACCTGGAACCGTCAGAATTTTCAATAAAATTTAAAAGGCTTCAATATCCTATTCGTTTGGCTTTTGCCATGACCATAAACAAATCCCAAGGGCAAACAATATCCACTTGGACTTTGAAAATCCGTGTTTTCCCCATGGGAAATGGCATACCTCACGTGGGCATCGCCTGCTCACGTGTATGGAAACCATCAAATCTTTGGTTTGTGTTAAAAAAACAAAACAGGTTAACCCAAAACATTTTGAACAAATTAGTACTTGAATAAATAAAAATTCTTAATTGCCCGTCGCTAAACTAATAATACCAAGTTGAGGTAGTGTTAGGCCAATAATCAATAGATCAATGGCTGAGGTTACCAAAACTTACCCGGTAGAAGTTCAGTCATCCTTTTTAAAATTAGTGGAAAAATATAGGAATTCGAGTTAGTTTATACCGATGCAACAAAAAAGGGCGATAGTGTAGGCAGCGCTGTGAGTCGTAAACACAATCAGCTCTTTTTTAATCAAACTTAATTGAAATATGAGATGAAAAAAATAAAAACTTTAACTTTCCTATATTCCTTACCAAATACTTTTAAATGGTGTAATGCTCTATTCTCAATCACGTTGGATTTTGATTAGCTGAAAGGTTTTCATCTTTATTAATGAATATAGGAACGACTGTATTTGTTTAAAATATTAGGATATAACTACTGAGCCTCAGCAACACGTGGCTGGGTCTGCTAGTTATTTGAATTATTTGAAATTGAAATCCTTATACCCAAAAATTAACCTCAAAAACTGTGTTTTGAGAATTTAAAGCAGTTGTTTTCAACAGCAATTTTCAAGTATTGGACTTCAAAATATTCAAATAATAAAGAGAACACGAAATATAGAACAGACTTTAAGGAAAACAATTGTGTATGAATTATTAGTCTATGACTTACCAGTTTTGAGAAAATGAGTTTTCTGTGAGAGCTTAAAAACTCAAAAATCGGCCTGAAAGGTGAAACAAAAATGGTTGCCATTTTGAAACGGTTGATCCTAAATTTTTTTAAAAATTGATTTGAACTACTGATTCCATACGTAATTGGTGGTAAAATTATAATTTATTTCTAAAATCATCGAGCAACCACTTTGGACCACTTGATATGGAATGACCCAGAAATAAAAGTCTCGAAGGGCCGCACAGAAACCCTTTTTAATATCAGAAAGGGGAGCGGAACTCCTGGATTGTAGGCGTGATGATAATCTTAGCAATGAGGTTATTAACGCAGCTGTACTAAATATTCCTACCTAGGGTGACTGAAAAATGCTTTCGAAATTACAAAAGGTCTGTGGGTAATTAAAAAAGGACGGTAATTATACATTAAAACGTTTAATCGATTATTCATTACCTAAAGTACACAGCTGGAATACTTAAATAAGTTTCAATATGCAACAAGGATGTGAAGGCCTCTAAAACGGCTTGCCGCTATCTCTCTGCAGAAGCTAAACCTGCGTAAGTAAAACAATAATCTGACAACAAGATTCTGAAGTAAAATAAAAGAAATACAGATTAGTTTACAAAAGTATGATAATCAGAGGGACGTTTTCAAACCCCGTGAGTGAGGGCTGGATAAAGATTTCGTCAAACACTCAAGTTGGTCCTGGATGTTCATGGAGTCATATATAGAAGTAAAAATAAAACATTTCATAGGCAATAGCAATGAATAGTAATAAAATTCCTATGCAAATGACGGTTACAAAATTGTTCTAATTTTAATTTGGATTCATTATATAATAAGATGGTCGTGAATCAGAAAAAAAAAAATTGTATGACTTTTTCCATACTATCCTAATAAAACTGATGAGTTAATAAACGTTTCTAATGAAATGCACGAAAACGCAAGAAGTGGAGGCTCATGAGAATCATTCATGGCAATTAAGCAGTTAAGGTCTAATTAGAGAAATAATAAACGTAATTAAACCCCATATAACAATACAACAGCATTTTCAAAACATGAACTTTGAATACTTCAACGACATAAATTTAACTTTAGCAACACCAAAATACTAAACACCAAAAAAACCAATAACGGGTAATAATTAGTAAAAATAACAGTGAATCACAAATCTGATACCAAGCACCTCAGTACTCTTACTACATTATTCCTATATCATAAATAGAATAAATATCAATTAAAAAAAAAAAATCATATTACCAAAACCATAATTTTAATAAATTTAATTAAAAACAAACATAATATAGCAATGGCCAATGGCCAATAGCGAATAGCCAAAAGCCAAAACATCAACAATACAAAGTTCATTTACCATTCAAAAAGTCAAAATAATAATTATTAGAAAGAAACGGGAAACGAAACAAAAGAAAAAGAAAAATATGATGTGAATGTGTGTATATGAAGTGTGATAATAATTTAAGAGAAATCTTACCACAAAATTAGTAAATAAGTAACTTATCTATATCTATAAAAACATTTTAAAATTATTTTACAACATTTGCCTATTTTAACATATAACGTTCATTCATATTTCATAGTTTAGAACAAATTTAGTATCCGAAATATAAGAGTATTAAATTATAACAGTACTGAGATTGGTGACATAGGTCCCCTAAATGTCAACTATAGATGTAATAAATTATTAAAAA
Source organism: Aelia acuminata (assembly GCA_911387785.2). Lineage (NCBI taxonomy): Eukaryota > Metazoa > Arthropoda > Insecta > Hemiptera > Pentatomidae > Aelia > Aelia acuminata. The sequence goes on along the minus strand of OU426978.1, from coordinate 103,753,731 downwards.
TAGAGTTTTTTTGCTTGGAAAACAAATAAGAAATCCAACCCTTCGTATAAAAACCAAATAAAATGGAATCAAGACCCGAATAATTATTTTTTCTCATAAGTCTTTCTAAAGATATTCAAAAACAGCAGAAGATCCTGGTTTTATTTCCGAACCAAAAATCTTTAAAAACACTGATCATCTGAAACAATGAGATGAATGATACTGGAGAAAACAGATGGCGAAACATGAGGTTATCGGCCCATCATTGTCCTGTAAAATATAGAGGGATAATGGCCAAGTCGGATTTTTTTCAGACACAGAAATTATCGGTGTCTGTTGTAGAGAGGCCATAACCCGAAGAGGTGAGAGACGAGCTATGATTAACGAGAAGCCATGTGTTGATTTTTTTCCAAGAGATGGGGGATTCTCTCACGAGGGATCATGGAGATTGCGGTGTCACGGGAGACTCAGGTCGTGAAGAAGCTGACGTATATGCAAATGGCTTTCGGCGCCTCGGTAGAAGAATGATCCGAACCCTGGTGGTTGGTATTAATTAACAATCCCTGAAATTTAATTCGAGGCGTGTTATAGTGCTGGGGAGCTTAGGCTTCCATCGTAGGAGAGTTTACTTGGCCCTAATCAGCTGGACACGATTTCTTCTGCAACCAGCGGCATCACGCGTCTTTTGTTCCTAACAACCGAAAAAAACCTGTACCATAACAACTGATATATCGGTTAAGTAATGCTTTGTAAGGGTTACGGTTCATGGGCAAACTGTTGTGCACATATATATATATATATATATATATATATATATATATATATATATATATATATATATGACCCATAGACCCACCAGGATTTCCCCCTTCATTAATTATAGCAAATATTCGAGACTACCAATTTTATAAAGGATAGTTGTTCTGTCGAATCTAGTTCTAACGACCCCAAAGCCGATTGACGGCAATAGTAACAACATAGGAACAAACATGGCACAACCAGGTTCAAGCCCGAGACCAAGAGTAGCAAAAGACAATTTGTGATGTAAGTATATAAATATTTTGATGATTTTTCCCCAAAAAAAATAGCAAAAATAATAATAAGAAAGATGACCATAAAACTCTAAATAAGAAAAAGTCACTATTTACGACTAAAAGGCAATGATGGGTAAAAACCTTATGCCTGACCATGCACCTCGCCATGGAAGTATGTTTTAATGAATCAGTCAGTTTTGGAAAAAAATAATTAATACTTTACATAATTTTTAATTTTTAACATTTTGATGTAACCGTTATTACTAGAAGTGAGAGCAATAGATCATCAAGAAATATAAGAACTTAGCGTAAGAGATATACTTTCTATGGCTGCTCTGACCGTAATCCTTTGAAGTGATGCAGTAAAGCGCAAACCAAGCATCCATCAGGAGATGAGAATTTATACCACGTTTCTTATACTGACAGTTCCTTACACGGAGGAAGATCCTTTCAAAGCCCGCGAGCACTGACTTAAGAAGGTGGGTCCGCATAGGAGGAGTAAGAAAATTACCTCGATGGATGTGTTTTTCGTGCGGAGATGAAATTCGGGACAATATCTCATTCGTGAGGACGATAGATCAAAACTCCTTCGGTCAGAAGAGTCCGAGGCTTCACTAATCCTTTCTTGTCCCGCACCGCGCTGTCACCGCTCACACTAAATCAAAACAACAGATTCAACACCTTCGACAACACAATCGACAACTTAATTGAACGCGCTCCTCCACTACGGATACATCGACACGTGTTTGTCGTTTGAGAAAAAAATCTAGTTAAGAGATGATGTATGATCCTATTTGACTATTTTTCTGCAAAACCACTTATAGCAGTGATAGGTTTCAAATTAAAAGCGAGAAAATGATTTACCGGCGTTTCTCAATCGCCTCAGAGGATTCAAACACGACCTTTATTGGGCGAGTTTGAAAAACAAATTACGTTATCCATATTCATCGATTCGTCATCCAAAAAATTTTGGGACCAGCAATATTTATCTTTCTGATTTAAATAAATTCGATTATTTGACATGAATCGATTTTCTGAAACAATGAACCAAAAATACCACTATTCCTTTTTAACAAGATAATTATTGAGTGAATTTATATGAGTAAAGTTATTGAAAAAACAACAGGGTTTTTCGTAACTGTTTGCCTTATCATGATAAGATAATAATAATCATTTTATTACGTTAGAATACTGCAATGCAGCAATACCTCGATTAATGGATCTGTTACTTTTAGATCTTGCTGATTTGATCAGGCGACCGTGAATATGGAAAAATAAGGTAATATAGAAATAATTAAATAAAATACAAATTTAAAAGGTAAATCATAAAATATATATATATATATATATATATATATATATGTGTGTGTGTGTGTGTGTGTGTGTGTTGACATTTGAAGGCATTATTAAGCATTTAAACTCTGTTAAAGATTTTTGAACTAAATTAGAAGACGAGTAAAAAACAAAATGACAGCAGAAAAATGTTTTTATTATTTTACACTTTGACTTACAAGCTTTCAGAGAATAGGATGTGTTTAAAAGTTTTTTGATTAAAGGAAACCTAATCATGAAGAAAGTGAGATTGTCTAAACGTCAAATAAATAAAATAAATCAGGCTGCAATTGAGGATTTATAAATATTTAAATAAAAATTATAATGTAAACACGAATTCTGAACCCAGGAGGTAACAAAGCTAAGTCATTTGTTTTATTAAATTAAATTTAACGCTGTAAATTTAAGTAATAAGATTAATACTTCCAATTACTTATCTATTTCAATAAAAATGTGAAAATATTCATTAAGTTGTCTATAAGAAATGACAAAGCAAATTTTGATTCAGCAAAAGTTCAGCAAAATTAGCCCTACTAGATAAACACAAAAATGAGACATTCTTTTTTTTACCTCAGAGGAACAGAATCATTCTTTCTACTGGCTGTTTTGGTCATATTCTGAGACTGACTGTATCTGGTAAATTATCGTTATTACAATTGGAGTGATAGCAGGCTCAAGATACACAAAAATACACATCATTTATTTGACTCATAATCATCACAAAAACCTTAATCAGGCGCATTAATGTATAGATAGAATGATAATTTTGTAAAACCTATTATTTTTTAGTTATCATAGGCAGTTACATAGCTGGCGCTACTTAGTGACTTGCTCCTCTGGCCGGACTTAAAGTAACGCCTCCTTTTTGATTATTATAGGGAAGAAGCCAAACGGATATTTCCTAGCATTCATGCGTAGAAAATATTAATCAAAAAGACCTTTACATATATGTTATTTTAACAAGCCAATAAAATAAAGCCTATCTGTTGCCAATAAATTGAATATGCATATAAATGCAGTGCACATATCTTAATAAGAGTATGCTTTAAGACTTGGTGCTATAAAGAATATGAGACAATAAAGTAATGCAAATCTAGAAAGGACGGAATACTTAGCATAGAAATGATACAAAAGATATAGCCAAGGGACAATAAACCAGAGAAGAGACAAGACAATAAGACTATTGAATCGTTGCCGCAAATGCAGTTGACCACACAGCGCGTAATAGAGACTGAATAAACTGTGGGCAACCAATATGTGCTCTCTTCGACCGCAACTAACGTTGCTCCGAGTGAGACATCGCGATTCCTTGCCTTCAGAGCAAATTACCATTTAATTTAAAGGATAACCTGGAAGAGTGACAGCATAGTGTTTCAACTGGGCTAAAAGCATGATAATGTAGTTGAGTTTATCAAAACACAAAACAACTTTCCCCTTCCTCCTAATATCGATGCCACAAACGGACATTAAATATGCATTAGCCTATTAGATATTGACAAGAGTGTGTATGTACCATGAGTATGATGAAGCTCAATTATTAGGCAATAGAATTTCAAGCTCAAGACATTGTGGAAATGTAGAAACACTTGTGAAAAGAGGTTGATGGTTTAATCAATTGGTATTAGACAACCCGATACTCGTGTTCAGCGTGAAGTAGGTTCTTTTCTATATAAATAGGTTAATGTGTCATTTTAATTTAATGACTTCCTGCAAATTTTTATTTTAAATTTCAATATCCGCAATCGGATAGAGATTTTTGTCATCAAATTCTGGAAATAACGAGATTTTTTTTTTAATGGGATGGATTCCTTATTGGCAAAGACTCAAAATACACACTTTGCAAGATAGGAATCTATATTTATGAGATATGGAGATTAAGTCGTGTAGTACGATCCCCATTCGAACCATAAGAGTTTCAATATTATTGGCCAATGACAAAATATTAGTTTTATAAATATAAACTGTAGATGAGATGCAGAAAAAAATAGCAGTAAAGCGTCTATGAAATTGAAATTCTATTATCTTTTTCTAGCTTAATTTAATTCGGACAATTGTTTCAAAATAAGGATGTATCCTACCCTCTTTTACGAAGATGATAAATCAGGTTTCGTATTAAACAATTAACTGGTACAAGAACTTTCATTACCAATAGATAATTGTCATGATAAACATTGGAAAAATTTAATTAATTTACAGAATAATAGGGAAGAGCAGAATTTAATTTTAAATAAAACAACTCTATATTATATTAATTCTCCAACACAAAAATTATAAGTAGTCTTTTGCTTCTTTCTTTAAAAGATTTCTTCTACGTTTTTATTTCTATAACACTTTTAATGGACAGTGGAATTAATGAGTTGATGTAGGCACTTAATTTATGTAGTCCATCGTCACGAATTCAGTATTTCGATAAACGACGATAAAACCGGTAAAAATACACATGCCTGACAATTGAACTTTAATTTGTTTTCCCCACGCGTCACAGTTTTGTGACAATAAGAAAATTTGATGTCGTATGTAATTACTTCTGCTTGTCTGGCGGGTTTAGCACCAAATCTTCCGGCCTTGATTCAAGAGAGAAGGTCTCGCCTCAAGCTTATTTTCAATCGCTTAGGTACTAGAAGGCATGCAAGCCGGGGCCATGTCATTAATGAGTCCATTCCTATATCTGAGCATGATAATAAAGAAACCTAAATAAAGTTTATGTGTTAGTCAAAGGGTGTTGGTGGTAAGTCTATGGAATTGTGTTACATACCAAGAACCGCCTATTATTTGTTTAAATAATTTGGATTGAAAAGTTAGCAGTTTTTGTAAGATTGACTTTTCATTTTCGCCAGAGACTTGTATGGCGTTTGTTAAAATATGTTTAAGTAGGTAAGATTATGTTTTTAGTATCTGTTTGTTTTTCTATACTGCTTATTTGGAAAAAAGTGAGTATTTTTAGTCTGGCATGAGGCGCCAAGTCATTCCTTTGAATTTGATTTTCTACAAACTCAAAATAATTTTCACGAATGTTCATTGTAATTGTACGATATTCAAATAAAATGCGCATGAAAAAGATAATGATATTTATTTGATTGAATAATAATTTTATTTGTGTAGCTGATAGGATTTATATAATAGACTAACCATTGAGCGGGATACTGAAAAATTTAATGTAAGGAGATATCTGCCTCCTGTAGTTTTCTTTAATGTAAGCATCTTTCATGTTGTGACAGGCCAACGAGGTATAAACTGAGATCGAATTATGATGTTATTATCATGTAAATCAAACACGAGTCAGCGTAAAATGCCCATCGTAAAATCGATAATATAAACACAACGGATGCCATCGGCAGGATCGGATATAAACTGACAACTTTAGCATCCAACTAAATATTTAATTGGTCTTAAAGGCTACATGAACTGACATTTAGCGTACCGTTAAATCATGAGGCAGTTAGTAGATTTTACAAGGAAGCGACCAACACAGTGATAAGGGAAATATGTCGTCATAAATTTCCCCCTCCAGGGATTTTCTCTTTTTTATTTTAAACTGGAATATTCCTCGTTTAATATAATTTAACGACCAATTCGGTTTTAATGGCCGATATAGCGGATGAGCGGCCGACAAAGCGAATAGCTATAAAAAAACCCGAAAGAACAACCTCCCGATCCTCTAGTCAAATAGCTATAGAGAAGATGATACGAAGCGTGCCCTGAGGACTGATCTCATTGGCCTGGCAGGACAGATGTCGCAGGGTTGTGCAATGGGAAGACTACCTGCGCTAACTGGATTACAGGAGCAGGCGAAATCGAAACCTGGCAAAGGATAAGTGGTCCCTGAGTGCTTCCTTTGTTATCCGGAAGGGATCCTCAATCAGGGTAAATAGTTGGTATCGTGTTATCCCTTGCAGGAAAACGGCCATTTTCTCAAAAGAAAAAATACCCATCTACTCAATAAGACCTTACTATTAAAGACACGTTTTCAATAATACAAATCATGAGTCCAGGCAGTTACAACCGATGTGCGCTTCCGGGATATCAAAAGAAATCAATGATGGGAATTCAAGAACAAAAATAATATTAAATTAAATTATACATGCAGAAATTCGTATTTTTTTTATCTTAAAGGGTTTAGTATTGACATAAAATCATAACGCTAGACATAAAAATAGACCGGATTTCAGTGTCTTACACATCTTGTTTAGATAGTACCTTCTAAACCAAGGTTTTTTTTCACTTTCATGTGGACCTAAGGATTGGTATTCTTTTATTTTGCACGAAATTGCACACTTTGGACTTTTTGACCTTCATTTCAAGAACTTGTGCTTTACGAACTGAGGCAACTTCATCAAATTTCGTTTTTATAGATAAATCTAGATATTCTCAGATCACAACATCATACCATGAAATTGATTTAAACTATATAAATATAAAAACGCCGAAAATGGCAGCAAGGGTTTTAACAAAATTGAAACAATAGACAAGAGAGAGAGAGAAATGCTTTATTTTTTAAAACAAAACAAAACAATGCTGCCCAATTACATTGGGTTGCTACAAATCACAGCATACTTATCAATACAATTTCGTACATTAATTAAACTAAAATTACATTATAATTTTTCATGCATATAAACGTACGGTTACAAAATCTTACATTTTTTTTTTTTCTTTTCCAATATTTTATTTACTTTTTATTTATTATTATTTTTTTTTTCCTTTTTCTTTCTCTTTTTCTTCCCTTAAACCATTATTTTTCTTTCTTTTTTCTTCCCCCGTTATAGTTTACATCACTCTTGAGCAAATCTTTCAACATTCTCTCTCATTTTTCTCCCCGTCCTATCATGGCACGCATACAGAGCAAAAAACAAAATAGCTAATAGATAAATAACTAGACGAATATATAAATATATGAATAAATAAGTGAATAGATATAAATAAATACACAATTAATAAATAAATAAAAAATGTACACAAATATATATAAAAAAAATCTTTGACAGACAGAACAGCCACACATAATTAGTGGCCATATAGGTGATAGTGGATAATGCCCAGGGAGTCCAAGATTATATTTTCAGCCAACACCGAAATTTCTCTCATCTCGACACCTAGATCTTCTAAAAAACTCCTTGTTCTTTTTGGGATCGTTCCGCGAGATCCGAACCAGAGGCCTGTCACGGAGAACTCTCTCTCTCCAAAGGTCTCGCGGAACTTCTCTTTAAGGAAAGGGATGCACTTTTTGTAGATCTCTCTCTTTTCCCTTTCCACCTCACCCGCCTGGTCAAGGTCATTGTTTTCAAATCTAATTGTCGGATCCACCACCAGTGCTTTATTCCCGGTCTTAGGGAATGCGACAATGTCTGCATACCTCGTGGATCCATCTGTGTCAATGCAATAGACCTCGTCAAAGCAGGCGAAGTTCCTCTCTTTAAGGAGTCTTATAAGTTCATGCTTAACCCTATGGTGTCGGCGAGTTATGAGGAGGGAGTTGTTGGGGCATTTTCCCAGCACGTGGGCTGGTGTTTCAGACTCTCTGCCGCATTTACGACAGAGGGACCCAACTTCTCTCGGTTGTCCGCTGGCTCCTGGGACTCCTCGCAGAGGGGCATAATTAATGTTGAGTTTTAAGGAGTTCGACCATTCTGACCCCGAAAGAACCTGCTTGTCGTAGATGTATCTGTTAGCCTTCGGGGTCTCTTTAAAATGTCGAACTCCAATTCCCTGCCATTTATAATTGGCCCATTCTTCAAAAGCATTTTCACGCAGCGACTGACGTAGAGCTCTCGCACTTCGGTAGCCCTGATCAACACCCAGTCTCTCGGCGCATTCCGCCAGCTCTTCTTGGTAATTAAATATAGACTGGAACAGAGCATCCGGCACATTTGACAGCCGCTGAGCAATGGACCAATGCTGCAAAGGAGCCTCCCATTGGCAACGGATCAATCCCAGTCCTCTATACCTCCTTGGTGCGTAGAACATCGCTGTCGAGGTGTTGGCTGGGAGCCCAATTATGGCTTTGATACTCCTGCGAATATTGGTGTCAATACCATCCAATACTGCAGGACGTATTTTAGTTAGGGGTGCTGTCTGGAGAGGATAAGTAAGCCCCGGGAACACGTATTGATTAACAACGTTGACCTTCTGCTCTGGTTTTAACAAACACGAGCTTACCAATTTGTCGAGATTAAGAGATTAATTAGATTCAATTGATTGGAAGACGGTATTTTCGTGTTCTGAGAAAAGAATAAGCCACGCTGGGAAATTGCTAACAGACACACATCTAAAATCAGGTAAGTTTCTATTTATTTATAAAATGATTTTGGTAATAAAATCAAACAAAATACCACCACGAGCAAAACGATTGCAATTTAATTAATATAGTTCTGGATTTGCATATACAACAACTTGAACTAAAAACACTACTAAACGTATGCCATGAAAGGGGCCTTACTTTTTGCAATGTACCAAACTGGAAAATCTCATCTTTCATAAACGACAGCTTAGAAGGTTTTTAAATTTCAATTACCAGAACAAAATTAGTATCATATAGTACTATAATCTTCGACAACAAAAATTGTCCTATTGCTCAGTAGAAAGTTCCTTTTTTTTTGCTAAACAAAATTTTGATTGATAGACGACATAATTTTAGATTTTTCTGAAAGTTTTAAAATTTTATTTATTTTTAATTATTATATTTTACCAAAAGAAAAATACAATATTAGTAAACATTTTGTTTTTAATTCTTCTTTTGACTAAATTTTTACTAATATTGTAGTAATATTTCACTTTACATTACGAATAAAATTTAAGTTTATCGAAGAGTACCGATTTCCAGTTTACACAAGGCCAGTCAACTTTGGCATATTTTAGTGAATAAATGGATACCTGTTCATTAGGTTCAAAAATGCAAGTTTTTGCATATTTTGAGGTTTTCATTCCATGTTTTATCACTGCAAGTGAATCCGTTCTTTAGTCATAGTAATAGTAACACCAAGCATGTGGCATTTGTACAGGTCTCGGATTGCTACACTGAGAATATATAAATATAATCTGTATTAAAAGTAATTTCACTTATGGTATTGAAGAATTATATTCCTAAACATTATACGCATGAACGCATAAACATTTTACCTGTTTAAAAGTAGAATCTATGTATGAATAGTAGAAATAGTAGAATCTATGTATGAAATGGCAGTTAAAATAAAGGCACGTTCGTTATCTTTTTATTAATTTTTGTATTGGAATAATATCTTTGATGCTCGGTCATAAGGGCTTAAGTCAAAATTTTAAATTTTTCAGGAGAGCAAGAGAAAAGTTCAGAACAATTGTGTAGAATCTAATTATTGATGTTATTTGTAATTGTTATTTTTATAAACAAATATAGTTTGACGTAAGACCTTAATACCAACTGGTAGATCTGATGTGCTATAATATTACGAAATAATCTCCAAATGCTCAAAAAGTGACTTATGCCCTTATATGACCGCGCATCAAATATATATAATCTTCATTTGTAAAATAAAAAGGTCAAGCAGATGAAAGTAATAACTTAATGGCATTAGGGTAAAAATTTAATTGTAACTAGTAAGAAGGAGGAAAGTGATATATTTTCATAATTTAATTTCCTCGATTCTCAAAAATCAATAATTTTGTTATTAGCTAATTAATAAAGGTGATTCAATTCAGTCTTCTCAGAACTAAAAAATATCACTAATCAACTTCATCCACATGATCCCCTAAATTACTTAATTACATTAATTATATGAATGCAATGTATTAAGTATAAAGACGTTGGCTGAGTGTAATTTTATTACAATGAAATTTTAATTGAATTTTTTGCATTGAAAAATGAAAGGGAGGAACTCTATTTTCGAAGGCCCCATCCAACAGGCGGCCAATTAGTAGCAAACCAAACTTGGTACAAACAGCCTGTCAAAAACTTCTTTGTGCGGTCCAAGAACCTAGCCATTCAGAAGTAGCAGGGTAATACGAGCGCTCTCTTTGTGGCCTTCCATTGAAACGGAAGGTAAAAGGTTATGAAAAATATTTTTCCAGCCAGTTTGGCTCAAGTGCTGAACGGAGAGGTGTGTTTGGAGAAGCGCCCGACAAAAGCGGCCCTAACTAAACCAACATAGGCAGCTGTGGAAACTGCCCCCTGTTTAGCCAAGCATCCAATTTTCTTGCCCATCCCGATATTCCAAACCATGATGATAAAGATGATAGAAGGAAATCAGATACCTAAAACGTAACATCTGCCGTAGAAATCTCTTTATTTAATAGTCAAATAGAATAATAATTCATTAGAGGTGAGAAATAGTCAACTGCAATTCTTTATGATAGGTTGATTCACAGTGAGGATTTTCGGTTGGAAATCAAACAATTAAGTTTAACTGAAAATCCTGGCTATGAATCAACCTATAATAATGATTTATAATTTAAATGTACAAAAAATATTATAGAGTAGTGGAAAACCTAACTTACGAACTCCACTGAGCCATTAAACAAATCAAAAAATTGAACTGTGAAAACCTTTAAAATTGTAGAAAGTTGCCATTATTATTTCGAACAACTATAAGATCCATAGAAAAAATTGTTGTAGCATGTAGTAAAACTCTAAAAAAAAAAAAAAAAGGTTAGCCAGCCTCGCCCTAGAGGAGCATTCTTCAGCAGATACATCTAACGCAAAAATGATTCTTAAAAATCGCTTGCATTAATTAGATCGTTCAAAAAAATTATTCATGTATACAAACAATGAAACATAATAACATTAACACATCTTTTAAGAACAATGGGGAACCTTAAGCGATAACCGACGTGTGTTGTGGCGCTTGCCTACTCACAAAGCGTGTCAAACAGGGCAGATTAAAGGTACATTAAGAGCAGTGGGTTTTATCTATCTACACATTAAGATAACCGCTCAGGTTTCATTAAGCTTTAATGTTTAATGCTGCCTTTGTTTCTTTCGACTACTTTGTTATCTGTTATCGAGTAAATTGCCAGATAATTTCGGCCTCTCCCACCTTCTATTGCTTAAGGTAATCGTATTGAATCATTTCGAAAAATGGAATTGTCTTTTCAGTAGGTTTATATTATCTTGAATTGAGAAATTAAAATAATTTAAAAATTCATTACTATCATAATAACAATACTAGGGTCACCTGTGGTATAGTGGGTGGTTAGCATGGCAACCTACAATACTAAAGGTCGCGAGTTCGCGTCCCACGGTGGCCCTAGGATTTTATATGGGAATAAAGAATCCTTAGCCATGCCGTCCCTCGGATAGGACCTAAAATGAAGGTCCCGAGCCTGTACGATGTCAGGTACTCGTTAAAGATCCATATCCTAATTTTACCTGGATAGGCAAAATTTAGGACTCCCACTGTAGCATCGTCTGAGTAGCATAAATGGACGTTAAACAAACAAACAATAACCATACTGTAGTATTTTCAATTATAGTTGTTAAAATTTCAACAATATTTATACTGTCCAAAAAGTAAAATAGCTTTAATAACAAAAATTAGATATAATAATTTGTAAAGCAATAGTTCAATGGCAAAACTTAGTGATTTTTTCCCTACCAAAACCGGCTACTTCCATTTTCAACATTCTTGGAGGACTGATAAAAAAAAAAGGATCAATTGGAACCGCTTTTGGTAAGCAATGGAATCTTTAAACCATGATTGTCGAAGGATCTAGACGTTTTTGAAACAAACGCGTCCAACACATTTCTTTTCAACATTAAAAACTTGAACAAAACGAAAAAAAAAAATCTGGTGCGTGCTCGCAACACACAACTTTCACTTACCAACTAACTTAGATTAGAAATTAATGTGTTTTGTTAATTGTCACTTCTCAGATGAACAGAACGGCTTTAATTATGAACAATGGTCTGTCATTAAAGGCGTACTCCGCATGCGTGGGCTCAACGAGTTTTATGAGTTGACTGAATATTTTTCTTTTTTTCTCCTCTATATGTTTTCTTTATTTTTATCATATCTCATATTTAGCCATTTCATATATTTAGGTAAAATGGGAGACAGATAATTTCTTAATATAAACAAAAACAAAGGTACCTTAAAAGAAAACAATACTGCCCCTTTCCCATTTATGCCCCCTCAGACCACTATAATAATGATTAAGCTTACCTCAAAGAACACCTAATTTTCATTAAACATGACGACTTTGATAAAAATTGTTAAAGCCGTTTTTGAGATCATCGAAAAAAAGATAAAAATTGGAAACAAGTTATGAAATAAAGAGCCCCCTCCTTTTGACCAATTTTGATGAAATGTTGGCTGTCACATCTCTGTCATATACATAAATCAAATACCCAGTTTGATCAAAATCGTTACAGCCTTTTTTGAGTAAATAAAAAAAACACGTGAAAATGATACAAAATTTATTAAATAAAGTCCCCCCTCCGGTTGATCAATTTTAATGAAATGTTGGATATCACATGTTTGGCATAAACATACATCAAATACCCAGTTTGATCAAAATCGTTAGAGCCGTTTTTGAGAAAATCGAAAAAAACGTAAAAAGTTATTAAGTAAAGTCCCCCCTCCCTTTGAGCAATTTTTATGAAATTTTTGCTGTCACATCGCGGGCATATATATATATATATACTAAATACCTAATTTCAGGTTCGCACGGTTTATAGTTTTTGAGCTAGTCTGTTCACACACACACACACACACACACACACACACCATTTCGCGGGACTTGGTTATTTGGACTCAAGGGACCCCAAAACGTGCATTTCCGTTGAAAACCGGAAGTCGAAATTTTTCACGATCGCAATACTTCCACTTACTATATATTTCATATATAGGTAAGTGAAAGTAAAAATTGTTTGGAAAAAATGGATGTAACCGGTTTTGAAACCAAACGTCTCATATATAATAAGAGTAAATTTAGCTGCAACATGTGGTTTTTCAAATTTTATATGGGTGATTCTAAAATTATGGTGGTATTTGTGTGACAACGTAATATATCGAGGACCGCCTATAGGATTTTTAAATTTGTTTTCTCCTAATTATTACCTCATTGGTTATGAATACAGCTATCTCATTTTCAGGAATACAGGATTACATTCCCTAAACTCAATAACAATGCTCTTTTTGTCACTCCCTAGCCTGTCACAAAGTATAGGTCATATACTTTGAAAAATAATTAAACACTTTTCAGACACAATAATTTTAAAAAATCAGGCACCAATCTTATCAGCAAACTTTCACTATGAATTCAACTATCAAATTAGTCTTGGTTATGTTTATCACTAATCAGTTAACTTTCAGAATTCAGAAAATTAACTTTCGATTAAGTATCGGGTGTGGATCCAGGGGGGGGGGTCAGGACCCCCCCCACAATATTTTGGTTTTAAAATGTTTAAACTAATAATGCAATTAGCTGGTTACTATGCCGTAAACGTTTGGTTGTTTAAAATGCAGTCCTTCTTGTATACATGATCCAAGGTAATAATCTCATTATTCAGTGTCAGACAAGTGATCATGAGACAGGGTTACGATCCACCCAAAAAATTTCTTGCTGGATCCGCCCTGCAATGCTGGATGCACACTTAGACCCTTATGCATTTCCAAGCTTTCAGAATTTGCATCAGATAATGTACTGCAGTCTTTCGAAATTTGAAGAGTATTTCAAACATTAATCATGCTGTCAATAATTAATAAACAATGTTATTTTAAAACTACCAATCTAACAATATTAGGTAACCAACCGATCGTATATTACAAGGTTCGATTCTGTAATATGTCATTATTTTAAAATAAATTCTAAACCGACTTATGTTCTAAGTCTTCTTTATTTTTTTTATTTAAGGGAAATGTTTTATACATTTTACTGTTTACTTCTTTTCATTATATCATTATTTTATTTTCGTTAGTTCTTATTTTTTCACCCACTTGCACCGAAATAAGAACCCTTCAGTTAGTAAGTTCTATTACAGTTCCGGAACAAGTGGATTATGAACCAGATTTTATTTCGTTAGGGCCATTTAGCCGCTGGGGCAAAGAGGACTATTGGATTTCCTTTAAGAGACTGCACATTTTGTTGCCATCTGTTCATTCCTGAAAAGATAATTCCCTCACATATTCACAAATCAATTTTTATTATTTATCATTAAAATTATTGTGCTGTTTATATATTTATTTTTTTCATTAACATGCTACCATTCATATCTTCAAAAATGATTGTTTTTTTCTTTGTTTTTTGGTACATATTACATAAACAGAAATCTATTTTTGATGATGTAGTTCCTATTGAGCGGAAGGTCCGATTATACATTTATGTAATAAAGACTACATTAAATGTTTGCACTTAAAATATTCTCTACCTGGTTTGTTCAATTTACCCTTATGAAATATAAATCCAGATTTTTGATATTGAACACTTCGCCTTAACAGGGTATATATAAAAAAATATGATAATTTTGACAAATCCGTAAAATTACTTCGTATAATTTATCTTGAAAACGAAGCATTACTGTAATTTGATATGGTATATTTGGCGTACCAGATTAATTGCCAGAATGCGATTTTGCTAGAATTCTTAACAAGAGCTTAGCCAGCAACAAGGAAGACCAGATTTGGTCGCAATTTTGAGGGGGTACAAAATCATATGATTTGGTCATATAGCACGTATGTCTTAAGTCATTGTTCACCATATGGCGTATCGCGGCTAGTTTTGTGCGGACCGCGATGACATACCGATCAACGAAAAAAAACTTAAAATAAATCCTAAAACAAAAATACACAATATACAAAATAGATACAGAATAATGATTAAAATTAATGTAGTTAAACTTTTTTTTCACAAATTTTCAGGGGGAGTACCCCCTGTGGTTTATCCTGAATGGACTGCGGAACCTCGCAAGACTTTGAAACGGACCTTCATGAAACGTAATTGGTAACCACTTAAGGCTTAAGTCTTCACACCTATAGGCCTGCTCTAGGTTCGATCTATTAAACCTATAGAGGAAGACATCCTCAGGTGGCAAGTCGTGGAGGCTTCACTTAAAGGCTCTTTCAGATTTATAGCACCAGAAGCAAAAAATAAAATAAAATAAATCTGTTATAGATCATTACCCCATTCTTTTATTGAATTAAATATATGACTTTGAATTAGATAGTATGATACCTGATAATTTCTAAATGAAATTACAATACATGCTTGCAATTACTAATCAGTTTCAATAAAAATGTGAATAACGTTGTGTATGCTGTCTCTATAAGTAAAGACAATTTAATAATTATTTATCATAGTGTATAAATCCAAAGCGTAAAATTTAATTCAATGAAAAAATGGACATTTCGTTGATATGAATAATCTTATTTGTTCTAACCTCAGACGCCTATGTTTATTCATGTTATGGCATCTGAGACTTTTCACTAAATATCACTGAATTATTTTCACTAACCATGTAAATACATACCTACTTACAAAAACAAAGATAATGAAAAAGTGGATAAAGGAAGCCGGTCAATCTATTTGAAACAGGTTGTGACAAAAACGAATCATGATCATTCTATGAATATGATAGTCCGTGAAAATAAATTTTTGTACGTTACGAGACTTAACGCCTCAAGATGAATAGCCCATTGAACGGACGGTGTTTGAATAGGGACTGACCGAGGAGAACACGTGTAGGAAGGTGTCAATGCTAAGCAGTTTTAAATAAGGGACACAGTAGGTGGTGGCAGGTGAGAATGAGGGAGCAGCAGTCTCCTGGACACGATATATCATCGGGGGCGTGTGCTCTATGGGAGTGAATCCACCGCAACAGCACAAGAACGCCTCCACCGACAAAAAGGACACCATATGTGTCCCCCTGTTTCTTCAGCTCCATTTGTAGGCTTTTCAGAGCACTAGCGTCGATTCATCACAACGGACATCCACTGTCCGCAACCTCGAGAATGGCGGAATATAGCACCTTCAGGCACCACGTTTTACTCCGCAGAGTAATTCATAAAGGTCATTATGTATATATCTAAAATATGCATTGAAAACTAAGATACAAATCAGAGGGCAACCAGAGGGAACATCTCTTACTTTTTATGTACGATGAAGAACTCAAACTGTTGATGGGCTTGATTATTAACCATATTATAATAATTTTTTATTATAACTAGCGGTCACATATAAATTTTGCAGGTAACACAGGCCCAAAAACCTATAATATTGCAGATTGTCTATGCTGTATTAGGGAATAAAGAGTGATAACTAACGTAAAAGGGAAAATCCGTAAGAGCAATCACAGCTGTGCAACTGGCGTATTGCAAATTCTTCACGTCGCACCACTCAAAAAAATCTATCCTCATCCAAATTAAATAATTAATTGTAATCTGAAGATCACGCTGAGATAAAACATTATAATTTATGGCAAACTTGATGACTACTGTTATTGTAAATTTGCAAAAATAAACATAAATATATGAAAAGTGTTCAGGTAGAGAAACAATCTCTACAAATCGTGGATAGAATAAGAAGGAGATTTTCCATGAAAATTGAGAATATGTTTCTAAATCAAGAACAAATGAATCGCCCATTTTACATCTAAAATTAACTAGATATTTTATGTTTTTCTTAAATGTTTCCGATTAATGCAATTTAACAATCGTAGCATCAATTCATTACCAACGATATTATTTAAAATTTTCTCACGATAATAGGGTAATGAAATAATAGAATTCTTCACACATGCACTTAATCGGCTATTTAAGAGTGTTAAATAGAATTTGAAAAAGGAAAAGCAGTTTTTGCCCGGTTTTTGGGCTCTGTACGCATCGCTGCCCCGTGAAAGGTCCAAATCTCACGCCCATGATAAAAGTGGGTGCCGGACCGTTGAGAAGAATGGAACGAGTCCTGTATGGACCGGTAACGAGGTGGTCAAAGAGAATCATTCACACCTGCCCACGTCCCCCGCTGGCTTTGGAGAACATCACCAAATGCTCTTCACCAAACATCCTTACTACAACAAAGGCCGTATGGTATAAGAGTCTGCTTTAAGACGTAACTAGAGTGGCCTGTCCGAAGCCTCCTCCAACACAGCCGTTCGTAAAATGTCACAATTATATCCTAAATTCCACAAGGCGTTAGAATATATTACAAAGCTCCAGAAAAAAATATTCGAAAATACACCTTAAATTTAAATGTAAGAAAGAAACCTTAGAAATATATAATATACTGTGATTTATAAAATTTAATAATATCACTAAAAATTGTCATTAGTGGGCGTGTTTCAAAACATTTAGAAATAACGATTTTTATCGACGCTATTAAAGAACGCCCATTAATTATAATGGGCTCAAAAGTAAGTCAGATTTGACAAAAAACATAAATTATCACGACCTTTTACACTTTTTTTTAATTGTAATTCTAGGGATACAGATTTTCATTGACCCTCACCTGATTATCAGTCAGGGACTGAGTTTATGTTCTGCCAAAGAGTAAAAGAACATTAATACTCCTAAAAACATCGACTAACAACAAGAAAGTTTCCAACAATTTTTTTATCAGATGTCATCATAATTCATAGTTCGTAAATCATGCATACTTTATTCCCAATAATAAAGATTAACAATTTGGAAAATGACTACATGTTCAAATAATATAATTATATGTTATATGGGTTTACGAATTATGTCATATAATTATACGATTGCGAAGTTCGAAATGTGGTTGAATCGGCGAGGTCATGGGCGTCACCGGCGGGGGGGGGGGGGGGGGGGGTAGTTCCCCCAATATTTTAAAAGGAGGCAATCACGTACTCTCTAAATGTGACATGAATTGGCAATTTTTCTAAATACCTTTAAAGAACATCGTTGGAGGAGAAATTAAATGCTCAAAAAGTTGTTTTTAGACTTTTTTTTTCAACTTTTACCTATCTATGAGGATATTGATTTGTCCCCCCCCCCCCAATGATTTGGAGCTGGTGACGCTAATGGGCGAGGTTATTAATTAATAGTCATAGTTCTGCAGTTAATTGGGTGTAAGGAATTGTTGTGGTTTTCTAACAAAAAAGGAATCAATTTCATTTGTGATAAGGAAACTTTTACATTAAAGCGTACAAATAAATTACTTAGATACTGTTATAGTTATGTAATATATTTTTTTTATTAACTGATTTGATTTTCTTCAAATTGTTTTGCAGAAAAAACTTATAGGCAACATTTTATTTTTCGTTAGACATATTCGTTCTTAAGTATCACCCTTTATATTCTTTTTACTGCACGAAATCTGAGCACTTGAGAATATTTGTAATGTTTAGTAACTTGTTCGGTTCCCAACAAACTAATGAAAATAATATTTATGAGGACTACATAAGTTAGTACTTTCATATGAATTTGGTTAATTACGTCTAAGCCATTTGACAGTAGCTATTTCCCAAGAGGGTTTGAATGCTTAATAGTTAATATGGAACATATCAGAGTTCCATTAACCTGAAAGCGGTGCATCCATCACTAACGAAGGGGATCACCCTCCAATTAGACAAGTTACGTCATCCTTGATATCCATTTCATACTACCCATCCGCTGTAAACTGAGAAAGGGAGACGAAGTAATAATTAGGTTTATATGGGCTATTAGTAATATCATAACAGGAAAAAAGAGTCTTATCTTTAAAATGTTCTTTTAAATGATTTTTTCGTAAAACACATCAAAGGAATGTACAAACAAAAGAAAAGGTCAAACGAACAATGCCTGGCTTGATACCATCAAAAACTATAACTCCTTCCTTCTTCCATCAGGATGAGCCATAGTATTTTTATGATTTAGTGTGTAGGTATATTTGATGTGTTTAATAGCAGTAGGATGACTTGATTATTCAATTAAGGAGATCCGGATTTGTACCCCGACCAAAGCCAATCTTTACTCTTCAAAACAACAATATTCTTAAAATTATGTTTGGTTAGCCGCTCTATATATATATACATATATATAAGAGTATTAGAATGAAATTGTAAAGTTTTATTTTAAAAAATTACAAATTTCCTTACGTTAAGTGTTATCTTTAATTGGGAGTTGTTGACCAGGAGTTCATCCCTTATCAGCGCTAAAAGGTTATTGGAGTTATCTTCTATTCGGCGCAATAAAGAGACAGCTTCCAATTGAAAAATAAAATTACCTCCTTATTTATATTTAAATCATTCGGTCCATCGCTTCCTATTACTTTGCTACTAGATTTCCAAACTTTCCTATTTCATAATAGTGAAACTTTATTTCTTTACTTTTTCTTAGTCAATATTTATCATTGAATTATAAACTCTCTAGGGACGAGAATCCATACTGACGTAGGGAAGATTGGACATAAGAACCGAACATGAATTTCTACTATTGAGTTCCTGGAAGCGATCAATCGTCCTTAGCAGAAGATGGATTTGAGAATTAGTCTTTTGGCCGACTTTTAAAACAAAACCCGTTATATCCCACAAAAGGGGTAACGTTAAACTTCTAGAAGTCAAACATAGTAGTGAAATAGTCGAGAAGGGGGAGCAAAAACAGAGGGTATCAGTTGCATTTTCTTCTCTTCATTTTTGTTATTATTGCTTGGTCTGGAGATTAGCACATTTTTAGGAACGGAAATTTTACAAACTAGGTGCTTTTCTATACATAGTGGTGATGACAGAAATGTACTCAATTTTTTCCAATTTACTAAGTATCTACTACTATTCACAAGAAACTAGAGAATTAGTCCTGTAAGCTAAAGAGTGATTTATTTTTAGGAACAAACTGCATCTAAACCGAAATAGCCTAAGATGGGGGTACATTATTATTGCTGGACACATTTAAATCTTAGTCAAATGTAGCAGTTAACTAATAGTTGTTTCAATTTGTCATTTCTTCAAATTGATTTACATAAAAAAACGTATTGGCAACATTTTATTTTTTGATGAACATATTCGTTCGTTTAGCTTCAGTATCATCCTTTATATTTTTTTACTGCATCATTGTTCAAATTGTGATCCGAAACGAAGCGAATGGTAAGATATTTTTGAGTCATCGTTTATTTTATTCAGGTTCTTAAATCAAGGATGGGTATATAATAAGTCTTTTAATTAAAACATGAATTATTAAATAGTTACATTTACAGAATTCATTAGTAAGGGAAGATTCATTCGGTACTATACGGTGAAAACTAATGTTTAAATAATGAATGTAGGTACATAAGTCTTGTATGTAATTAAAAAAGAAAGAACAATTTCTTAATAATGTACTAAAACAAGAAAAGATAACATTTCAATCCATTCAAGGCGATGAAACTAGTGGGACTAAATTCTTTTTAATGAGATTCTTAGTAGTGGGAATAGATTTAAAAGACTAATGTGTTAAAATTATGAGGGAATATAAAGATTTTTTTTATTACGGTTCATAGCTGAAATAGACTTATTGATCAGGAGTTATTGATAATTTGATAATGCAAATTAAAATGAGGGAAAAAGGATACAGGAAGTAATTCATTATATCCCTACACACAAACATCGTGACACTAGATTCAGTTATAAAAGAAAAAAAGGAAAAGGGTTGAGTGCAAAGAGCCACTTTTAACGAGACAATAAAGTGGAGACAATTATAAAGGAATGACGATAATAAAGGAAAACCGAGCAACATGAAAGGGAGAAAAAAATAAAGCAAATATAATTAAGAGTTCATGGAGCCCTATGGCAAGGGACAGATGGGACAACCCTTTATTTAATCAGGGCTCATTCAGTACTTAGAAAAAAACCCTACTGAGGCAGGGGTGACGTCACGGGGTACATCTGCTAGTGAAACCGCACTGATGGTCAGCGTACATGGAGATCATGAACATGTGAGGGGTGTCCTTGTTTATGAAGGATGTATTCTATGTGGGTTGTGCTATAATGCAACATATGATGCAAGAGAAACACAACTAGATTGAATGATAACATTATTGTAACAGGGCATAGGCCCAGGGTGCCTTTAACATTTGCTCATTGGTATCAATCAATGTCGGGTAAAAATTATATATTGAGGCATTAAAAAATCAGAAGTTTCATATTCGAGTTAATTTAGAGCAGTTGAACCAAATTTATATCCATTTTGAAAACAAAAATCATGATAATAATGATGGATAACTTCAACATAGGAAATGACTTAATACAGAAGAGAGAAAAGAGACAAAAGTGCAAATAAAAAATTGAAATAAATCATGAAGGAAATTTCGTTTCCATGTGTTTAAAAATGTATCTACATCCAACATATAGATCGTGCTGTGCAAGAATGGTGACTTTGCATTTTATCAATAAATGTCTGAAATTCACCCTGTTATTATTTAATATTTTTCAATTCAATGTGGTTTTCTGGAATTATCAATTATCCACTGTATTCCTGATTGCGCTAAATGGTCGATATCTTGCAAAGGACACTAAATTATTCACCTCTGCAGAAACAACTTTCTATAAATTTTGTTTATTCTCCGACTTATAAGAATAAATTTAACAATTCAGAATTCAATAGTAATCAAATAATGAAACAGTTCTCAATTTAGTACTTACGTCCATCCTTCAATAAATAAAATGCTGCAATTAATTAATTATAACAGAAATACTGCTTGAGACATATTGTAAATTTATAGGTACAAATCATAAAGAGTCCGAAGAGATCCGACACCCGAATTATCTCATTTCTGATGGTCATAACAATTACTTCTTACGAGTTATTTTATAATTAATATAAGAAAAAAATTGATCCGGAATGGCAGTAATCGAATCTAAAAATAGACGATCCAACTAAGCAGGTCTTATTCAGCGATGAATCGAAGCCTTTTTCTCAGTAGAAGTCTTTTACTGAAGATCTATTTCTTTATACTAGAAGATTTTCAGAGAAAAAGGAAGATAACTGCAACGAAATGTAATGTAAATGTAATGTAGATAACTCCTTTCCTTCATCCAATACCAAACGAACATAGCTACAGCCAAGTTTTTCAGGATGAAATACTGCCGATATTGTTCAAACAGCCAGAGGAAATATCTATAAATTATAAAGAATAATATGGGAGATGAGAGATTATCGTAGTTTGAAGGCAATAAATTTGGAAGCGTAAGGGGGTGCTGCGGTAGTGGTTCCAACTATTACTTATAATAGCAGGTCGTCCCCGTGGAGGACTCCTTCCCCAGGGCAACAAAATTCAGATCTTGTGTATCACAGCTGAGCACGAATTTCAGATTTCTTACAGAACCAGTTCCCCCTCCACCCGCCCTCCTTCGAATTCCCCTATGATTATACCTCTCCGCAGGTTGTCAGCTTTTAAAAATGGCCCTTACCGTTAAGTTACCATTCATCGACTTTTATAAAACGATGCCCTAACTCTTCACTTAGAGAGGCGGAGAGAAGGATTATTCGTAGAAGGCGGAGACTCGGGGCAACCTTTAGGCGCTGAAAAGGTGCTAATACTTAAAGGCACACATGCTGCAAAGAAGATCCTGGATATTTGAGGAACTAATTGCTTAATGGAATGCTTAGAATGGTTTTAATCCACAACTACAAAAAAAAGAAAAAAGATGTACCATTAAATAAAATTTGCCACTACCTGTTGCTTCTTAAGTGCAAAACAATAGAATTTAGAACTAATCAAATTATCAATACCATGACTATGATATATAGATATATTATAAGCCTATACCATACTCAAACTATAGTACACTCCACCATACTTACACCAATTTAGACTTAAAGAGCAGAACTTTGGGGTTCAGCAAAACAGGTATAAAATCCAAACCGCACTATAAAAAAATCATTAAAAAATTGTAAACGATCCTTGGTATATTACTAACAATACCATACACAAAGAACAGTGGAATAGGTTCACGATAATACATCACATTTCACGGCTCAATTCATAACCACTGAAACCCACTTGTTTCTTCTGATTCTTTCTCTTACTTAGATTAAAAAGTACGTCATAGCAACAACTATGACGAACACAGACATCAAATGAAGCTAACAAACGTAACATAAAGTAAATCGACGTGATGATGTATACAATACTAAATCGCAAACACTAAAGTTTGGATTTTAAATTTATTTGCTATATACACTCCAGCGCAGGTACAAATGACGTAAAATATAAATTTAAATTAAACGAAAATAAAAAACCTATGGATAAAAAAAAAAAAAAAAAAAAAATGGCACATGAAAACAAAATTACCGATAACAAACAATTACCGAATGAGAAAACATGCCATGAAATAATCTTTTAGGCATATTATAGGTTTGAAAATATTGAGCAACTGAAAATGATTTTGATATATAGAAATATTTGTTGTTTTTTTTTATTTGCTATTTCGCAGGCATATTTTTTAGTATCATTTTAATTTTTGAAAAAGATCAGTCGTTACCCCAATGTTTGAAAAATTGAGTTTCTCATTATAATTATTATTATTAGTTTTTGTTTATTTCGTTTTAAATTGTAGGCTTATTGTTCTACCAGAGCATAGTAAAATTAATCGTTAATATTTCAAACTGTCATCTGAATAAATGAAATCCTATACAGTCTATCTACAGGCGTTCTGTTGACTATCATACCATTGTTCATAAAATTCGTAACCAGCATGAGAATAGGGACAAAATACTGAAAGGAGGCTACCAATTTTTAAACTTCCAGCAGAAAATTGTCCAAAAAAAAACAGATAAACACTCCTCGATTTTTCATCCCTCGGGATCATTTTACCACTTTATTTTTTCTATTTTAATGTTTTTCTCGAACTTCTATTGTTAAATTATTTAGTTATTTTAAATTATTTTTTGGACATAACGACCAATTAAGCGGTTTCTGGCAGCTTAAAGAAATAAAAGTTGAAAAAAAAAAAAGGAGATGAAAAAATGGTTGATGTTTAAAAAAAAAATTGAGTTTTTATTTACATCTGTGCACTTTTAACGATTACGACGAAAACACAACCTTACAAAAATCGTTATATTTTGTAAAACTCTTTATAGTTATCTAAAAAACTCCCTATTTTCATCTCCACCTGTCGCAATTAAGCGTAAAATCTACATCTAAATCGTTCAGCTCAAAGATACAATAATTTTTAGAAAGGCATATGAGTATAATGTGATTTAAGTAATAAAAAATATACAAAATTACCTAGTAAGGGAAATCATTTTATTATATGATTTCCCATTTCTTGATGGCAATTTTAATTGCGATAGTAAACTCTGCATGACGACGGCTACATTTTCTCCAGGCTTAATGAGATGTCTAAAGACCAATAGGTCATTACTTTTGAAGCAAATAATATTGAAACGTGATATGATCATCTACCGTTATCAAGAGTCTTAAGAGTTAAAACGATTTCCTTTACATAAGGGCATTAAAATTTCTAATTCATGAACATAATTAGCAGCTCTGAA
This sequence comes from Aelia acuminata, assembly GCA_911387785.2. Classification (NCBI taxonomy): domain Eukaryota; kingdom Metazoa; phylum Arthropoda; class Insecta; order Hemiptera; family Pentatomidae; genus Aelia; species Aelia acuminata. The sequence continues at coordinate 103,729,016 of OU426978.1, read as the reverse complement.
ACATGATACCGCAGTAAACATTAAAATTCCTAATAGAACTTCAGGTCACACTACTAACAGTTTTATTTTGAGAAACTGGACTAGTAATTGTAAGGGTGAATAAATCATGTTTGAGACGTCAAAATAAATTGAATCGTTTTGTAATAAAATATAATCAGAAAACATTCGGATTAAACGAAAAACCCCAAAAATATTTTTTAGAGAATAGAAATTAACATAAATAAATATGCACTAAAGTAATTAATTAAATACGATAACATTAGTAATGAAATTTTAAAAAGAAAATCAATGAAAACCGAACAGGTACAAATACTTATAAAACTATTTAGAAGGATATTAAACCGAAACAAACAGGTTCAAATTTTAATTTTAACTTAATTTAAATTTTTTAATGATTTTTATTCCTTATGCAATAAACATCAAAAGGAACTCTATTATCGTGAACAACTCAGTTAAAAAAAGTTGAATGGTATTTTATTTTATAGGTTCCTCTTATCAGTACAGAGTTAAATGGAACTAACGGTCAATAAAGAGTAAGGTAACTTCAGAAATAAAATAAACAACTAGAATATCTCATAACCAGAACACGAAGGTAGCTTAAGCCAAGTTGTTTTTTTTTTCATTTTACGATTTTATTTAAAAATTTGAAAAATAGTTTATTTTTTCCAATGAATTACGTTTAGCAATCTAATGAGTACATCTAGACTGAAAATGTATAGTAACGTTAACGCAAAACATATGATTTAAAAGACTTTTCTAAAACAATTAACAATGTTCTAGTAAATGTTTGTGACTGTTCCAGTGATGTGTGACTGTCCTATGCTTGTCTTTGCCTGAAGATCTTATAAAAAGAAATTCAACCTACCGCACAAAATCAAATAAATGGAATCAATTTGTTTTTTTAATTTTATGTATATATTATTATAATAGATAATAATATATTCTTTTTTTAATAGAGAAGTAATACCTGTACTTTAAACAATTTCTTATCCCTTCCAACTAATCTAAAACTTTCTAGATTGTTTTAATTCAGGCTAAATTATAAGGAGCGAGGGACTGGAGAGTTGGTCTTGCTCTGAAGATCTAATCATGTGGTAATTTTTGTGTTACTTTATCATCACAAGTTCATACTTTTTGTAACCTTGTTAATTTTTTGCGATTTTATGTTTTTCTGACATTGTGAAGTATTATTTTCTTTTGACAAAAAATATTTAAACCCACATAAATGTTAAATTGTACTAATTATATAAAATTTATTTTAAACAAATATATGGAATACATACTTATAGATAATAATGCTATAGAGTGTACTAACGAATTAATTTTTTTTTTGTGTTTTACTACAACTTTGGAAGGGATAAGAAATTGCTTAAAGTACAGGGATTACTTCTCTATAAAAAAAGAATATATTATTATCTATTATAATAATATAAACATAAAATTAAAAAAAACAAATTGATTCCATTTATTTGATTATATGTGGTAGGTTGAATTTCTTTTTATAAGATCTACGGGCAAAGAATCTCTATCCATAATAATTTCTTTATTTACTACATGAGTTGAAGTTAGAGTAAGTTATGCCCCCCTCCTCAGTTCTCTTATAATTAATTACATTGGATACACAATTTGTCATAAAATATAAATAACTGTTAAAGATTAAAATAGTTGGGATGGTCGAATGGGCAAACGCGTTAGTAAATAATGTAAATAATATTAAACAATAATTAGGAACCCAGCTAGCCAAATATCCAGTTCAAAACCCGGAGCCAGAGGACATTGAAAATACTCGGCATTAATCACCCACCATCTTCCCTGGGGAGGGAAAACCCCGTATTGCCTTAACGGCAGGGAAGGGGTAGGAAAAAAAAGGTTAAAATGGTTATTAAAACTTGTTATATGATGTTAAATTGTTTTTTATAGATATAGATAAATTACTTATTTACTAATCTTGAGTTAACATTACTAGATCACACTATATATATTCATACACAAACATGATATTTTTCTTTTCCTTTTTTACTATTTCATGAATATCAAAAAACTGGATTATTTTTTCTACCAGGTAAAATTTGTTTCGTTGATTTATTCGAGATTTTGTGTTTGATGATATTGACAAAGATTATGATTTTGATGATATGAATTTTTGTTTAGGTTTTGATTCTGTTTATAATGTGGAATATTGACTACTGAGGTGCTTGGTATCACATAATAAAAACAGCAACTGGTGCATGTTCTTCCCACTTTATTACCAATGACATATTTATATTAAAGTATTTGGTGAAATAAATTATCATGCTTTTTAGCCCAAAGGGACAAAACTTTAATTGATTAGAAAAATATTCTTTTGCTACAGTAAATATAATTAATAATTTATTTTTCTGAGTAAGGGTAGTTAATCTTTTAAAAGCAGTAATTATAGAAATAATATTAAAACTGGAATTTATGTTTAATCTGATATAAAAACCGTTATTTTTTTTGTTTTAATTACATTTAAGTAATTTTATTCATTGCCTCAAGTTGACGAATAGTCAATAGTATAAAGTTAATGGCTATTAATTTAAGAAATTCACAAAATAATTAGCATTATAATGATCTAGTAAGAATGAAAGGTACAGGCCTTAACCAATTTCAAGAATCGACTTCCAGTAGATCCTCTTCCAATTTATTAAACATACATGAAGAGCCTATGAAGTCACTAGGGGATGCAAAAGGCTACTCTCCTCTTGCTAAAACCCATTAGTCAGATCAAGGTAGCAAGTTTCTGAGAGACCTCCCTGGGGAAGCAAGTCCCCCGGGACACCCCCTAACTGCCGCAGTTGGATCCTCCCTACTACCCCCTGACTTCTTATACGGATAAACTTATTCTCCAGCTTAGGATTAAACAAAGTCCTCCAAATAAGAACTTCTTGGACTTAGGAAACCAACTCCAACTAGTAACGCTTAGCGCAAGTTCTACTCAACAATTTTTTTAGACAACTTAAGTTTTAGCAGGGAAATGGGATTATTGCATTATTTAGCATCCCCACGTACTTTCGCTGAAATTAAATCATCTAATTTATTTGTTAATACTTTTGTAATCAATTGTTAGATAGGTAAATTAGTCCGACAGGGCTAAAAAAGTGTCTGATTTGGAAAAATATGTTGATCCTATAGGCTGAATGTACTTATTTAATAGGCTACTAACGTCTGCCGCCTAAGATCGGTTTCCATAACAGTTTATAGGCAAAAAAAAATCGAAATTTTCGAAGTGTTCTTCAGTATTAATTGTTCTCTCTTTACTATAAAATAGCATAAAATGAATTGATTACTTGAGTTACATCTATATTTCAGTCTCTTGCATGCAACTCGCTAACTATGGACAACAGGATACATTTTTTTTTTTTTACCATCTTAAATAGTATTACTTATTTAAAGCTAAAGACACCCGTATTACCGCTAGGCTATGATGGGGAAAAAACAGAAACAAAAATAATTTATAAAATATCTAAATAAACGATATTTTAGTCGAAAATCTAACTTTGATTAATGTTCTCCTCAACGTTATGAGGTTTGATTGTTTCTGAAAAATGAAATCATCTCAACTGAAAAGCGGGATGTTAAGTATCATGTACTAAAGCCTATAAAATACAATTCAGACTTACAATTATTTTATTTTTCAAATATCTAACATTTATCCACCATCTTTATGCTATTTACTGAAGTTCTAAGATTTATTTTTCTACACCTATAAATTGGACTTTATTGAATAATGTGAATATGATGGATAATATTAAAATATTAAAAAAAAAAATGAATTACAATAGAATGAAAAACGGATTTCGAATACGTGACGTTTTATATTTTTTTCATAACTTAGATTTTTACTTTCACTTACCTATATATGAAATATATAGTAAGTGGAAGTATTGCGATCGTGAAAAATTTCGACTTCCGGTTTTCAACGGAAATACACGTTTTGGGGTCCCCTGAGTCGAAATAACCAAGTCCCGCGAAATGGTCTGTGTGTTTGTGTGTGTGTGTGTGTGTCTGTGTGTCTGTGTGTGTGTGTGTGAGTGTGTGTGTGTATGTGAACAGACTAGCTCAAAAACTATAAACCGTGGGAACTTGAAATTGGGTATTTAGTGTAGGTATATGCCCGCGATGTGACAGCAAAAATTTCATCAATATTGCTCAAAGGGAGGGGGTACTTTATTTAATAACTTTTTACGTTTTTTTTTCGATTTTCTCAAAAACGGCTCTAACGATTTTGATTAAACTGAGTATTTGACCTACTTATATGCCCGAGATATGACTGTAAAAAATTCATCAAAATTAATTAACCGGAGGGGGGACTTTACTTCGTAAATTTTGTATCATTTTCACGTGTTTTTTTTTATTTACTCAAAAACGGCATTCAAGATTTTGATCAAACTGGGTATTTAATGTATATATATGCCCGAGATATGACTGTAAAAAATTCATCAAAATTGATCAACCGGAGGGGGGACTTTACTTAATAAATTTTATATAATTTTCACGTGTTTTTTTTATTTACTCAAAAACGGCATTAAAGAATTTGATCAAACTGGGTATTTGATGTATATATATGCCCGAGATATGACTGTAAAAATTTCATCAAAATTGATCAACCGGAGGGGGGACTTTACTTAATAAATTTTATATAATTTTCACGTATTTTTTTTATTTACTCAACAACGGCATTAAAGAATTTGATCAAACTGGGTATTTGATGTATGTATATGTCCGAGATATGACTGTAAAAATTTCATCAAAATTGATCAACCGGAGGGGGGACTTTACTTAATAAATTTTATATCATTTTCACGTGTTTTTTTTTATTTACTCAACAACAGCTCTAACGATTTGATCAAACTATTTGATGTATTTATATGCCAAAGATGTGATGCCCAACATTTCATCAAAATTGGTCAAACGAAGGGGGCACTTTATTTCATAACTCTTTTACAACTTTTTACCTTTTTTTCGATTATCGCTTTAACGATTTTCATCAAATTCGTCGTGTTTAATGACAATTAGGTGTTCTTTATTTTCAGGTAAGCTTTATTATTTTTAAAATGTTCTGAGGGGGCTTAAATGAGGAAGGTGTCTTTTTTTTTTTCACACTCATAAATAGTCAACTCATAAAACACGTTGAGCCCACTCATGCAGATGTACGCCTTTAATTGATAGATCATTGTTCATAATTAAAGCCAATCTGTTCATTTAATGGAAATTATTTGTTTCATGGTAAATGAAGTTTTCAACAACTACATTGAGAATTATAAAATCAGACGACTTGGAGTATTATGCTTGCCGAATTACCACAAGCTTTTATTTAAGAATAAAAAAACTAGTGTTTTTTGTAGAGCAACAATTTTTTAGAGCAAACAAAAAGAAAAAATAAGAAATGAATGTGGAAAAATGTGTCTTTGAGAAGTGGCAATTAACAAAACACACCAATTTCTAATTTAAGTAAGTTGGTAAGTGAAAGTTGTGTGTTGCGCGCACGCACCAGATTTTTTTTCTCTGAATTTGGTGAGTCAGATTGTGTTTCAATTGCCGATGAAATGAAATATAAATTTTCCTCTTTCAAATAGCTTTAAAAATTCAGATTTGAATATTCCCGCTATAATTAGGTTTTTTCACAATTTTTCGAAAAAAACTTATTTTTTTTTTACTATTGACATTCAAATTATTGGTTCTTATAGCAAAAGTAACTTTCATTCTGAAGTCCATAGTAAAAGGAACTTTCATTCCAATGGTTGAGAAGAACGAAAATTTTGGGATTTGCCTGTTGCAGAATATGCCTTTCTATAGGTGCATCGCGAAACAGGAATGCCATTCTGTGCCTCTAGGAAAGTTTATAAGAAACCGACCATGTTACACCCTAAGATTCTAAATATTGGCTGCTGAGATGGTCAGCACAACAGGAAAAAGATTGCGCTACAAGAGTTTGGACACCTTTCGGCTGATTAGTTTTTAAGAGTACTCGAAGCCCGTTGAAGTACCTCCAAAGAGGTAGAAGGCTGTCGAAGGCAATCGACGAGGGGCTGTTAAGGAGCTATCAGAGGCTAGCTGACCAGCTGGACCATCACCCCCCCCCCCCCCCACCGGCACACCTGCCTCCTTCTAGGATCTCCTTACCTTCGGGAATTACTTGAGATGCTAATCGTGCTGAGGCAGCCCAACAATAGCACAAGGGTCCTCTGCCTTTGTTGCAAGGGCGGGAGCAACAATAGTAACAGATTACAGATAGCAAATCACTTCAAATTTATTACTAGCAACTCGGGGTAGTTTGTAGGATCGCAACTATTCTCCCATTTAAAAAATGTCTTTTAGAGAATGTCCCATATCTGATTATAACACAAAAGGAAAAATTCAGCAATAAAAAAAAAAGATGTTTTCAACCGCAGAGGCGACTTTCAAAAGGAAATGATAGGCAGTATATCAAGAGAAAAGTAGTTTGCCTGCTAGGTAAAGCAACGGGGTTCCGAAGCGCCATGCAGGGTTTTACAGCTGACGGTGAAAATTTATGTACTATTTTATATTGCTGAGGTTCGGCACAAGGGGATTTTAACCTTTATATGGTATTTAATACCATATTTATTTAAGGATAATATGCTAAATCGATACGTGAAATAATGAAAACATAACTATTTCTCATATTCATTATTTTTAATTGATTTTATAAATTGTATCATTCTAGGTTTTTTCTTTCTTGTTTTTTTTTTCTAGGTAGGCAATATCAAAGAACAGAACCTTGAGGTAACTTCCTTCATTGCGATAAATATTTAAAAAGTTATGAAAAGATGAAAACTTTGGCGAACTAATCAAAAGGAAACCTATTTTTTGTGCACTATGTACACGATAACTCAAAAAAACCTCCTACATATAAAAAAAAAATTCTAGAAATTCGTGGAGGATCTGTGTTGTTTTTAACAATTCAGTACATCGCCGCGAAAACATATCAGTACATAGCATAAAAATAAAAATAATCTGATGGAAATCGGACTACTGACACCTAATTTACCTGTACCAATAAAGACTTCCAAAAGTGAGAACTATTTCTACATCTGAGTTATGTAAGGAGAGATTAGCTAGAGATCATGATCAACTGCGAAGTATTTAATCTTAATTTTCATTGTTTAATGAAGATTACTAATTTTAAACAACTGAATGTGTCCGGATAGATGTGGAGGGCATATCTACGGCGGAATACATTAATTATTAAAAAAGTACCTTGTTTCAGCCAGGTTCGAACCCAGGACCTTGATTATACCAATATCGCACCTCGTAATAATTTATAAGTGATATTATTAAAATGTAGCATTATAGACAACGAATGAGCTGACCAAACAACCCATTTAACAAGGGGTGATGATGTAATAAATAGATGTTAAAAAAACCATATGAAGTTATGCTGGAGACTTGATGCACCATATAAAAGAATGAAATTATCAGAATGGAGGAAAAATTAGTGAGGGAACAACACAAATTAACAAAAGTAAACACTGATTCCAGAAAGGAAATCTTGTTTCAACGACTGAGGATTGAACTTTGATTTAAAATTTTCTGAGGGGCGCACTGTTTTATTTTTTAAATTTTTGGAGTCATAAAGGACCTAATTTAAAAGATTAGTCCATAGCTACGTTGTAAATTTATATTAAATGTTAAAATACAAAGGAGTTAAAAAAATGACTAAAGATAGCCCTTTTTATACAGAAATATTAATAGTTGGTAGGTATCCCTATCCTGGATCCTCCACTACCAACTTAGGGGGCTAGAAGCCTCAATCTGTGAAAACTCTGATATTATTCCAAAATCAGTCCAATACTTGCTGCTGAATTATGAAGGACAGTGAAGAGCAAGTCTATTCGGTTTCTATAAATACTATAAAAGGATATGAGCTACAATTAGAGGCTTATAACCAACTCTTTGAGGTAGGGGTGGGATCGCAAATTTAAAAAATTATAAATTTTTAGAAGAAGTAGCCTGCATAATCTTTCTTTTTCAAGAATTTCTAATGAATTGGTTCATAGAAATTTTGGGAATTTCTTTTGAATGATCAACGCATCAATTTACGCATCGTAAAATTTTCATCAAACATAAATTTGTACCAGAGATTAACAAATTAGAAATTTGTTATTAGCTATTCCACTTGCAGCAAGACGTGAAAGCGGATCCAAGGATGGGAATCCATGTATGCAAATGGATACATCCATTGGTAAAGTTTATGCCTGCCTAGGTTTATTTACGGTCTAACGTTTGCGAAGGGACATCAATGACTCTTCCCTGACTAATTTCTGGGTATACGTAACCAGTCGAGATCTTTCCTTATAAGCACTCGATTATCTCCATTTAGTGCCAAAAGTCTATTCCGAAACGTTACCAAATCGAATCGTAACTTGATTCCTAAATCGGTTTGCTTAACCCACGTTGATTCAAACGATTCACAGAGAGGGACTGAAATTTGTAGAAGTGTTTTTTTTATCTTTTATTTTTACCCTTTAATCTTGTAACTATTCAAGCAAAGTCATACATTTTAAATATACTACCGCAGTTAAACAAATAAGTGATAGAATTCTCTATAACTAAATCAGCTTTTTTCGTTATAAGGGAAAATTTCAATTCTGCAACATGAAAAAAAATAACACTAACTTTCAAGTTAAAGAGTTCACTAAAAACTATTTTTTGTGTAATTTTTTTTAATTTTTGTAGGTTATAACCCTTTGATAACTAATGTAGGTTTGTTTAAATTTTATTACCACATGCACATGAGGATGGATGACCAATAAATAAAAGAAAAACTTGCAAATGGGTTGAATGCTCAAAAGATAAAGGAAACACAAAACAGTTCTACTCTAATTAAAAGCTTCTCTCGAGGATTTTTCCCATTTACATATTCATAAAAACATTTGTAACTCTTTGAAAATTCTCCAAATCCAACGTTACAACAATAGCAACCCCTAGGTTCAAACGGTTGTGAGTTTGAACGCTAATTTACAACTATTTCAAACCGTACCAACAAATTTAATTGAATATGTCGTTATAATTAATACATTTAGAGAAATTCTTCAAACGTTATAATTTTTTGTCTCTTATTGTAATTAGTTTCTGTTTTTGTTTTTGCTTTAAGGTATAAAACATTTAAACTCATCAACGCCTTTAATTAGATTCGGGAAATCGGGATGGTGGTGGCATTTTGTGTGGATCGGTGGAGTTGATGTTAGTACATGTATTGTGATTTTGAGAACAATTGAAGGACCTAGAGGAAATTTCGAACAAAAACAATTTTTTTTTTACTAACGAAGTACAAAAACGAATTAACAACTATATTTTTTCCTATATATATATATATATATATATATATATATATATATATATAAGATCTGCTGATACTTTAGCTTTATTCCAAATAAGAGAATATTAGTCCGCAAGGTTACTAGCAAAAGATTCGATTAAGAAAATAAACCTTATTGCTCCTATCGGGTCTAAAATCACGAATAATGCATTTTTCGTATGTACTACATACAATAAATATAAAAAAAACTCTCATTCATTAAATTGGCGTTTCCAATACCTTTGGCTTCCCTTGCAGTTTGTTACTAGCCTGATTTTCCCTCTAATTAATTATTCAATGTACAGCTGGTCCTACCATATACTTGCAAAGGCTGATTGTATTCCTGGAGGGTTATCAGGTTCGATGAGCGGCCGATTTTAAAAGAACAGAATCGTATTTGCAATAAGCAGAATTGACTATTTTTAGCGAAAGTTGTGTGCTATGCCCACCGCACCGCATTCATTCATGCGCGAAGGTGCTCCATCATTCGAACACGTCTTTACTTTTATTTATCAAGTTTTTAGTCACAGATAAAAGAAAAGGATCCACAAACCCATCCGAGAAAAACTGAAGGCGAGAGGACTTTGAAGCGAGGCGGAGGTAATGAGCGAGGACAGATGAGGGACGGTACATGCTGTCGGCCCATGCATTACCGCCACTCACGCGGGACCTATCCTCCAATCCTCCAATCTGATATCCAATCACGATGTCAACGTCTCGACAAACCCGACCTCTCACGCCCATTTTTGATTCTTATTTTCCATCCCTTAACTGACTCAAACGCAAACTGGACCGGACATGATAATCGCTAAATCGGGAGAAGATATAATAAATTGCCGGGATCGAGAATACATTAGGCGATCCCTGGGGCTCGGAACTGTCGTCCTTCAGTTTTTAATAGGATGGGTGGTCCTATGTTGGAGATGCAATGATATTGCCGACAAAGGTAAGTAACAAAATTCAAAACCTTACTACTTACTCATGATTTCTTGTAAAATTACGGGGAGTTTCCTTAAACACATACCTGCAAAAAAAAAAAAATATATTAGCTCTAAGCAAACAAAAAAAAAAAATAAAAAAAATTTTAACAATAAAAAAAAATTTAACAATAAAAAAAAGTTGAACGGGTGAAAAAATTATGTTTAGTAATGAAAACCATACGTAGCAACGTCATAGTTTAAAGAACATGAATTTTCAGGAGAATCAATCCAAAGATTAAATAAAAGTAGAATAAAACATATACGAAGCCATTATAAAATATAATAAAAACACATGTAAAAAGATATATTTTTAAATAGTTTCTTTTGATTAAAAATATGACGTTCATGTTAAAAATTTCATAGATGATGCTTTGACTCAATTGGATCGTTCACGCTATTGCAAGGAAATACTACTCTTTCAGCGCATTAACAGTCATTGTTAAAAATAGCCGATTTTTTTAGATATGACGTTGTTAAAAGGAGTGAGCGATATTTTTAATTGCAGGAGGTCTGGCTCCGTTAAAATATTTCATAAGCATATACATTCAACATAGATTACTAATTAATAAATTAAGAAAGAAAATCGATACCAACATAAATATACAAACTATTCCATAAATAAATAGATAGGTGAATGTAAATCTTCCCTATATCATTTATTTAAACATTACACAAACATAGTAAAACGCCAACGTTTCAGACTATTTCGTCCATCTTCCGGGCAATATTCTTCAGTTATATATTTTCTTTTCATATTTTGGTGGCTTGGTCACATCACATTTTCTATATTTCTAACATTTTTCCATTACAATGGAATAGGTTACATTTTTTTAATAGAATATTTTTCACTTTTTACACATTAAAATTCTGCCACATACTAGAGCTAATTTGTCCCATCTCTGAAACGTTGGCGTTTTACTATGATTGTGTAATGTTTAAATAAATGATGATATTGGGAAGATTGAGATTCACCTATCTATCTATTATATAATATTAATGATCTTCCTGTAATAATTGTAGTGTGATTATATAATAAAAAAATAAAATAAAATAAAAAAACGGAGCGAAAAAAAAATAAAATGAAAGATGATTGTAAAAACAAAAATCTTACTGGATGAAAAAGAAATTATAATAGAAAACAATGTTCAAACAATGAAAAGAATTATTCGCGGTCATTATTCAGGTGCAGATTGCACTTAAATACGGGGTGATGAATTGGAGGTGAGAAATAGTCAACTGTTATTCTTTACTATAGGTTGATTCATAGTCAGGATTTTCAGTTAAGAATTTTCTATTTTGAAAAGCCAATGTTTCGATTTCTAAATGTGGATCTTTATCAGGGCTTCTGAGTCCAGAGTAATAAAGATACTGAGGGTCAAAAAAAAAAAAGTGTTACAAAAAATGTGTTTTTTTTTTCAAAACAAAAAAAATCTTAACTGAAAATGCAATTTATCAACCTATCTGAGTGATGATTGATTTAGGTGATTCACAGCCAGAGTATTTTCCTTGTTTACAAACTTTTTCTAAATTCGGAAGACTTATTTATTGTAATATTATAGGTTTTGGCACGTTTTACAACGCTCATCTTCAAGATACGTCAAAAAGTGACATTGGATTTGCTACCACAACCTGTAAGAAGTTATTATCAAATAACTAATAATACCTAATTGGCTCAAAAAATATTAAAAAAAATATATAGGTAAGTATATATATATATATATATATATATATATATATATATATATATATATAAAATGATACGGAAGATGCATAACACAAGTTCCCCTTTTGAGTAGCAATTGACATCTTTTTTTGAAAAGGGGATAATACAAATCTTTTTTTCACAAAGCAATTTTGTTATTCTATTCAAAAGTACTCTAGTCATTATTTTATGCAGTAGTCTAACTAGAGGGGAAGAGGATTTGGCTTTACTTTCTCTATTCTTCCTTAATCGGGGATTCATTAGAAATGGATAGAGATAGTTTAATGGTCTATGGTAAGTTAGAACTTCATTTTTGAATATTTAGGGCTTCAGTAAACATCAGAAAACGACAACATATTATCCCTTAAAATTTGGAGCAATTGTTTCATAGTTCTTTATTTTATTAAACTGTTGAGAAAATGGTGATTAAAGTGCATTTATCATTGTTAAAAGATCTCGATCTTGATTGACCTAATGTCATCAAAATAATTGGCTCTAATATTGTAAACGAATGAAATCACATGTAATTATTGAATATATAAAACACTCTCTTTGATCTGTGTCTCGGATATTTACGGAAGGAGTAAAAGGTAATCAGGTGTGGACTGCGGAGAAAGAACGGTGGGAATGTAGTCGATGGTAATTCTTGAGGACGCGCACCGGTTGGCAGGTTACGTCTGGCTAGCCATCCTTCTTCGCTCGAGAAATCCTAATGGTCACTGCGGCCGATTTTAAGGGCTACCGCAGAGCGAGCAGGTGTTAGGTCTGCCTAGGTGTGAGCATAGCTGTGCAACCGACCGATCCTACCGCCATCCCTTTGTTCCTTCAACACTGAAACAAAGATAGATCCAAAACATCTTGACTTTCAAGCATTCGAAGACAAATGAAAATAAAATAAATATACTGATCACTAAAAACAATGAGGGACGAATAAATATTCCGCCCCCACCCCCCAAAAAAAATCGTAGTGTATTCAACACAGATTCTCTACCTGATCCACCTTCTTTCTCCAAAATGTTAAAAATAATAAATGTTTACTCAAATGGCTCATATCAAACAGTTCATTGATATATACGTAGATATAATTAAATTCTAAAGTGGTCTAGAGGGCTGCTCCTGAGGGAAACTTGCATCTCGGTCAGAAGAAAAAAGAAAACGAAAACTACTACCACAACTTAATCCAACTTACATCTGGACTAAGCGATGTAACACTTTTTAACTTGTTATGTAGTTAGTCTTTTACTAAAATACATTTTCAAGCATTTCTGCGATAGTTTTTCTTTCATAATAAAGAAATTAATGACAGAAAGTACAGATTATAGGGCTTACCTCTCCCTTGAATTTACTCAGAAGTCAGTATTTAAATTTGCTATAAGCCTAGAGGGATACGAGCCTATCCATTTTGACAAACACAAATATTTAAAGTTTTTCGTTTTAGTTTTTGAGATACAAAATTTTCATAGGAAACAATTATTTTAATTTCAGGTCATCGAAATTTGCGGCTTCAGGTCATCATTACCACATAGCGTTTGGTGAAGCTAAAAAATACCTTCGTTTTTGAACAACAGTATACAGCATAAAATTATGATTTTATAGAATATACTCCATCTCCGTTAAATCATTGCGGAAAAACTTTATATTGTGATGAACAAAAATAACAATTAAAAAAATATGGATTTTGATAATGGTGTGTTTTAACAAGTTGTTTCTGTTACTTCTGTTTCTCAACATGGCCGTTTCTCCAATTATTTGACACTAGAGGATATAGTGATACTCCGGTTCACGGGCGCAGACAGCAGAGGCCTCGGCTCGCCCTAGGGAACCATACGTCTTGGATGACATGGGAAGGCGCTGGGAAAAATGAGCGGCTGACTAGTACTAATAGAGCTCCTCCACTCGCCCACTTTTCGGCCTAATATTCTCCCCGACCTGGAGATTAATGCAGCGGCACTGGCGCAACCCTTGACGCCTCGTTATCCCCCGATAGAAGGAGCCTTGGCAACAATGCTCCATGTCCCATCGGCCTCTTTAACATCTTCTTCCACTCTACCAACATCACTGACATTTCCAGACGGGTTTAAAAAAAGAAATAAAAGATAAAGGCCTCCTCACAACAATAGTTTCTTCTTTAGGCACCGATAGCAATAAGTCGCTGCTCTTGTGTTTTCCTGTCCCCCTGTTGTCATGCGGGAGCAGGCATCGGAATGAATGAATGGAATGACGCGCACATCATGCGTGATCGAACAATGGATGCCCGAGATAAACAAGAGGCATGAAATAAGAAATGATGGTAAAATAAACAAATATTTCCAACCAACTCCATAAATCGGTAACAACATGAAAAATAAAATAAAATGCTAAGTCAAAGTCATAAATTTTGATGTATAGCTATAGCTTTTAATACAAAGTTTCATTAATTTCTTCAATTCATTAAATAACTATGCCAATAAAATAAATAATTATAAATTGAAGCCATTTCTATTGAGTCTTCTTACGTATTACAGCTACGCAGTCTCGAACCATGGGCGACGATAACCTTTGCAGTTCTTCGCCCTTTATAAATACCTCCCATAATTCCCTTTATAAATAAAAAAAATCAATACTCAACAAAGAGTTGTTCAAACCGAAACATGTTTGGATTATAACACTACTAGCTGTATATCCCGGTTTCGCCCGGGGAATTTCATTTTTCTAATGAAACGGTCGATTTCGTAAAAAAAACATTCTAAAGCGAGATCATTACGATTTTTGTAACAATAAAGAATAGCAGCTGAAGATCGGCTGAAGTTATGCAATTTTAATATGGGCAGGTGTTCACACCTGATATCAAAGAACCGCTGAGCGAAATTTGGAGACTTTAGGACAAACGGTATGGATTTCTATAAAGAACAAATAAACAAACAAACAAACAGAATTTCATCTCTATTTATAAAGATTATTATGTTTTATAAGTATTTGATTTTATTAATAGCCAAAATGAAAATAAATTCAACAGAAATCATTAATTTAGTTTAGCTTTAATTTAGTTTTATCTATATGTATTATTTAAGTAGCAGTAGTTTGCTTCTTTTCTTAATGATATACAAAGGTCTTGTGTATTACCTACTATATTTTAGTGTAGTTATCACTCATGTTTATCCTTATTTTATTAAACAGTTAAAATAACATAATAGTAATAAAATCTTTTCATCGTGTTTGAAGATTTTTTCCAATTTTATTTTTAATTTAATTTTATTTATATTTATAATAGAGTTTTGAGAGTATCGTCAACCTCGAATCCTTAATCACCAGTTTAGGCCGCTAAGACTAAATAAAAAATATTCCTTAAAATATAAATATTTAACTTATTTTTTATAATGACAAACATCCAAGTCTTCTCCATCGGTGAACCAATATATTGAATTTGATATAAAGTGCTTCTTCCTCCTCCCACCGCCCCCTTCCTAAATCTACTTACATTATACTTTCATATAGGCGAGAGGAAAATATTTCAAAAGCTCTTCATATAGGTGACGGCAGTGGAAAGTGACTTCCCCAGTCACCAGTCAATAAAGAAAATGTTAACTCATACTGAGGAATTCCAGACAGTCTCGGATTTAGAAGGAGATAAGTGGTAAAAGTACCAACATTCTCTCACATTTTTAGAAAGTGAAAAAGAGCTTTCCTGATTGCTTTAGAAAGGTGACAGAGTGATTAGAGAAAGAAGTTAAGGGATCAAATATAAATATGAGACTCACTAAATATAGTCAAATCCAAGGGTGAATGCCACGAATAAATATTTTTAAAACATTTTCCCATAAAAATACTAATACTAGTACTGATTCCCCATAAGTTTTTGGCCTGCAGAATCCACAATTACTATTGTGTTTTCTTCGCCATTAAAAAAAAAAAAAAAAAAAAAAATATTTTCCTCCAGTTAATATATAACTATTTTTTTAAATTAATCTTATAGTTAAACGACCGATAACAACTTTGATCAGTCAGTATTATTTAGTTCTTTTAGTGCCCCTCAGTTTAATAAAACTTTAAATAATGATGACATATTTTTTTTTAACTTTTGGAAATCTACTTAATATATGAAATTCAGAACCTAACATACAAAGTGGATAATTTTTTTATTTAGAATCCAAAGATGTTTTGTACTGAACATGTCTGTCTAAACTGGCCGAACTTTTAAGAATATTTTTTTTTTCTTTTTTATCATCACATCTAATTTTAAATGAAAAAAAAGCTTTCCTGATTGCTTTAGAAAGGTTACAGAGTGATTTGGAAAGGGATTTAAAGGATCAAATTTAATTATACGTCTTACTAAATATAGGAAAAACCACGGGTGAATGCCACGATTAAATATTTTTAAAAACATTTTCTCATAACAATAATAAAACACCCCTTCTATTGGTCTACCGAATCCAAAATTACTATTGCGTTTTCTTCGGCACTTACAATTATAGATATTTATTTTTTTATCTCAGTCAACCTTCTTAAATAAGTTATTAACTAAGTAATCCAACAGGTAGTAAATCCACGTATGACAATAAATAATAGTTGTTCTCAAATGTATTTTAAAAAATAAAACTCTTTACTGATATTATTACACTGTCTCCACAAATGTATTAAAACATTTAATTTAAAGTAATTTTAATGAAGTTAGTGTTGATATTTTAAGCATTTTTTTATGATTTATCATTAACCACTTTTAGTACTGAATATGCCTAAATTAACAGTACTTTTTTTTACTACAGCTACTTTTTTTAAGGAATTTTAAGAGTATTTTTTTTCTAGGGTGAATAATGTGATATGTAGAAATTTCACTTCAAAATATTAAAACAGTGGAAATTGAAATAAGTGTTTTATTAAAATGACAGGAAGAACAGTATTTTTTGGATATTCACAATTTTTGGATAATTTCAGCACAGCAAAACTTTTTTTTTTTAACGTTTAATGTTGATTCAAAAATACCTTAAGGTTGATAGCGAACAAAAATAAATTTTAATCATAGCCTTTATAACGTCAGAATTTCCTCAGACAACCATCCATTTCTCCCCCCCCCCCCTCCCCGTCCCTCTGACTTGTCATTTGCCGGTAAAGTGAAAGAAATAGACGACAAAAGCATAAAAGGGTTTGAAAACGAAGGACGAAGGAGACTTCATAGGAGGAGCTTTGTGCAGGAGTTCCTTCCCATTCACTATTGTTTGCATCCCAACGGCCCCTCTACCACTAACAACATTCTTACTCACTCAGTGCATCCAGAAAGTTGAAAACTTGAATAAGATAATATTTTTTTTTTTTTTATAATAATTTATTTATTGAAATTTACAACTGTATTTACAACACAATAAGTAAATCTGATATATGTACATTAATACATGAAACGACGTGTGGAGAAACTACCCAGCGGTAGCACTCGAATATTGTTTTAATTTAGAAGATCTCTAGGCCATCTTCTTTTCAGACGCCTCGGAGGATTGACCGGGATAGAGGAGGAAGCAAGGTTGGAGACAAGAGGGTTAGGATGAGCCGAGAGTTTGAATAAGATAATTTGAAAAAAAATATTTCGTAAAAATTAAAATAAAGTCTCATATTATTTAATATGCCTACAAAGAAATCTTATGAATTTATGTTAATATCTATATAAATTTCCAAAAACGGTGGTTAACAGACTTATATATAGTAGACGTGAATTGAATTTATATCAAAGCTTACATTTTTATTAATGTTTTTTTTTATTTTACATGGTCTCTTCTAACGCTGGGTAATAGTCACCTTGGTGAATAGATTAAAAAGCCTCATAATGGTAATCTCATACAGAAATAAAACTTTTTCAAGTGACATGAAGAAATAGTATTTGTTTCCAACCTATGTTAAATGATAGTTTGTTTTATCTATCAGCACAGTTGAATGTTTACAAAACAATGTGCTTTAAACTTCCTAGAACTGTATTTATTATTTCAATAAAAGATTATGTATAATAATTTTATGTTCAAGGAATATTTTGCCCCGAACATTTTTTATGCAAATTAATATTTCACTACTATTCTAATGCTCCTGATTCAAAATTTTAACATTATTTTCAACATTATCATTAAATGGTTCGTAATGACCCAATCCATCTATAGAAGCGATCACATTCGAAAAGAGATTGTTAGGGGAAAAAAAACAAAATGGTAAAAGAAAATTGAATTCGTACATTTATTCCAAACTGTTTTTTGTTTTTTTTCAAAACTTTCCGAGAGAAGGCCGATTTCCAGTACCCCCTTAGAACAGGCCTGCATTTCTCTATTTGTTGGAGGCTAATGAAATATCCTGCTTAAACACGTAACGATGAAGATAAATTGACATGGAGAAACGTGTCGAAACCAGAGCTACAATTCTTTCATGGCGAAACCGATCGCAAATTAGTTTGCCTTCACAATAAGTGAAGAACCTGAATAGAAGTTTTCCTCGACGTAAGATATTATCTGATAATGGTTTTCTTTTTCGGCGGTTTTCGAGTACAAAGAGCGGTTTAAGAACGAAAATAATTCTGAAAATAGTTGTTGCACAAGTGTAATGAGCCACTGTAAGTGGCTTCATAGGCTAAAAAGTGTGCTAGGAAGCATCGATTTAAACCAATTCTAGTGTTATTTTTTTTTCTAAATTGATTAGATTTTCTTTAGCAAAAAAATTCAACTATTTGCTAATAAAAAATATGAAGCCACCCACATAATGCTTCCTTAGAAAGACAATTTTCACAATATTATTTTAAGATTACACACATGGGTACTAAAATAACCATAAAACATTAAAAGAATCATTACAAATTGTTCTTTAGATTAGATTGTATTTCCAAAACAATGGAGACTAATCGTATGTCGTAAGTGCTTCAGATAACTCTACATTTATATTTTTAAATAACTCTTTTTTAAATGATTTTTTATGAACGGATTAACTCAGATTTTATTTTTTTAGTATTCCTTTCAGCAGTAACCCTGCCTGAAGGGAGTTTATTCTTGTATTCTGTACTGTAGCTTACACTTTACATATTAGCCGTGTGGTCGGTGGGGCCAAGAATAATGGTCATATTGTGGATTAGTCCAGTATTATAAAAGCCCATGGAGATCAATGTTTAAATATTGACAAACCTTTTTTAAAAAAATATTTCCAGGCAAAGATGCTTATGTAAATATTTAATTATTATTTTTGTGATAAAGAATAAAGAAGTACAGGACAATGAGCAGAAACAATAGAAGACAGGATGTTCCATAGCCCATGCATAAATTTGGGCATTGAGGGCTGACTCACCAAAAGGTACTTTTAAAGAAACCAGTGGTTAGGGAACAATGCAGCATGCTCTAACCATAGACCACTTCCTCTAGTGCTCAAGACGATTTTTAGAAGCCGTGGTTTTACAGCAGTTGACACTATTAACAACTAAGCATTTCTATAATTTACCGGCATTTTTTTCATAAGATTCTTCTTAATAACATTTACGAGGAATCCTAAAAAAAAAAAAGCTTACAATTTAAACAGTATGTGTATCAGGTTTTAATTATTAAGCATGAAATTTCGTCAAACATGCTAAAATAGTGGCTCGTGATTATGGTCATTAAACCACCTGAATAGTTATTATTACAAATAAGATATTAGAGTTGAATAATTGTATACCAGCCGATTACAATAGATTTAAAGCAAATTATAATAACCATATTTTAAAAAAGAGCCTGAATTATGCCCTTGTTCCCAACAATGCTTCTTTTTTAGCCACTTAACCCATTTGTGCCTAATTCGTCTTAACCAATTATTCACTGGCATGACAAATTTATTTATTTACATTCTTTATTTTTTTTTAATAAGATAAATCATATTTATTATTTTAATTTTACACTAAAAAGGAAAGATGTTAGGTACATATGTAACATAAAGATAATATGTATTTAGTGCTATAAAATATTCAAAATACGATTCCACGCCAATAATCCTTTTGGGTAAGGGCGTTAAACCATAAAAAAAAGATTTTTAATCAGCAGAAAAAAATTGTATAGTCAATGGGAATGACACCTTAATTAGGAGAGAGAGGGAGAAAGGGCTACGTGTTTCGCACCGTAAGTAGTCCGTTAGCGTTTCCATGTCGAATTTAAAAAAGAAACGCGGATTTCATTTAATTTTTAAATTGCTTTTATTTTTAGAAGGGAGATATTTCTAATGTTGCTGATTTATGTTTTATTTCTGTTCGAGTCTGGCTCGGGCCGTGAACAGAGGCACATCGGGTCCACTAGGAATTACCTGATCATTATTCATCTGATTGAATGCAAATTTTCCATGTGTGTGGAATGTGACTTTAGGAAGTGTTTTCTAAAATTTAGCGCAAATCGCTCAAGTATTTTGGCCAATAATTTAATGTAACTTAGCAAATATTCGGCGAGGAGCTAGCTGATAAGGAGCGATCGGCAGGTACATGCACCGCCCCACTCCGCCGGCCCCAGCAGTTTGTGAAGCCCAGCTGTCAACATAAACATATACAGCCATTTCTCTACGTCTTCTGTCATCGGACCCGGACTTACTTGTACTTTATTCTATTTATTTAATTTGAGGCAAAGAAAATTTACAAAATATAATTAACAAAGAGAGAAAATAATAGTTATAGCAACAACAAATAATCGTTTGATTTTGTCCTGGCATATAAATCACTGTATTTACTTATTTACTTGTATATATATTTTTTTTCTTTCTTTTTTGTTTTTTAATTTCCGTCTTATTGGCATTTCAGTTTGTTCTATTTTATTTATTGTTTTATCTTTGCTATTTGCTTTCAACTATTTAGTAAATTAACCAATAATATGATTTTATCTATACTGAACCTAATTTATTTTTTATGTCAATTTTTATCTTATTTTAAACAGGAATGACTTTTCCTAATCAAAGGAAAGATTCCACAATTTTATTAATGATTTTTAACCTAGTTTTTTTGTAGACCTTTATATATTTTTTTAATTTATTCTTTTTTAAAAATTATTATTCATTAAAATATCATTATCTTTTATCAATTAATTTTAATTTGTTGTTAATAATTTTAATATAGTTTTTTTTCCCCCCATCTTGTTTTATCTTTGTTATATCAATTTTAGAGATTTAAAAGGTAAAAATATATATTTATAGTATTAGTTGATTGTGATATCTGTCTTTCTTTTGTTGATTTTAAATATTTAATTTTAAATTTGTTTAAAAGTGTCTGGTGTCTGTGGGATGTCAGAGGTGTAAATAGTGTACAGAACTGGGCCCAAAATTCTTCCCTGCGGCACTCCAGCCCTGATTCGGCAATAGTAGGAGTGTTTGCCATCCTGGTTAACAACAAAAAACCTATCCTCAAGATATGACCGAATAATTAGATAATAGTTATGCTAGTTATGATCGATTTAACTTTACAAAGAAGGCCCTCATGGCACACCTTATCGAATGCCTGTGCAACATCTAAGAAAGCTGCTGTACAATATTCTTTCTTTTCCAATGTCACCGCTATGGTATCAACCACTCTATGACATTGCTGTATTGTAGAGTGTGCAGGTCTAAAGCCGAATTGGTGATTGGGTATAACACTATTTGCTTCAAGGAATGGATAAAGTCGTTTTAATAACAATTTTTCAAATATTTTAGAGAATAACGGTAATAAGCTAATAGGTCTGTAAGATGTAACTTGGTCTGAAGGTTTGTTTGGTTTCAGAATACATCCAAAAATAAAATAGAAAATATCCCAATTAATTAATAAATATCTCACAATAAAATTTAAACAATTTTTTTTTTTTTTTTTTTTGCTTCATATTTATATTCGCACCTGTCGTAGCTAAGCGACAATCAGCAAATGTGATATAAACATCAAAGCAGTTTATATCACATTTGCTGATTGTCGCTTAGCTACGACAGGTGCGAATATAAATATGAAGCAAAAAAAAAAAAAAATTTGTTTAAATTTTATTGTGAGATATTTATTAATTAATTGGGATATTTTCTATTTTATTTTTGGATGTATTATACTTATTTGTAAGCATACTTGTCCTTTCTTTTATTTTCTTAAATATAGATATTCAATTTATGTTATGTCATATCATGCCAAAAATAGAAATAGGTCAAACGGTATGGGTTCTGAGAACTGGTGAGCCCGTTCAAGAAGCTGTTGTTGCCTCTGTGATGACTGAGCAACTGCGGGAGGCGGAGAGAAGGAATTTGTAAAAGTTGAATGAGCTGAAGCAGAAGGAATTACGCTAGGAAAGACAGTTTCAATTGATGATGTCTTTCCCCGATTGCGTAAATGTCCACAGAGAGTCACAGGGGCGGAATTGGAGAAGCAGGATAATGGTCCCCGCCCAAAGGACAAAGTTTGCCCAGTCTGTGGGCTTTCTTTTAAGGGTGAAAGAGGACTCGGAACCCATATCGCCAAGAAGCATCCCAGGGAGGCCAATAACAGGACTTTGAGGGCAATAATCAAGAACGCCGTAGACCCAATAAATGGAGAGGGTGAGATATCAAAAGTAAAAGAGGACATTGCGCAGTGGTCTGCCACATTCAAGGGCCTTTTAGATATGAATCAAGCGAATCCTGCGGATTTTCATGAGGCCGTAGGTAAGTTCCTTAATTTTCTTAAAGCATTAAATGCGGAACTACCAGGCCCCCAGCACCCCGCCATAAAGCTTTACAGAATGAGAAAAGAAAAAAAAACCAATATGGCTGACAAGGGTGCTGGAAAAGTCTCTAATCCGCAGAGGGCTAACAAAGCAGACAGGAGTCGTCGGCAGCAACAGTATCAATATGAAGTAGCACAGTATAATTATTATAATAAAAGAAAAAAGTAGTGCAGAATATTATGAACGCTGACGCTCCGAAGCAATGTCCTCTAAAAGTAGCGGATATCGAAAAACATTATAAAAGCCTCTTTGAGACCGAAAATCTCCGTAAGCGTGCGGATTATGAAAAAGCAGCCCCGATGCCAAATATTATGTCCATAAATATTGAAGCATTCAAAAAAGCAATAAAATCTACGTCTATAGACACATCGCCGGGGCCCGCTGGCGTGTTAATCCGCACCATAAAGTATTTTGATTTTTCACATATTTTCAAAACAATTACGGAGATAATGTTGAAGGTGGCCTATGTACTAGAAAAACTTCGGCAAGGGCGCACAATTCTGATATATAAAGGAAAAGGAGAGGCCAATAATATATCATCGTGGAGGCCAATAACGATTTACTCAATTGTGCGCCGAATAATAGAAAAAGTTCTGGACCAAGAACTAAGGAAGCAGGTCACCTTCCACAGGAATCAAAGGGGTTTTATGAAGGGACTTCCGGGAACGCACGTCAACTCGAGGATTATAGACGCAATATTAAAGGATGCGAAAACTAAGAAGAACGATTGCGCAGTCGCCTTCCTCGACGTTGTTGGTGCGTTTGACAATGTTGGGCATGCACACATAATTAACTCGTTAGAAGCGAGGGGTGTGTCACCGGATCTCAGGAATGTGTTTTCGGCTCTCCTTAGCACGAATAGAATTAGGATTAATATAGGTGCCCACACTACTAGCCAAATCAAAGTGCTGCGAGGAGTACCCCAAGGCGGCCCCTTGTCATCGTCGCTCTTCAATATAGCTATTGATCATCTATACCGCGACCTGTGCGATGAAGATTTCTCCTAAAAGTTCGGTTACAAACTGAAAAGAGACCAAGATTTTGTGGTCCTCACAGGTTTCGCAGATGATCAGGCTGTGTCGGCGCGGGACAAGGGGGCGGCAGAAAGAGTGATTGGCAGCATAGAGAGGAACCTCGCGGAGATTGGTTTGGCGATAAATCCTCAAAAGAGTGTGGGCATAGCCTTAAATAAGGGAGAGCTGGAGGCAACAGTGCTCTCCCTCGAGAATGGAGACCGCATCCAAACAATTAAACAAGGAGAAGTCATTAAGTATTTAGGATGCACCTTCTCGGGAGAGCTACTCTTAGCAGAGGATTCGGTGGCAAAATTAAATAAAAACCTTGATAAGCTGGTTACCTCTTGCTTGTTGAAGCTCGAACAAAAGTTCAACATTGCCAACCAATATCTGTTCCCGGGTCTCACTTACCCTCTCCAAACTGCGCCTTTAACAAAGCTGCGTCCGGATGTGTAGGAAGGAATCGACACTATGATTCGTAGGAGCGTGAAGGCCATAATTGGTCTTCCTGCTAACACCTCCACGGCGATGTTGTACGCTCCCAGGAGGTACCGAGGATTGGGTTTGATCCGCTGCCCTTCCCATTGGCTCCTCTTCAACACTGGTCCATTGCTCAGCGACTGTCCAATGTGCAGGATGCCCTGTTCCAATCTACATTTGATTACTCGGCGGAGATAGCAGAGTGTGCTGAGAGATTGGGAGTTGAACAGGGGCACCGGAATATGAGAGCTCTACGGCAGTCGCTACGAGAAAGTTCCTTTGAGGAATGGGCCAACTGCAGACGGCAGGGCATTGGAGTACGACATTTTAAAGACACCCCGAAAGCTAACAAATACATGTACGAGATGCAGATACTTTCGGGGTCTGAATGCTCCAATGCCCTGAACATCAATTATGCACCCCTGCGCGGAGTCCCAGGTGTCAGCGGACAGTTGAGAGAAGTTGGGTCCCTCTGTCGCAAATGTAACAGAGGGCCTGAAACACCAGAACACGTGCTGGGGAAATGCCCCAACAACTCACTCCTGATAACTCGCCGTCACCACAGGGTCAAACATGCATTGATGAAGCTCCTGAAGGAAAGAGACTTCGCCTGCTTCGAGGAAGTGTATTGTGTGGATACGGATGGATCCACGAGATATGCCGATATAGTGGCATTCCCGAAGACCGGAAAGTCGGCTGTCATTCTGGATGCCACCGTGAGGTACGAATCTAATGACCTCGATCAGGCGAGTAAAGTTGACGAGGAAAAAAAAAAAATATATGAAAAGTGTATCTCTTTTCTCAAAGAGAGGTTCCGCGAGAGCTTCAGCGAGAGAGAGTTCCACGTGAGAGGCTTTTGGTTCGGAGCCCGCGGAACCATACCTAGGTTAACCAGGAGCTTCATGGAGGATCTTGGTGTGGAGATAAAGGACGTAGCAAGCTTGGCGGAGAGTATAGTGCTGGACTCCCTGGGTATAATACATCACCACATTTATGGTGGTGGCTGAATTTAAGACTGGTGAGGGGACATGTATGTAATGTAATGTATGTATGTAAGTTATTTATTTATGCATTTATTTATTTATATGTGTATTTATTTATTTAGTTTATTATAATTAGTTATGTAATGATTTGTTAAATTTTATTATCTTTTTTGTTGCCGATTTATATGCCTGATAGTGTGTTGATTTGATTTTATTCTTATTTTTGTTGTTGCATGATATATATATTTTATTCGAAGTTTCTAATTGTTATATGTATATTTTTCGAATTCAAGAGAGCACGCGGGGGATTGAGTAAAAGAGAGAAAAAAAAAAAATGAAAAAAAAAAATATCTATGTATAAAAAAAAAATCTGGTGCGTGCGCGCAACACACAACTTTCACTTACCAACTTACTTAGATTAGAAATTGACGTGTTTTGCTAAATATCATTTCCCAAAGTCACACATTTTTCTACATCCATATCTTATTTTTGTTAATCGTTAAAGCCGTTTTTGAGTAAATAAAAAACCCCGTGAAAATGATACAAAATTTATTAAGTAAAGTCCCCCCTCCGGTTAATCAATTTTGATGAAATTTTAACAGTCATATCTCGGGCATATACACACATCAAATACCCAGTTTGATCAAAATCTTTAAAGCCGTTTTTGAGTAAATAAAAAAAACACGTGAAAATTATACAAAATTTATTGAGTAAAGTCCCCCCTCCGGTTAATCAATTTTGATGAAATTTTAACAGTCATATCTCGGGCATATACACACATCAAATACCCAGTTTGATCAAAATCTTTAAAGCCAATTTAGAGTAAATAAAAAAAACACGTGAAAATTATACAAAATTTATTAAGTAAAGTCCCCCCTCCGGTTAATCAATTTTGATGAAATTTTTACAGTCATATCTCGGGCATATGAATACATCAAATACTCAGATTAATCAAAATCGTTAGAGCCGTTTTTGAGAAAATCGAAAAAAACCTAAAAAGTTATTAAATAAAGTACCCCCTCCCTTTAAGTAATTTTGATGAAATTTTTGCTGTCACATCGCGGGCATATACTTACACTAAATACCCAATTTCAGGATCGCACGGTTTATAGTTTTTGAGCTAGTCTGTTCACACACACAGACACACAAACACACAGACACACACACAGACCATTTCGCGGGACTTGGTCATTTCGACTCAGGGGACCCCAAAACGTGTATTTCCGTTGAAAACCGGAAGTCGAAATTTTTCACGATCGCAATACTTCCACTTACTATATATTTCATATATAGGTAAGTGAAAGTAAAAATATAACCATATAGGTATAAATATGTATACAAGCATGGATGATATTATTATTATATATTATTAAATAAGGTGTTAAAAATAGTCTAAAATAAGATGTATATAATATGCTGTGTATTAACAACCCAATGTAGTTGGGCAGCATCACTTTTATAATGAATAAAGTTTTTCATCTCTCTCTCTCTCTACATTCACAAAAATAAATAAATAAAAATTGTTTCCAATATGAGCAAACTAATTTCTGAGAAATTAGTATAGAAATCTGCAAACGATTACCACATCTTCGATTTTTGTGGCTACTAGCCATATTTTAAGTTTAAATCTACAGATTGTTTTTATTTTTAATCAATCATAATTAACTATGTGTTAATAAAGTTTTTATTTAAATCAATAGCAGTCAGTACTGAAAAAAAAATTATATATAAGTAATTACATTTCTTATTAAATTACCTTGCAAGTAACGAAGTTAACGTTTATAAAGAACTGCTATTACATATCTTTATATATAAAAATTTCGTGTCCCGATGTTTGGCGGAGGTAAAATCAGAAACTACTAAACCGATCTTTATAAAATTTGGCTCATTGTGTGTAGCTTTGTCCAACTTAAAAGATAGGATATTTTTGACTCGATTATTGGCCTCAATATTTCTTTGATAACAAATTTAATGCTTATTACACTACAATTGAGTGTGATTATTTGTAATTTCTATAAATTTCCAACAGATGGGGGTGTAAGTTGATTTATTGACAACATTTTCTTTCGATATTTAGAGTGGGTATTCATCCAGTAGTCAAATGTATTTTTAGTGGGTTGGACAAGGAAAATTCGTGTTATCCCAGAGGCATTTATGTGTTGCCTTTTCACGTGAGTGGAAAGCATCGAATCTATTTGTTTTAGCAAAAGACATTTCAGGTAGAGTCTACCTTTATGATATCTAATCTCTTATCGACATGTGTTATATTCAAAATTTAATTAATATGTATCATGGCAAAAGATTAATTTGGTACATTTTGGCTAACTGTCTACTGTGATTTTACTGAACCCTATTCCAATTATAATCTTTGTTAGTTCCTTTTACATCTGTGTTATTTATATTTAATCTCGCCTCTGCTGAAATAATCCAGTAAGTGCTAAATGAATGGAACCTTAATACTTATTATAGTCAAATATGAGATGTAAAGAATAAAAACATTAACCCTTCTAAATTTTTTACTAAATAATTTTGAATTTGGCGTAAAGTTCTATTTTAAATCCCGTTGGTTTTTAGAATAACTGAAACTTTTTTATCTTTATCAGTGAATTTTGATTCGATTGCATCAAAAAGAATAGGATATAATTGATTCAACGCATAATAGCTACTGAGCCACAGCAACGCGTGGCCGGGTTGGCTCGTAATTTACGTAAAACTAATTACGTTTTATTATAGAGACCTATAATAAATAGGACCTATTATAAATAGAAATTATAGAGACCTCTTTTATGATTAAGACCAGTTTTAATGTTATCCGTAAACCTTTATTTTTTAAACAATAGCATAGACGTGACTTTTATGTCAAATGGGATTATGAAAAAATATACAATTTTTTACAAAACTGTTTCTATTGCTTTCCTTTTAATAGTAACACAGAGAATGTCTGGGAATTATTTCAGAAAATAAAGTATCGAACCTGGGCTAAATTGAAGTATTTAATCACAGATGAGATTTACTTTCCATTTGGTTGGATACTTGAAAACATTGTAAGCTACTACCAGTAAGGGGGCACATGGGAAATTACTTTCAAGCTTAAGATATTTCGGCTGTTACTATGATATATTGCTTGCATACTCCGTCAAGACAGAGCGGAAACTACATCATAGAGCTATTAAAAACCGAAATAGGCTGATTAAGGAGTGGTTGACAGGTAACAAGAGAATCGCACTGGCTTAGCGGTGAGCCCGACCTACAATAACCGGTTTCTTTGGAGGTGTGAGCAGGCTCTAACCTCTTCCCAAGCCATGAATCGAAATTTCCGATTTGCAACACACTTAACACCGTGCTGAGCACCGTACATCATAGATCAGAAGGTTTAGTACATTTAGTAATTTTCTCTTCATTCAAGTGATGGCATACATTATGGTCATCTTGAGAATATGAAGAAAAAGACTGTAGGGTAAGAGCTGTAAAACTATTTCTCCTTTAAATCTAATAAGCTTTTTAAAATTGGAATAAGTGAAATCTAAAAGATATCAGTTCTTCCTGATCGGGATATATGCAGATCCTTTTCTCGAATATTAAAAATAATTTCAAACCAGAAAAAGATCAAATTAGAATATTCCGGGTATTAGATTTACAAAAAAAAGTGGCACAAAGGTTAAATAGAAGTCAATAAAGTATTATAAATGGTAGATAACGATAAATTGTTTATCATGTAACGATGGCTTCCAATCATATATATATAGTGCTAAATATTGTACATTATCATCTTGGTTTAATGCATTTGTAACGGTTTAGAAAAGTAATTGGGGGAACTTACATGCAAAATTATATGCAGAAAATTCATGCTCTCTGAGTGTCAACTAATCGATTCTATTCGAAAACGGTCTATACTTGGCCTCTGCTGAAAAAATCCAATAAGTTCTAAATAAATGGATCATTAATACTTGATATAGTCAAATAAGAGATGTAAAAAATAAAAACTTTAACCCTTCTGAATTCTTTACAAAATAATTTTAAATTTGGCGTAAAGTTCTTATTTTAATCCCGTTGATTTTTAGATCAGCTATCTTAATCGTTAAATTTGGATTTGATTGTATTAAAAAGAATAGGATATAATTAATTCAACGCATTATAGCTACTGAGCCACAGCAACGCGTGGCTGGGACTCCTCGTATTAGTATAATTTCTTCTTTAAACCAACTCCTACAATTTTATTCTTCATTAACTGAAACAATATAATCAAGTTGCTATATGACAATTTATTGAAAATAAAATCATCAGAAGGAATGACAGCCAGAACTCTCTTGTTTTATAATATATTTCAACTTTTAACTCTAGGAAACAAAAAGTTTACGATTTCATTTCAAATGAATGTTTCATTTCAATGTTTTTGTTCTAAATTATGCCATGTTATTTAGTATATTACCTATATTTTATTTCAGGATAAATGAAAATCGGTAACCTATTTAATGATGTTGAATAAATAGACTTATGTTTATTAGCAATGGGGTTTGGATCCAAATTTGTTTTTTCTAATAAAGGTTTTGAATAAGAACATGAGCTCGATGATATAGTGAAAATTAAGACAGATTACTTGATAAAAATACGTTATTTCAGATAATTATGAGTAGAAATGGATTGATCGTCTTAATTTTGAGTTTAATATTAAGGGCTATTGCGAGCGCCTCTACATTACACCAATTAGGCGAAAGGATCGAGATCACTCAAATAAATTAGCATAAGCCCAAGAGCATTAGTATTAGTGGGAATGGATCTGCTAAGGGATGGACCACACAGGAACATGGGAACATAGTAATTATAGTAATTACTACAGACATATCTTTCGAAACTAAGGGAAAAGAAAAAATACTGAAGATTTCCAAAACCATTAATTATTTTATGAAAGAGTGAAACAGTATAAGAAAAATAACAACCTGGAAAAGAAGGAAATTGCTATAAAATGGATAGAGTGGGGGTAGATAAACTATGGACGACGGGTGGGGTATCAATTATAAAATTAAAACCTTGGAGTGTAATTTCTCCGTTCCAGTATATCACGGACGTTCCCGAGTCTATATAATTAGGGCAGATGGGGGTGATGATTGCCCAGCCAGGTACATGAAGGTTGAGGTATTGCCTGTCTACGTTATGGCCCATTGGAATGGAATGTACCAAGTATCAACAGAGTTCAACCACAGGAGAAAAAAATCATTCACTGTGAATAAACACCCCAAGACTTCCCTTAAAAATAAAGCTGCATACCCATACTTTTTTTCTAGGTGACTTATTCTGAGAGTGATGACTGTTTGTGGAAGGAACAGATAAATAAAAAAATATAAGGCACAGAAAATCGTTTAAAGTCAATCCATCATTCGCTGTCTATATAAACCAACAGCCTCAGTATTATGGACGGTTTAATCATAATTTAAAAATTTAGGCGAAAAAATCCATATGAGCGAATGCCTATCATCTAACTAAATAACTTTTTAACCTTAATTTGATTTAAGGTTTTGATGAGAGCCTTGAAGAAGCATGGCGAATGATGGACGAAAGTTTTGGCGATATTACATGTTCGGCCTGAAGCCAAATGAAATTCCTGAATTCAGATAATGGAATTCTAAAACAACATTTAAATCCACTTTTTGGCAGTTGTACTGTTTTTACAATAAATAAAATCTATAAAATCTCATTTTCGGGACAGAACAGAATAGAACATGACCACCAATTTTCTTATTAGTGTTTTTAAATTCTTTTATTTATTATTTTTTTTAAAGAGAAAATATTTTGCTCACTCGACTACATTAAGGGTCTGTTATGAAAAAGAAATATTTCTTAACAACCACCTAAAGTTTAAATTTCGACTACTCGAGAGATACTTGGGGTTGATTTATCCTTTAATGTACCATGACAACAACGAGTTTATCACACGAAAAACCGTTAAATCATGTTAAATCTTTCTGATATTTAAAATAAAATACTCCTTGTGTGTTTTTTTTTGTTATATTCAACCATGCGGTCGTGTTAAGGTTGGCCCCAACTCCTGCCCCCAGGTGTGACCAGCGCAATAAATTAACCTGCCGACCAGTGGTGCGCAACCCAATGGGAAAAGAATGAATAGCCGAACTGCGGGGTGCAAGGGATCCCACCCTGGGAATGGGCTGGGTCCGTAGCGCCTACTGTCTTTGTCCACTCTCCGAGAACAAGGATTATCTATGACTCTAGAGGCGTGAGCTAACAAAAAAAAAATATAGATATATATATATATATAAGGTTCCTAGATGCCATCTGGTATTGCTGACTTCGGTTTTTTTCTTCATATTTGAAAATATTTCAACCAACCAAAACGAGTACTATTCTCACTTAAAAACACTACGCAACTACCGCACGAAGGACTAAGGGACATTCTATAATTGTTTAATCCGGACGAAAACGTTAACTCGACTTAGTTGGGGTATTAGGACGACGATTAATATACCTCCAGTTGAACAGTCGTCAGTCAGTTTTAGAAAAAGAAGGACACGTGGGTGGAATAAAAGAGCGCCCCAAAAAACTAAAATCTATCGAGAAATTGCACTTCTTTTAAAACGTTCGAAATTCAAGACACATTTACATGCTTTGTAGTGCAATTAAACAATGTTTCACATATTTACATGACAACCAAAAACAATCATACTTCAAATTTAAGTTCCACCAACTACAAACTTCTAAGTCAAACACGTTAACACTAGGACTTCCTGCTCGGCAAAATTACCTATGTAGGTAATAGTATAGGTATAATAGTGTACACTATTATGATCTTCGAATTTCGTAGGCCCCAAGTGTAAATACCCACAAAAAAAAAAAAGATTTAACGAAAAACTAATAACAACTCCCAGATAAAGTCACAACGAACATCCTTCCGATAGCATCCGAAGGCAGTGCAAAATGAGAAAAAAATTCTAAAACCGAGATAATAGTTTTTGCGGAGTCGCATCATGCAGCCCCTGACAAACATTCTCTGATTGTCAATTTTTTTTTTAAAAAGGCCTCAATTAAAGCGATAAAAGAAAAAAGTTACTGTTTAGCAGCGTTGCACGAAATTCATAAGTCCTAAAACACAAGACTTCCTTCTTTAAAATAACAAAGTATTTTAGATAAGAGGCAAGTAATAAAATGCGAGCTTTAAAAAAAAAGCAAATACAAATCATACATGTAATTTTTCAATTTTATGAAACGTAATTGAAAGTTTCCAATTAATTACAATGATAAATTTTCATACTTAATGTTATAGATTCATATAGAAGGGCACCATGAAATTCAGGAAATTGTATTGCAATTGTTTAAGTTCGCAAATAAACTGTTCAACTTTACAATGATAATGGTTTAGGTATTAAAGTTTAAAATATTTATTTTACTCATTCGTGTGCAAAATAAATTACATAACACTAATTTCCTTCAGTCCTAAGGAAGATCTTTGTTGTTCTTAGATAACAATAATAATCGCGTTTTTAAAAAACATAACCGACCTTTATTTAAATGCCTAAACTTCTATTCACACCTGTTAAAAATTAAGCATTTTAACAACCAGTAAATTAGCTACTTGTATCTACTAGAATAATTGTGAAATATTACTGAGATATGTCTACCCGTTTTTGAATTATTGGTCTCTAAAGCCCTCAATAATAGGTCCACAAACAGAAAAAATCATGATTAAAATAAATGTAGACGTTTTCTAAATTTGACTAGGACTATGAGATTGGTGTCGTTTGACAGCGCATTCCATGCCGTTTCATATGATATACAACAATGTATAAGGATAGGATATATGACCTATTTTTTTTTTTAAACATAAAAATTTAAAAAAAATCCCTTTTTACAGAAAATTGACATTATATTTTTAAACTTGGTTTTAAGAAAATTTCTTTAACACCAACCTATACATTTTTGTATATAATAAGAAATGGCATGGAATGCGCTGTTAAACGACACCAATCTCATAATCCTAGTCATATTCGGAAAACATCTACATCTATTTTTAATCATAAAAAGCTAGATTTATTGAATTTTATCATTAGTTTTCAATTTTTTTAGTAATGAAGAAATTTTCATCCCACTTTTATATTTTGTTGTATGAATAGATATACTACCACCTATGTTTTACAAAAAATATATAAAATTTAAAAGATGCCCTTTTAGAGAAAATTGAAATTAAAATTTTAAACTTGGATCTAAGAAAATTTCTTTAGAACCAGCCTATGCATTGTTGCATATCATATGAAACGGCATGAAATGCGCTGTCAAACGACACCAATCTCATAGTCCATGTCAAATTTGGAAAACGTCTACATTAAATCATACATTAAATCATACATTAAATTTAATCATGATTTTTTCTGTTTCTGGACCTATTATTGAGGGCTTTAGAGAACAATAATTCAAAAACGGGTAGACATATCTCAGTAATATTTCACCATTGTTCTAGTAGATACGAGTAGAGCACATATACCAAATTTCAAGAAAATCTGAAATGGTGAGGCTCAAGCCTGTGTTGAATTGACGTGGAATTACCCTGAATTAAAAAAAACAATTATGGCAAAATAAAAACTTCAACGACTTCAAGTCTCAAAAATCGGCTGTGTAAGGTAATGGTTGTTTCTCTCAGCACAGAGGGGATAGTTTAACCTTACAAAATCGTTAGATTTTCAACTCAATCCCCATTAAAAAGGGGTTGTTAAAAATTTAAGAAATATATATTTGGTTCTCCTTCAAACTGAGAAAAAATAAATTTAGAATCTGTAATGATCTGACACATAGTAAAAGTTCAATCTAAGGCTTAATGTCTATGCTACACACATTTTATTTTAATTTTAAAACTTTTAGTCTACTAAAAATAATAATTTTTTTTAGATATGGAATTGGATCAGTCGTTTGAGTATCCCGACATGTCCAAAAAAATCGATTTTCGTTTTATTTTATTTTTGAACTCATTAAATGTACAACACATTTTGAACACATTTAATACAAGAAATACCCGACAAACCCAGCTGATCTATTAGATTTATAGACCATTCAAATAAAAATCGACAAATGCAGGCCATTGGAAAATATATTCCGGTAAACAAAGCAGTAAGTTTGGGCGTATAATTTTTGCTTGGCTTACTTCACTATCAATGAACATATAGAAGATTTGAATGTAGAACCATACATTTGAATCTAGCCCATTTCAATCTTATATATTTATACTCTCAGTTATTTTTCATTTATTAGAATATATATGTAAGCTTGTGTTTTGTTTAGTAATTTCCATAATATATGGATGTAGAAATGAGAGAGCGTTTTCTTCAAATGAACTTTGAATTGATGGAATATAGCTTATGAGGTGTCAGATTTCGAACCACAATAATCTGTTAGCACCCCCAATTTATTTAGATTATATTATAATAACAGTCCATTATCAAAGCGTGGCCAGGAAATATTCAAAATTTTGTCCTTTATTGCTGAGATAGAGTTGCAAATACTGGCACAGCAAAAACTTCTTACCATATTTCTTTGAAAAATTTAGTATGAAAATGTTGCAGTTCACTCATAAACCGGCTAATAATGGACCTATGACATTTTCGTACCTAAATTTATTTTTAATGTACCGTTTAAAAAGGCTATTTAGTGCATTTCAATTGCCCCTGGCAGTCAAAAAGCCAAGGAAAAGTTTGATCCAAAAACTTAATTGTGTAAACAGGTCTTTACGATATCATGCAGCCGAGGTATTAATCCTATTTGTATGATTTTTGTAGGAACCTAAATACATACACCTAACGACAATTCAAGGTGGACTCTAGAGCGTACATTAATTACCCGACTGGGCTAATAGAAATCCTTCAGGAAGGGATCCTACGAGTGAAAAAGGATGCTATTAAAAGGGGTCCATCACTCTTGGGCCATGTAAATAAGACGACTGTCATCACCTGCCACCTTTCATAGAGGAGAGCAATTGTTTCACCACCGGGACGTCACCATTGTACGCTCCATCCATCCTCGGGCATTTAAGGAGCTAAGAAGAATACGGCAGAGTAGTTGGGAACATCAATCAGTGATGGCGTACCGGTCCTAGGTGTGAAAAATGGATCCCGTAGCCATCTTTATGCTGTGTTTATGATAAATAGTGTTGCAGCTCAATGGGGACAGGGGACGACCAACTAACCGCTACACCACTGACAAATGTTCTTGTCATGCCGCAGATTTCATCTCGTTCTCCGCGGCACGTACGAAAAAACTGTAACGGGAGAGTGAGGCATGATATAAAAAAAGGTCGTATTAAAAAAAAAAAATCATATTTTATAAGAAAAAAATCGTTTGAAAGAGTTACTTAAAATAGAAAAAATATTAAAAGCAAGTTATTTCAGCTAAAATTATGTAATGTATACGCTCACTCTTTTCAACAATGTTTTACATAAAAAATCCAGTACTTTTAGTTATGACTGCTTTCTGAATGCGCTGAACGAGTAGTATACTTCTGCAAAATCGTCCAATTTTTAACTCAATCCTGACAACTCCTATGAATTTGATAACAAGAAAACCTTACATCATTTTCTTCTTCAGAGAGAGAAATAAAGTCAGTTATCATTTAAAACGATAAGCTGCCTAGCAAAAATTAAATCGGAGGCTTGATATATATTCGGAACACAAGTAGTTCTTTTAAACTATTATTACATTCTCCTGAAAATTCATGTTTTTTGAGAGATGAAATTGATGAAAGGAGTGAGCGTTATAGCCAGTAGAACGGAATTTTAATCATGTTAGCTTCTTTTTTTTTGGACGAATATCATAGAACTATGATGAATGAATGAATGGCCAACCTCATTTAAGCATATCTGATAAGATGGAGACTAAGCATTATCAGAAGGACAACAGGGAGTTCACAATGGGAGCCCTGATAGATATACAATAATTCTTTCTGTTCACTAACATGATTTTTTCAAGTTCAAGTTGAAAAAGTTACGTTATTAGAATGTATAAAATATTAAATTTTTAATAAACATTTCATTGCAAAAGAGTTTAAACAATTGAACTGGCAAGTCTTTAAACTAAATAAAAAAATTCATTCTAAAAATAAGTTGACTACTTACACGTCGAATCTGGTACAAACTAAAAAAAAAAAAAAAAAAATAAACCTAAATGTCCTATTGCTAAAAGCTAAATTTCCTATTGCTTCTGTGCATAGGGTAGAGCTAAGTTTGAGGAAAATCATTAGTAAAAATTATGGATTTACATTTTTTTTTCAAAATATAACCCGTTTAAAAAAATGGCTAGGTAGATTTTACCACAAAAAGGAAAACAAAGAAGATGTTTAAATGATTTAAATATATTTTATGTTGGTTTCCTCAACAATCTCTATGCAACGCATCATAAGGCAGGACTGCCTTATTGCCGAATATATTTTTTAACACCTTAAGCTAAAGGCATTGTTCTTGTTAAACTCAGCAGAAAACATGCTTAATAGAGCTCAACGTCAACAATTAAGCTATAATTATATTTCTTAACTCTTTACTTCCTCCTCCATGTTCCAATAACTATTTTTCAATCTCTTGATGGAGGGCTGTCACCAAAAGTGGCACGTGATGAAAATCAAGTCCTCTAAATATTACTGTTAAAATGATTTTTGAATAAATTAAGGTAACTAAGAAAGCGGTGATGGATCTGATAAGGCCGATAAGTCCCGGGATTGGTCATTAATGAACGGCTAATAGCTCGGTGCCACTGCCCACGGGTCTTCCGAGCCGTTGATGGGAATATATCATCAATTAATATTTACATTTTTATAATTTACCCACAGCTCCCACGTCCAACGGCAAATATTAATGAATAATTACGGCCACAAAATTCCTATATCCAGTTTTTTTTCTTTTCGTTTTTTTCATAGCTCCCTTCTGTTATTATGGGAAATTATAAATATGCATTAATAGAGCCGTGATTACGCATTTGTAGAGGCAGATCAATAAATAAGGTCAACTCTTACTAAATTATAATGTTAAATCACATTTTATAGTCTGGGTTCTGTTTTAATAGGCACAATCATGTACATTTAAATATATTTGATGATATGGTTACTTACAGATGCAAAACTAGTTCTTACCTTTCAGATATTCATGAAAAAAAAAAAAAAAAAAAAGAATAAATTAATACTTCCCATAGAACCTCATAATAAGAAATATACACAAAATAAAGTTCTAAAGAGAACATCTTCTTCAGAATTTGTCATTATGTCATGTTTTATCTAATGAATCATCAAGCACCAATGAAGTTAAAATTTCACGTAAGGAGTTATCACGAGGAGGGCGGCAAGGGTAGTGTCTCTGCATGTTCCCATTTAGATTATGTGGATGAAAATCTGGTGCGTGCGCGCAACACACAACTTTCACTTACCAACTTACTTAGATTAGAAATTAATGTGATTTGTTAATTGCCACTTCTCAAAGTTACACATTTTTACTTTCACTAAGCTATATATGAAATATATAGTAAGGAAAGTATTGCGATCGTGAAAAATTTCGACTTCCGGTTTTCGATGGAAATACACGTTTTGGGGTCCCCTGAGTCCAATTAGCCAAGTCCCGCGAAATGGTCTGTGTGTGTGAACAGACTAGCTCAAAAACTATAAACCGCACAGACCTGAAATTGGGTATATATGTACGAGTATATGCCCGCGACGTGACAGCAAAAATTTCATCAAAATTGGTCAAACTAAGGGGGTACTTTATTTAAAGAATTTTGTCTAATTTTTAGGTTTTTTTCGATTTTCTCAAAAACGGCTCTAACGATTTTGATTAAACTCGGTATTTGGTGTATTTATATACCCGCGATGCGACAGTAAAATTTTTATCAAAATTGATTAATTGGAGGGGGCACTTACTTAATAAATGTTGTCCCATTATCACGTGTTTTTTTTTTTTGTTTACTCAAAAACGGCTTTAAAGATTTTGACCAAACTCGGTATTTAGTGTATGTATATGCCCACGATGTGGCAGTCAAAATATCATCAAAATTGATCAATTGGAGGGGGCACTTTACTTAATAATTTTTTTCCTATTTTCACGAGTTTTTTTTTATTTACTCAAAAACGGGTGTAACGATGTTGTTTAATTAATTATATTTTAGTTTAGAAACTTCAGTTCCATAATAATTTTTTGAAAACAATATAAAGCGATTTTAGAGGAACAGTAATCGTTCTTGATTTCCAGAAAGGCATAAGAGACGTAAATACACTTATCGATTCACCTTCACGATGTATTTGCAAAAAGCAACTCGTAGTAAAAAACAAGCAAGCCGTATAAAAAACTCGACTGTTGATGAAATTAGACCCTTCATAAATAAATTAGCAATAATGAATCGAAAAGTGCTGAGAACTACCAAATTTTGCTATACAGATACTCTATAACTTATGGGGATATACAAATATAAGTATATACTTAAATGTAGAAAAATGTGTGAAGTTGAGGAAAGGCGTTTACATATTATCGAAACAAGTCGATTTCTAATCTAAGTAAGTTCGTAGGTGAACGTTGTGTGTTGCTCGCATAGCACCAGATTTTTCCACATTCATTTCTTATTTTTGTTTTTATTTGCTCTCTAATGTACACTAAATTTTTTTATTATTAAATAAAAGTTTTTACTTACGATAATTCGGCAATGCAAGCATGATACTCCAAGTCGTCTGATTTTATAATTCTCAACTTAGTTGCTGAAAACTTCATTTAGTTACCAAGAAACAAATAATTGGCATTAAATGAACAGAACGGCTTTAATAAACAAAAACAAAGGTACTTTATAGGAAACAAAAAAACTAACTAACAAAAAAGGCCCCTCCCCATTTAAGCTCCATCAGAACATTTTAATAATGATAAAGCTTGCCTGATTTTATAAGAACACCTAATTTTCATTAAACATGACGAATTTTGATGAAAATCTTTAAAGCCGTCTTTGAGATGATCGAAAAAAAACGTAAAAAATGGAAAAAAAAAAGTTATGAAGTAAAGTGCCCCCTCCTTTTGACCTATTTTGAAGAAATGTTGGCTATCACATCTTTGGCATATACATAAATCAAATACCCAGTTTGATCAAAATCGTTGAAGCCGTTTTTGAGTAAATAAAAAAAACACGTTAAAATGATACAAAATTTATTAAGTAAAGTCCCCCCTCCGGTTGATCAATTTTGATGAAATTTTTGCTGTCACGTCGCGGGCATATGAATATTTCAAATACCCATTTTAATCAAAATCGTTAGAGCCGTTTTTAAGAAAATCGAAAAAAACTTAAAAAGTTATTAAATAAAGTACCCCCTCCCTTTGACCAATTTTGATGAAATTTTTGCTGTCACATCGCGGGCATATATATACACTAAATACCCAATTTCAGGTTCGCACGGTTAATAGTTTTTGAGCTAGTCTGATCACACACACAGACACAGACACACACACAAAAACACACACACACACACACACACACACACAGTCCATGTCGCAGGACTTGGTTGTTTGGACTAAGGGGACCCCAAAACGTATTTCCGATGAAAACCGGAAGTCGAAATTTTTCACGATCGCAATACTTTCCTTACTATATATTTCATATAAGTATAGGTAAGTGAAAGTAAAAAAAGCAACAATGAATTTATTTGGTCCTAAAAAAGCTTGGAATGTGTTTCGAAATTCACTTCCATCAAGGAATGCTATACTTACATATTCAGTTTTTGTTGTTTGTATAGATATACTTATGGTTTTTCATCAGAGAATAATATGAAAAAAAATCTGGTGCATGCGCGCAACACACAACTTTCACTTACCAACTTACTTAGATTAGAAATTAATGTGATTTGTAAATTGCCACTACCTAAAGTCACATATTTTTCCTCATTCATTTCTTATTTTTGTTTTCATTTGCTCAAAAAAAAAATTAACCTTGTCTTGGATGTTACAAGTCTACCCATTGCTCTCCTGGCCTGCTTCCTCCATTTATATATAAATATTATGGTGTATGGCTTGCTTGGACTTTCTTGCTTTGTAAGAAACATTTCGTTGTCCCTTGCAATCCATGTTCAAATTATTTTCAGCTTACAATTTTACTCTTATCCCTGTTCTGAATTTCAAGGGCCCTTAACGACTTACCCACGCTACGGGAGGAGGAAGAATGCAAAACGACCGCGAGTGGTTATAACAGAGTATGAGATAAAATAAAAAGAGGTGGTGTTGGGGACGTGTGTTAGTCGTGAAAGGTGGTGAGGATGAGAGGGGTTCGGTCACGACGGCATTCACCTGTCACCGGGTCAGCCATTAGAAGGCCTGATTAGCCCAGCGACGTCTCCTATTTGTAAGGACCATCTAACAGGGCTTTGGCTCATTAGTTAAAACTGATCCTGTCAGCTCTGTCTAGGTTCTTGTTGTCGGGGGTCGGAGTTGTGCCTCAGCCCGGGGGCTGTCGGCCGAGAAGCAGTTCGTCAGGGAATCGTTTGGAGTGGCAGAAAGTAATCTGGAGTGGCCAACTTAACTTGAAACGAAATAGCACTTCATTCCTAATTGATTTATCCTCGAATAACAAGTGATGTATTTACAATAATTGAGTCCGGTAGCTCATTAGTGTTATTTTGTTGGAAATGGTTTTCCAATTCCAACATATTTATGGAATTTTTCGTAGACCACAAGAGCACATGAAACCTCTATAAAATTGGAACCATGCACTCTAATTTAGGAGAAAAACTGGCTAAACAGCATCGCCGAACAAATGACGCAGTCTTTTAACTCTATTGTTTTGAGTACCAAAGGATTTTTTCTTTTTTTACTTTTAAGTTACAAATATAGCTCAATCCTTTCAGCTATTTTAGTTATTAAAAAGCATAATTTTTCAGGAAAGAGCAACTTGCTTATTCTGATGCTTATTCAGACAACAGTCATAAATA
The DNA here is from genome assembly GCA_911387785.2 of Aelia acuminata. Taxonomy (NCBI): domain Eukaryota; kingdom Metazoa; phylum Arthropoda; class Insecta; order Hemiptera; family Pentatomidae; genus Aelia; species Aelia acuminata. The sequence goes on along the minus strand of OU426978.1, from coordinate 103,687,935 downwards.
ATATATATTTAATATATATTATATATATTATTAAATATATATTATATATATTATTAAATATATATTATATATATATTATTAAATATATATTATATATATAAGGGGGGGAAACCTTAATTTTTCAATTAAAGGTACCCACCAGGAGAGCACATGGGTAGACTTGTAACATCCAAGACAAGGTTAATTTTTTTTTTTTACTGATACAGACAGAAATAAATACTTCAAAAATATTAAACAATTAAATGTAACAACGCCATGAAAATTATATTATTTTTATTGAATTAAATTTTAAACTATAGATTTAAATACTTGCTAACAATTTTTTCGTCAATTTAAAATCTAAACACCGGTTTTATTTTATTTTTTAACTTTAAAAAATAAAATAGCGAAACATAATTTCTATTTAAGATATGGTAATATTCGAAACTCAAGTTAGAAGTGGAACAGTTAACTGGATTAGTCAAGAGAGCGGAAGTCTGAAACCCGGCAAAAACAAGTCCCAACGCCCAACGTAGAATTGCAGAGCAAGTTCTGAATCTGTAAACTTTTTTAATTGCGCCGACTGGTGGAAAGTTGTTAGTACAGCTGGGAGCATTCTCAGTTCGCCTTTTGCATACTTCATAAATATATTAGCCTTATAAGTATTGTTCTTTTATCCTTATTTCCATTTTAAGAGGAAAGAATAATATTTTAAATTTGCACCTGCTTTATTGCGCACATAAAAAATATGTTGCATGCGGTTATCCTCAATTTAATTGTTAAGAAGGCATAAACATAAAAAATATATCTCAAATAACTTGTGGGTTATATATGGGTGGTTGGGGGTTAACCAGTTATTTCAGGTGGTAAGATTATATGTATACCATGGCACATTTTTTCGATTTTGTTGGCTATATCTTTTATTTAAAAAGGATCTCCAGACTACAAGACAGGGATATTAAAAGATAGTCACTTGTTGAGTTACTGAGGATAGCGGTTTACTCTGAGTTCAAATAAATTCCCTGGTTCCCGAAAAGATAACAGCTAGCTGGCAGACGCCGTACAACTCTTGCCTACAATAAATCTCCACCATAGCGCTCCCCCGGATCAATAGGGTTTTCCAATCTGAGGCGGAGGCTGTAGTTAAGGTTCCCGGGAGAGAGGGGCATGATTATCTGTGTAATTATCTTTCAACGGGGGAGTACGGAGAGTGCCGATATATCAGAGCGGGCCCAATCACCGGGTCACTCCTCGGAGGAACAGTAAATCTGAATGTCGGACTCGGTATCGGCCATCGCTGAGCAAACACATGGGCTGCGGGTTAAGTATAGCTGCCGTCGGGGAATGGCGACCAGGGTTATTATCACCTGTCTTCCATGTTATATTTGCAATAACAGTATTCGCGAATCTCCGACGAGAGCCTATGCTCGGTGAAATATCCGCTCTCCGCTACATAACAATCTATCGTTTTGAACAAACGGAAATTATATAGACAGTAATCGCCAAAAGTCATTCTTCATGGTACCAAAACAAAAACCTCAAGTCCTTCAGGTAACTAAGCCAGCAAACATTTTTTTTTTATCCCCTATTTAATATGTTTATCTGTTTCATGGTCGTGAATTAAGCCTTTTTCTGGATATTTGCATTTTAAGCATGTAAATACAATTTATTCTCGCTTAGTGAGTTACTATGAGTCCAAGTCCCGTTGAGGGAAGTAATATTTTAACTACTGACACCACTGACTTGAGACTCGTTCTGCCACAATTAATAAGGAGGTTAATTTTCAGAGAAGTTACTTCCACCCCCTGTGGAAGTAAAAAAATATTTCGTAACAAATTAATGGGCCCATGTTCCAGTATTTGTAGTTATTTTTGGTTATTCTTTTTTAAATTTAACTTGTAATTAATTAACTTTCCATTCTGTTAATGAAAAGTTAGAATTAAGAATGTTAATGAGAATAAAAAGATAATGAATTAGTAAGAATTAACTTTCTATTCTGTTAATGAAGTAATTTTAAAACATAATTACATATATCAGCGAAGACATCCACCAGAAGAAGAATTTCAAGCCTATTTCCACCTGAGAAGACGTGGAGTTTAATGTACAGTACTATCAAAGAGAAGAATGTAGCACGAAATCACCCAAGGAGTCGTAAATAGTGAATCCAGTGACTAGCTAAACTAAACTGTTAACTATTTCCCGGCCATCCACTAACTCTTACTCAACAAACATCCGCGGTGCGTACTCTGTCAATGTACAGTGGGCGGGTCGTGAGTCTCCCACACAGCCGCCTCGCATTCCTCGCGTACTCCTTCCCCTAATCCTGTTCGGCCAATTTGGGGAAATGTGTTGGAAGCTCTTTATAGGCTACTTAAAGCCGGTGTCGAACTCGTCACGTTGGAATGACCATTGGACTGGACCTAACTAAGAATCTAAATGAAAAGCTATTTCACACGTGCTTAAGAACATTTTCTTGCGCTTTATCGGTACTAACAGATACAGCCTATAAATGCCTTTAAGCACGAAGCAACTGCAAGAAGGTTGAAATCGGATTTTACAAATAGAGCACAATTTAGAAAGATAGGTGCGGACTTACACCATATCCTCATTTCTATGTACGTCACAGTATCCTCATTTCTATGTACAAACGCCAGGTCGGCATCATTATCACTGTTAATCTTAAAATATAAGAGGTAATTATAATTACGTATTTAAATCTCATTGTTCCATGAAACAAAATCTGGTGCGTGCGCGCAACACACAACTTTCACTTACCAACTTACTTAGATTAGAAATTAATGTGTTTTGTTAATTGCCAAAGCTTCTCGAAGCTCCAAAGCTTCACATTTTACCACATTAATTTCTCATTTTTGTTTTCATTTGCTCTATAAAAACACTAATTACTGTTAATAATAAATAAAAGTTTTTACTTGTAATAATTCGGCAATGCAAGCATAATACTCCAAGTCGTCTGATTTTATAATTCTCAATGTACTTGTGGAAAATCTCATTTAGTTATCATGAAACAAATAATTTCCATTAAATGAACATGCATTCTATTCATTTTCTACATTTATAAACAAATATTTTAACTTTTAAAATCAATAAGCTTTATTTGAAAAATTTGTTTGTTTGTTTGTTGTTGATTAGAGGCGTAGAACTTTTGAAGTCTTCAACGTCTTACGATTTATTATTTGAAAAATCTGGTGCGTGCGCGCAACACACAACTTTCACTCACCAATTTACTTAGATTAGAAATTAATGCGTTTTGTTAATTGCCATTTCTCAAATGAACAGAACGGCTTTAATTATGAACAATGGTCTGTCATTAAAGGCGTACTCCGCATGCGTGGGCTAAACGTGTTTTATGAGTTGACTGAATATTTTTCTTTTTTTCTTCTCTATATGTTTACCTGATTTATATCATATCTCATATTTATACATTTCTTATTTTTAGGCGTAACGAGAGACAGTAAATTTCTTCATATAAACAAAAACGAATTAACTTTATAGGAAACAAAAAAACAAAGCAACAAAAAAGAAGCCCCCTTAGAACATTTTAATATGATAAAGCTTACCTAGTATTAAAGAACACCTAATTTTCATTAAACATGACGAATTTGATGAAAATCGTTAAAGCGTTTTTTGAGATAATCGAAAAAAAAGGTACAAATTGGAAAACAAGTTATGAAATAAAGTGCCCCCTCCGTTTGACTAATTTTAATGAAATGTTGGTATCACATCTTTGGCATATACATACATCAAGTACCCAGTTTGATCAAAATCCTTAAAGTCGTTTTTGAGTAAAAAAAAAAACACGTGAAAATGATACGAAATTTATTAAGTAAAGTCCCCCCTCCGGTTAATCAATTTTGATGAAATTTTTACAGTTGTATCTCGGGCATATTAATAGATCAAATACTCAGTTTAATCAAAATCGTTAAAGCCATAGAACCGTTTTAGAAAAAATCGAAAAAAAAAGTAAATAAAGTACCCCCTCATCGAAAAAGTTAGTTAATAAGGTACCCCCTCCCTTTGAACAATTTTGATGAAATTTTTCGCGCGGCATATACATACACTAAATAGCCAATTTCAAGTTCGCACGGTTTATAGTTTTTGAGCTAGTCTGTTCACACGCACGCACGCACGCAAGCGCGCGCCACAAACACACACACACACACACACCTTTGACCGATTTTGATGAAATTTTTGCTGTCACATCGCGGGCATATATATATACACTAAATACCCAATTTCAGGTTCGCACGGTTAATAGTTTTTGAGCTAGTCTGTTCACACACACAGACACACAGACACACACACACACACACACACACACACACACACACACATACACACACACACACACACACACACACACACACACACACACACACACCCACACACACACACACACACACACACCCACACACACACACACACACACACACACACACACACACACACACACCATTTCGCGGGACTTGGTCATTTGGACTCAGACGTGGAAATGCTACATACATACGTGTGTGTCATGTACGTATGATGAAATTTCTTATGTTCTGGTAAAAATTGACCGTAAATTGGTGACGTACTTTGCTTTCTTCGTTTTCGTAGCACATAATTCAAAAATTGGACACACAGATACGCCAATGATAGCGATTGACTCGATTCATGGTAACACAGTGATATTATGTAAGGCTGTCTGTCTATTCGTTACGAATAGGCAATAAAAGGATTTTTTTTTTTTTACGTGCATGTTCGCTTAGGTTACTAAAAATTTGAATAAAACAAAGTTCCTACGTGCCCGATATTTATTTTTTTTATTCCTTTGAGTTTCTAATTTGCTATCTACATCTAGGCACTTTTAATTACACTTTGTCAGAAATACTATATTACATGAAATTAGATAACAAAGCCTATTTCAGTAATTTCAGTCTTACTTTACTCTAGACTATTTATCAAATATAATTGTAATAATAGTTTTACATTTACATAACGTGATCAACAACGATGCATTATAGGTTTAATCAAGAATCAAAAATTGAAAATGGCTCCAGCAGCCGAAACGTTGCCTATTCGAATAAAGTAATATGTATTTTATGTAAAAAGGCCTTTTTAATTATTCCTTAAGTTTTAAAAATCACCAAACCTGAAGGAGATGGTTAGAGCACCATATTTCAAAATATCGTATACCAATTTCGTGTCAATTTTCTGTTGTTTTTTTTTTTGCTGTTTTTTATCGTAAAATCAGTAGTAGCTTAATCGTATGGAAATAAGTTTTATGTTCCATGATAATGACCTCTTTGATGTCCGAAGTAATGAAGTTCTTGTTATGTCAAATTTTGAACACCACTCATCGATTGGTCGATAACCTTTATATACTGATCTTAAAATACGATTTTTTGTACCATATTTTTAATCCAGTTCGCTAACTTCAAAAAGTTTAATGAAGAGTAATCTAACGAAATCGCTGGAAATAATTAATATAACGAACGTACTGAAAAAAGACTATTACTTGAGAAAAATAAAGCAAATCATTATCTCATTTTTTACTATATTCCGCAGCGTGCCCTATTAATCCTGAGTTCTTTGTAGCAACAAGGGTTTAATAAAGACCAGATGGAGAAGAGATGAGAAGAAAATACGGAGGCCGCTCATAGACTCTGTACACAAACTAGTATTTACCCCATGCTAACAAGAGATAGCCGCAAAGAGATAGTTCCTCCAGACCTGAATTCAGGAACGTTTGACCATACGTCGGCTATGATTAGGGGTGGGTTTTTGTGCCCCAGAGAGACCCGATAATTAACCCAACGGCCAGGTAGCCGGCACCTACAATAAGTTTCCTGCCCTTTATGCCGGCTCAACGTTTCGTGGTTCCGACAGCGCTATCTTAACAATAGCAGCTACTCAGTCTTACACCGGGGGAGTATTGTACGCTGGCGTAACATCATCACCTTCCGCTGTCGAGAGGGACTTGCCTTAAGGTTATCCTATTACCCACCTGATCGACCATTAATGTTAGGCCAAGTGCGTCTCCCAAAGAGCAAATCGTTAACACCTCTACCGAAATCAATACCTATAGAAATTCATTTGATAACTGTTCCTCCCAGTAAAGGATTAATCGGTTCAACTTCAAATGTCTTCAAAAGATACTGTAACATTAAACAAATAGAATAGTTCTAAACCTCTTGTTGGAACGAACTAACAGCTAGGACAAACTTTCATAGTACAAGTTAGTGACCACGATGTTCAAGTACCATCTACGCTGGCCCAGAAGGTTCGAGGCTGGTCTTCTTGAGACTAACTATAAGGAGCAATAGACTGGAGAGTTAGTCTTGTTCTGCGGCTCAAGTCATATGGTTACTACTGTGTTACAAAATGATAACTTTTTTAAAAAATGATAACCTGTTTAAATATTTGAGTTTCCATAATTTTTGTGGCATTGAAAATTTTTATTTTCGTTCAATAAAAATTGTTCAACCCACATGAGGGTTTTTCATAAGATAACATACCAGGTGTGTAAATATGAAACCGGAATTCGCCAATGATAGGAGTTAGCAGTCAATATAATCTTCTAACTAATCCGTCAGTGGTGTTATCTGCTTTTCCCTACATGTAATAAAGAGATTCAATTGATACCAACATCAGTTTCATTCTATAACCGTGTTTTTAGTGGCGTTGAACATGTCGACTTCTGTGCCAACAAATCAAGATTAGCGGACAGCATTGATTTTCCGTTTCCTTCTGAAAAAAATTGGAGCATTATCACATAGGATGCTTGCTGAAGCTTACGGGGAGCATGCCCTAGGCAAATCTCAATGTTTCGATTGGTTCAAAAAATTTAAAGATGGATTTCGATAAAAGAAACAAAGACCGTGGAAACACACAAAAAAAAACTTTGAAAACGCTGATTCGGAAGCGTTTGTTGGACAATTATTACATGTGACACCATCTCCATTTGTTTGAAAGGCATGGAAAAGATCCAGAAGGTCGGAAAATGGGTACCTTACCAACTAAATGACAGGCAGCAGGAAGCTTGAAAAACCTCATGGCAAATGCTGCTCGCCAGGTACAGACAAATTTTACTTCGAGAATCCTAAGCGTAAAAAATCCTGGGTAACTCCTGGTGAACCATCGGCATCTCTTGGGGAGGAAGAAAATGCTCTGTGTCTGGTGTGATCAGATGGGTGTTACCTACTATGAGCTGCTGAAACCTGGGGAAACTGTTAATACGGAACGCTACCTACAACAGATGATAAATGTGTATAAAGATTTGCGCCAAAAAGTCCCAAATATCAAGAAAGGACACACAAAGTGATCTTGCTCCATGACAATGCCCCATCACATTCGGCTAAATGGACCCAGGAAACGATCCAAGTGTTTGGTTAGTAAATTTTTCCGCATGCGGCTTATTCACCAGATTTGGCCCCATCCGATTACCACCTATTTGCATCGATGGGACACGCACTAGCTGAGCAGCGCTTCACTTCTTATGAAAATGTACGAAATTGGTTAAGTGATTGGTTTGACTCAGAAGAGGAAGCATTATTTTGGCGGGGAATCCACAAATTGCCTGAATGATGGAAAAAATGCATAGATAGCGAAGGACAGTACTTCGAATAAAAAAGTATGTATCATTTTTACACAATCAACTCTTATTTGCTATTTGAAAAATTCCGGTTTCATATTTACACACCTGGTATTATTGTGAATTTTGTATAAGAATCAAAAACAGAATTATGAGAATAAGAATAACAAAAGAGAAAAGTAAAATCAATAATCATATAAATTGTATGAGTAATATGTAATAAGGAAATATAAATTTAATGATGTTGATAATGAATTTGAAATAATAATATTTCTGAAATGTAAAGAGATACAATTTTATTTGAATCAAAAGAATATAATAGAAAAAATACAATGTGTAAGTGTAATTTGACAATATTAAATTACGTGTGGTGTGGTGGTCAGAAGTTTTCTGACACAGTTTACAACTATTGTTGTCAGGAAGATTTATTAAAAAAATAATCTTAAAGGTCCACAAACGGAACATAAAAAAAAAAAAAATACTAAATAATGATTTACTTTAAATGTTTTAGAAAATTCAAATGAGTGAATTCAATTCGGGCGTAATAATCGAGATATTGATCGCCCTGAAACCCCTCCCCCCCCCCCCCCCATCTAACCCTATGAATACAATTTAAAAATTTGTGAGATCGAAAACCGACGTCGATGACATACTGATATTGCTGGGATGTAAATTTTTTATTTATATTAAATAATCACTATTACATATATTGATAATCACTATTATCCATAGCTGTATTTTCTAATAATTTCTAATAATCTTGAGTAGACTTTAATGTTCTTAAAAAAATAAAATAAAATAAAAAAAACAATACCCTCGATTTACTAGGCACGGACTCCTGTTCTCGACGGTGAGTAGTTCAGGTACAATTATTACCGTCTTACTTTACAAAATGAGCTCAATTACAGTATTTACGTGTAATGGGTAAATAAAAAAAAAACAAGACATCCTGAGAGCAAATATTAATTCACAGGAAAACTGGTAATTAAACCGACAATCTAATGAACTAACGAATAAGAAAACTCTCATTTGACAAAGACCTATAATTTAGCCAGTTGTAAGGCAGATGTGCCCAGAACAATGGTTGCTGTTAGAACCTATCATTGAGCAATGTAAAAGAAATGGCCGAGGACTTTATATGCAGCCCTCAACCTCACATTAATGCGATGCAATAAACATCATTTAATTTTTAAGCATTAGCACCAAGCACAGATTGTCGAAGGCTGACATTCGGGATAATCGGTGCTTACCGTACTTATCTTTTTATGCAGGCTTTTAGATTTAGAGCTTCCTTCATTTTTCGGTTTACGACTGATTGTATGCAGATACAGACAATGACACGATTCTTAACGCTTTCATTCATATTCTCTTGTTTTATGATGTTATGCTGACATCCCTGCAGTGCTCCATGAGACTAAAATTTAACATATCCATTGACATAGCATATCCAAACTTATTTTAACTCAAAGTGATTTATGGAGGATTTTGTACATACTGCTTAGAAAGTTTTCCAACTTCTCAACTAAATGAAACATAAAAAAAAAAAATCATTGAAAGCTAACTATTATTAACAATGTTACACATTACCGAATTAACAGTACCGGGGAGGTGTGTAAAAAAAATATATTCAATGCTCTTGAACTATCGCTCGTCCAATAAGACTGATCTAACACAAAATTTTTTTTTCACGAATAATGTTTTAATTTTCTTGTACTAACTCTGTGCAAGACCGTTTATTATCGATTTGTGTAATATTTTAACAATCGGATAAAGCAGACGACTGAAATGAAAGGGGGGGAAAAGAAGAAACTGAAATTAGCTCTTCTGAAAAATCGCATTAACTTAACAGCATACTATGCGAATAACTCGCAGGGTTATAAGCTAATATTTAATAAGCAAGAATAGAAAAAAAAATTGTATATTGAAAATAAAAATAATGAAATCTGACACACTGGAGGGCATTTAGTATTATAATGTAATTTTAGTTTAATTAATGTACGAAATTGTATTGATAAGTATGCTGTGTGTTGTAGCAACCCAATGTAATTGGGCAGCATTGTTTTGTTTTGTTTTAAAAAATAAAGCATTTCTCTCTCTCTAAGGATCCATTTCCACGAAGAACTTAAAGTATAAACAATTAGAAAAAATATGGAAATACAAAATTATATAAAAAATATAGATACACGCATCCATACCTATTCAATAAATATTTTATCATTTTTTTTTTTCAAGTTTGCAACCCTGTAGAAAAAATAATTTAATGTTTTAACATAAGTGTATTTTCACAGCCCGGATTAGATTACACAATTCGGAGTAATAAAATCCCGAATGCAGAATGCAGCATGAGTCTATTATTTTACTACTGAAATTTTAAGAGACCAATCAACACAATCAGTTCTACAAATAACAGTTGTCCTACACGAAAATTTAGCAAATTTCTTCCTCAAAAGAATCCGTTACAAGAATTCTAATAGGATATTAAACTAAAAACCCACTGGACGGCCAAAATATTTTTTCTAAGCGACGGCTGGGATGCGGAACCGGTAGATCTAAGCGGGAAGGAGCGTGGCAGGGCGGTGCCTCAGAGGTGTGCAACAGATGCCTCCTGCGAGTCGAATTAGTGCGACACGCACCGTGGGCTGGGCTTTTTGTAAGAGAAGCAGGCATTGGGATCGTATTGGCTACTAATAGCTGACCTGCCCTCTACAAAGGGCACCGCGATTAGACCCACCCAGTCACAGCTCAGCCAAATCCCCGGTCCTTTCTCAAAGTTGGAAGAATCGGGAGGTACTGTTCTTCATGACCGGCTGACCGCAGATGGTCAAAGAGGTTACCTTTAACCTCTTTTCACAACTTCCGCACCAACTACCTTTAGAAATGACGTTAGAATGGTCAAACATTGGTCCCGAAAACTGCCAATTAGAAGAAAAGTATAAATAAATACAAAATCGACAAGAATTGATAGCGAGACTACAGGAAAGAAACAATTAATTCGAAAACGCGTTGGCATTCATTTCTATGTCTATCTAAAAATAAAAGTAAAAGTATTCTTAACCTAAAACATAGCAGACGAAATACGATGTCCTTACGTTATCCTCTCAAATAAGATTTTTTAGGCAAAAAAACGTAGCTTGCAGAAAGCAACAAATGAGTGCTCGTGATTCTGCATACATCTAAAGATATTTGTTATTTTTTCTAAAGATATATTAATTTTTCATTAAAGAAAAATGTGAACCCAAATTTTACGTTATAATTCTAAAAAATAAATAATACCCCCCGTATGTGGACTGGAGATCATATGGTTATCGATAGTGTGAATGCTCACATTTTAATTTGAGAATATTTTGCCGGATCGATATATAGCAGAAGCAGTATAAAAATGTGTCTGTGTACTATTTTTCGTGGGCTAGGTGGAAATATCAATTATTGGTTAAATAGGATTCTAGTTATTTTATAGTAATAATAAAAAAGTACTCTAACCAATAACTTTATACAGTGAAAACGATTTAATAAATTTGTTTGGTACTCTTAGGAAATAAATTATGAATCTTCCATGACCGATTCGATCGAACCAGCGCCGCATTCAACTTCACTTCAACATTCTTAGCCTACAAAGTACATAATATTTAGAAAGGTGTTTTATTTTATCTGTAAGAAACAAAGGATAACCAAATTGAAATAGGAATTACGAAATACATAATTGTTTGTGATAACTGCTTAAGTTAACTTAAAATTAGTTACGTGACAAAGTTACAAGGATAATGGCAGGAATTGTAATTCATTAAGCTCATACTTGTGAGCTGTGATAAGCTCAAGTTCTAAATCCTGCTAAGGAGTGCTGAGCCGAGGAAAGGCTGACTTTTCCTGATAGATAATCCTCTGAACTTCCAACGGGAGCTTATAAAGCACCGACGAGGGGGATGAGAAAATTATTATTTTCTTATTTTTCTCCCGAAAGCGGAGACACGGATTTAACTAAGACTCAGAAGGTTGTGACGAAGGATGACGGGAGGTAAGAAACCCCGTATGCCGCGGATCAACAACATTTCCTTAACAGATAAGCTAAGCAGATACCAGCTAAGTTAGGAACTTTGTAGAGCTTCACTCATCACTTGGCTAACTTTCGACTCTTCTTCCCACTCAATACAGAATATTCGCCAACAAGAGAGGGGGACATAACTTACCCGGATTGAAAACTTCCCTTTAATGGCATACTGAAAAAATCTTAACTTGACAAAGTGACTGAGATTTCTCTTGAACGTTGCCCGAATATAAATGACTTGTCCGATGGCAGTAGAAGTTTTATTTTTATTTCTTTTCGATGGAATTTAGAAAAGAAAATACTTTCCAGGATATAGAAGCCACGGTGAATCCAAATATTTTTTTCAAGGGTGGCTGTGGCGGGAAAGGAAAGTTACCAATACCGCAAAGGAACGAAAAAGTTACCATTGAAAACGTCTTCCGTTATAGGCTGCTTTCTGTAACTTTGATTTTTTTATTTGCAGAGTACCGCAATCTCATTCCATGAAGTAAATATCTGCTAATAAATTATAATGGATATTCATTGAAAACAAGACGTGTAATATCAGAGGAAAAGCAAAGTATATACTGCTATATAGCTGTTTTAAAAAATTATTTACGCAGAACAATGAATCAGAAGTTTCAGTCTATCAATGTCTAAAATTCCTGGTTATCATCATCCTAGAGAATTTGTATGAATACAGTGGAATACTTTACAACTCTAAAAAAATAAATAATTATTTTATACATCTTTGGATATCTCTTTTGTTCACAAATCAGAGTAACTGACATAAGCCGGGGAAGAGGTTTTGCTGAGTTCTATCCCTCATGCTTGTCATGTTAATTTTAGATTAGCATACAATCCAAATCAAACACGCTGATTATCCTGAATGTCCGTTGACTTGAGGAAATTCAACTGCGATAGAAAATAAATAGTAAACATGGATGAAAAGAAAAAACTTATATGTTAAATAGCGATGCGGTCTTAGTGGTTCTTTGGTCAATGAGAGCCGTCCTAACTCTTTGATCCCCGACTAATTAGCAAGTAGAATGGTTTTGTGCTGGCAGCACTGCATGTTATATTGCAGTTGTGTGTTTATTAGTCAAGTAAAATAATTATTTTTGCCAACTATTGGCAAATAGTAGTTGTAGCATTTGATAATTTGTTTTTAATTTTTGTAGGCTAGGCATGTTTTTTTCTTATTAAATTCCTTTGTATAATCGTTTTGTTTACATTACGTTAAGTATTTAGTTCTCTAAGTTTTTGGTTCAGTAAATATTATTTTTATTAGTTATTTGCCACTTGCACCTTCAGCTACATTGATTTACCTTACCTTTTTTATTTTAATAAAGCTTCATTGATTATTTTTCTACCTAGTTATTCAGATTACTAAAGGATATTTTATCTTTCCTTCTATTTTTGTGTTATTTCTGAAATGAACCTACCAGAACTCACACGATTAACAACAATTTTAATCTAACATGCGGTAAAGTGAATTTTCCTTAATCTTGTAAACGCCTACGATGGAGAATATAATAACAAATCATATGTCCCGTAACAAGACGGAACAGCAAGCTATTTGTGGGTTGGGAAGGAGTGGCTGATATTGTCACAAAACCAGCCGTTCCCCTTTGAGCACTCCTAAGCCACACATGAATGAGCAGACCGGATACACTGAAAAGACCAAGTGACAAATCTGCGCTCGGAACCTGTTGGAAGCAAGGGATTAGAGGCCCACTAAAGAGGAATTATAGACGAATGGCTCCGAGCGGTAATAAAGCGTAAACTATCTGCCAAATCCACGTCGCCCAATTGTGAGAGCTAATCTGGGAGAAAGGGGTATGGCACCCTTGCGAGAGGATCTAATGCGCTTAGCTGACAGTGGTCCCACCCCCGCCACTCCATCACTGCAGGCCGATAGCGAGCACCCCCTCAGGAAATAACCCTAATATTTTGTAAAGGGTTCGGCATTAGCAGGCTAATAAACAAACCATGTTCCCTAATGGACTTTTTATAGTCGCAACGGAGGGCCTTAGTATGTGTGACCCTCTCACTTAGCCAACTTGAAGGCGTGTTTATCTCGTCCTTTACCGATAAGGTGTTCGGTCTTTAAAGTTTTATTCTGTTACGATTCATTAGGCCTACAGTGATGTTCTATTTGTTTGTTGCCTACTTGAAACTTTAATGGTACCAGCCCTTATTAGAAATAATAAAAAACGACGTGTTTTATTTCATTAGCACGAAACTGCATCATGTCATGAAAAATATTTATATATACGGTGATTATATCTGGTGATTATACGGTTATATCTTATACGTAAATAAATATGTATTATATATAAATAGTAATTATATATTATATTATATGCATTGTAACTTTAAATAAAAAAAAACATATGGTTTAAAATAATTCTAGACCTTTTTTTGGAACCAAAAGTCATAGCACATGTTTGTGACTAAGATATTCGAGTACCATCTACGCTGGCCAAGGAGGTTCTAGACTGTTCTTTTTGATTTTTTTTTTTTTGGGACTTCAAGGCTTCCACTGAAGCCCTATACTGCCCATACTAACACCCATGGCACTGGGTAATACTTCTCCTACGAAAGAAAAGCACCACCCAGGGCGGGACTCGAACCCGCAGCTCCGGCAAGGGAGTACGGCGCTTTACCGCACAGCCACACCGGGCCCCGACTGTTCTCCTTACGACTATTTATAAGGAGCGATGGACTGGAGAGTTAGCCTTGTTCTGAAGCGCAAGTCATATGATTATTCCAGTGTTACGAATGGATAATTTTTGTAACCTGTCCAATTATTTGGGTTATCATAATTTATGTGGCATTTGAAATTGTTATTTTTCTCTGAATAAAAATTGTTTACTCACATAAGTGTTACAGTATTATATTTATATTTAAATAATTTATTTTTTGAAGAGAAAAGATTGGGCTCCCCAGGGACAACAAGGTGGTTACCCACAAAAAGAGAGTAAATTAATATAAAATAATTTAAAAACATTTACGATCGTCAAGAGATGCCAAAAATTGTCCACCTCCAGTTAATACTCACAAAACTTGCGAGATCGAGGGAGAGGTATCTGTGAAGAGGAAGGATTGGCTCCGCTTGGAGGCGAGCTCTGTGGTGCAGTGGTTAGCATACCGCGCATGTCACGCGGAAGACCCGGGTTCGACTCCCGGCGGAGCCCAATCTTTTCTCTTCAAAAAATAAATTATTAAAAATAATTTAAAACAAGGTGGTTACCCACAAAAATAGATTAAGTTAATATAATATTATATTTAATAAATATATAAACACATCCGTATCCAAAAGGTAAACAACACCATGATCATTTTTGGGTTCGGGAGGAAGCTGTCCCCCTAGAAATTTTGAGAACCAAAAACTAGAAATTAAATAAATTAATAGAAATTAAATTAAAGAAATTAAACAATTCGTATCCATTTACTATATTCTTTAAGCATTTTATAAACAAATATTTTAGCATTTAAATGCCCATATGTATTATTTGAAAAAATCAATAAAGCCATAAAAGGTCAAACCACCTCGACCCCTTTCATAATGGCATAAGAATATTTTATCCCCCCTTGAAAAAATTGATAAAGTAATAATTTAAAAACATCACTTACAACTTCCTATTTACTAATACAATTAATATTATTAAATATTTACCCCCCCCCCCCTCACAATGAGGTTTCCTTCTTCCGAACACAAAAAATAACTATTACATCTACTCAATTACATCTGAGCAATCAAAACAGAACATTAACAAACTAGTAATTCTTACAAAGAATAACAAAGAAGTAATTCTTGATATTTATTAAGAAAATATCATTAAAAATTATCTTACTTATCTCTTTGATGATCGTTAAAATCTAATCAAAAACATCTGTTTTAAAGGTATAACAGCACCAAATACTTTTAAATCAAAATGCAAAAAATTACTATCAGATAAATATTACATTAAATGAATCTTAACATACTTACAATTACGATATTCTTATACTTCTCAGTTGAAACTAATTTCTTTGATTTGATTTGTAACAATATTATTTTTTGAAAAAATTTCTGTAGTCATCTGTAGTGTTGTGGTTAGCATGGCAACGTACAATACAATATGCCCCGTGGTGGCCCTAGGATTTTTTAAAGGGAGTAAAAAATCCTTAGCTATGCCGTGCTTCGGATAGAACCTGGAGGTCCCGAGCCTGTACGATGTCAGGTAATCGTTAACCATCCTTATCCTAATTAAACCTATATAGGCAAAATCCAGGACTCAGCTAATCGTCTGATTAACAACAACAATAAAACTTCAGAGGATGGAAAAACAAATAAGCGATAAATTTTTAATTTGCTTAATAAGAAATAAATACTTATAGCTGGAATTAATAAAATAAAAATATTTCTAAATAATATTTGTAGATTAGAATTAATGCGAGGCTACACTAAACATTAATCTTCGGACGAAACTAAGATATAATAAAGCATTGAAACATTTTCCTTTGGAGCCAACAAACGAATCATATGTTTTTTTACTAGAAAAAAATAAATGGTAGCGGCCACTCAACAATAGAGCAGAGATGCTTTCTATAAATCCTCCATTGTTGAGGCAGGGATGATAATAATTTGCCAAGCCACCCCCTTCTTGCCCGGACCATTTGTCAGGGAGGAAGCGCAGAGGGTAGGTTTTAATTTGCTAGTGTTCCGGGTCTCCAAAAAACCGCCATAGGAAGCCGAACCATATGCCAAAAGGGAACCATCTGCTGTCCGACAGTTGGCCTCTGGGTTTCGGCCCAATTTTCGTCCTCCTAATTGGCCCTCAGATTACAATATCACCTTCCAACCTCCTTTATTACCTATTTTCCTCCTGTCCGCTCCTTCTCTATCTTATACCTCCTTATAGATCCCCGAAGAGAAAAAACGTTCAATTACCGCTTCCCACATCTGCCAGATATGGAGACTATGATAGGGGTATCTCATCACTTCGTAAAAAAATGTATAGTCTTAGAAAATGGAGGAACAATTTTTTTATACCTCTCTCGGGATATACATATGAAAAGGCCCAACGAAACAGTACATAGTTATTAGGATGGTTTTTAACGCCGCAGTGATTTAAATGTCAGCAAGTTGTTAAGGCACTTTCATGGAAGATGAAAGAAAATGGTAATTCTCCAGGAACTCGGCGTTTATAATCTGAATATAAAAAAAAGTAAAAGAATGGACAAAAAAAGAAAATGGTGACTCAAAAAATCACAAAATGAAAGATTGTATTCTTATAAACCAGAAATATTGTTGTTATGAATAAAGCAACAAAACGACTGCATACCAATTAATTTGTATTTTAGGTAAGCCAAAAATAATATTTAGTCCCATGACCAAACTTTAACTCAGGAATTTCGAACACAAAAACTTATAATAGAAAGTAATGAGTAAGAATTACATGTTCAGAGGCTAAAAGTATACTATTATTGAGAGTATTTATTGGAAATTATAGGGAGTTTCTGATGTACAAATGAACTGCTACTGTTTGCCTTGAGTATGGTAAAGTATTCAATGTTCTCGTACCAAACCAAATAATAATGTTTTTTTAGACAAACAAAATTTGAGAGCTAGAAGTATTCATACTCTTTTCGCTTAAAGCCGTCCAGTAAACGTTAGGTGTAAGCAGCGACTTCTAAAGTTTAGAGCGATGTCCTAAAAACTACTCTAAATAAATATATAAAATTTATTAAAAATAATCTAAAATATGATCGATGGGAAATGTACGAACAAATAATTATGGCTGAAGAAAGTATTTGGAGCCCTTTTAGTTATGTACCAGTCAACCGAACAGATTAAATCTTTTTTTCATTTTTTTCTTTGGGGGGGGGGGTTTCGTTTCATCCCCTTTCCCATTTAGCTCCAGATAACGAACTCGGGACTTAAATGAAGATTAGGTTTCATTTGCAATCCTTTAGGGATTCGTTATGTGTGGATTAGTTTAAAACAAAAGACTTATTTCATCCGAAATTATCTGTTAATTAAAAATATACTCGACATCAATACGTTGGTTTGAAATTGTTCTACGGACTCTAATCTTAAATTAAAAAAAATTTTTGTAAATCTTAATCAAAATTAATTTTATTAATGAAATTTATTATTTCTGGCGTTATTTCTAAATATGGCATTTGTTTAATATGTGATATTCGATGAGGATTATTAATAGATTCAAAATTATATAAATTTGATTTTATACATATTACAGATATATACTCATAGAATATATTCTTAAGTACTTTCACAGATATAACCTGGATTAATAAAATTGACAGGGGGGTAAGTGAAGTTATTACTTGTTCCATAATAACAAAGAAGGGTCATCTATAAGGAGAGTCTCAAGCATTTCAGTTAAAACCTTTTCAAACCGACAGGCAGTGTGGCCGAATTCTAAACTAGTAGCGCAGACTTAAAACTGAAAAAAATATCATTTTTTAAAATTCGATTAATATTGCAACGTTCAGGTTATAAATAGAGAATACAGAATATGAATGATCAGCCTTTTAAAAGCTATTAGTTCTTCCACGCGAATACATCGCTCAGATGTAAACCTTCTAGTTAAGTTTTGATCTGTCACCTTTAAATGCCTATACTTTTAATTTATAAAAACATTTATATTGCAATTTTTTACCGAAAATATCTTTAAAACTTTAAAAAACAATTTAACTTTTTTGAAATTTACCCATTAAAGTTGGCCAAGGGGTCTATATTTCAATTAAGCCTTTTTATGATAACTTCTGTTAGTATTTTTATCACGTCTGAAATGAATCAAAAAGCTTATGCAATTTTTTCATAACTTCTCTACAAACAAGCGCCACATAAGCGAAAGTATTCGTTCTCTACGAAAAAAAATCTTTTTGGACCGGCCGTAGGATCCTGTAATGGAATTATGTAACAACGTGTATACATAACTATTTGGTACAAGAAAATTTTCATACTCAAAGCGTAAATTTGAAAATCAGATAATCCAATTATTTCTAATAAATATTTTGTACATTTTGAGGAAAAATAAAGTTTTAAACAAAGATAAAAATAAAAATAAACGAGTATTTAAATATTTAAATGTTACATATTGCTTTAAATGACTAGGATGTTTCAGAAATAAGAGTAAATCGCTTCAATGCTCAAACATTAAGATATAAGTGTTCCTTTATAAGAATAGAATATCGAATGAAATGCGCACCCTTTTAAAATGCATTTATTTAAAAGGCTAATTGTCCAATTTTATATTTTTTAAATGAGTATCCTTTTATTATTGATTCTAGAAAATAAAGGATCTACGGTAAGAACAGAATGAAATCACCGAGCCAACGGTAGTAAAAATAAAATCCCCTATTAGCAAAACTAATTAAACCAGGTGAACGGCAGTGGATGTTGGATGGAATTACAGATGCAACAAATTTAAAGTGAGTAACCTGTCTGGATCACAATGCATTTAATGTCTCTTGGATTTATGAATTTCACATCATTTTTTAGGTTTCGAGAATAATGTTGATTTTATGAGTTGAATATCATCTGGCATTCAGTCAACGGAGCTTTAGAAATTGATTTATTTATAAATATATATTTTATTAAGGACTATAACCTAAATTAATCTATGAGTCTTTCAGGTGACAGAATGGAAAGCACTTTAAATAAAATTTCTTTTAATAGGTAAATTCAGACCTTTTTATTTTTTAATATTATAACAGAAATATTAAAACATCACAGTTTACTAAAATATACATAATAAGTCAGAAGGTAGGAATTTTTCAAGAAGAAATATTAATTAAAGTGCTATTCTGCAAAATGTTGAAATTCTAGTCATTCTGTCAACTGAGAGGGCTCATATCTCAAGTAGGTAGCGAATTCATGTAAGTGTACCAGGCATTATAATAAATAAAATATTGATAAGAATTGATTTTATAATGGATAATTTTTTTTTTTTTTTTTTTTTTTTTTTTTTTTTTAACATGATTCTCAATCGAACGATTCAGTTATATTTTTTATATTCATTTAAAAATATTTAAATCAGCTTTTTCTTGGAACAATCATCATCATCGGTTTCTGGAAAGGCATTAGAGATTAAAATTCGAAAACTATGTTTTAGTTTTCTACGAGCCGTAAATACCCTTTCTATCGATTTCCATTCACGATATACTCCTTTACAAAAAAGGTAAAAAAAACTATTGATGAAATTAGCATTTTTTTGCTCTCCAAAACAGAAATAATAATGAATCGAAAATTTGTGAAGACTCGAGTTCTGCAGTAAGGGTAATAATACTCTGTATTTGTACCTTATGTAGAAAAACAAAAAACAAAAAAATAAAATAAGCAAATAAATGGGGATAAAACTATTTTCTGGTTTCTACCCCAAGTTTGTTGGTAAGTTGTGTTTTCATTGGATGTGCAATATTTACATCTTTTATAATCAATCATAAGTATAGATGGGATTTTCAAGTATTTACATATTTTCTCCTGAGGGCAAGAAATGCACGTATATGCATTCTAAATGGTTTTCACCATGATTTAAATCATTTTGAACCATTTTTATTTTCCATATTTTTCCATATTTTGTGGTTTTTAAATATTTTTACATATAAGTATTTCGATTAATACATATTATGTCCATATTTTACAAGTTTTAGGAAAAGAACAATAATTTACTTTCAAATCATTATTAGTTATTTACTTATTTACGTATATTCAATCAATACCTAGAATAAATAAAGTGTAGAGCAGAGAATGAACGTAGGGATTAAAAAATGTCTTGGAAAATCAAAAGCACAAAGCAATATCGACAGTTCTAAGAAAATTTGATTCCCCTCTTTTCTTACATAAATGCCTCATCCTTGACAATACATACTTATATTGCTTCAGTTGCTTTACAAGTTCATACCTAGTTTGTAAAATGCCAGAAATAAAATAAAACAGAAAAGTATAAGTTAGTACGTCGCAGAGCTTGCAGAACTCTTAAAATTTTTTTGCGACATTAAAGATGTCCTGTATTATTTTAGCTGCAGAATTCAAACCCGTCACGTCAGTCGACGTGGAAAAACCTTTCAGCAAATACCAAGCTTTACTTCGACCGAATCGTTATCGATTTTCCCAAGAAAATCCTAGAATGCGTGTTATTTACAACGTTTTTGCTTGTGAAGATAAGGAAGTTTACACAAGTTGTGTTCTTACATTTCAAAAAATTTCGTTTACACCTTTTTTTTTTTTCTCAATATTTGCTCAGTATTTAAAATGTATATTTATTTGTTATGTGAATACTGAACTTGGTTGGTTGGTTTGGTTGTTTGTTTAACGTCCATTTTTATGCTACTAAGGCTAATCGGACGATGCTACAGTGGGAGTCCTAAGTTTTGCCTATCCAGGTATAATTAGGATAGGAATCTTTAACGAGTACCTGACATCGTACAGGCTCGGGACCTCCATTTTACGTCCTATCTGAGGGATGGCATAGCTAAGAATAAGGAATACTGAACTTTTGATATATTTTAATTTTCAGCCCATATTTAGATTTTTTTTTTTTTTTTTTTTCCATATTTTCATATCTTTATTACATATATTTGCAAATATATGCCCAAATTTATGTACACAGTTTGAAATTTTTACAACATAAAATCCTATCCCTGATAATAAGGCTAGTATTTTTTTCCATTTAAGTAAAGGTATATTGTTTCAAATATAACCGAATTTGACAGATTGACGTAATTTTATTATTATTTATTGTTTAATCCTTATATTTAAAAAGTGACATATTGATAATATCACATAAAATATAATCCGAACATTTATTTACACTGAGTCGTAGTACTAATTACAGATATATGAACAAAACTTTTATTTGTTAATTGATCCCAAAAATAAATAAACATACACAAAGTGTACCCTTACGTTTATATTAGTATTGATTAATTAAAAACAAACATCAGAATATAACGCTATCAAAGTAACTTTCGGGCTTAGGTATGCATCGAAAGATGGACGGGTTTCCAATTGAATCAAAACATTATTTTCTTTCGAAGAATGTGCCCAAAAAAGGAAAGGCAATTAATGTCGTGACACTAAGCAAGTAGAAGGACTCTTTTAGAAGAACAATCAATAACAGGGATATTTCGTGAGTTCATTTTCCTGATGCTTGATTGGAAAACAATAACAAAAGTTCGTAGGCTAAATTAATGGACTCACGATTAGGGTCATCAGATTGTCGGGCCGGAGGTATGCACTCTCATCAGTCCTAAGATCGGCGACATAAGTGGGTGTCTTTCCTAGAGAAGAGAGCTGGTAAAACAGAGCGGCAGAAGTCGGAAACTATCGGCAATAAATGTTCCGCAATAAATTACCTCGTTTTATTAAGCCATTAACGAGCGAGGAAGAGAGATAACTGTAAAAAGAGAAATATGACAAAACTAGTAGTTTCTTCTGGCTGTCCTATTATGAAACTTTAGTGGTTGAGGTAAATTACACCTATAAAAGAAAAGCAATGAATGGCTAAAGAGACCTTAATTAAAAATGTTAAGGATCTGATGAAAAATAAATAAATCAATTCATAGATCGGGAGTAAATTGATAGTTATCACGCGAGGAGCATTTCATGGATATGAGTTTGGCACAAGTTCCAGATTTTTAAGAGAAATTCTACCGGAGGACAGAAGAAGCATTCGGGATTTGTCAGTGATGTTCAAAGAGAAAGTAATTTTCTCCGCAAAAATGTTGGTGCTGACGGGTGAATTATATGTGCGAGAAGAATGGCAGGTTCATGGAGTAATTTTGAAAGTGGGCAGCGGGTGGTTGGTTACACACTGTCTCCATTGCAAACAATCGGAGTTGGATGTGTGTGGCGAAAGTAGGAGTTGCGTGATCCTCTCCCGCTGAACATCTCCCCGTCTAAGGAAGAATTACGTCTTTCGGTAAACCCCTTACGCAGAAATTTCATTTCTTCCCAACGTGAAAACCACTCTCAAGCACATCGCCTTCCTTAGACCCGTTTTCATTTTGAAACTTAAGGATCAAATTCAATTTCAAAATTTAAATATCCAACTTTTCGTTACGCAATATGCGAAAGTAACAGGTATAAATCAAGTATTTAGGCAGGAAATCTTCAATGCAAAGCGGTAGTCAACGAACTCATTGATTCCCGACTTTTAATACAGAATGAAGTGGATAATTTGTGGTTCTCTCGAATATTAAAAAATAATTAGACTGAAATAAATACTGATGAAGTTTAATTTTTACACTTTTATACAATATTACAATCAACCACGAAAAAATACAGAAAATATATGAAGAGGAAATTGGAGGGGGGGGGGGAGCGGTCAAAATAAATAAACATAATATGGAAGTGTCATATACTTAATTGTGCAGACGTTTCGACCCGAATTTCAGTTCCTCATCAGGGCTGATGGCGTCTAAATGCTAAATCCCTGATGAGGATCTGAAATTCGAGTTGTTAAAAAACTGTTTTATATACACTTATCAAATCACGACAATTACTATAGTAAATAGGTTGATAAGTTGAAGTTAAGTTGTTTTGTGCGCATCGAACGAGATATTTTATTAAGACAGGGGCTGCAAACTAGTAGTTCACTACTGGTCTGTTGAGCATAATATTATTGTGTTCGCATTTAATTCTATTTTTAGTTTTTATACAATTGTAAATCATAACTAATACACACATTTCTTTAAATCGATTTATATGACTAATGCATTACATCGGTTTTGTCGTTATCTTTAGTCACATTACTATATATCTCCTATCATTCTAGTTAATTTCATAATGTTACCCACTTCTACAGTGTCATAACACTGTCTCGAATCATTAAATAATTTTCTGATTATTTTTTATGGAAAATAAATGCAGATGAACCTGTCATCCATGATTGTCATCCATGATTAATGTAAGCGATTCTGCTATAATATGTCGTCCTGATGTCAATTAAATCAATTAACTCTGTATGATTAAAGAACTAGGGAAATTTATAGGTCCGAGATCGTCGAAAATAATTTGAAAAATATAAAGGATTGTTTGCCTACGACAAAAAAAAAGAACGTCTGCTTTAGTAGATAGAGAATCCAGGCAGCTGTCACATACTCCAAGAAGGTAAATAAACGGTGGCTCCAGACACCTAACGTCAACAAGTCCGGATTGTTGACTTAAGTTTTTTCCACCCTTTGACTGATAACATTTGTTGGAAAGGTCCAGCAAGAATCTCTCTCCACTCTATATACGCCTCAACTGAAATAAAATCGATAAACCTAGAAAAAGTGAGGGAAAACACATTGTCTCAACATCAACAAGGAGTTGCGGTGAAATAACGACTCTATATACTGACTAACCATTGTTCCAAAATAAAATCTGTGGCGGGTCCGGGGAGAGTGCGCCCCCCGCCGCATGAGAGGTCAGGACACCAATCAACTTTTTACATTTCTGAATAAAAATGGCTATCTGTAGTCAGTTTTATTTAAACATTCAAATGCATTTAGACATCAATTTTTTTAAATAAATGGTTTAAAATTTGATTCATACATTCAAAGATTAATGCCTTAAAATAATTTATTAGGTTATAATAGTTATTTTTTATTTATTATTTTTTAAAGAGAGGATTTGTTTGAAAATATCTAAGAGGCCGAAAAGTTGCAATTTAAGGTTTACTAAATATTTTTACCGTGGAGGTAAGGTACGTTTCTGCGTTAGTTTAGAGGAGCTAATCTTTCATAAGATTGAGCACTTGAAATTTGTTCTTCTTTACTTATAGAAACAGTTTAGTGAATATTTTGAAACTGCCATAGTCAGTGAGAAGTAATTGGAGGTATTTAAGACTACGGTGTTTAGTTTAACTTTTAACTTTTACTTCCGGGGCACGGGTATAAATAAACACTGAAGAGGATTACAAGTTGTAACCTGAACCTGAATTAGCTTTCGCATCCTCCGAAAGGTGGCGAGGTAATGAAAAATTCAAACAAGAGCCACTGAATGCAGAAGATAATAATAGCCGAGTTCTCCACTTTCTAGAGATAAAATCAATTGAATAGCAATAAGACGGGGTCAATCACATTTCGCCATAGGACGATTTCTCAGCTTTCACTCTTAGGCGGGCCCTAGGCATTACGTGGCCACCTCCTTCCTCCTTAAAATATTGTGAGGCGAGGGCTCCTTATCATTCAAGACGCACTCGAGGCCCGATCGCTGATTAATACGGCGCTCTTAGAATTCGAATTATGATTGCATAAAGCAGAAGATTACGCGATACGTGTGTAACCTTTTTCATCGAATCGGGACGCTATCACCATGTAGCCAGGTGTAAAACATTGCTCATTAATCTTTCTAATCAACATGAGAGTAACCAATGGCTGGGGGTAAAGATTTATATGGCACTTGACTTGCGTACATAAAAGTAACTCCTCCTATCCAACCTTTTCGCAAGTTCTTCATCACGCTTATTCTTTAGTTAGTTTATTATTATCTTTAGTACGTACGAACAATAGTAGGATACATCACTTGTTTGCACATACCGAAGTCAAATGTATTCAACTATTGGTGATCCCATGATAGAAATTTTGGGTAACCTGGAAGCAAAGTGCGAAGAAAAGGAGTGACTGGCGGAAGATTGGGAAGAAAGCCAAGGTCCGCACCTGGCTTTAAAGCTATTAAAAAAAAAGTTTCCAAAAGCAATCTAAACAACAGTGATTGCAAATATATAGCATAACCATAAATACATCTTTTTAATAACTGAATCAATCATCCACTAGCAGAGGACTGCAGTCCACTGTAGCCCTTTAGTGCTACAATCTTGAGCCGTTTAATAAGTGAATTAGATAACAATATGAAACCAAAACTAGGACTCGAATAAATAGAATACTATCAAAGCAAAAAACTTATATACCTCTTCAAGCTAGGCAAATAATTGAAGAAGTCTGAAACCAGCAATATAGTATATATTTTTTTAAACAGTTAAATAGTAACAGATACATAACTCAGGCTAAATATCAAACCACGTAACTACTATTAATTTTATATATATATATATATATATATATATATATATATATATATATATATAAAGTAAGGTTGAATTGTTATTTTATTTCCACTAGGACCGCTTTTGAGTAATAGTATAGATATAACAACAGACTTTCGTTCCCAACATAAACCAAAGAGAATTATTAGTTTTCAGTAAAATTTCATAATTGTTAGTTATGTTAATAAGGTTCGGTAATTTAACCGACGAATAGTAACATTTCTCAATGATTATGCTATAAAAGCAATAAGAATAGTATCAGATAATAATTTACTTCTTTTTTATTTTATTAGGTTGTTCTACTTCATTGTTATATTTCAATTTTAATCTGTATGGAACAGTTTCGAATGTAAAATTAGAATGTGGTATCTATAGCGTATTTTTTGTACAAATGACACCCAGATTTACTTGAATAAAAACAATTAATTTCATATAATTCAAACTTGAATTATTTATTTATTAACTGTCAATAAGAAAACTAAACTTATTTTTTATTTTTTATTTTTTATAAAAACAAATCGGAGATTAAAGTTATGAGATCCCTACATCAAAACAGTAAAAAAGTAATTTTGCTCTTACCAAAAAGACTATCATTTTGATAAAATCTTTTAAGTTTAATCTTATTGCTTTGACTTTTTTTTTTAATAATTCAATACTGAAAAATCTTCACATGTTACTAAATGTAATTAATAAAACATATATACTTAATTCTTTCCTAATTGGAAAAAAAAATTATGTTCTGTAATGTTCCGTTAGTCCCTGTAGAGGCAAAAAGTTCAAACCCATAATAGGAAATAGTGTTCCAAAACTAACAAATACTATTATTATATTCCTATGTATTGAAAACGAACGTTTTTTCAAGGACTTGGCAATAAAGATATTTTATGATACCTCTGGACCGGGACCGAACCCTATAATAGACTTCGCTATTTTCCACAATATTGCTATCAGCGACGATAAACATAAAAAGAAGATCAAGAGGAAATAATTTAAATGTAAAAAAGAGAATAGTAAAAAAAAAAGATTGGAACTGCTGCTAGGGCTAAGGATTGGCCGAGAGGAAGACCGGTCGTAAAGGTAACCGAGGCCTCGTAAAAATAGTCCAATCTCGTTAGGGATGAGTTATGCCGGGATGGAAGCAGGCCTTCTGATGAATTACAGCTCCCGGCTCCTCCACCGCCAAATATGAAATTAACTTCAACGCCTATCAATTTGATAGCGGCCCATTTCCTCCCCGGCTATTTCCCCTCCAGTAAGGCCCCCTCAGATTGGACGCGTAAGAACCATTTACATCTGCGTACGGGTAATAAGCAACGAACGGCCCAATCACCGGGTATCCGACGCTCGATCCTCCTTACTATTACATGCTCTCAAAGCCTTTGATAATACCTTGGACTTACATACCAGGAAATCTTTTTTTAACTAAGTAAGACTCTAACAAAAAGTTCTTTAAAAAAAAAATGGATCATTCATATGTAAAATATAGGTTAGGTTTGTTACCACCAATCGACTGCCTCTAAATACTAGAGACAACGAACACCCAAGGGGCAACACGGTCGTTTGATCGCTTCGACCAATCTGATAAATAGTAAATTGCTGCTTTTAATGTTGTTCCATTTTATAATCCACCAAAAAATGTAAATTTTTAAGGACTTTCCTTAACTATTTATTTGTTGATCCTCTTTTATGGTACCTATCAATGATATAATTGAATTTAGTTTATTTTTCCTATATTTTAAGGATTAGAGATTCTGCCCATCATCAGAATAAATCTATTTTTCATGTTAAAGTCTAACTTGAACTGCTTGATAGACCTACATCAGACATTCAAAAGACAAAATTATGAATTTTCTTCAAGACTACATCAACCTTAACCAAGTGTACATTATAACAATTGGCAATGGGCGGAATTTAATAAAAGCCATTAAGGTTCTTAGCGACCGTCAGGATGAACAGGACCATTTATTAGAAGCATAATAGACCATTTTATTATATAACCATCATACCATTTATTATATTTTATTTAAAACCATTTATTAGAAGCAATCTATGAAGTCGAAAGCTTTAATTATGACAATCACATTCATTCTTTGTTCAAAGAAACTCTTACCGGATTACCGGAAAGATATCCCTGTGCAGCTCACACAGCCCAACTTGCGGTTAACGAAGTTCTTCGGAAAGATTAAATTGTTGGAAATATTTTGTTGAAAGCCAGAAAAATTTTTAAGTCCTTGCGCACAGCCAACTTCATGTAAACCTGTTATTTAATATCTAATTTTGAATAATATTAAATTGATAAATATTTGAAGAACTAAGGCAATCGTTTTTACGTAAATACGTATATACTCAAACAGACGATATTGAGGATAAAATTAATAAATTGTTAGATACTTGAACATTTGAAACTTGAATATTGTTTATTTTTGTATTCTCAATAGAGCCTAGGAAAGACTGAATAAAAACATTTTAGGGTATTCAGTACTGGATCCAGAAATTTTCTTAGGGGGGGCGCAATTTTTATTTTTTTTATTTTTATGTGCCATGAAGGACCTATTAAAAATGTTAGAGTATAATTACGTGGTAAATTTTTATTAAATGTTTAAATACAATGCATTTTTCATTTAAGGAGTTAAAAAAATTACTAAAGATAGTCCAGTTTATACAGAAAACTATTGGTGTTCTCACCTCCCCCCCCCCCCCCCCCCAGCGCCCATACCCTGGATCCGCCACTAAGGGTATTTCTAATATCAATTATTTTTATTATTTTTTTATTTTAAAAACTGTTTTATATATATGTATCACTGTCTACATTTTGTAAACTACGGCTTACTTCTCCTACTCTTAATTTTGTCTTTATGCATTGTAATGTACTACATAATTTGATCTTTTAATTTTATTTATTTATTGTATGTATACTAAGTCCAGTCAGACCTGTAATTTTAACTTTTACGAAATACAGTATATTAAAAAAAAGATGTTTTTGAGTTAACATACTCGGTGGAAAGTGGCGTTGTATTTATATCAATTTTGGAACTCAATAATTGTGCGAAAAAAGACCTAATTTTTAATGAAATTTTAAACTATTTCCCTTAGGGTGGCGGGATGGCCGAATGGGCAAACGCGTTAGAAAAAAATCTGGTGCGTGCGCGCAACACACAACTTTCACTTACCAACTTACTTAGATAAGAAATTGACGTGTTTTGTTAAATATCATTTCCCAAAGTCACACATTTTTCTACATTCATATCTTATTTTTATTAATCGTTAAAGCCGTTTTTGAGTAAATAAAATAAACACGTGAAAATGGTACAAAATTTATTAAGTAAAGTCCCCCCTTCGGTTGATCAATTTTGATGAAATGTTGGCTATCACATATTTGGCATATACATACATCAAATACCCAGTTTGGTCACAATCGTGAAAGCCGTTTTTGAGTAAATAAAAAAAGCACGTAAAAATGATACAAAATTTATTAAGTAAAGTGCCCCCTGCGGTTGATCAATTTTGATGAAATCTTTACAGACATATCCCGGGCATATAAATAGATCAAATACTAAGTTTAATCAAAATCGTTAGAGCCGTTTTTGAGAAAATCAAAAAAAACACGTGAAAATGTTACAAAATTTATTAAGTAAAGTCCCCCCTCCGGTTAATCAATTTTGATGAAATTTTTACAGTCATATCTCGGGCATATAAATACATCAAATACCCAGTTTGATCAAAATCGTTAAAGCCGATTTAGAGTAAATAAAAAAAAAAACACGTGAAAATGTTACAAAATTTACTAAGTAAAGTCCCCCCTCTGGTTAATCAATTTTGATGAAATTTTTACAGTCATATCTCGGGCATATAAATAGATGAAATACTCAGTTTAATCAAAATCGTTAGAGCAGTTTTTGAGAAAATCGAAAAAAACCTAAAAAGTTATTAAGTAAAGTACCCCCTCCCTTTAAGTAATTTTGATGAAATTTATGCTGTCACATCGCGGGCATATACCTACACTAAATACCCAATTTCAGGATCGCACGGTTTATAGTTTTGGAGCTAGTCTGTTCACATACACACACACACACACACACACACACACACACACACACACACACACACACACACACAGACACACACACACACAGACCATTTCGCGGGACTTGGTCATTTCGACTCAGGGGACCCCAAAACGTGTATTTCCGTTGAAAACCGGAAGTCGAATTTTTTCACGATCGCAATACTTCCACTTACTATATATTTCATATATAGGTAAGTGAAAGTAATAAGTGTATGATTGGGAACCAGAACATAGCAAGCTCAAAAACCGGGAACCAGGGGAAATTTAATAATAATACTCGGTATCAATCCCCTCACCCTCTCCTCTGGCCTGGGAAACCCCGTAAAGCTGAAACAGTGAGGAAGTGGAGGGACAATAAATAATAAGAAAGACTATTTCCCTTACAAAAATATTTTTTAAACCTAATGATTGAAATGTAGGACTTAATAAAATATTTTAAATGTAAATACAAATCAGTTAAAGTGGTCACAAAATAAAAACATTAGCAGGAATAGACTTGTATATAAACTGCCCATAGACTGCACTCTATGGTCCTAACAAAAATAAGAGAGAAACAGCCCCTTTGATCGCATTTTTCTTCTTTTTCAATTAGTCTTTTGTTTTATATTTCTACTTTAGCATTTCTATTTTCAATGTTTTTATTTCTTTGAAACAGCGTAACCTCGGAAGGAGCTCAACAAGGATGAAACAAGTATCTAGCAGGTTTTGTTGTTGAGTGTGAATACGAAAACCATTTTTCGACAACTCAGTCCGTTATTTTCAATCCTGATAAGGTTGGCACTAACGGAGTATTGGATGGTTCATAAAAGGGGGACAATACAAAACTCCTTTTCAAAACGAATCTCGTAAGATATATCGCACCCTTCCTATAGCGAAATGATGTGTCATTAAATTAAATTATTTTCCATGACCATTGGATGTTTTATCAAGATGCCGCTCGTCCTCGATAAAAGCTTCGACAGGAGAATGCAAACACACCCTCCGGAGAGAATCTGTAACTGTTAAGATCTGAGTTATGAAAGAAAAGTCCTAGATTCGGTCACGAGCAAACTAGCACTGGAATAACTGGAATAAAAGACAGTACATCATCTCGGGGATCCGGGTCTCAATGAGGATCGTCGGGAGGACCCTATAATACTTGGGTTCCATTCGACGGTACACCAGAATTTATTGGTAACTGTGATCTAGATAGCTGTGGAAGCTCTGTTATTAAAATTGTACGTCTTCATACTTTCGTATGGGAGGGGGGGGGGGGAGACAGGAGGGAGGATAATGGTTTGAGGAGTTGTTTCGGGGTCGTAAAGTAGTGGCAATGAATCCATTCTAGCTCTGAGACTCCTGATCCCTATCATCTTCCCTCAATGGTATTTTTTTCTAAATCAAAGAAACACAGGGGAAAGTCAAGAAGGGAGATATAAAACCCAAAAAACAAGCAAGATATGTATTCCAAATTCAGTAAAGCATATTCTATTAACACGTACTTATCCCTGCTCCGAAAAAGGCTCAATTTTATTCAAATATTCATTATGAATGCAGGAAGAAAACGCATAAATTTGACTCTTTGCAAAAGCAATTAACGCAGAACTAGTTTCATAATATCTTATAAAACTATCACTCGTCATTAATTTACCATGTTTTAAAATGTTAATATTTTGTAAGTATAATAGGTTTATAAACTTCAAATAAGAAATTAAACTACAAATCTCCCCCCTTTTTTTGTTATTAAATGTGCTATTTTTAATAATGAAAAAATCTATATAATTAAGGATATAGAATAGCAAAAAAAATTCCCTTTTTATTAATTAAAAAAAATGATTAAACTTTTTACGACGAAAATAACCTAAATATAACAATCATCCTAGCTATAAGCAAATAATTAGGGGTCGATTCTTTTTTTTTTTCATTTTGAAAACGTTTTTAGTAAAGTTATTCTATGAATTTTCTCAAAAAATAAAAAACATTTTAATAAATACCCAATAAAGTGTGTCATTTCAAGGGGCCTATACTGAGGCAAATGATGGAAAAAAAATTAGTACTAAACGCATATCATACACTTTCACTTACCAGCCAACTGATAGCAGAAATTTACCTTCTTTGATAAATATTTAAATGCCATATAGCAACTTCACAGAAAATAACTTTTTCTACATATATTTACTTCTATTTGTTTGTCTACATAAGGTACAAATTATTGCATTTATTGCAAAACTTTAAAGTCATCAGTACTTTTCGATCTGTTAGTATTTATTTCTTTTTTAGGGGACCTGAAAAAATAGTAACTTTATCAATGACCGAATTTTTTTTTTAGCACTTTGTAAATACATCGAGAAGGGGAATCGATAGAATGGATATTTACGGTTCATAGGAAATTGAAAATTAATTTTCAAATTGGTTCCAGAAACCGACAACGCTTACTTTTCCACTAAAATCTATTATGGCACAAAGTTCGTAAACTCAAATAAAACTACTAAACTCCTTTAAATAATTTGACCAATGCTTTTCTACGCATTCACTCTTGTTTTTCTACTAATACATTTATAAAGACAAATAAAATACTTTTTATTTTTATCTGTGGTAGTATAGATAGCTATACTACTTGCGCATAGTACAATATTTCTATCAACAAAATAAAAATTTTATTATTTTCTATTTGATTGTTTTGAAAACTTTATTTAGTTACCGTGTAAACAAATGATTTCCATAGCATTTAAAACACGTTGTCAACTCTTACCCTAGCGCAGTAAGCATTACTTATTAACTATGGGCTGTAAGTAAAGGCTTACTGCGTATGCGAAAGAGTTATATATATATATATACAAGTAGACATGAATTTTTCCTTCATACATAAATACATTTCACGCCTTTTTAGACTATTATAGTTCTTTTTGAAGTTTTCAGCTTTCCAAAGATATTGCTTCACTCATTATCGGAAATTAAAATTTCAACCTTCGCGAACCTTTTTTTTTTTTTCATCTGTTCTACCAATGTTTTTCGTACTTTAAGTGTAGCCATTTCTAATTACAAGGCTTAATAAGGGACAGAATATTTTGCCATATAAACAAAACCAAAGGTACTTTATAGAAAGAAATCAGAAAATACCTTATTTTGAACACTTGATGACTTGATTCTCATTAAAGATGACGAGTATAATCATTTAAAAAAAAATTATGAATTAAAGTGCCGCCTGCGTTTATTCATTTTGATGAAATCTTTACTGCCACATCACGGGCATATAAATACATCAAATACCTAATTTCAGGTTCCTATGATTTATCTTTTTTGAGCCAGTCACAACTTTGAGTAGCACAAAGAAACCCAGATCATTTCGCGAAACTTGGTTATTAGGACTAAGGGGAACCCAAAACGTGTACATTTATTGAAAACCAGAAGTAGAAATTTTTTAAAATCGCAATACTGTCCCATACTATATGTTTCATTAACAATTCCTATACTTTATTTAGAAAACCTTTATCCTGTTTTATTACAATCAGAAAAACAAATTGTGGAGAACGCAAAAAGTTGTTGTTAAGCCGGAACTGTACATACATGTAAACATTAAAGGGTGCAGTTGTTATGCTATCGGGGAATGCAGCTTTTAGTTTAAATGTCCCGCAGTTGACAGTAATTACAGACACTAAATTTAGTTTAGCTGAGCCATCAGTTAGTGGGTTCGTTCAATTTCTCGACCATTATTCACTCGGTTACAGTTCTATTTAAAATTCTTCCCTACAATTGTGTTTAGAGTGACTCATGTCCTCAACCCCCCCCCCCCTATACCACCATGTCGCACTTTATTTACATATGGTAGCTCTCCCCCTTCCCTCTAATTTTAACTAACGAATTGCCGGATAATTCGGTTTCGTCGCAAAATGTTAGAATATTTAAATTTCAATATAAATATTTTTTTCGTAGTAGGTATTATTATTATAATTTTCAACAACCCAAAATCGCAAGTAGGCAAGAGGAAGTTTACAACTCAAGATATATCAATTTTAACGTTGGAATCAGAATGGCAAAACCTACAATGAAGAATATAGAATATAGTCACAATATCAATAATGTTCCGTTGGCGAAAGGTGCAAGTAACTATACCATGGTACCAACCGCCACAATTATAGACTATTTCTGATCTAAGACTAATTTTCCTAGACGCTTTTTGTGAGTACGGAGCAAAATTGAGATTTAAGTTGAAACTTCAACGTGATTATCCTAAAAAACACAGTTTCTTTAATTTGTAACCATCTACTTGCTGACGTGCGATATGCAATTAATATTATTTTTCTACTATCTTTACAGGAGACAACTATAGTTTAAAACTAAGGAGGGTTTAAAATAATTTTTATTCACATAAAATTATAAAACAAAAATGCCGATCAAACAATTACAACACGAATTATTAACAAAGTTTCAAAGCAAAAACTACTAGAAGCATAGTAAAATGCTTCGGTGGATTAAAAATGACCTTGATTATCTTTATTTAATTGTAGCTACCCAATCAGCTTTTTACTTATACTTTTAATTCCAGTACCATTTTTTTTAAGGAGCTGTATTATTATTATTTATTTATGTCACGAACTTCTATCTAATTATTTATTATTATTAGTATATAATCAGTTATTATTTTGTAACACTAATGAGGTCCTAAATAATTTTATTAGAAGAAACAACAACGCCAAACTCAACACAAACAAAAACCCCAATTATTAACAAAGTTATAAAAAGTCATATGCTTCGATGTACAAAACCAGACTGATTTATGAAGTAAATAAGAATTAACAGAAACAGAAATTAATTTATCAATCAAGGTATATTTAGTATAGATATTCAAATATTGATGTTTCTATTATGAATTATTCTTCATATTATTAAATAAATCATAAATTTTAATATGGAAACCCCAACATTTTCAGAGAACGTTTTTGTCTTTGTTTCGTTCAAAATGATGAAATCACAAACATATTATTTTTTACTATTGATGTATATTCTGAGATATCGACACAGAATAGCATAATTTATATTTTATTTGACAGTTTTCACTATTTTTTATTTATTCTATTATATTAAACATGATCTTTAAAGTTATTGCATCCGAATAAAGCTTAATAGATTGTTGAATTTTACAGTCACCTTTAAATTAAGACAATGTGATCACCACCTAACTAATACATCTAAGAATAAAAAATCTGGTGCGTGCGCGCAACACACAACTTTCACTTACCAACTTACTTAGATTAGAAATTAATGCGTTTTGTTAATTGCCACTTCTCAAATGAACAGAACGGCTTTAATTATGAACAATGGTCTGTCCTTAAATGCTTACTCCGAATGCGTGGGCTCAACGAGTTTTATGAGATGACTGAATATTTTTCTTTTTTTCTCCTCTTTATGTTTTCTTTATTTTTATCATATCTTATATTTAGCCATTTTCTTATTTTTAGGCGTAATGAGAGACAGTTAATTTCTCCATATAAACAAAAACAAAGGTACTTTATAGGAAACAAACATACAAAAAAGGCCCCAACCCCTCCCCCCAAAAAAAGCCCCCTCAGAACATTTTAATAATGATAAAGCTTACCTAATATTAAATAGCACCTAATTTTCATTATACATGACGAATTTGATAAAAATCGTTAAAGCCGTTTTTGAGATCATCGAAATAAAGGTAAAAATTGGAAAAAAATTATGAAATAAAGTGCCCGCTCCGTTTGACCAATTTTGATGGAATGTTGGCTATCAAATCTTTGGCATATACATACATCAAATACCCAGTTTGATCAAAATCTTTAAAGCCTTTTTTGAGTAAATAAAAAAAACACGTAAAAATTATACAAAATGTATTAAGTAAAGTGCCCGCTCCGGTTGATCAATTTTGATGTAATGTTGGTTATCGCATCTTTGGCATATACATACATCAAATACCGAGTTTGATCAAAATCGTTAAAACCGTTTTTGAGTAAATAAAAAAAAAAAAGTGAAAATGATACAAAATTTACTACTAAGTAAAGTCCCCCCTCCGGTGGATCAATTTTGATGTAATGTTGGCTATCGCATTTTTTATAAATAGATCAAATACTCAGTTTAATCAAAATCGTTAGAGTCGTTTTTGAGAAAATCGAAAAAAACTTAAAAAGTTTATAAAATGAAGTACCCCCTCCCTTTGAGCAATTTTGATGAAATTTTTGCTGTCACATCGCGGGCATATACATACTTTAAATACTCAATTTCAGGTTCGCACGGTTTATAGTTTTTGAGCTAGTCTGTTCACACACACACACACACACACACACACACACACACACACACACACACACACACACACACACCACACACACAGAGACCATTTCGCGGGACTTGGTTAATTGGACTCAGGGGACCCCAAAACGTGTATTTCCGTTGAAAACCGGAAGTCGAAATTTTTCACGATCGCAATACTTCCACTAACTATATATTTCATATAGGTAAGTGAAAGTAAAAAAACAACATAAAACATAGATTATAACAGGTGATTCAACTTAAATGAATTTTAATAGTCCCGAATCCCTGCCTATAATTTAAAGATTAAAAACATTAAACCAGATCAACTATTCAAACAGGGAGGAAATACCATATATCTCATTGTGGTAGGCCTCCAGGTTTTTTATTCTTTTCTCCGCTAATAACTTATCTCAGAGCATAATTCTTCTAGGATGAGTCACTGGGGTTTGGTGGCCCAGTACAGCAGGAGAGCTCTAACCAGTTATTATTAGATTGAGGGTAGCTCAAAGGCTTGGTATAGATCATTCACTAGGTCCGACGAATTGTATCATTTTGATAACTGAATATATGTTCAATAAAAATCTGGTGCGATGCGCACAACACACTACTTTCACCTTTTTTTTTGTTTATTGCCCCTACCTACCCTTAATTGTGGCATACGGGGGAGTAGTCTAGAGGTGTTACCAACCTATTCTAACCAAGGTGGGCAGGTCGAGATTTATTCCGTGGGGCCTCCACGAAATAAAAGTCAACCATCCCAGGGCGGATTCGAACTAAAGCGGGTCGCGCTCAAACACTTACCAACCACTTACTTTCTAACCAACTTCCACTTACCAACCAACGTATTTGGAAAATTATGTAAACGCAATTTGGAAAATTCTCAGAAAATATCTTTAACCCCATTTATTTACTTATCTTTTTGATACACTCAATAAGGTATAGAGTATTATAAATATTGCAAAACTGGAAAGTCTTCTGTAATTTTCGATTCATTATTATTTTTTATTTTTCGAAGATTAAGAAAAAAAACCTAATCTCATCAATACTTTTTTTTTTTTTTACTTTTACTTACCTATATATGAAATATATAGTAAGGGAAAGTATTGCAATCGTGAAAAATGTCGGTTTCCAGTTTTCAAAGGAAATACACGTTTTGGGGTACCCTGAGTCCAAATAACCAAGTCCCACGAAATTGTCTGTGTGTGAACAGACTAGCTCAAAAACTACGAACAGTATGTACATAAAATTAGGTACTTGATGTATGTATTTACTCTCAATGTGACAGCAAATGTAAATTTTGATTAACTGAGACTGAATTTAATACGATACAAATAAAAAACACAGGTACAATTTCTAAACAATTTAAGTTGATTTGTCAGCCAGTTACCCAACACAAGACTTCCCACAATACACCAACAGTATCTTAGTTATATTTTGGTGTTTCTTCTAAATAATTGTTTTTGTTAAATTCATCTATGCTTGGAGTGGTGGGGTCACCTGTGGTTAGCATGACAACCTATAATACTAAAGGTCGCGGGTTCGCGTCCTGCGGTGGCCCTAGGATTTTTTAATGGGAGTAAGCTATTCCGTCTCTGGCATGGTAAAATGGAGGTCCCTAGCCTGTACGATGTCAGGTACTAGTTA
The DNA here is from genome assembly GCA_911387785.2 of Aelia acuminata. Lineage (NCBI taxonomy): Eukaryota > Metazoa > Arthropoda > Insecta > Hemiptera > Pentatomidae > Aelia > Aelia acuminata. Next base: position 103,650,328 of record OU426978.1, on the reverse strand, counting down.
AAGATACCTATCCTAATTATACCTGGATAGGCAAAATTTAGGACTCCCCCTGTAGCATCGTCCGATTAGCCTTAGTAGCATAAATGGACGTTAAACAAACAAACATGCTTGGATTGGCAAATCAAGGATTTTTTACGTCGCGTTTCCTTCTTAAGTCTTGTCTTCGTTTCTGATAAAAACCGAAATCAAAACTATCTTATTAATCTGTTATAATATTTAGTTAGAGTTAAGTGACTATATCAAACAAGAGGGGAGAACAAGGTAGTGTTCATTCATAAACCAAAATATCTTAACTATAAATAAATAAAGTTAAATTTTAATCATGCATGTAAATTATTCGAATGCATCTGTTGCCATACACTAATAAATCACGTATTGAGCTAGAAATATATATTGTAATTATTCAATCGTACTGATTACTAATGAATGTAATATTCCAACATTACTTATTCCGAACTTGATTTTATTATTTAATAATGATTATTTCATTATTTTTTCAACCTTTAAAAACTCTTCTGATACATGAAATCTAAGAGGACTTAAATGCTGGCCGGAATAAAGAGGGAAGGAGCAAGTTGTAGTGGGGTGTGGGAAAAACTGGATGTGACCTAATCAGGGCATCATGTCCATACTCAAACAACTTTTATACTGGATGCAACAGAGTAATTCCAGAAAATTTATTTACAAAAGTTTTAATTAAGACTATTAGAAAAAAAAAGTTTAAATTATTATTAGAAAAATGTTAAGTATTTTTCTGCCAAATCCATGACCAGTGGGCTTAGATTTTTAATTGGGAAAGGTCGAGATTTAACTGATGCTAGTTTATTCAGCTGCCGAGCTCAACTGTCATATTATCATGTAGAGAATATTGAATTTTGTACTTCGACTTAAAGAAATATAATTTAAATAGTTTGATTTAGTAAACATTATTTAATAATATTAATTTCGTCAGAGGTGCTTTACTTTGGACCCGTAAATTCATATTACAAAACCTTGAGACTATATCTGGATGGATCGAGGTACAAGACTAGGCCAAATTAAAAAAAAAAAAAAAAAAAAAAAAAAAATCAGAACCGTCTTTTATTTTAAATATTTGCTTTGCAGAAAAGAGATCTGAGAAGAGAATTCTTAAAAATGTTTGGTAATTTTTTATATTTTTATTGAAATATGTATGGTTCATAGTATTGAACCATCATCACTTTTTTACTTTCTTTAATATTTGCTTATTTATGTATGAAATTGCTAAATTTAGGTTTCATCAAAATTTCACTAACTCTAGCTTTCTAATATATCCTTTCTCATTCGTTTTTGTGTTTTTCGATCAATTTCATGATAGAGAGTTCCAATTATTTATATAAAGGAGTTTTTTACTTTTTTTTTTACGGGGATTTTTCTTTTAAAGCATTTTATACCGCCAGTTCAACAGTATTCCCCAGGTTTTATTAACGGTTACTCTGTTTATTAATATTTTTAGATAGTGATTATCTGCTTCAATAAGCCAATGAAAACATGATATAAAGTGAGGAACTTAAAATAATGAACTAAAGAGTGTTTAAGAGGAGAAAATGTTATTGCAACATGTGGGTTTAAATAAATTTACTAACGTAAAATAATAGTAGAAAAATGGCAACAATTAGAGCTCAAATTAGCACAACGCTACCAGCAGTAACTACAAGTGACAACGCGGTGACTCAAAGTAACATTATGCTTTAATGTTCACGGTAATAAGTCCGTATTCCATCGCCTTTTATATTTAGTCTGAAATAGAACAATCCAGAAAGGTCTAGATCATTCCAACTTGTCATTACTTAATTATTAATTAATGTATAAAGTCTAGAACGCATTTCAATGTAACGGAAATAATCAACTGTTTTTGATTCACGTCACATTATTTTTCAATCAATAATGTAATTATTTTTCAATAAAGTTATTATTTAGATGAAAAAAATATAACTAAAACAAGAATCTTGAAGTGTCTATAATACACTAATATATAATACAAAGAAATTGTACGGACAGACCGTAACAAAGCCCTGTTCCAGAAAGGTTTAGTTGCACTAAATTCGTTTCCGAGAATAAAACTTCATAAAGACCGTATTTAAACTCCAATGTTTATATTTGTAGGCTACCTAAGATATGGCTTTTATAAAAATCATAAATCTTACTTTAGACCGCCAAGGTTTATTTTTTTTTTATTAGAAACAGGCTGCAAAACATAAAATATCCATCCCATTATGCGACTAAAATAAATAAATACAATTCTCCTGGCTAATTTTTTTTCCTCGAACGCTTCGCCTTCCTGCATTGTGATGCACCGCAATGGAAGGGTTGAACGACATGGAAGAAGAGTGGTTGCCGGAACACTCAGAGTCATAAACTGGCCGCATCCCCAATAAGGCACCACCACAATCCCATCCACACTTTTACTGCGCCATAAATTAAGCATTATTCAACCACCAAAGCCTTACCGGGCTTTTCAATTGTCCCTCGCATTCCTTTTAGTGTAACCCTTTCAGCGGAATCGCCCGAAACTTGGCAAGATGTCCCAACGAAGGCAAGATTGCAGTGAGGTAACAACAGGAAATTGTGGGTTAACTTTACGGCTCGAGTTATGTGACTCCTACAACCATATGCGCTGCGTAATGCTGACATTAACTTCAGGGGAAAAACGGATTAACATACTGAAATATATATTTCTCCGATCTCAAAGAGACAAAGGCAATTTTTAAGCCCACACAATAGCATTTTGAATATCAAGTAATCCCTTTCGAATGACATAAATAAATCAATATAATATTCAAGGGGCTTAGTGGCTAGAATAAGAACAAAATAAAGAAAAGTCCTGAAGTCAAATTACTTTCGTTTAGGTACATACTTTAGGATAATGTTTGAAGAACAATAACATTAGTGCTATATTACCCAGTTAAACTAAATTCAATGCGCATTCAGCTAATAAAAAATGTTTTTTCCGTTAAATGGATAAATTATTATTTTATTGTTATTATTAAACGAAAAAAAAAAAATGGTCACTCCTATTTTCGCAATCTGCAAATTAGCAATATACAAATACGTGGTACTCCAACTGGAAAAATAGTCAACTTAACTAAGGTATTAAACTAATGTAGGGGTTCGGTAATAAATTATATTTACAGAGGTATTGATAAATAAATTATTTTATTTAAATTTAAATTTAAATAAATTTGCTGATCATCACATTTGCTGATTGTCGCTTAGCTGCGACTATAAATATGAAGGGAAAAAAAAAGAAAAAAGAAAAAAAAAATTTAAATAAATTAATTTGGAGTGCAGACAGAAGTACTCTGATGAATATATACAAAAGTATCATAAGAAGCTAAATTGAATATGGTACTCCAATATGTGATACTGAAACAAATTAGAATTAAAGATGTTGGATTTCCTATCCAATACAGCTCTAAGAATATGTACAGAAGCTTAACGAACTTCACCAGTTGAAAGTCTGTTGAAACATCATTGAACATGCGGCGAGAGTATCTTTCACTGAAACATATCTCAAAATTGAAAACGTATCTTCAGCACCCTCTAAATCAAAGCTTATATGAAGAGGAGACAGAAAAGCTCGGACTTAGAAATAATAGGAGCAACGCTTTCAAAGAAACGATATGCAACACGCAAACAAGCTGAACATTAAACCGCTACCAAATTTTAAAATTCCAGTGTGGAAGAGAAAGAGACTGATCATAGATACATGAATGAAATAATACTCCAAGGAATGCCCTTTAGTAATTCAAAAGTCGTTTTTACAACTCCTAGAGAAGTAGAGTGGACTTCATTTTGGATTTTAATTTTAATCATTTAAAAAAGTAGGACGAAAACGCCTTTCGACCAAAGGATATTCTAATCATAATAAATGCTAATCTAAAAAATAATTTGGAATTTCACCCATCCTAAGAACAAGATCATCTACTTAGAAGATCAAACCCTCATTTAACATCAAAACCAGGCAGTTATATAGATTAATAACGGCTTTATGCAATAATCAATAATTTTTATAATAACTGATCTCTATAGGTGGATCCGAGGGTCACCACTTATGGGGGGTCAGAAATATTCACATCACATCCGCCCAATTATTGGAACTACTCAGAGCTTGTTGGAGAAATTACAGTTCCCAGACCGAATTAATGGCCACTATGGGCCGTACTTCAGCATTGTCATATCGGAATCCTGCCCACTTCCTCCAAATGCTCTTCAATTGGAGGATTCCAAATCATTAGGTCATTATTTTCCCACTAACTTTATCAATAGATGTAATACAATATCATTTTTTTTTTTTTTTTTTTTGGTTGCCAATATTTGTTTTTTATGTTACAGTAGTTTTTCCAATAACTATCAATTACTATGTCCTCTCATGTGCTCTCATAGTTTCAAGTTTATGCGTATACTTTCACTTATACGAAGAAAGAATAATTAAAATAATATTCATCCAAACATATTTTTTTTCTTGATATCGCTTCAAATGTTTAAAGCTTCTACGGTTCCTAAAATATTGATTTACAAAACTGTTGTTAAAACACGGCAGAATGCTACATTTTCAATTCCTTTGATTTTTTTTTTCTTTCTTAACCCTTTTGAGATATGTGGGAGTGTGTGGTTGACGTCCATGAAGAATGCAATAGAGATTCAATGGAATATTTCAAAACAAAAAGAGTTACTGAGCAAAAATATCTATCACAAAAACTTAACATAATGCCCATCCGAAATTGACGGTGAGACTCCCGCAAAAGGCGTTATTTCATGTCAAGTACTGCTAGAGGACATACACATATATAAACGGCTAAACAAAATTACAATAATATTCTACACAGACTCACTTACAATATAAATCCACTGACAAACAGGTAAAAAGTCTGAAGGACCTCTAGTGGTCACTATAGTAACATTTTGATCCTATAAATAACACTCTCTAAGCAGTTAAAATTTTTGTATTATTGTCAAATTTATGTTTTTTGTTCCTCAAAGTCTTGAAAAATCTGTAAAATAAAGGCATATATCTAGTAAAAAGGCACACAAATTTTTAGTAAAAATATTTCGTAACATCTCTTTTATTTCCCATACAACATAAGGTTTAGAGATTGGCCTGAAATGGTATTGACCAAGAGATGCATTGATATAAAAAACTGAATTCGGAAAAATGAAGCTAGCAATTTGATCATATCAATCGGAAGGGATTAATTAATGCTTCAAAAGCAATTAATCAAATAAGAAGCCAAGAGACAAATTTAATCAAGAGAGATATGTTATATTGATTTAAATGAACAAATAAATGCGAATTTCTGAACTCCTCTAATTCGTTCAATGTCAAAATGAAAAAAATAAAACAATAGAAAAAAAAAAATCGAGTATCTCCATTTACATAAATTACAAAACTCGTATATCTCCTTATGCATGCAGATCGAAAATAGGAGGGTCTCGCGACGAGGGTCGAAAAGTAGTTTTGAAAAAACAGTAACGAGATGAAGGGAGGAAAACTAATAAAAGAAAAAAACAGAACAAGAAAACATTCCTCAAAGTTAGCTGTTTCCCTTTCGTCTCCCCCGGGCCTAAGTCAATAAATACTCAAGTTTGAAAGAAACATGTCTCCAACTCATTCCCGATCGACAACCAACCAACAACTTACTGTATTTACTTACTCTCTTGCTAAAAGAATATTCAAGTTAACGACAAGAAGGAAAGGGATATCTACCATAGAAAATATAAGCATACGTAAGGACTTCTCTCTAGCGATTATTCTAAATCACAATGTTCTATTTTCCTCCATGAGGAATTATTTGTTAATTTCCTTTATTTAGTTCTAATATTAAAATCCTTGATATAAGGTGTGATAAAAGAAAAGAAAAGAAAAAAAAAACATGATAGAATAGTTAACGATTTTTCGGTATGTCTGACAGAGGAAGTGCCAAAATATCTAGACAAAATTAAAATGATATTTAAAATGTAACTGGATTAAAACTACATTCTGTTGTTTTAAAAAATTAACAATCAATGCTTCAGTTCTAAATCAATACTAATACACTATAATAGTGATAAGCAATATATAATTATTATTATTATTAATTCTTGACCTTTCTCAATAGTTTTATTTTAGTACACTCTGTCTCATAATAATAAGGACAAAAATGTTGGAACATATTTTATAATGCTTGTTTACATTTCGGATATCCTCCCACCCCCTCCACTCTCACCATATAAAAGAGTTGAAATTTGTTGGTTTAAGTCCAATTAAGATAGGCCATTTAAGACATTTCGAGTTTTGGGGTAAGAAAAATTGCAAGGGCCGTGCAATTTAATATATAAGACAATTTTTATTTGATTTCAGTCTAATTATAGTACTGAAAACACATTTTCACTGCAATTTACATATCGTCATGGGCGCATCCAGCCGATTGTAAAGAGGGGGGGGGCTGCAGTCCGAAAGGTGCAGCCCCACAGCACTTCATTTGGATCTGCTAATCAGCTTTTTTACCTTTATGTTCCTTTCCCACAACTAAAATTCTGCTTGTTCTGCACATTATTTGTTCTGTAACTTGCTTTCTTACATTAAGGAAAGTCAAATTCTATCTTTAAATGACGAAATATTTTCCAAATGGAGGGGCTGCAGCCCCCACAGCCCCCCCCCCCCTGGATCCACCAATGCATATCGAAAATAGTAAAACCACGGAAAGGATCAGTATTAAAATGCAAAAAGGAACTTGAAAGAAATGGAATATTAAAATTAAAATGCAAGAATAAATGAACCCTAATGTAAACAAGCAAAATGAAATAGATTCTAGCAAAAGAGTATCACCAGATAAATTAGGATGTGTTCATACCATTAGCTATAGGTGGCATAAATTATTTATAAATATTTTGCAGGCATTATTCATTGGTTGTTAATTAAATTTAATAAACTGTAAAACCAGTATTTATAAATGTCCTTCCTTTTAAAAAGAGTACCCGGAAATTAGCTGTTCCTCATTTGACATGGGCTGGTGGTGGCTACACAGGGCCTAATCCTCCAGTGAGTCAGGTCCCCCGGGAGGAGCCCCCCCGAGGACTATGTAAATGGAATGGAGCAGGGAGGGGGGGGAGGAGGTGGAAGCCAGTTTCATTATCTGCTACACATTGTCCTAAAACCTTTCCCTTCCTGTTTTACTTATCAGAATCATCGAGATAGTAGCCTCCTCCTACAACCCCTGCCATTATAATTCGGTCGTAGCCACCAGCTCAGGGTTGGTTTCCCTTGGAGAGCAGGGGTCTTTGAGATTGTGACGTTATAACTTTAGCCTCGCGATTGCTTATAACGAGGGTCGAATCGGGAGAAAGGCATTCTTTTTTTTTCCTATTATTTATGTGAAATTACATTCCATAAACCCGATTCGATTTAAAGCTTAGTTATTTTCTACTTTTTTATTCACACTAGCGAACGGTCCATCTAAGTCGAATTAATTTTCATAGTCTACTTTATAAATCTAACTGATTTTTGTGCCAAATTTATGTAAGGAGACTCTACATAGAGTAATAGAAAAATCATATGTTTAGGGACATATGTTTAGGACATCGCATCATATGGGTTGAAATAATCGTGTTTAAAAACCTACTTGCAGTGAAGCTGGGATAGGTTCTGAAAGACACATGGCTATAGACTTATTTTTGTGTACAAAAAAATTAGTTTCTTCTTGACAGTACCTTTCACTTTAGTGGAGGAAGAGTTTGGCTTGCATTAGCTTTTTCTTTTAACGAAGGAATCTCTTCCATTGGTTATCATATATTTTATTAAATTTAAAATGCAACTCATCACTTTTTATTTTTGGTTACATATCCACACACCTCTTTTTTGCTCTCTTTTGATCAGCGGTGAGATATCATACCTATAACAGTCTTATCTATTATGTCCGCGCACTTGAGGAAGTAAAATATCCAGTTAACATTACACTATGGGTTCAGATATTAAACTTGCCCAATTTTCGTAAAGAAGTATTCGATAATCATCGAGTTTTTTTTTTTTTTTCCAATAAATGGATTGCAGGACGACGGCCAAGCGGTATTTAGAAGACGAATCTGGTAGTGTACTCAACAAGACTGTCCATACCTGTGTAAATAACTGTCTAAGACTGATAAAAGTATTAAGCAGAGCCATTTTAGACCGTTGATTTGAAGTACCCTAGTCATGGTCGGGGAAGAAAAATTCACGCTAAATTGCATATAAGTTTCCTTTCTTACACTTATACGAGCTTGCTGATTTAAAGGAAAAACATTAAGCCGGTATTTTTGATTCAGGAATTGAGTAATAATGATATATCTCATTGATTTTGATCATTGTTCATTATGCTTGTTCTGTTGAACGGGATCCGGTTCAACATCGCTGTGCACAAAGCTCACGACATCCGAACTCCGGACAGTGAAGAGCTGGGACTCCACTTAACCGGTAATGAACGAGGCGGAGAAAGTACGGGTCGAAGGGAAGACTTAGCCACGAGGTCGTGGGTACCGCCGAATTAGATTCCGGCTTGTCTCAGCTGGCTGCCCTAGTACAGTTAGTTACTTTTCAATAAAGGTGGATTTATGGACCTGCCATAATTTAGCATCGCATGCTATATTTCATGCAAGCAGGATTAAAATTAGTTAAATGGGTGTAGTTTTATAACCTCATCCATCCCAATAATAACAAATGACCTTTTGCTCAACCCCATCACTATGAAACAAACGGTCACGGTCCGTATTTATAAACAATCAATTCACACACAATAGCAAAGGTCGATTTAAGAACATATGATTATTTAAGAATGAATTATGAATTATGATTATTTAAGAAGTAAGTATAATTAATAATTTTGAACAAGGCAAAGAATGACATAAATACCTAAAAAAATAAAGATAGTTAAAACTTCTGTTGTAGTAGTAAACTGCAAATATAATAACATTCCGAGGTACATTTAGAGGAGAACACAAATTCTTACACAGGAATATATATATAATATAAAATATATATAAAAGCAATATATATAAAATATAAACAGCAATATATATAAATAAAAAATATAAAATATATACAACATATAAACAAATATTTTTTTTTATTTGTTTGCAGATTAATTTGCAGACTATTAACAATTTGTAGACGAGACCCCTATGACTAAATTAAAACATTCATATCTTTGCTAACCGTGATAAGTGCTAAATTAATTTATATTATTAAAAATGAGATTAAAAAATGATTTTACAAAAGCCCAAAGTTTTAAATCCGGCTTTACTTAAATCCAAGATTACCTTAAGCCATAACCTTACATTGCATGTCACCTACTAACCTTACTGATATATCCCTCGTCAAATGCAAGAACGGTTTAACTGAAAATAAGACGTTTTTAAATTACCTTTCAATCTTCCTCTGCTATATCACGCAAAACTTCGAGAGAAATGATTCCTGAAATATTTTAACAATAGGAGTAGAAGTTTATATAGTTTATGGTTTATTAATAGTTTTGTTCTTGGTTTATTTTTTTTTTATATATATATAGTTCATAAGGAAGAGGAAAAGATTAATTGACATTTCGAATGTCATTAAGCAATTTAAGTACATGTCTTAGATGAAATAAAATTAATAAAACGTTTTTTTTATTCTTCCCCCCCCTCTTTTTTTTTTTGTAATTTGTTTGGACTGCGCGCAGATTCCGACTACTACAACTACAAAAACACTCCAAACTTCCTATTCACTACAAAAGATTAATCTACATGACGATAATAAGACCTATCTGGACTTACGGAGTCGAACTTTGAGGTTCCACCAAACCACCGATTTCCTCCCGCATCCAATCCCTACAATCCAAAATCCTTCGTAAAATCCTGAATGCTCCTTATTTCGTCCCAAATAAAATTATTCATGAAGACCTTAGTATTCCTTATGTCACCGATTTCGCCCGATCCAGATACCAGACTTTTCACAGTAGACTCCCTGCTCATCCTAACCCCCTTGTCTCCAACCTTGCTTCCTCCTCTATCGTAGACAATTCTCCGAGGCGTCTGAAAAGAAGATGGCCTAGAGATCTTCTAAACTAAACAGCAACATTCGAGTGCTACCAGTGGGTAGTTTCTCCCCACGCCTTTTCATGTCAATAATGTACAAATATCAAATTTACTTATTGTATTTTATATTTGTTGTAGATTGTAATTTCAATAAATAAATTATATATATATATATATATATATATATATATATATATATATATAAATTGTTTGAAGGCATTACTATAAAGTGTTTCAATTTCCAACAAGAAGCTAGTTTAGTTTAGTATTATCAATACGTATCAGGAAAAAAAAAAAAAAAAAAGAAGGCAGACAGCAATCATGGCTCAAATACAATACAGTACTGATATTATTAATAAAGTACCGTTATCAATAATTAAAATCTGGATAAAAAGGTAATGTCAACCCAATATTTTAAGTTAAAGTCCTTTATTTTAATACCCAAGAATTATTTCGTAGTTACCAAAGCTTTAACAAGACAATAATCTATCTAATTAAAATATTGGGCATGCAAAAAAGTAGAAGTAAGGCCACCACATGCGATACTTTAATGAAAAATTAAGTTACTTGCAAAAACAAAGAGTAGGACGAGAATATATTATGTTAAAAATAAAGAGAGAAAAGGATAAGAAAGCAGGCAGTGGACGGAGGTGGTTATTAGGCCCCATTGTCTCGGGAATAAGGCTTGATGAAAGAGTATGGCCCCCGCCCTCACGGAACATCACGTGATTTACTATAAATTACATTTACCTGCCTCCTTGGAGATATCTTGTTTGCACTGGCCTCTCGCCTGATAACAAACATACCATCCTATTCTATACTACCTCAAACACGGGCCTATGGAGATATTCATAGCATCAAATGGTGAAATAATTTTCTTTCTACTCCAGGAAATAATGAGCATATCGATCCTTTTAACAACATTTTTCCTCAAAATCGGCTATTTTTGGTTATGAATCTTTTCCAAATGCCCTAACAGAGTAGTGTGTCCTTGTTATTAAATAGCAAATAATGGTAGACAATTTAGCGAAGATGTTCATGATAACCCGAAAGCAATTTTATTTTAAACTGCAACTTAAGCCATGGGAGTATGAATCAACTAAAAACTGAATTTTTAAATCAATTTTCCGACTCATAAGCTAGATCTCAGGTACTCGTTAAAGATTCCTATCTTAATTATACCTGCATAAGCAAAATTTAGTACTCCCACTTTAGCATCGACCGATTAGCCTAAGTAGCATAAAGTGATGTTAAACAAACAAACAAGCAATAATTAAAAACGATCATAGTTTTGATATCTAAAATAATCACACCACCATTCACACCATAGTAAATATTGTTTTTTGTTTACTGAACATAATTGCTTCACACAACTGGTACAATAATCCCGATCTTATGTAACTAAGGAAATAAGTCATACAAAAAAATATAGGTTTCTTTCTAGTTTAATAATTTCATTTTAAACCGCATCTGTGTAAAACTAAACAATAATACTTTTTAGAAGGGTAGGTACCTAAAGGAAAATACTGAACCGAATATAATCGGACTAAAATAGTCATCCCTACATATAGATGAAGAAAACGGATGAAAAGGAAAAAAATGATGATAAGAATAAAGTGAACAATAATTTTCAATGAGCTGCGGTTTAACCTTCGATATTTTTTTCCACCTCGCTCACAATTCAGAAGCGTTAATACTTTCCGTAAAACTTTTGTGTTTTTTCCTTGCCGCCAAAGTGTGACAATTTAGACCGTGATATTAGGCATTAACGCCGGTATAAGTTAAATGCCACATTCCTCAAGCCTGCAGCTCAAGGAGAGCGGTTATTCAGGTTTAAGATTAAAGGAGAAAACCCCTCCTGCCCCCCCCCCCCCTTCGAAGCCGAGAATAAAAACTGATGTAATGTCAGAGTGTGACCAGTGTGACCAGAAAAAGTAGGGTCGCCATATGTCCTTATCGAGGTGGCCCCGGCGGAAGAGTAATTTATTTCGAAAGCATCACCTTCACTTTTTTAGAAGAGCTGTTGGTGTTCATAACTCAAATAAAAAAAAAAGAAAAGGAAATAAATTTAATTACCTCTCTTCTTTTGATTTATCCTCACTATTATAAAATCATTTATATCAAGAAAAAATAAGATACCGCACTGAATGTGTAAGTATTTGCCCCTTCAAACACACTTTATTGTAATGCAAAGAGTGATTGTAACAGAGCTAGATATTCAACCAAAACATTTTGAAAAACATATACATAATTGCGCTAAAAAATTTTGTTACGCTCAAATGTTGGACTATCGCAAAGTTACAAAGAAATCGGAAAGAAACGGGGATGCATTTTTCACCCTTCTTACTTCTTCAAAAGGGTAATGAGAAATTCTGAGTTTGTATTTCTATTTATTTCACTCTATTTATAACATTCCAGTACATTCAAGAGCCCCTTATGTATCGATTACGCATTCCTAGATGTAGACTTGTACATAAGATATTAAGAAACCAAAAAAGTTAAAAACATTTCTGCGAGTTAAATAAATTAATTAAATGACTAATTAAGTTTATAGGGTTGATTTTCAATGGTTCTAAAAGTAGAGGAGAGCGGGGTTGGTTGGCATTGGGGGTAGCTTGGCCTTTGGCTTATAGTTACCGTCACACCTGTTGTGAAGGCCCTACCATTGTACCATGTGACTCGCTCGACCTCGGGAGTCTTGTCCTGAGTTTACAATCCGATGCAAACAGTGTAGAGAAGAGTGTGCTTCATTGATTGATTTTACTACATGTAAGTAAATTGTTATATTTACAGTAAATTTGGTTTAAAGGCTTGGCAAAACATCTGACTCCGATTCCGTTCACATAGCCCCAAACTAACCTTACGACTAACCAGTTTCTTGTTTGATTGTTCTCCCCTGTCCTGGCAGCCATCTTTCATATGATCTCTCCTATGGGGTTAGTTGGCTCTTTTCAACTGGGGTTTGTTTGCACCCTAGCAATTGACAAAAGCAAGGTAAACATAAACAAAGGCGAAACTACCAATTGTCTTTAGTTCCACTGAGGAGAATGAGAGCAATATTTCCTATGCAGAAAGTGACGACAGTCTAATCTTCTATCTTCTTCTGTCGTCATTCCATTTTCCCATAAAAGCTGATAAAAACCGATTCAAAATTATTATACCATTATTGTGTAGCTTTTAATAACAATAATATGTGTCAGGCAGTACTTAAATGAGATGGCTAAACAACCCAACCTATAGGCCAACCTGCCCCATATAGGGGGTTAATTGGCGTACTCTGGATTGACAAATTCTTCAATTTTCTATGATCTTAGAATTAAATATTATGTTTTGAAAAAAATACTTGAAGTACTCTAACACTTAGAGTTTATAGTGGTATCAGCCTTATTGGGATTATATTAAAAGGAACGACTCAACAATAAAAAAAGTGGAAACTGTTGCCAACCAACCCCGCTCTCCCCTACTCTTTAAGTCTCTTTTCGATTTCCAAAACTAAAGATGAAGGATCGAATAAGATATTCAATGTGAGTTATGACTAATTAAGTTAAAAGGATTGAATTTCAATAGTTCAAAAAGGCACTCTGTGAATCAAATCCGCATTACAATGATTTATACCCAGAGACTAATCGTTAATAACCCTCAAGATCTTGAAGTAAGTATCATAAATTAATGACAAAAATAATAAAAACGCGTCCCACAGCAGTAAGAGAGTAGTCGGCACTGAGTCACTTATTAATACCGTTTCCATTAGAGGAGGATAATTGCAACATTAATATCGCCTGGAACGGGAAGGAGATATTTCAGTACGTCCAAGAGCCCACGGTGATAAACTTTCTAGGATATGGGAAATAGCTGAGGGCAAGTAGAGCAGATTGGAACCGCGGGGAAAGGTCCATGACCCAGGCAGGATCTGCCTCAAGGCGGAACACGATAATAAGGAGAATGTTTGGAAGAATGTCTAAGAGGAAAGGAGAACAGTGCCAAACGTTAAGATTTAATGCCAACTCTAAATAGCCTCAGTCAAAGAATAGAGTCGTATTTAACAACTGCAGCAATAACTCGAGAGCTCGGGTAATCCTCGCACCTCTCTTCCTTCTCTTCCAGATAGTAATTTTGAAATGGACGGCGAGAGTGCAGGAGGAATAAAGATTAGCTTGCCAACATATTGACAGCTCGTATATCCAGTTTTACAACCTATTTGTTAGGTATATAAATATGTAAACGTGACCGTTAAAATAGAAATAAATCTGTGTGTGAAGATGATTACTACGGTATCTCTTCCAATTAAAATATTTCTGAAAGATATCGTCTTGGCACAAGGAGGCCAACAGCAACATTCATATAAATTGCCAACATGTAGTTTACCAATAATATATTTTACATAGCTAATTAGCCGCATCTAAAACCTTCTAAAATTATTTACTACTAGCTAAACCCGGTCACATCTTTTGTCACTTTCTACAATAAAATAAATGCATTTGAAATACAGTGAAAAATGTAAAAAGGTACTCGAGTTTTGAGGTAACATTCGGCCTTCGCATTTATATATACATATATATTACATATACATGCGTACATAGTACCTTTTTACATTTTTCACTTATTACATTATTATGATAATATCGAAGAAAATCATCTAATCATTATTACCAAAACATATATGACGAATAATATATATTTTATATCAATGAATAAATTGAATTTTATCAAGTGTTAAGGTACACACAAGAATGAAATAGGACATATTATGACATGACTTACATTATAAATTTACAATATAAGCACAAGTATAATTATTATAAAGGAATATCATGAATCGTCTAATAGATAGATTGGTGAATGTCAATCTTCCAATAATATAATTTATTTAAACATTACATATAAAAATAGTATAACGCAAACGTTTCAGACAATTTCGTCGATCTTCAGGGCAATATTCTTCTGTCTCATATTTTCTTCTCCTAATATTGGTAGATTGATATTCACCAATCTATCTATTATAATATTAAATTTTAAATTGTTTTTGTTTTTTAACTAAATCAAATTACTGTAAGTTGAATAAAATATTTAATGAACAAATTTCTTGTCAATGCTAACAATTAGCACTGAACAAGTCAAATTCCGAAAATGCAAGTTCAGCCACTGAAAATTCTCAACGTCTCGGTCTATCCGTTAATTCATACTCAGGCAGCTTTCTGGAGGAATTTTCTTTCTCAAGGCCAAATATCCTATGAAATACTTTACTTTCAAAGAAGCTAAGTCATTATTCTTCTTGGCCGCTGCTTATCATATTCGCCCACGATTGACTGCAGTAAGAAAACTGAGGAAGTACGATTGTATATCTTTAATTAAGTTTATTAATTAAATTAAGTACTTCTAAGTAAATCTTAATCATCAATATAAAGTACGATTATCTATTTTATATTGGTAATAAATATATTTACGTCAAAAAATTGTAGAAAGGATCACATTACGATATAAATTTGCATTAAAAAAACTTCCTGACAGGCATTTCCGGCATTAGACCGAAATTAACCGTAGAAAATTTAAGAAATAAAACACATTAAAAGGGCTCTAAAATTTTTATGATTCCAAAACATTACAGTTCTTACCTCTGACAATTTTTTTCTGCCTTAAATTCAAAGCTATGATAATCTCAATAAATTTAAATATTGCATAGCTCTTCAATGCTCATTAGGTTATCAATAATTATGTACCACTGATGTAAACAACGCCATATCCATTTTTCAATTGAATTAAATTTTCCATTATAGATTTAGTATCATGATAAATACTTCCAATTGCTAATTATAGTCGATTAAAATGTGAAAAACGTTCTTAAACAGGTCCCTATACGAAAAAAAAATTAACAAAATATTAATCATGAAATTTAAATCCACAGTTAAAAATTTAATTCAATAAAATTTTTTTTACAATCGTGATACAGAATTATTAAAGACATAATAGTAGTGGTCTTTTTTTCTTTAGTCTATATTTCACCACACCACACCTTGGGCTATTGCTTTTTAGTTTTCTCCATGTAGTGTTTCCTGGTTCTATCAAGGTATTTATGGCCTCCCAAGTATGGAATACAAATTTTTATTACCTTATCAATGCCAGAATAACAGGTACATCTTAGAGAATGCTCGTTCAACTTTAAGATATTACTGTTTGAGTCTCTTTGGATTTGCCATAGTGTTCAGTTTTTGACGCGTAGGAGAGCTCATTCAAGAGGTATTGCATATAATCTGCTGAGATTTCGCAATTCCGTTGACCAGGACAATGCGAAATACACGTGTAAGGAATGGTACGCAAGAAGAAAAAGGTCACAGGGCGCTGTCATGAGTTGGGGGTCGAAGATTGCGTAAATCCAGGGAATTGCAACCGTTCTTGCATCGACAGCAATGTCACCAGTCAGTTAGTATTGCACAATGGAAGGGGATATCGCACTAATCCGCTGACGGCCGCACCTTCTCGATTTACGGGCTACTGGCTTATTTATGCTATTGATGCACAAGAAGAGGAAATAAAAATGGCTAGGGAGCATTGTGAAATGATCGCCGGTGTGCGGTGTAACTTATACTATATGTCGTCCTTAACGTCTGAGGCGAGGAGTTACGTTACCGCTATCCTATTCAGACAGCCTCTAGAAACTAGAGAAATACCGAAGTGGAAAGCAAACTATTTATGATACATAGAAAAATAGAAAATACGATGGAAATATATCAATGATATACAACACCACATTTGAACAATGGGATAACAACCAAGAAAAAATATATTCTGAAAATTATCATGAATCATCTACTAGGGCTAAAACAGTGATTCGAATTGCGGATAATTGATTTTATCTATTGCTGGTTTAGGGGGGTAGTTAAAAGATTAAGAAACATATTAGTAACGAAGATTACATTTTAGAAAATGTTAAGATGATACAACTGTGTAATTCTGGGGGAATGACCTATTACGATAGGTCACGTCACCGTGATATGAGCGAACTCCCATCGCAACCTTTCCGTTAATATTTTATTAACTAACTTCGAGATTAACATATAATATATTAGGTCTATGTATAACTAAATTTTTGATTAAATAATTTTAAAGATATCATCCTGGCTCAAAGTTCTCGGAGGAATAGTAAAGAAAGAAAAAGTCTAATAATTCTTATTTAAGCATATAATCCGATACTTGGCGGACGAATCACTTTAATATTCTCCTTCCGCAAAGCAGAACTGAACATTGTCATGCATAATCCATAATTTATGAGTGGGCCCCTTGTTTTAAATAATTCAACGTGGTAGCTCATCAAATCCCATAACGACAAGTAATAAATGGACATGCTATACTACTAGCCGTTTATACAGAGGTACTTTATAATGCAAATTATCTAGCATTTATTTAAAATTAAAAATAGAAAAATTATACAAAAAACATAAATATGATGGATTGATAGGTGATTTCACTTCAATAGAATACAAATTTATAATTAAATCAACGAATTGCGTAAATACTTTAATGTTTTTCTGTACGGATATATTCATACTTTATAAAAATCATGATTTTGAGAAATACCAATCATACTGGCTTTGAAAACCTAACAAAATCCTACCTCCTGACAACAGTCAACCATCGATCATCTCTAAAGCAAATTTGATACCAGGTGAGTCAGGACCAAATTTTAAAAAACTATGTTAACAATGACAAATGTTTAACCACCAAAATTGTATATTTTTAATTTTTAATAAAAAGAAAAGAAAAGATACTTACAGTAAAACGTAACTAATAACTGCGACTCCAGAAAAGTAAATGATGGTTTTACCTGAAAAAAAAAAATTGGTCAATGAAGAAAAAAATATAGACAGCCACAAAACATGAATACATTACATACTAGGTAAAAATAAATATGTATTTTTAACATAACAGCTATTTTCCACCGAACATATTACTGCTGTAAATTTAAATTCGAACATTCGATTACAATTTATTCCGAATTTTATTTTATTTTTATGAATGTTGTTAAGATGCTAAAGAAAAATATATTACAACCTACATTACTAAAGGTCGCGGGTTCGCGTCCCGCGGTGGCTTTAGAATGTTTTAAAGGGAGTAAAAAATCCTTGGCTATGCCGTCACTCGGATAGGAAGTAAAATGGAGGTTCCCTAGCCTGTACGATGTAAGGTACTCGTTAAAAATCTATATCCTAATTATACCTAGATAGGCAACATTTAGGAATCCCACTGTAGCATCGTCCGATTAGCCTTAGTAGCATAAAGTGACATTAAACAAACAAACAACAAACCCGAAGGTTCGGTGCCGATAACGACTGCCGTCTAGATCCAACTTCGACAGATTGCCGTATTAACTCAATCCTCAACTAACTATTAACGTAATCCTCCAAGTTACGACATTTTCATATCGACAACGCGTTTATTAATCTTTAAGTATAAAAATAATATTTCAATAATCGAAAGTATAATCTTTAACTTCAATAATAAGGAAATAATAATTCAATAATAAGGAAATAATAATTTAAAAATGAAATATTTTTGGTCTATATAAAAACTCTTGATCAAGGAGCAAGTTTGTTTGTTTGTTTGTTTAACGTCACTTTATGCGACCCAGGCTAATCGGACGAGACTACAGTGGGAGCCCTAAATTTTGCCTATCCAGGTATAATTAGGATAGGGATCTTTAACGAGTGCCTGACATCGTGAAGGCTCGGGACCTCCATTTTACGTCCTATCCGAGGGACGGCAGGGCTAAGGATTTTTTACTCCCGTTAAAAAATCGTAGGTTACCGCTGGGCGCAAACCTGCGACCTTTAGTATTGTAGGTTGCCATCCTAACCACTATACCACAGGTGACCCCCCAAGGAGCAAGTTATATGTAATTAAATTACAATAAAAATGAGTGTAAATAAATTAAAAGGTACGGTAAGAAAAGTGAGACGTTTTTATCAGAACGAAAGGATTGATGAGTCGGAAGAAGAGCCCACGATGACTCCAGGTCAGTACCGTCTTTTCCAGGGGAAGAGATCTCGATCAGGTAACGACTTCATCACGAACTGACCTTAATTCAAATCTCTTCATGGCTGGCGACCAAAAAGAACTTCTATCGTAGAATCATACTTTCTTGGTCATACATTTAGCAAGAGGCAAACGGTCCGAGTTCGCAACTGATTTAAGAGGTCTGGTTCCAGGAAGATATAGAACATGATATAACGGTGAGGCATTTCCAATCAAAATCTAACAACAGTGATAATTTCTTATGTTTTTATATTGGTTGATATATACTATAGCACAAATATTCCAGTATACATAGCCTAAATCAGTCATAATTGTTCCTCTTCGATATACTCCAATCATGTATTTTTACTATTCAACGATCACAATAAAATAAATAAAAACATTCAGGATTTTTCTTTTTTTTTTAAACATAACAATTCTCGTACCGTTAGGCGCTAGAATTAAATTGTTTTTTTAAGAATTAGGATAAAAAGTTAATAAAAATTTTTTTATCGATCTAAAGTAAGAAATCATAATGTCATGAAATGCATATGATTAGTTCTATAGTCATAAATAATAGAAAAAAGGTGTCTATAACAGATTGATTGGCGAGCTTGTTCAAAATTGCAAGTTTGAACAGATTCCACGGAATCCATATAAAATAATCCATAAAATGAGATAATCTATATAAACTAAATATCTATATGCACTTGCTCTATGGGTGAAGAAGCATTCATGCTTTTTATACACTTTATACACTTTGAATCGACATTAGAAGGATATACTTCTGAGGGATTGACCAAGAGAAATAACTTCAGTTGCTCGGAGTTAGTGGTGGCAGTTATAACAATGTATGACAGATGGATTTAAAACGCCTCCAGCAACAAGTTTTTTATTTACAACCTTAAAAATATTTTTATTCTAAATCACCATAAGAAAAATTCCAAAGTATGATGCATGGCTTGAAAATGGCTCTAGAAGCCGAAACGTTGCCAGAATAAAAAATAAATTGTTATTACATTTTTTTGGTGAAATTGGCCTTTTTTATTAATCTAAATGTATTCCGTAAGATTTTTAAGGAGCCTAGCTAGTCTTGCTTTGTATTCAGAATATGGTATTACTTTTGAATGAGCAACCTTTATCAACCATAGTTAAAGCAAATCAATCACTGACAAAATAGTGTTTTCTTGGAATAAAGGTGATAGGATTTTAGTAATCATAAAAATTTTAAAACATAAAAATGTTCCTACTTGCATGTATCCATTTGACAATCAAATTAAGGCAGGTGTGATTGAATGTTGTACAATAAGGAAAAGTAAAACAACACAAATAAAAAATAAAATAAAAATAAAGGCGGGAAAAAAAAGGTTATTTAAAGAATCCTGATCCTGATAATAAAAACTGATCACAAAATAATATGACGACATAATCATTGCTTAATTTTTAATCAATGACATGTCACTTTTCAATAATTTTACGAGCATTTTGATAGATTTATTTTCGATGTCTTATGGACTAAGATAATTTTCATATCGTTTTTTACTTTCACTTACCTATATATGAAATATATAGTAAGTGGAAGTATTGCGATCGTGAAAATTTTCGACTTCCGGTTTTCAACGGAAATACACGTTTTGGGACCCCCTGAGTCGAAATAACCAAGTCCCGTGAAATGGTCTGTGTGTGTGTCTGTGTGTGTGTGTGTATGTATGTGAACAGACTAGCTCAAAAACTATAAACCGTGGGAACCTGAAATTGGGTATTTAGTGTAGGTATATGCCCGCGATGTGACAGCAAAAATTTCATCAAAATTGCTCAAAGGGAGGGGGTACTTTATTTAATAACTTTTTATGTTTTTTTCGATTTTCTCAAAAACGGCTCTAACGATTTTGATTAAACTGAGTATTTGATCGATTTATATGCCCGAAATATGACTGTAAAAATTTCATCAAAATTGATTAACCGGAGGGGGGACTTTACTTAATAAATTTTGTATCATTTTCACGTTTTTTTTTTTTATTTACTCAAAAACGGTTTTAACGATTTTGATCAAACTTGGTATTTGATGTATTTATATGCCCGAGATGTGACTGTAAAAATTTCATCAAAATTGATCTACGGGAGGGGGGACTTTACTTAATAAATTTTGTACCATTTTCATATGTTTTTTCTATTTACTCAAAAACGGTTTTAACGATTTTGATCAAACTTGGTATTTGATGTATTCATATGCCCGAGATATGACTGTATAAATTTCATCGAAATTGATCAACGGGAGGGGGGACTTTACTTAATAAATTTTGTATCATTTTCACGGGTTTTTTATTTACTCAAAAACGGCTTTAACGATTAACAAAAATAAGATATGAATGTAGAAAAATGTGTGACTTTGGGAAATGATAATTAGCAAAACACGTCAATTTCTAATCTAAGTAAGTTGGTAAGTGAAAGTTGTGTGTTGCGCGCACGCACCAGATTTTTTATTTTGTCATAGCGTAATATTACAAAAGACTTACGACATTTTGCCACGTTCTAAACAATTGCTAATAACGAACGAGACTCTAGAAAGTAAATGGAAAACCAAATACAAAGTTTTGCAAAAGAAAAAAATTGATAATTCTCTCTTTTATACATTTGGAACTATGTTTTTACTACTATTTATATAACTCAAAAACGGTCCTCTTAGAAATGAAATAACAATTCAACGTTAGTTTGTATGATAATTTTTTATTTATTTGAGGCTAAACGGATTTTAGTGAAGATTTCTGTGATCCTTATATTTGTCTCACTTCTAAATTTTTTGTTCAACATTTCATCATGGGTGCCATTATCAAGGTAACAATATCTAGGAACATAAAAATTTATTTTCGATCAAATAGGCCCTTGTCAGACGGAATTTAAAACTTATATAAGTCAAAAACCAATCTTATAGTATTAAAGCATGAAAGTCAAATGGTTTCCGTATATCATCCACTCGACTTTCATATTTAATGCAATAAGAGGGGTTTTTGAGTAAAATAAGTTTTAATTTTCGTCTGAGAAGGGTATTCAGCCTATTTAATTGAAAATAATTTTTTATGATCCCAGATATTGTAATCTTGATACTCGCGTAAATGCCGAAACGTAGAACAAAAAATTAAAAAGTGAGAAATAAATAAAACATCGCAAAAAAACTTGACTAAACGTTAGTTTATATGTTTAGTAAAACATCGGAGAATAGAGAAAAAAAAAAAAAAAAAAAAAAAAAAAAAAAAAAAAAAAAAAAAAAAAAAAAAAAAAAAAAAAAAAAAAAAAAAAAAAAAAAAAAAAATAGGCATAAATTGAAATTTAGGTGATTTGGTAGTTTAACCGACGATATGTCATGCCTTCTGATCATACTGTTTTTTTTTGGTCAACCGATGTACCTGTATCTGGTCGTGGGCAAAGTATAATTGAAACTGGAAAATGGTAGATATTTTTCTTCCACCTTAACTCCACTGCCAAAACGATGCAATACCTTTATCAATTCACATCATCAATCAATAGCTCATTGCATATTCATCTTCAACACAAAACCTGCCTGACACTTCATTCGTGGTGCGGTGAGAATATCCCCGATGCATCTTCCCTTTATTACGTAGCGCTAAATTGCCGTGAACTAATTCGAGATTAATGCTCGGAGACAGAACGCTTTTCGTGCCAACATCGCTTGCTCAATTCTTTTTGAAAGGAGGAACTGCTTTAAGAGCCGTGATGCACGACCCAACTATGTAAGAATGACTATCGGTAGCAGAGTTTTTAAAAACAGTTTGTATTTAGAGTAAATATATAAGATCCTACGGACCAAGCTTAGCAAAAAAAAAATACAAATATTAGGTAATAAATAAAAAATAAAACTTTACTGAACCAGAAGCTTCGATGTCTCTACCACAGATCGCTTTGTAGTATTTCGTCTGTCGACTGTGCAAACAAACTCTACTTAATAACCCTTAAAATGCTAGAACTTTATTGACAACTTATCCCAAAGTATATTATTCGCTGCATTGCTATCATCCCAATTATACGTATTCTATTGAATACCAAGGGCGCCCTCAGGGTTTCATCTAGGGGTCGGGAGCAGGCTGGTTCTATTAATGCTTATGCCTGGAAGAAGATTTAAAGGGGTAGATGCGGATAAATAAAAAAAAAAAAATAAAAAAATATTTAAAGGTATTATGACCTCATAGGACTCAATTAATTTTTCAAATAATAAATCGTAAGGCGTTGAAGACTTCAAAAGTTCTACGCCTCTAATCAAAAACAAACAAACAAAATTTTCAAATAAAACCTATTGATTCTAAAAGTTCAAATATTTGTTTATATAATGCTTAATAAATGTAGAAAATGAATAGAATGCATTTAATTTGTAGTTTTTCTTTATCAAAATTTCTAGGGGGAGCAGATAAATCTAAAATTCTTGTGAACGGGGTGGGGGTTCAAGTTATTCTGACTCAAAAGGCTCAATTAATAGTTCAAATACAACTCTCTGATAATTGAACATTAAAACATGTTCTTATACAATACTTAATAAATAAATTAATTAAATAAATTTGTATTCGTTAATTATATTTATTATGTATTAAGTAATGTATTTTTTTATTATACATTTAAAAATATAATACTTAATAAATATAATTAACGAATACAAATTTATTTAATTTATAGTTATTGTTTCAAATATTATAGCTATTATTTCTAGGGGGGGGGGGGGGAGAGCTGCTATGAAACATACTACATTTTTCGTATTTATCATGGGGAATCGATTTCACTACTTCTATCTACATAACCGATACACTATCAGGTTAGATAATAATCCCTTTTTAAGGGACAACCTTAAAAGTATGAATAAAAATAAATTTTGCTGAAATAACTATACGAAGAAAAACTTATTAATAACAATCTCTAAATTATAAAATTTCAGTAGTTACACCTAGTTAAGATCATAAGGATTCTTCATATTCATTTTTAGTATAATTCTATGGTCTCTGGAACATCTAAAATGCTAATGATTTAGATTTATTTTCAAGCATAATTACAACCTCTGGTAGTTGAGGAGATCAACATAACTTTTTAAAATTGAAAAGAATAGAGTATTTCCCAATAGGAAGGCAATAACTAACGTATGAATGAGATTCAAACACACTCTTACTTCAAAGTAAAGCAATAAATATGTCTGCTCAAAGGACATATTCAAAGGTATATTACACAACGGCTGTAACATATCTTCTGCATATTGATTGAGAAACCTTCCAACAACGCCTGAGCAGCTGCGTAAAAACAAGCCGGTTACGGGTCTTGTCCTTTAATTTACAAAACGATATAATAAATGTTACATAGCAATATTAATGAAAACGGCAATCATAGAGTCTGACAGTTTTTTAAGTTATTATTTCAGCAAAATAACCATAAGAAATGTACACTGTATCACTACGAAAGTGTGTGCGTACACATAGATTCAATTATTTTTCTTGTCATGGTGGCTTGGAAATTCTTGTTATAATTGTTTTACCGGTTGATAAGAATAACAATTATCACCGGTTAATAATCACCTTACAACTGCTCAAAAAACTTAAACGAGTAAACATGACTATTAGTTATGGCCAATGGCAGTCAAAACCAAAGCAATGTTTTGTTTCAACCTTCGTTCCTAGAATCTTTATCCTTTATCGTCAAAATCGGATAAAATTGTAAAGGAAATAATGATTACACATCTCCCCTCACATTTGACAAATCAAAGATTATGAAATTAGGATCTTGGTTTATAAATGGTGCAACTAACCCGACTTTATGCAATAAAATATGAAATGTCTAAAACTGATCCGCCATTTAGACTATTTTCTATTTTGCGAAGATTTCCACTATGTTCCATAAGCCGTTGACAACTCTTTCCCATGAACAGAACGCCTTTACTACTAAACAAGGGTCTCCCATAAAAGGTATACTGCTCATGCGTGAGTTTAAGTATTTATGAGTTGTTTGAATTTATTTCTGCGTTTCTCCTGGATATGTTTATTCGATATTTTTCATATTTCATATATATCTTTTTTCTTTTTTTTTCGATTTAGACATAAAAACTGACAGTTAATTTTTCCAAAAAAAAAAAAGGTAATCAAACTTGATATTAATAAGTACTTGATTCTCATTAAACTTGACGACTTTAATTAAAATAAAAAACGTAAAAATGAGAAAAAAATATGAAATAAAGTGCCCCCCCCCCCGGTTTGACCGATTATGATGAAATTCTTGCTGCCGTATCGCGGGAATATACGTACTTTATATACTTGATTTCAGGTTCGTGCGGCTTATAGTTTTTGAGCTAGTCTGTTCACACACACATAGAGTACTTCGCGGGACTTAGTTATTTGGACTCCGGGGATAACAAAACGTATTTCCGTTGAAAACCGGAAGCCTATATTTTTCACGATCGCAATACTTTCCCTCACTATATATTTCATATATAGGCAAGTGAACGTAATTAATTAAATTATTTTAACCTGAATAATAATCAGCATTAATTCAATACAACAACAATGGTGAAATAATAAACAAAAATTACACGTATAACTAAAAACTTCCATAGTATAATTAACACTTATAAACAATTTCAAACTTAAAATACCGTTTAGCAGGTTTCCCGTTTACACATTCCTAGCACACTCGGAGTGGAATTTTTTACTGACGGAATCACCGTTTAAAGAAAAATCCTCAACAAAAATAAACTGTTAGCGTGAGAAAAAGGAAGAAGGCCAATGAAAAGAAGTTGAATCATCGCCAAGGCTGCAGCTAACGCATTCATCACTTAACAAACTGTCCAAACCGATGATTGAGAGGGGCGGCAATCAGTGTTAAAAATAAATAAATAAATAAAGTGTCAGCTCCCATGGTACACATAAGAAGAAAATGTTATATACCAAAAACATAACATTTTTATATAACTGTATGTGAATCGGAAGAACTCTAAAACTATATTACACGATACCAAAACTTCCTTACTAAATTATGCTTATTACGACTGAGTCATTAGAAAATTTTTATTGAACT
Organism: Aelia acuminata; assembly: GCA_911387785.2. Classification (NCBI taxonomy): domain Eukaryota; kingdom Metazoa; phylum Arthropoda; class Insecta; order Hemiptera; family Pentatomidae; genus Aelia; species Aelia acuminata. The sequence continues at coordinate 103,624,222 of OU426978.1, read as the reverse complement.
AAGCGCTATCAAGAATTTATCCACAGTGACATCAAAACATTGTGCAATAGTATAATCATTTTTAACATACGTTAAGATTAATGTAAATTTAATTAACTTAATGATTTTAGCAATATAAAATATGCTACAAATTCCCAATGATGTACTAAAATAATTATTCTGACCATACGTTTACTTATTTTTATTAACGATTCGAATATTAGTATAATTTTTTTTTTTCCTTTTTTTTAAAAGACAATTCAGAAGAGTTCTAACCAAAGTTGAAAAGTTATTGGCAATAGGAAATACGTCCTAGAAAAATACTACATGTGAAACTCTCTTATTTAGTATAATTTATGCTCTTAAATAGAAAATGGATAGTAATTTAAACTTTTGATTGTGATTTATAACACTGTTATGCATTACATATTTTAAATTATGTCCTTCATGAGTGTTGCCTACAATAATATTATACGTTGTCAGTCACCATTCGTCGATAAACTTTTATTTGAAGAATTAGATGCCTCACTAAAATTATCTGGATTAGCCGCTGGAGGGAAACAAAATAATTTTGAATCACCGGAGAATTTAAACGGCCATCTTCGTAAGTATAAAGGCCTTGCTTAATTAATTTTACAAGCACTTTTGCACTACTTTTGTTCGAGTAAAGGTCTGCTAGAGCTCAGGGGGCGAGAGGTTCATCATATCATATTTTGTCCGTCTCATTATAACAACGAAATTAGTTTTTGGTCGATTTTTTAAATCTTACTATACATTGTTTAAGGGCCAAGCCGTCTGTATATACACTTGTCCGGTTGTACAATAATTTGATTTAAAATTAATTATTAAAACTAAAAACTAGAAAAGAGACAAATGTATGTTGAAAATCATAAAGACTATAGTTCCTAAGTTGTTCCATTTCTGTACCTTCAGTATACGTCTTTACGTGATTACCAGTCCTTTAGTTATTTAAAGCCAGTTATTTATCCTTTTTGAGGCTGTTAATGGATACATTTTCCCCCCCCCCCCCCCTTACATCCTACCATTAATTCAAAATTATTTTGTTTCCCTCCAGCGGCTGATCCAGATAATTTTAGTGAGGCATCTAATTCTTCAAATAAAATTTTATCGACGAATGGTGACTGACAACGTATAATATTATTTTAGGGCAACACTCATGAAGGACATAATTTAAAATATGTAATGCATAACAGTGTTATAAATCACAAATATTTTGTCAAATGACTCAGTCGTAATAAGCATAATTTAGTAAAGAAGTTTTGGTATCGTGTAATAAAGTTTTAGAGTTCTTCCGATTCACTTACAGTTATATAAAAATGTTAGGTTTTTGGTATAGTATATTATTTTCTTCTTATGTGTACCATGGGAGCTGACACTTTATTTATTTTTTTTTTTTTTTAAACACTGATTGCCGCCCCTCTCAATCATCGGTTTGGACAGTTTGTTTAGTGATGAATGCGTTTGCTGCAGCCTTGGCGATGATTCAACTTCTTTTCATTGGGCTTCTTCCTTTTTCTCACGCTAACAGTTTATTTTTGTTGAGGATTTTTCTTTAAACGGCGATTCCGTCAGTAAAAAATTCCACTCCGAGTGTGCTAGTTATGTGTAAACGGGAAACCTGCTAAACGGTATGATAAGTTTGAAATTGTTTATAAGTGTTAATTATACTATGGAATTTTTAGTTATAGGTGTCATTTTTGTTTATTATCTCACCATCGTTGTTGTATTGAATTAATGCTGATTATTATTCAGGTTAAAATAATTTAATTAATTACTTTCACTTGCCTATATATGAAATATATAGTGAGGGAAAGTATTGCGATCGTGAAAAATATAGGCTTCCGGTTTTCAACGGAAATACGTTTTGTTATTCCCGGAGTCCAAATAACCAAGTCCCGCAAAATGGTCTGTGTGTGTGTGTGTAGCTCAAAAACTATAAGCCGCACGAACCTGAAATCAAGTATATAAAGTACGTATATTCCCGCGATATGGCAGCAAGAATTTCATCATAATCGTCAAACCGTGAGGGGGGGGGGGCACTTTATTTCATATTTTTTTCTCATTTTTACGTTTTTTATTTTAATTAAAGTCGTCAAGTTTAATGAGAATCAAGTACTTATTAATATCAAGTTTGATTACCTTTTTTTTTTTGGAAAAATTAACTGTCAGTTTTTATGTCTAAATGGAAAAAAAAAAAGAAAGATATAAATGAAATATGAAAAATATCGAATAAACATATCCAGGAGAAACGCAGAAATAAATTCAAACAACTCATAAATACTTAAACTCACGCATGAGCAGTATACCTTTTATGGGAGACCCTTGTTTAGTAGTAAAGGCGTTCTGTTCATGGGAAAGAGTTGTCAACGGCTTATGGAACATAGTGGAAATCTTCGCAAAATAGAAAATATTCTAAATGGCGGATCAGTTTTAGACATTTCATATTTCTCTCATGCCTCCGGATAAGCCAGGTACTTTAGTATTCTAATGTGCGAATTCAGTGTATTTTAAGTGGTAAATTACCTCCTGTACTTCTTCGCTCATTGTGGTTCCACCAAGCGCCTTAACAAACAATACCCCATGTAGATCGGAAAAACAACAAATGCAATATACATAGAAAGGAGAGGACATGAGAGGGATACAGTCCAGCAATATACTGCCTAGCCAACCATACACACTTGAATCTCTCGCCTACATTATACATAAATCTCCTTTTGTATTAGCCCCCCCCTTCCAACATCTCGTAGAAGTTCCCGCTTTTTCCCATATCTTATAAGGAATAATTTCAGAGGAGATATTCTGTAGATTTCGAATAGACTATTGAATATTTATCTGTCGGATGCAGCAAGGCATTACTCCCACGCGGTGGTCGCTGCAGTTGTTATGTGCATTACTTAATAGAATCTAACATTTAAGTGATGTTTCATTGAGGAATTGTTTGTGTTGTCAAGACGTGAAACCTTTATCGAATGGTAATAGCTGTTTCTTCATGGCTCAGTCACTATTTCATTATGCTTTCTACTTTAATGCTGAGTTCCTAATACACTGCCCTTTTTTTGCGAGTTGAAAACTATTTTTTCTTTTTTTTCATTTATGAATATTTCTTACCGGAGTATGAATAATAACGGAATTTTTTATTATTCGATTCTAGAGAGGATTTTCGTGTGAGTATGTATTTATATAATAATGACATTAAAGAATAAAGATAAGTTAAACATCAATGAGTTTATCAAAGAAAAATAATTATTAACTTATGATTATTATTAACTTCATTATAGGTACATAATAAACCCGTCTTACTGTTTACCTAGTATAAGGTGTGTGTGTACTCGACACAGTTGTAAATAATTTATTACTTTTATACCCAAACTCTATTATTTATTTTTAATTACTAAACCTATCTATTCCAGTATTTATTATCGTACACCTATTTACTTATGTTCATATTTTCCAGTTAATTAGACGAATATAGTAAATGAAAAAAAGGTAGAACAAAAACTATAAAGAGTTTCAGAAAAAAAATTATATATAAATAGCAGGTTTTCAAAAATACTGATTAAAAACTTATGAGATATTCATTTCAAATTCTTATTTACTACAGTCTTCTCTTCTGGATTTTAAACTGGAAAACAAGGAGTCTTCTATTTTTTTTCTTCTTTTATACTAATCATTATTGAATAAGTACCTACCATCCCGATATATTCCATGATCAATCTTCCATATACATTGCTCTTAGATAAAGATTAAAATTGAAGACAATGTGGTCTGTTCGAATCGGTGAAGTTCATTAAGAAATGAAGTGAAGAAGGAAAATTGTATGTAGAAACCGAAAATCACAACGGTATAATGCAATTAATTATTGGATATTATGTAAGATCATGATTAAAGAAAATAAAAAGGAATTCATAGATCATTGTCACTCAAAGATATAAAAACAAACCTTTATGGAAGAATTCCATTATTAAAAACAAATATTAAAGTTATCATGAATGTCATATATAATTTTTCTATTAGATATTAATATTTTTTATTCTGTATTATATTCAATTTTAAAATCACAGGAATTTTTGCTTGCTATGGTATATACACAAAAATTATACATTATAAAACATCTTGGTTCAATAAGAAGGCAACATTACATAAGCAAGGTATAATCAGGTAAGGTAATAATTAAAAAAATTAAGATTAGGATAAAAATATAAACATTTATTTACAAAATATAAGGAGTAGATTAACGGAATTATTATAATAATATTGATATTATCCTTATACCATTACATAATTGAATAATACTAATTCAGCCTCTAGATGCCGTTGTCATCTGCACTAGAATGTAGTATTAAAAGCGTTTTGGTTGATAATATAAGGTGCCTTTTACATGCACCCTCGAACTGGTAATCCCCCCCCAACATTGCCAAACTATCGTACCACGAGCAGCTATTTACACTAAACCGTGAAGTCGAGCTAGCAATGAAGTCTGACCGCACCTATGCACCTTAATACAATAATGTTCATAAAAAAAAAAAAAAAAAACGGCTAAAGGTCAGGCTACACATGTCCGCACCGCAGCACGGATCTGATTCATTTACGGTGGATAGATAGTAACCGTTCACACACGCAGATGCGGTGCGGACATGTGTGGCCTGACCCTAAGGTATAACTAAAGGTAATATGTAAGTTAAATTAAAAATATTCGGAACATAACCTATAAAAAGGATTAAAATTTCATATTACTCAGACTGTTCGAATACTTTCTGCTCTGACTGTATCTTAATTAATGTGTAAAGGTCAGGCCACACATGTCCGCACCGCATCCGCATCCGCGTGTGTGAACGGTTACTATCTATCCTTCGTAAATGAATCAGATCCGTGCTGCGGCGCGGATGCGGTGCGGGCATGTGTGGCCAGACCTTAACTTTGAACTGGCTGTTCTGACATTTGTTCTAAATTATTGTGGATAAAACCAAAGTAAGAAAAATGTTAAAAGAAGTTCTAGAAACTTATCTTAATTAACTCGAATGCGATAATAGCGTTCAGCGCAGGCGAACAGATAAAGTACCTTCGAGTTTGTGTCTTATTTAGATTAGCTTAACAATGTTTATATTAGCCGGACAGGCTGTTCGGGTGTGAGGATCGCGCAGTGTAAAGTCACCTATATAGCTTTGAAGATAGCCTTCGAAAAAGTTGAATTTGGCTGTATCAGGGGAAACGGTTTCTGGTTTTCCTTGCAAAACCCGGATTTATTTGGATTTTGCAACATCGGCGATGCTCACGAGTTCATCAGCTGCTTGATATTGTCTTATCTTGAAGTTCTTTAAGTTGTCCAGCTGCATGGGGTTAAGTTTGATGGACGAGTGTGACGCCCCTCCCGCTATTTTTCGCATAATAATCGTCGGTTAATTACTGATTCAGAAAGGTCGGAGGTTGACACTTAAAGATATCTTATGGGATATCAATCCCTTACCTAGATGGGGGCAGTCCCCTGATGATGATTGATAGCTTGGGTTGACGAACCATTCTAATCACCCTCCGCCACAATCGCTCACAGTCCACGCACGCTCAATGGCGACAATCCTCCCTGCTACACCCTCCTCGCCCATTGGTCCTCCCTACTAATGTTCTCAGTCTAATTTCATCTCCGCTTAATTAGTATACATTTATTTTCCATTCCTTTTTTGTTCGTGCCAAACAAATGGTTTACGATAGATATGTATGGGAGGTGTGCCGCCTCTCCAGACCTGCGGGACAATTAGTTTTGGAGCTCTATAAGTTAATACGGTGTCTGTCGATTGATAAATGGTAGCAGGGTCACCAACCCGCAGCCAGTCCCAAAAAACTAATGCTGCTAAATGGGCCTGAGCTCATTTAAATAATGTTCACTGATTACGACTGCATATTTGAACATGAATATTTGAACTCGTTTCGAAACAATGCATTTTTTTTTTTTTTAACAATCATTTGATTTGGCGTGAATTTCTATATTTTTTTCGTCGAATAGACCCAACCATAATTAAAATAAGTGGCTACATCCATTGCTATTATTTTATGCTGGAGCTCTTGATAATGAGAATAGCTAAAGGTTTACGGTCTACCTCCTCCACCGAATCATTATAGAAAATATAAGGTTTCCAGGTTAAAAAATACGGACCGCGAGATATAAGAAAACATGCGTTCCAGGCCTCTCGTTACGCACCCTTGTTAAAAAAGGAAGCAATTTTAACATAATATTTCATAGGCTGAGATCAGGTAGCTGGAGGAAATAGGGCTATTACAGTGCGTTGCGTGTCTCCTGTTTGCGTTTCTTATAACGGCACCTGCCACGCTCCAGCGATTCCTCCACCCCCAAAATCACCGGAGAATTTAAACGGCCATCTTCGTAAGTATAAAGGCCATGCTTAATTAATTTTAAAGCACTACTTTTGTTCGAGTAAAGGTCTGCTAGAGCTCAGGGGCGAGAGGTTCATCATATCATATTTTGTCCGTCTCATTATAACAACGAAATTAGTTTTTGGTCGATTTTTTAAATCTTACTATACATTGTTTAAGGGCCAAGCCGTCTGTATATACACTTGTCCGTTTGTTCAATAATTTGATTTAAAATTAATTATTAAAACTAAAAACTCGAAAAGAAACAAATGTATGTTGAAAATCATTAAGACTATAGTTCCTAAGTTGTTCCATTTCTGTACCTTCAGTATACGTTTTGATGTCTTTACGTGATTACCAGTCCTTTAGTTATTTAAAGCCAGATATTTATCCTTTTTGAGGCTGTTAATGGATACATTTTACCCCCCCCCCCCCACCCTTACATCCTACCATTAATTCAAAATTATTTTGTTACTTTTTTCTTTACACTTCGCGATCCTCACCCCCGAATATGCAGGCCAAAAATTAAGAATGTTTCAGAAAATAATGGAAATTTGGCTTCTTAAAAAATAAATAAATATACTTATGATATTATACAAATATAGTACACATAATAATAATCATTATTAATATTTTCAAAATTTCATTGTAGTTCATTAAATTTCGGAATTTATTCATCTTTAAGTTTCTTTTATATATAGATAGCATAACGTCAGCTGAACAAAATACGAAACCATGGTGTTTTATTGTAGTTATGTAGATTAAAAAAAATTGTTGAAATGGGACCATTGGAAAACTAAGCTCCATATATGGCCTCGTTTTAGACATTACGACTTCAAAAATTATTTTAGTAAAGAAAATAAACAGTATAGGTGGGGCAGGCCTGGATATTTATGAACGTCTCTAGGGCCCCCGCCCTCCGCATGTTACCCTTATGGCAGATGCACCTTTTAACTGATACACCTAATAAAGAATTGTAGGTAAGGATGAAAAAATGAAATAAAAAAAACAGGAAAAAAATAAATAAAGGCAAAAAGAAAAGGAAGAGTCGTAGACTTAGCAATAATTCTGCCAGGACGGCATAAATTTCACACATGGTCAGCGGGTATTTGTCAAGGCCCGGCTTGAGAAAAACAGGTTAAATAATAAATCAAGGACCGGGCTCCTATGTAATGTGGTGTTTCCCATTAGCCTGCCCATCCAGGCTCCTATCTCGATACATCATTGCCTTCTACCGTCTAGGCCAACTCCCATATTAAGCTTAGGTCAATGAAAACCTAGCGAATCCAAGAAAAAAAGTTCAGCGGCGTTGTTCGTTGGACCAATGGAAAACGGGTGTATTTCCCAATAAAAGTTACTACAGAAATTTCCTAATAGTTTCAATTTAATAATAATGAAAATTTCCAAATACGATTTAATAATAATAAAAAATAAAATAGTGACAAAAAACTTTGCTATATAATGGAAAGATATAGGCTTTATCAGTCGAACTCCATATTATACAGCTGTAAATTTAATTCAAATAAAATTCTTTAAACAATAAATTACTTAATTAAATGAAACTCTTTATCCCACTATCCTAATTATCGTTGTTGTTTTTTTTCCACAATATGCTTGAATGTAAAACAAAATATAACAGTCACTTTGGTTATTCACATTATTTGCATCGAAAGAATATAAAACTGTTTCTCTGGCTAAAAAAAAATTTAAAAATGATGATAACAAAAAAAATCTGGTACGATGCGCAAAAATCACAACTTTAAATTACCAACCTACTTAGATTAGAAACTGGCGTGTTTTGATAACTATGTAAACGCCATTCACACATTCTACCGTATTTATTTACTTATTTTTGTTTGTCGTAATAAGTTGCAGAGTATTATAATTGCTTATTTCATATTTAAAGGGGCCTAAAAATCCTAATATCATAAAATTTTTATTTTTTTTTTATTGCTTGCTTGTTTTTTACTGCGAGTTGCTTTTTGTTAACATATCCTAAATCTACAGAATGCGTATTTAGGGCACATAGTAAATTAAAACTTAACCGTAAAATGTTCGTCTCTAATGACTTTCCGGAAACCGAAAACGATTACTGTTCCTTTAAAACCACTTTATATTGCATTCAGAAATCTATTATGGAACCAAAGTTTGTAAACTTAAAAATTATCTTGTATCATATTTTTCTCATACCGTAAACTGCTTTAGATAATTTGAGCATCACGTATATACCCTCTAAAGTACACGTGATAAATTTAAACAAGTTACAAAGTTAAATTACTAAGACTAAAGTTAACAATAACATTGTAACATGAAACAAAAAAATAAAGATATGATTGAAAAGAGTTCTAGACATATTTTTTGAACAAACTGTTCCTGTACGTTCGTGGCTGTTCGAGTACCTCTAACGTTTGCCAGGAACGTTCTAGAATGTTCTAATTCAGATTAACTTTAAGGAGCGACGGGCAGGAGAGTTAGTCTTGTTTTAAAGATAAAAAAAAAAAAAAAAGGGTTGATATATATTGTTACCTTGTTAGTGATTTGAGTTTTTACTATTTGCCAAACATTATTTAAGCCCACATATGTATAAAATTCAAGATATAGAGGTGTATGAATATACTTACAATATTGCTGATGGATATTGCTAGATAAACCACAGAGAGGTACTGAAAATAACTATGATACTCTGTAACTATGTACCATGGTAAATTCGGGACTGTAAAAGTAAGGCGGTAAGAGTTGCAAGCACTCCATACTTGCAATATTCCTTCAGAAAATAAGCGCATTTGATTTTAGATTTAAATATAGATGTACATATATTTGATGATAGAAGTATGTGAATGTTTACTTGTGATTTTGTCTAACAAATATTTTATTAAAGCGAAAATATATATGTGAAATTTAAGTGAGAATAACTCACAGGCCAGTGCCAGGACGATGTAACAAGCATTTATTGTTTTATACAATAAATAAATCTATCTATCATTTCATTTAAGGTGTTAGATATTTGGTTTATTAACTAAGCAAGAGAATGATAAGGCTAAAAAGAAAATAATTGAATAGCATTAGATATACAGGCGGAAAACAAACTTTAATTTTAGATTGCATCGTAATAATGAAAAATATATTTAAAATGGAATACACATACCTATGGTCATCAGTTTATCAATTTCGGCATAACCTGTACGATTAAAATAACCAAGGCTAAGATGAAATCTGATCCACAAGAAAATGAAAACAAGGCTCAGCGATTGACCGGCATAAAAAGCTACGACTTCAGATTGTCAAGTCCCTCACCCCGAATGTGAACCCTGGAATGCTTACGTGTGCTTAATTGGCGACAGCCATTGTGAGAGAAAAGCCAATGGCCAACAGCTACATGTCTGTCGGACTCAAGAAACGCTTTTTTCCTTAGCATATTTTACATTAATACTTCTTACAAGTTATTGTGAAATAGATAAGATAAAGGATGTAAAATGTAAAATACCATCTCAAATACGCTTCCCCACATCAAGCACCTACCCGGCGTATTTTTAGATTAAATAATTCAATAGTTCTTACAAACCAAACTATATTATATTTTTGGGCCGACAGTTTCATGTGTCGATCCATCTATAATTCGAGGTGAACAATACCGACTTCATCAACTCCTAACATCTCCGACACTTTCGATCATACTGAAGTTGATGGTTTATAAAAGCATCCAACGTCCTTGCCTAATGAGTTCTACTCTTCAGTCATTTCTCTGAGGACACGATTCCAGAACAGCATATTAATAAAATTAGCGCGATCTACTTTAATAAAGTAAATGAAAGGTGGACAACTACATGAAATATTTCTGCTAAAAAAGGCTTCAGATTTCATCAAGAAAAGACAAATAAAATTTATGGGCTCTTTGCATGGTATTTCAAAACCTCTATGAAATACACTGACACCGGCCCCAGTTCGCTGGCCTTCGACCATTTATTACAAAGTACGTTATTTGTAGTTACTTAAAAAATTAGATAAATAATTATTATAAGGCATTATAGACACGAAAAAAGGTGAGCCCGATCACTCCATGCTAATAATCTAAATAAATATTTAAACAAAACATTATACCATAACTCGACTTTATAAAATAAATTATATTTTTATATCTTTATTATATACATTTAACTTTGTATGAAGTGATATCAATATATGATATGATAAATATTTTTAAACCTTATAACCATAATTTGTTACGTTTTATGCAGGATATATATATAATGTCATATTTAATAATCTGTCTTTATAGGAAAACTTATTTTAATACATAAACCTATAAGTGCGAATTAATTATTCAATTTCCACACTTCCAAATTAAAAATTTCATAATGTGGGTTGGAATCAATAATAAATTTAAAATAACTCTTTAAATTTAAAAACAAACGATAAAGCAGATTTCTCTAATGATCTCTAAAAATATAGTAGTACCTATAGAATTGCTGAGGGTTATGTCAATGGCGATCGTAAAACTTACTAATGACCATATTAAAACTCTGATATATCCCTCTCAGAATCATCTTGCCAGTAAAAGCAATATTAAGAAAAATTAAGCAGAGAAATCACAACATAATGAGAGGATTTAATGAGATCAACGGTTTTTTTATTCACTAGGAATAATAAAACAGTTAGTTTCCCATCCTTGAATTCATTACCTGGTAATAAATTTACAAGTAGTTAATCAATTATTATTCGTAATAGGCTTATTTAACGGAGCTGACTTATATTTAGAGCCAATAATAATCATTATAAAAGAAATCGGTACCGACATACACCCACCAGCGGAGATATGAGAGGTAGCTTCCCCCCCCCCCCCTGCTCTATAATAGAACTTTAATTTATTAATATTTTATGCCAATAAATGGAAAATTTATTGCATTTAAACGTTTTACAAAGTAGCAATGCACACATATTTTAAATTAGGTCATCTATTGAATTTAGAAAAAAAAATAACGCCCCTCCCCCGCCCATTCATTAGAAATAAAATAATAAATCTAATGATTTCTAAAACAAATAAAAGATATATCGTTGTTATTTTAAACCTCCTATTTGTATTCAAACCTGTCAGATAATTGCAACGAATGTGATGGGTAGAAAGAATTGATACGGCAGGAAAGAGAAAGTATTTCCGGGATTGATACTGCAGGAGAGGAGGTCTCTCATCCAGCTTCTTTTTAGCTGCCTTCCAGCAGGCAAATGAGTTTTGACCATGTCACTAGTTGATTTTATTTCGTGCAATTTAACAAGAAAGGATGAATAAGGAGATCGAATGTGATGGTCGGTAATTGGTTGTTTTGGGGCTGAAAGTAGAGTTTTGTCGACGAACCAGGGAGCGTCGATTGGTCGTCTTAAATTTTTTGATTCAGTCTTTTATTAAGACTCTGTCTTTTGATGTTGACATAAGGGACCCAAAGTCATCCTTCTTTCGACATGAAGCCCCCCAATGAACAGTTTTGTTGCGATATGACCAACCTAATATTAAGGTGCCTTTACACCTTACGAACTTTACCTTCGAACAGCACCTTCGAACAACCTTCGTGAAGCCTTCACGTCGACTGTTCGGCTGTTCTGGTTACTTCATCTGTTCGCCTGGGTTCGGGGGTAGCGCTAGTGTCACTTTTGATTTGTGTTTTTGTAAGTGACAGGAATTGTTTGTGATACTAGTGTGGTTTGTGATACGTTGTAATTCGTCTCCTATTTTTTTATTTTACAGATAATATAAAATATATTGATAAAGGGCTGTTCGCTTCACGTCGGTACGACAAGGTTCGAAGGAGAACTTGTTCGAAGGTGAGGTTCGTAAGGTGTAAAGGCACCTTTACAGAATACTTAAGTCTCATTTCATATGAGGAGGTCAATCAAAATCGTTAGAGCCGTTTTCGAGAAAATCGAAAAAGAACCTTAAAAATGGGAGGAAATTTATGCATTTATCAAATCAAGGTTCGTATGGTCTGTAGTATTTGTGCTAGTTTGTTCACACACACACAGACCTTCGTAGGACTTGGTTATTTGGTCCAGGGGACCGCAAAACGTGTATTTTCGTTGAAAACCGGAAGTCGACATTTTTCATGATCGTAATATTCTCCCTTACCGTATATATATAGGTTAATGAACGCAAAAATCAAAATAATAAACTTAAATAATCGCAAGAAACCTAAATAAACACAACCAAGTCGAACTGTATAAGCTTCTCTCTGAAAATGTGAACGGGTCCACCAATGAAAATTAATAACCCTTCAGTGCCTTCTAAAAATAATGTATGTTACCTAGGACCATACTAGGATAAAAGACTCTCTTGGAACATACATACAGTACTAGAAAGACAAGAACTGACCAGGCGATACAATCAACTCTCGCACCTTGTAGACAACAGATTATCACTAACATTATGAAATAAAATACTTATATATAACACTATACTAAAACCTATTTGGACGCACGGAGCTGAACTTTGGGGGTTCGCTAAACAGGTACACATAAACAAAATTCAAACAATCAAAAATTCTATGAAAAATTGTAAACGCTCCTTGGTATATTTCTAACAACACAATACAGAAAAACATTTATACCTCGACAGTAAAATTCTATATTAATGCATGACAAATACACCACATTTCACTGCTCAAATATTCACAACCGCTCAAACACACCTTTTTCTTCTCTTTCTTCCTCCCAGTTACCCGTCCAACAAAGATTGAAAAGGCAATGTTAATATACAATGCGATATCATTTAACACAGCAATTAAATGAAGCAATCACGGATAATGATCTGCATATTCTACTAAATTGCTAGATGTGCTCCAGCGCAGGTGCAAATCACGTTAAATATATTTAAAAGAAGAGAAAAAGATTTTTAGGGATTATCTTATTGATCTTTTTCTTTCTAGAAAATGCTTATTTATAAGGTGTTTCGACTTATTATAGTTTTGGAATGAAATTAAGACAGAAACCACATTACACAATCAGGTCAGCAATAAACAAATAAATAACGCAACCGTTTATCAGAGAGTTATCTATAACTGTGATACATTATTTGTCACGGAGACAGTGACAAGAGTTAAGGCGATAGAGGCTTGCACAACCCAAAGCTGCTCCCGAGAAGCAGTGCACATTCATCTTTCACAACTATGTAAATAACATTAACATATCACACCTACGCCGGTACAATCAACCGAATTAATCATTCAAATCCTGTTAGCCACAACCGAACGACATTCTGGAAGCCATAACAGGTTTAAGATAGAACGCATGGTTGAACCCCAGAACGATGGGTCCAAGATAGGGCTTCTGAAACTCATCTGTCATTATTACGAAACGATGATCCCCTCTTCCATTAAACTTAATAATACTAATGGGGAACGTCAAACGTTAAATAAATAATGTCTTTATCACTTGGCGAACTCGTGACTCGTAACCTAAATTATTATAAAGAATCGTTTTATAATAAATAAATGCTTTGTGCTAGACACTGCCTACTCAGACAGGTGGATAATCAAAAAATCTGGTGCGTGCGCGCAACACACAACTTTCACTTACCAACTTACTTAGATAAGAAATTGACGTGTTTTGTTAAATATCATTTCCCAAAGTCACGCATTTTTCTACATTCATATCTTATTTTTATTAATCGTTAAAGCCGTTTTTGAGTAAATAAAAACCCCGTGAAAATGATACAAAATTTATTAAGTAAAGTCCCCCCTTCGGTTGATCAATTTTGATGAAATGTTGGCTATCACATATTTGGCATATACATACATCAAATACCCAGTTTGGTCACAATCGTGAAAGCCGTTTTTGAGTAAATAAAAAAAACACGTAAAAATGTTACAAAAATTATTAAGTAAAGTCCCCCCTCCGGTTAATCAATTTTGATGAAATTTTTACAGTCATATCTCGGGCATATAAATACATCAAATACCCAGTTTGATCAAAATCGTTAAAGCCGATTTAGAGTAAATAAAAAAAACACGTGAAAATGTTACAAAATTTATTCAGTAAAGTCCCCCCTCCGGTTAATCAATTTTGATGAAATTTTTACAGTCATACCTAGGGCATATAAATAGATGAAATATTCAGTTTAATCAAAATCGTTAGAGCCGTTTTTGAGAAAATCGAAAAAACCTAAAATGTTATTAAGTAAAGTACCCCCTCCCTTTAAGTAATTTTGATGAAATTTATGCTGTCACATCGCGGGCATATACCTACAATAAATACCCAATTTCAGGATCGCACGGTTTATAGTTTTTGAGCTAGTCTGTTCACACACACACACACACACACACACACACACAGACACACACACACACAGACCATTTCGCGGGACTTGGTCATTTCGACTCAGGGGACCCCAAAACGTGTATTTCCGTTGAAAACCGGAAGTCGAATTTTTTCACGATCGCAATACTTCCACTTACTATATATTTCATATATAGGTAAGTGAAAGTAAAAAGTATAAAAAACATTATCCTAATGCTATATGAATGAAGTAAATTGTATGTTCAACATATGGTTCACCGAAGTTCAAGTTTTTCATTCACCTAAGTAGATTAATAAACAAAACAAGTTTTGATGATCTCGTTTCGGTAATCGAAAGGCGCTAATCAAACCTATTCCATATTTCCAAAAATCTAGCTCCAATCGGTGGTATAATATGTAAGAACGTTTTGTAAATAAAAAATGTGTTTTTAAATTGTCTTCATCCATAACTGGAGTTTTTCATATTTTTAAATTCTGCTTAAAAAACCATCAGGATAGTCAACTAGTGGTTATGAAAACACATTTATGAAAGCGTATGGTAGAATATTCAAGGTACAATGCACTATGTATATTATTGATTACATAATAAAACTATTTTCCACAATAGTTTTAACTTAAACGATTGAATTCATTGGTTATTTCGTAGACTCCCTAATGATTTTAGAAATTAATATTAAAGTCCCATCAGTAATTTAACTACATTTCGTCACACGACTGGCAGGAGAACTATTAAAAAATTTGGTTAGTGTTAATTCATGGGAATCAACCAGTCAGTTTCTTGTCCATTTAAGTACCATGAAGAATAAACAAAAAAATAAGGTAAGATATAACAATGTGAAAGATAGAATAGGAGAAAACCTATACAAATTATTTTTTAAGCAGCTGATGGACTGTTGCGGTTAAAGTAGGTAAATTAAATAAAGCACATAAACTATAACAGGTTTCCGACGTTTCGATCTGCATTGCAAATCATCATCAGGGTTGATTTCCAGAGGTCTAATGACCTGCGAAGTGGATTGAATCGTTGGTAAAAAAAAAAGAAAAAAAGGAAATTATTTAAGTTACTTGCTTTGACCATCTTCTGCTTGAAATTATACGGTCAACAATCAACACATCGTATGATTTATTTGCTTTTGTTTTATACTTAAAGCATGTAGTAGTTGGCTGTAGATATATTTTTGTTTAAATGTAAAAACCAAATAAGGGTATTAACCAAAGGCAATATTGCAAAAATAAGATAAATTAGATGACGTGCGAAATCCCTAAAACTGCAAGCATTGTTGCAAACAGAATACTAAAATAACAGTGCTTGACACAAAAATGCTTACACAACAAAAGGATAAAAAATTTCTGATAACAATTCCAGTTAATATTCTTCTTTTAAAATTATAAGGGTTTGGTTCCCGAGACCGTTGGCCCAGATTGTGCCTGTATCTTCCTTCCTAATTTCTGATTCTCATACATCAATGAAAATTAATGTTAGATTAGTATAATACACACCATATACGTATACATGCATGAATATACACACATGCCTACCACAAAGGAGATCTCTGTACAATGGGCGGATCCAGGGGAGGGGGGGCCACGGAGTCATGACCTCCCTAAAATATTTTGGCTTTTCAATTTTTTTAACGAATAATACAATTAGGTAGTTACTATGTCCTAGACATAAAACTTTTGGTTATTTATATCGCAGTCCTTCTTAATACAAGGTAATATTTCATACGAAATTGGTGCTGTCAGCCACGTGATTATGAGACAGAGAGGTTATGACCCCTCCCTCCCCCCCAAATGTCGTAGTAAATCCACCTCAGCTCAGGACAGTCAAGCTCTGTGGTAACATCACTAAAAAATCGTCCATTTTTAGTAATGATTTTTTTCTATGGATTTTTATCTCTATCAATAACGGCTTTGGAAGAGTGTAGCACAGTATTAATTTTCAATTCCAGCGTAGGGCAGTTAATATTTATTTATTGGCCATCCCACCAAATGACTCTTCAGATTGTAATCTTCCAAGAGTAAAGTGTGGCACCGCAAAGTAGCCTTCCAGGGTTGGCAAAAAGGAGAACTAAACTCGCTTTAGAGACTAACTTAGCCGCTCTTCCCCACCCACAAAGAGGACTTCAAACATCGAAACAAAGAATGAAATTAAAATGAAAATTGATACTTTAGCAGTTAATGAAACCACATTAACACCAATTCAATTTACCTAAAACCAAAAAAAGGCATATTTTTTTGTATGAAAGAGGAAGGAGTGGTAAAAGGACTATATTACTATTTTCTAGATTCTGGATTCGATTACTTTTATGGGGTAGTTCATTATTTAGTCTATATGCATCAGACTTAATTATGAAGCACATGCAATGACATGTAGTCACTCTAAACTGAATTATTTTAGAACGTTTAGAACGACTGAAATTGAAAACATTGCTGGATTAAATTCTTTTTTTCTTCATCTTAAATTTTTTAATTTTTTTATTTTCATGTTTCCACTACTTAAAATTATTAACTCTCTGCCAAATATTAACGTAACTAAGTACCTATGACTAATATTTTACAACTATTTTCATCTCAACGATATCTATTTTCAAATTTCTTATTATTTTATTAAAACTTTATATTGTTATTTTTTTATCTTCATAGTATTAAACATCAGTTTATTCAAGATCATATTAAAACATATCTCTGCTGTTTGGATGTAGAGTCCTTTACCAAATTGTACAATATAACACCAGGAAAATATTAGATTTAATTTCATTATTATTTGTGAAAAGAAATATTAGTGGAAGTACACAACAAATTCCTCATATGTTAACATGTTTATCTTTAAATGCAATACAATTTACTTTCTGTTGAGTTGCTTTTTATACATTGATGCTTCAGCAAGTTTAGTGACATTTTATAGTAATTATTTTTTTATTTTTTAATAAAACAACAAATCAGGAAACACACTAGCTGTCAGATCAGAAATATTAGTCTGGAGGTCGAAATTTCCGCTATTCGTCAAACTGTTATTTTCCAACAGTTGTTAATTTTCAACAAACAGTTCGTTCGAGTTTTCTAAAAAGAGCAAAAGCGCCTATCACTAATAAGCACTTAACCCACCAACCTACATAGAGTCTAGTGTTCCAGTATTTTTAAAATATTTTTAAATGATTGAAATCTAATAATTTAAAATCTTTATTAATTGAATAAGGAATGCCCAGGAGTCGACTCACGAACACTTTGTTAATAGTTATTTTAAAGTATAGGTATAATGTTAATATATATTTAAAAATGAAATCCGACAACTTTAACCCTTATTGCCTCGTGAGATCTAATTGCCCCGGTTTGAGCTATAGTTAACAGACAAGAGATCTGATAAGATTTTGAGGCAAATCGAGCGGGCTTGCTAACAGGCTGTAATAATCAACTGATCTGTATCTACCCGGCAGCTGCCACTGTCAATACCGGGTAATTCCGAGGAGGGATAAGGGCAGCTTTTGCTAGGTTAGACTGGCAATTACGAAAAATATGTAGGTTGAAAGTATTAGTGTTAGAGTCCACTGCTGGCCTGAATATGTAGAAAACTCCGAAGATTTTTGCCAAAAAGTAGATCAGGTAGATGATCTTTTGTCATAGCAAGCAGGAGAGGGGGTGGGTCAGCACCCATCGCTACCTACTCTACTGTCTCTGAGGTAGCCTGGTTACAATTTAATGAGGATCCCAAGCATTCAAAATACCACATATTTTTTTGGTACACACAGCGATGTTAAATGTGGCAACGGTTTGCAATGGCTAACTCCAATATTAACTTTCATTTAAATCGAATAAATGTATTCCAGTAAAATTTACCCAAAAACTTTTGAAAAGGAAAAAGGATCATATTTAGAGTTGTGTGATAGCCAACTGTGTTTCTTTACGATAGGTAGATAAATAGTCAGGATTTTCAGTTTGATCTATTTATTTCGGATAGCCAACGTTCCGATCCCTACATGTGGAACTTCTGTGGATGTGAGACATACAGGACTCAAAAGGTTCGAAATGTTGGCTATCCAAAATAAAAATATATCCGAAAAACTGAAAAACCTGACTATTCCTCTACCTATCAAAAAAGGATGATACATTTTCACATAATTTTTTTAAATAACTATTCATACACTCTTCTACTGAACAGTACGGGACGTTGTGTATTCATTATATTAATAGAAGGACAAATATAATACATGTTAGTATTCAATTCAGGATATTTACACATATAATGTTAGAAAAACATGTGATCCAATATAAAATTGGCTTTATTTCTGTTAATAATCTACTATTAAAAAAAAAAAAAAACACAATTTGACTACACAACTATCAAAAAAGGATGATACATTTTCACATAATTTTTTTAAATAACTATTCATACACTCTTCTACTGAACAGTACGGGACGTTGTGTATTCATTATATTAATAGAAGGACAAATATAATACATGTTAGTATTCAATTCAGGATATTTATACATATAATGTTAGAAAAACATGTGATCCAATATAAAATTGGCTTTATTTCTGTTAATAATCTACTATTAAAAAAAAAAAAACACAATTTGACTACACAGCAACATTCTTTAAAAATTTCGGATTTATCCATCAGCGACATTTCTAGTTCCGAGGTAACACACTTACGGCTCTTACATTTTTATATATTTGTATATAAGGTAAAAGGGAAAAAATCAGATAGAATAAAATATGCCGTAACTCTGTTAGTAACTGTCCTATTTCCGTTATTTATTTTTCATTTTTTAGCAAAGGATGAAATCTATCATTTCGTCAGGAGATTACGATAGTTTTTTATTTTATGCTTTTTAAAAATCATTTCTCCAAAATTTCCGGAAATATTGAGTATCACAGTGCTTTTTGTTCCTGGAATATGATATGTAGATAATATTGACTTTAACATTTATTATTCAATACAGCGTGTACGTCATAGAAGATAGTTTCCAGGAACAAATAATAATGGGAGTTTAGAAAACGGATAATAATTTTTATGTTACATGTATGTATATTTTTAATTGAAAATGTCTAAATAAAAAAAATATACTCGGTCAATCAAATTATTAATCTAAAAATATAATTGCAGTATGTTTATGGGATAAAAATGTACTAAACAAAGATTAATTAACTAATAAGGTTATGTGATATGATTAATAATCAAAATGAAGAAAATTAATATATTTAATAACAATTTAATGGAATGTTGTTAATCCTAACTAAGGGCCAGATCAACTATCATTGATACCTAATGCGGATTAAAAAGAAACAACGGCCAAAAAACCCCGACAGGAAACAGAACCGCAATGAAAATTGGAAAAAATTAACTACGTTCTTATTGCATGGCAATAAAAGAGGACAGAGGAAAATATACTGGCCATAAAAAAAAAGCTTAAAGGAATTCTCAAGGAAGAAGAAAGGAGCTCTGCCGTCGGACTTAACGAGGAACGGACGGAAACGTTTCACACAGGCCTCAGGACGGATGATAATTATCTGAAAAGAGAGTTGTTAGAGTAATCACTCAAGATGGAGGCAGACTGTTTAGCTGTTTTTCGAGCCTCTCCACTCATCTAATTAAAAACGAGCTGGTTCCAGAAGGGGAAAATCCTTAAAGGTGGTAGTCCAGCAGCTGGAATCCAGACTCTGGAACGTGAACCATCGCCGTCCTACCTCACACCATCATCATCATCACTCGAAGAGTAGCGTAGCTCATGTCCTGGGGCGGAGGGATAAGTAGGCGATCGGGTCCTGAGACAATAACTATCTTCTATTAGTTTCGGGTGTAATTTCAGGACTTGGACAAATAATCCATTTTAAATTGCTCAGATGTTATTTTCTGATACTATTATATACGAGAATTATTTAGAAACCTTTGGGAATAAAAAAAAAATTGTTATAAGATGAAAGAAAATCCAAGAAATCGTTCTGTTATCTGAATGAAATGTTATAAACTGATAAATTCATCGATTGTGAACGGCGGCGGGGAAATCGCATTGTGTTCTTTCGTTTTATTTCGCTTACAGAAACATTAATTTTAAAGAAAAATCAATAAATGTCAGTTCTATTTTAGCCGGTTAAAATAATTTATCAAGAAATTCTGAAAACTGCTATAATTTGAGATTTAGAGAAGTTAACAAGGTGGTGCAGAAAATAGTATTTCTAAAATTTTTTTATAACGAAATATGTTACGAATATGATCTTTCTCCGATCATTTAAAAAAAAAATTCAAAAAACTATTTAAAATAAAATAGCTTTTAGAGAAAAAAAAATAACTATACATTTAAATATAGCAAAAGCAAGATTAGCAACAAAGAAAAAGATATGCGACCAAACAACTCCTCCACATCCATAAAAAAGAAAATTGGCCATGGAAAGAAAATCAGAAACATAATGTAATGACGAATAAACAAACATCTACAAAGATTGAAAACACTCAAAATACTTCTTTACTACCACTAAACACTACGATAATCTAGGCCACTAGGGAATATAAATTAAAATTGAAAATTATAACTTTTAACAAGAAAAATATACTTAATTTAAAAGAACAACAACGGTGACACACATCAGTGACTTTCGACATAATAATTATTATTTATTGTACAGCTATAAAAAAAAACTTTAAATGAACCATATAAACCATGTAGCAGTTCAATAATGACCAATACAAAAATTAAATTTTGACTTCATAATTATGAAATATCAATACTAATGTACTAGTGGCCTCAAAAATGCCTTTTTACATGTCGATTAAAAATCGGCACAGGTGTATTTAAGAAATTCGCCGCTGTCCCCATAAACCTCTGGAGCAGCGATATGTTTTAAAACAGTAAATTAATTTTCGGCTTGATTCGTCTATAAGTGTTCCACTGCTGCTGAATGCACAGTAACTAATAAAAGTCATTTTTAAAATAATACATAACTATAGGCGACAGTTCAAATCGCAAGACCCAAAATTTTAAAAAATTCTTTTTATATGTGATCATATATTATAATTAAACATGTTAAGAAACTGAGTAATAATCTTAAACTTTGATATAGTTTCAGTTGTTGAAGAAATCCAGCAGCAAATATAATGCCGGCCGGCCTGGCATTAAAGTCCTCTGGAAATGTGAATATTAAGACGAAAGAAGGAGCAGTGGGAGCTGACAGATGTAGCAGTTCTGAGAGTATCGCCAACAGAGAACCAAGGACCTAGAGACATAATTCTCAGCGTGTCACTCTCCCAGGCATGCATTTTTTCCTTCCGTCCCGCCCCCGTGGGAGACTTTAACGTCGCAGGGACAAAAGGCCAGGTAGAGCCAGCCCCCCTATTGACAACAATTTCATTCTAATTGTCCCCCCATCTCTACCCCCCCTCCAATCCTATTATTGCCTTCAATCAGCCTAACTCTAATCCGGATTAGAAGGACTGCCTGCCATTTTAAATTTTTATACAGCTTATTTTAGGAGCAATACAAATAAACAGCTGGTGGCAGTGGACTTCATCGAGGGAAGCACACTCTTTATAACGGTGACGATTTTTTCCCCTTCTTTTTTTTAGAATAGGGCTAGATAGATCTTTTATTTATTAGATCTGCCCCCTCTTCTATCAAAGCTAGCAACTTTTTACGTTACATTTTTTACCTTAGATACTATAGCGGAATTGCAGAGTCAATGTTTTATAACTATGTATACCTACCACGTAAGACTGAAACAGGGTTGAGATGCATTGGTTCAAAATGGTTATATTTAGCAATATTAAAAAACAAAACAATTAATTCATTACAATCTAAAAAAAAACAAACTTCGACGATTATTTAAGACTGACAATGATTCAAAGTCGAATTATAAAAAAAAAAAAAAAAAAAAAAAAAAAAAAAAAAAAAAAAAAAAAAACATAATTGTTAAAAAAAGAAAGAAGAATAGTAGAATAATATTAAAAATATATATAGAACAACCTAATCACATTGTATTTGCATATAAAAATACAATATATCAGTTGCTTAAGGATAAATATTAGTTAAAGTTTATTTAAAACATAATCTGAAGAGTAGCTAAATATTATGAGAAATTCTATATTTATTGGAATCATTCGGGGATCCATAAGAGCCAGAATTCGGAGAAAATGTATGGCTTCACGTGATTTACATCTACTTAAATTGTTATTCATTTCCTTTCCTATGAAATCTGAGAAGACTGAAATCGATAAAAATATTGAACTAAATGAAGTAGCAAAAGGGATACGAATTAAAGTCTTCGGAACTAAGATGGCACTCGAAGGCGGCCCTGCGTTGTGACTTCAGTGCCTGAGGAAAAGATACTGACAGGCCAAGAGTGTTGAGAAGAATGAGGTGTGTGACTAACCAGGTGAACGTGGGTGTAGCGGGTGACCTTGCTGGATAGTGCGCCCCTAGTGGCCACGATCCTAACAAGAGGTTGAAGAGTGGGGGTAGCCGGGGGACAAGGCCATGCAGGCCGGATGGAGCTCAGTCAGAGTCGAGAGCCCGTCATGTGAGTGTCAGTGCATCTCAAGTTGGGATTAAGTGTTGAGAGTGTACATGAGTGAGTTGAGTGGTCTGCCGATGCTATGGTGCTCTGATCTTCGAGATGCGAGCCCTCGTCTTCCCACTGCTCCTAGGAGCCGTCTTCGGAGTACTCACTGCTTCCCTTTCCAAGGCGCTTCGTTATCAAGCCCCCGACGAGTGCAAATGGATGGCTGTCACCTCGGATGGAGAAGAAGAGGTGTCCACTGCGACCGAACCCGACCAGGAAGTAGCCCTCATTTGCCGACTTAAGACTATTAATTCGGAATTAGAAAATACGAATTTTTCAGTGATTCAAGCGCAATATACAGTGCGATTAAGGATATTTTGTGCCGAACAACTGTATTTTCACAGCTCCCTGACACCAGGGAGCTTACAGACTCTGACGGATCTCAAAGATCTGTCGATAGAGTATTGTAAGATTGCCAATTTGACAGCGGGAGCCTTTCGCGGTCTGCGGCAGCTTCGAAATCTGACACTGAGGACCCACAACAATGATTGGTCCCCAGTTTCATTAGATATATACAACGGCGTTTTTGCTGAAGACCTAGGTTTATTAGAACGATTAGATCTCAGTATGAACAATATCTGGAGCCTCCCAGAAGCTCTGTTTTGTCCGTTACACAGTTTACAGTTCCTCAATCTTACCAGAAACAGGCTGAGAGATATATCTTCTCTTCGATTTGGGAATTCAGGACATAGATGTGGCCTCAATTTGAGGACTCTGGACTTATCGAACAACAGTATCGATTCCTTGCCAGCGTCTGGTTTCACATCATTAGGTAGGCTATTAGAAATGCATTTAGAAAGTAATGTGATAACATTTATGGCCGATCACGCCCTAGATGGTTTGACATCACTAACATACTTAAACCTCGCGGATAATAAACTAGTCAATTTGCCCCCAGAAATATTCGCCGATACACGAGAATTGAAAGAACTTCATCTACAAAACAATTCCATAAATGTTCTTGCCCCAGGTCTTTTCAATGGACTTAGTAATTTACTGGTTTTAGATTTATCAGAAAACGAACTGACTGAGGAATGGATTAACGGTGCCACATTTGCCGGTCTTTTGAGACTTGTAATATTAAGTATTTCCGGAAACAAACTGGTGAAACTAGAAACTTCAGTGTTTAGAGATCTATACAGTTTGCAAGTACTGAGACTTGAAGATAACGCCATAGAATATATAGCTGATAACACATTCGTTTCACTGAACAACCTCCATACGCTGTCTCTCTCTAATAATAAACTGACGAGGATAGACAGCAACACACTTAGTGGCCTTTATGTACTAAACGTCCTTTCACTAGACAGTAACGCTATTCAATACATCGACCCGGAAGCATTAAGAAATTCTACTAACCTTCAAGATCTGCACCTTAATAGCAACAAACTCTACGATGTACCCGCAGTTCTATCAGATGTTCCTCATTTAAAAACCCTCGACCTTGGTGATAACATGATTACAGAACTGTTCAACACTTCATTCGCACATATGCAAGAACTGGTCGGTTTGAGATTGACTGAAAATAATTTGACTCACATAAACAAAGGTGTTTTTGATAAAATGGCTTCTTTGAGAATATTGAATCTTTCAAGTAATAAATTACAAAGGGTAGAAAATGGAACTTTCGACGAAAACAAAAATCTCCTAGCCGTGCGTTTAGACGGCAACTACCTCACAGAAATCAATGGACTGTTCTCGAAACTTCCAAATTTAGTTTGGTTAAATATATCGGAAAATTTATTACATGTTTTCGATTATGCTTATATACCAACAGGACTTCAGTGGCTGGATATTCATAGCAATCAAATAACAGAACTGGGAAATTATTTTGAAATTGAAAGTCAACTCCATTTGACCATGTTTGATGCAAGTAGCAATAAATTGACTGAGATTACTGGCAATGCTATTCCTGATAGTGTTGAAATATTAAATTTATCAAATAATTTGATATCAAAAGTACAATCTTATACATTTTTCAAGAAGCCTAATTTGACAAGGGTGGACCTTGTTGGAAATCAAATTAAAATTGTTTCACAGAATTCTTTAAGAATATCAACAATACCTCCAGGAAAACCACTACCAGAATTTTACATAGGTAACAACCCTTTCCAGTGCGATTGTACAATGCAGTGGCTACAGCAATACCCCGGCGAATTAAAGGAAAGAAACAAACCTCAGTTGATGGACCTTGACTCAGTTGTTTGTAAACTGCTTTACAACAGGGTAAGCTCTTATGTATTGTTGAAAGAAGCTTCTCCAGATCAATTTCTCTGCCAATATACAGCTAATTGTTTCCCTTTCTGCCATTGTTGTGATTTCGACGCCTGTGATTGTGAAATGACCTGCCCTACTAACTGTACTTGTTACCATGACCTGTCATGGTCGGCCAATGTCGTAGACTGCTCCAATGCCGGCTATGTTGATAGCCTACCGGAGAGAATTCCGATGGAATCGACTCAGCTTTATTTGGATGGTAACGACATCAGAGTAATAGGCAGTCACAGTTTCATCGGAAGGAAGAAGCTGCAGGTTCTATTTTTGAATTCTTCTAACATAGATGTAATTCATAACAGAACTTTTAACGGCTTAAAAGATCTTGAGTTGCTGAGGCTAGACGACAACAAAATAAAGGAACTCAACGGCTATGAATTCACAGGTCTAGTCAGCTTGAGGGAGTTGTATCTTCAATACAACCACATATCTACTATTCACAATTCTACCTTCACGGCGCTGACGCAGCTCCGAATTCTCAGGCTCGATCACAATAGGCTATTCAAATACTCCGTCTGGCAGCTGTCATCACAGATTACACGCCTCAGTATAGGAGTCAACCCCTGGTCATGTGACTGTGAGTACACTCAGAGGTTTAAGGAATATTTAATATATAGTAGTAGTGCCATAGCTGACATTGAACAAGTGCGTTGTTATAACGGAACGGAATATGAAACAGGTTATTCTATTCTCAAGGACAATATAACATGTGTAGAAGAAAATATAAGTAATTTTATCGAGACTCCGCTGAATGGAAGTTATACTTCTACGACAATTATTCATCGGCAGGAGTTACAAGACTACATTCCACTTTTGGTAGCTACATTAGCTATATTCTTTGCAATTATGGTTTTTTCGTGTCTTTTGTTTATGTACAGGCAGGAGATGCGAGTTTGGCTACATTCCAAGTTCGGGGTGAGGCTGTTTTACAGAACAACAGACATAGAGCTGGACGATCGCGACAAATTATTCGACGCGTTTGTCAGCTATAGTGCCAAGGATGAGGCGTTTGTGGCGGAGGAACTGGCGCCGATGTTGGAAAACGGTGATCCTCCGTACAAGCTCTGCCTCCACTACAGGGAGTTCCCAGTTGGCGGTTTTTTAGCCGACACGATCGTCCAAGCAGTCGAATCTTCACGACGGACGATCATGGTGCTCTCGGAGAACTTTATCAAGTCGGAGTGGTGCCGATTCGAATTCAAATCCGCACATCACCAGGTGCTTCGAGACAGGCGGAAAAGGCTGATCGTCATTGTGCTGGGTGAGGTGCCGCAGAAGGACTTGGACCCAGATATCCGACTGTACCTCAAGACGAACACATACCTTCAGTGGGGCGACAAACTGTTTTGGGAGAAACTCAAGTTTGCCCTGCCCGACGTTCCAAACAACCAGAGAGGACCGAAGGGTGGACACCACACCGCTGGCCGGCATCACCACGTCCACCGCAACAACGCCAGGTCGGTTGCCATTCATATATAAAGTGAGTTCTGTGATAAAAATAAGTGTTAACACTTCAAGAGACTGTATAAATGTATAATCCTATTTAAATGTAAATTATGTATATTTGAACATGTATATAGTCATAACGGAATTAAATCAAGTCACTAAAGTGTAAATTTTTATGCCAGATTATTTATTTGCGTGGTGCTATCTGGTTATGTATACAATTTTTGTTAGAAATTTTTATATATATATATTTACTATATTCTGTAAATTGCTTTGTATAGATTGTAAATTTATTGTTGCTATATATTTCCACCAGAAACGACTGAATAAGAGATTGTGTGATATATTAATAAGTCTAGAATTTTGTAATTTTATAATGTATATTTGAAATCGCAATCAAGGGATGTTAGTGATAAAAAATAAATCCCAATTTTACAATTTTTAAAAATGACTTTTATTTAACACATCCAAATAATATTCCATTACTCTTATTAATTAGTGGAATTCAATTCAAAAGAAGTAGGAATAAAAAAAATGAAAAAAGACATTAAAAACAATTAAAAATAAGACACAGTTGATAGATATCAAGATAAGTTATCAGATAAGGTTCTAGAAGAGAATATCAAAGAACATATTGTTTATTATTTATAAAGGGAAGTAATCAGAAATAAATAACTCACTTATTATATTTAACATAATGCAGGTACAATTTACATGTGACAAGAAACCAAATGTTTAAGTGAGGGATAAAAATTGTAAAAAAAAAAAAAAAAAAAAAATAAAACAAAAATGCATTTAAATGATCGAGAGAGCAAAATACTGTCAAGTTAAATGAATTAACGAATGATTTGGAAATATAAATGAGAAAAATATGAGAACAAATAACAATAATATTAAAGATTAATTGAGTAGTTTTTAAAGAATAAAAGAAAAAAGTACTCCATTAAATCACATAGCCATACTACAAATCAATATTTCATAATGCGATACACAATTAAAATTAAAAAAGTTATTCACTAAAAAATAACATAAGTCAGAAAGAAATTTCATACATAAATGGATTTAAAAGAAAAACATTGAATAAAAACAAAATTAATTTTTTATGTGGCAAATATATAAATATTTATGTTTGGCGACTTTTTATTTTAATTAAATATAATGAAAGATCAAAAAGAAATTATATGTAGTTTAGGTTTATATTTGGCATTAGAGTAAGATTTACATTTAAAATGATGTATGAAATGCATTCATATGTTTATCCATATTTTCAAATTTAAGAATATCAATTCTAATATAAATCTGCTTTACCAAACACTCAATATCATTATGGTTTACAATGGGAGAAAAAAGTACGAGATAAAGCACATTAACTTGATTAAAACTGATCACATATTTATAGGCACTGTAGAGCTACTAAATAAAGTGTTTATACAAAAGTGTGTTTACTGTTTATTATTATATAAACAGTTTTATTCTAAAGAACATAGTAAAAAGTAAAAACAAAATCAATTGGAACGGATCACTAATAGCAAATATAATATTTTGTTTGTTTGTGTATTTTATTTATTATGAATTTTTAGTTTTATTCAAATATGAAAAATCAAAATTAGTTTAGATAAAAACTGAAATCATGCAATGAAGACTTATGTTTGTAATCTTAATGGCTTTTTCTGCCTTGATTTTTGTTATTTTCAAAGCTTATACAAATTTTTCAACAACCGATTTTAATTTCTTAAATATTTCGATAAATTAATTTAATTTCTTAAATTTTAATTCAAGAAGGCATTGCGAGGCACAAAACCAATATTTCAACTTTCTGATGTGAATATACCAAATTTATTTTACACTTTAGTGAAAATAAATAAATATTAAATTTTAATAAATGTTTTTAATTTATTCAGATTTAAAAAATAAATAGGAAAACCAACCTAATTACTGGCTTAGTAATATTTGAAAAATATGTTTTCTTATGTTTCTGTCATTGAATTCAATAAGGCATCTAAACAGCAGGATCGAAATCATTTTATGACCAAATTTGTTCATTTTCTTTAATTTATGGAATCCATTTTCTTCTCAACTTAATTTTTTTCTCATACTTCATTTATTTTTAATCATGTTATCAGTTTTCTAAAGAATTTAATTAGTTATCTGTGGTGCCGTGAGTGATTAAAGTTTAGATTTATCAGGTAAAGAGTAAATCAAATTAATGTAAAGATGTTACGAAGTATCTGTAGGATTATTATATTTTGAAAATTTGTTTAAGGTTAAACAAAATTAAAATTAACAATTAAATCGGTGAACGTCTTCAAGTTGATAACTAAATTCTAGTTTTTAAAAACAAACGAAAAAACATAGTAGTGTTGTTTTAAAACGATTCAAAGCCATTTAAATAACGTCCTAGGATTCAATTCAACAATTATAACACAGCATAATAAATTGAAGAAATGAATGTAATGTTTTTGGGCCATTGTGTGTTCTCCAACAGCCGAGGGAAATCCAGGTAACGGCCATACTTAGAGACCCAACTCATGGCGGGGCTAATGAGAAATGAAATACTCAATATTATCGGCGACTACCGACTACAAAAGGAAGCCGATAAAGGAGAGAATGAGGGACTCCTCCCCTGGTAATATATGATGGGGTATAGAAATCACGACTCCGGGGCATGATACAGTCTAATCGGCATTATAAAATACCAATGTAGTTAGAGCGGTTCCTGAGGCGAACCTGTTATTTGGGACCCAAATCACCGCCAGCAAACGCCTCAATTAAAACTTCAACCGGTCTAAAAAGATGATAACGACAGAGTACGTTGTAAACTCGTTCGTGTAATAATTATCGTTGGGGCTTTAGGAGGGAAAACTAGGAACCCAATTTTAGTTTACGTTAAACGGTCTTAGGTTTATTTTTCATTTACCTTTTTCTTTTTCTTCTACCTTTTATTATTACCTGGTAAATAAGGTGCTCTGAGAAAGGAGGGAAGTTCTGCTCGTAAAAAACTATTCGAACAGTAAAATACGGAGTGGGATCTCTAGGGATAGTTATCTTGGGTAGATTCCAACGTTACGCTTTTTTTTTTTTTTACATCTTCAAATACTCAGCTAATGTTTCTTTAAAAATCAGGAGAACAAATTTAAACTTCATTTTTTTTTTTTAAATATCATATCATACATAATATAAAAACATACTATGATTAGAATGTTAGAAGTATATAACCCATTAATTTATGTAGACAGCATTAGCCTATTTAAAATTCATTTTATTTCACAATTTCACCTCAATTAAAATTAATAATCAAAACAATGATGTTTTATGCTATTTTAATTAGAAAGTTTTTGGGTTCCTTTTACTCCCTATTCAGCATATTAAATACATTAAAAGAAATTGTTAACATTTTATAGGTTTCATATAATACGTGTCCCTAAAGATGAATTTTTTTTTTCTTTTCAAAACTAAAATAAAACCTGCTTTCATAAGAGTAAGTCAATTATTAAAGACTGTGTGCCTTAAAAATACATCGGAACAAAAAGTCAAGAAGGGTCTAAAAAAACAAAATGTAATTATCTAATGGACATTATTTCCTCTAAAGTTATTTTCAATAGTCAAATGTTAATAAGTTAATAGATTAGATAAAAAGGACCTATTAAATAAAAACTCACTACTTTCAAATTAATTATTTTCGAGATTCACAGATCATTTTAATCAGCAACATATCTTCATTGTTTTAAAAATCTAAAAATTAAAGGAAATTAAATAATTCTCTTAAATTCCTTAAAATACAATATATACGGTTACTATCAAGTAATAACTTAATAATGAGCAATGGCTTTAGTTAATTGGTTAATATGAACCTCAAAAATTAAAATGCGCTGTTCGAAATTCAAAGATTTTTTATTTTGTTCTAAATCAAACAGAGCAAAACAGTTAGGTATTACCTGAAACGATCTACTGCATGTAGTAAAAAGATAAATTGGAGGCTTAGTATATATCCTTAACAATTTTTATTCTACTTTTAAAAATGCAGCAACTATTTTTATTTTTTATTTTCACTATTTTACAAAAATTTGGATAATATAGATCAAGTCTTCCAGTAGGTTAAAAACTATCAAAACTTTATTTTGTCTGTTTATCAAATGATATAACAAAAGAAAATCATTACAACTTCGGAAAATTGGATGATTTTGTAAGTGGTGTAAGTAGTTTTTTTTCTCGTATTGAAGATAAATAAACATCAAATGTCGTCCGTTAACTCGAAAATATCTTGGGGCACGTTTTTCTTAATGAGGGCACAATATTGTAATAAGTAGTAATTAATATTTATTATAATATTGTGCAGGACTTACATAAAAATAAAGAAATATATTTACATAAAAAATAATATAAAACCTTAATTCAGATTACTTATGAATTCAGTTATGTACAAGTAAATAGCGTTCCTCAGAACTAAAAATAATAAGTATTTAGAATATCTCAAAATGTAGGGCGCTGAGAAATTAAAAAATATCCATAATTTAAGGATATTTGTATCATACAAAAATATTGTATCATTATACAATATTTTATCAATAATAATATTGTATCAATTATAATCAATTAAAAAATAATTTTAAGAATAAAATAAAGTTATAAACCTTTCATAGTTTCTATAGTAAATTTGGTTTTTATTATTTATTAATATTATTTATCAAAAATTTTAGGATGACGGATTGAGAGGTGTTCATAATACATCTGTATGTTTTCAGATATCTTTCGTTTTTTGGCTAAACTATCGATTCCAAATTAATTTTTCCAACCATATAACTTAGGTAAAACTCGATAGGATCTAAAGGTTTGAATGTATAACTTAAACAAAATCTTCTTTAAACAAAGCGGAAAAACAGTTACCGATTTTAACTGTAATTCTAACATACAAAATAAATATCGGAACAAAAAAATAAAAATTCTAAATACAAAGATTTTTCTTTTGATTCTTTAACAACAAAGATGATGTTTAATGAAAAGTTCAGCAACAAATGTTTTATACAAATATTTTCATTGAAATATTCAAAACTTAGTAGGTAGCGTGTTGTATGGGTATACAAAATTAATAAATCAGGTACATGTTTGGTTATGTTAAACAATTAGGAAAGATTTCTATTTTAGAATGGCATAATATTTTAATAATTAATCAATCGGATAGATGAAATAAGTGAATATGAAAAATTTTACCTGGATTGCAAAAAAAATCAAAATATATATTTTAAAACAAAATGAATAGATTTTGGAATTAATTTTTTCAATTACAGGAATTTAAGGAATAATAATAAATAAATGAGGCAAAATTTAATAAATATTAAAACTAAATAATAGCTCTATTTTACATTACAATAAAATACTTAAGTGGCTTATTTTATATTATATTTTATTAATATTTAATAATTAAATTAAGTTTAACTCGAACAAGAAAAAGGAAAGGTACTAGCGAATAAATTTCCTAAAATGTTCTTGAAGAAATTACTTTTTATAATGATTTCCTGATCACTTACATATTTATCCAAATTACATCACAGCAAAATATACATAAAAATTTCATCACTTTTTTAATGATATTATATATATATGGAGTATTGTCGAAAGTTAAATATAAACATGGTGTATGAATAAGTAAATAGTGACTTACAAGTTCTATAAAGACACAATTAGATATTAATTATTCTTCATAAAAATGTAAGAAGACTAGTGAAATACAGCATTTGAAATAATTAATAAAATATTTAGTAAAGGTATTTGGACAACTAATAACTTCTTGGTTCTAAATCGGCTGTAGGGTATTGCATAAGGTTCATATATTAAAGTTTTTATTAAGAAGGGCTAGTAAGCATATGTATCACAACAAAAATATTATATAATAAATAAAACTATATATTCGAAATGTTAGAAAAATAAGAATATAATGAAGGGTATAGCATTCGCAAATTAATCATTAGGCTAGTTAAGTAAAAATTAATACCAAATGTTTAACTTTTAATAATTATTTTTATCAGAAAGACATTTTATTTTGTTTGAAATACTTTCACAGTAAATAAATAGACACTTTATTTCGTTTGTAATCATTTTTAAATATTATATGATCAATAATAACTATATAATAAAGTGTATAGAACTCGTATATTAATCATTCGGCTAGTGTCGTGTATTAATCATAAGTCATAATTTTTAATTTTTATGACATAAACATATTTTTTTCGTTTGAAATAGTTTCTTTGAAAAACACTACAAATTGTCTAATGAATTTCATCTGTAATTTAATTGTTATAATATAAATGATCCGCTTAAGCAGGATTTAATTGATCACCTAGCTTTTCAAAAAGGCAACAATTATTAAATATTTTATTGCATCACTAAATAAAAACGATTCTTAGGCTTCGTGAAATAACACACATAGTACGTGGGCCAGACCCCCCTACCGTGCACCCCCCCCACATCCCTATAAAATGCCTATCGTTGTGTTCCTTGTGATAAAAGATTAAGAAAAAGCCAATGTTCCCAGAAAAAAAAGTGGCCGCACTAACCGAAAATGGCGTTCAAACATGGCGGAATGACGACTTTGATTTTAGTTAGTTTTTTTATTACTGACATTCACCATTATGCTTAATTTCGCCATAACTGGTATTTTATTAAAGCTAGATAGTTCTAGATTCAGAATAAATTAACAAACGTTCTAAAATAATTAGTCTTGACAACATAAAATACATTCAAAGTCAATTTTTTCAAGTCACTCGCGTAAAAGTTAAAATTCCAAGTTAATTTGTGATAAAACGGCCATCGTTAACGAAAAACACCCTGAGATAAAACATCTGGAGCAATTATTCTTCTTTAAAAATCAGTGGTCAAAGTTCAAAATATATCAACCAGTTTCATAGAAAAAGGACGTACAAGGCGAAAAGGCGCCGGTGACTCGGGCGCATCCAATCCTCTGCCACATCGTTCAGTTCTCATACATCATATAATTACAGCGGGTGTAGGATATTATTTTGAATGTATAATCGAGCCTATGTAACTGCAAGTTTTTAATTTATTAAATTACAGAAATAATTAATATAATTTTTTTTTTTTTTTTTTTTTTTTTTTTTTTTTTTTTTTTTTTTTTTTTTTTTTTTTTATGAATCTGATAAAAAATAAAGGATATAAATCTGATAAATAATAATGATTAGTCGCAGATTGCACATTATCTAAACCTCACTTATATTGACATAAACTGGTTATCTTGAAATTAAATAATAATGTTCTAATTGTAGTAGTAGGGTTACAGACACTGGCTTCTGATCATTCGTGATATTTGAAATAAATGCATTTTTGCAAAGTATTGATTGTTTACAGATTTAAAAACAACCCAAATAAAAAAGATAAATAAGAAGTTCTGTTTGTTCGTTCATATGTAGAAATTATTCGTAATACAATTTAGGAAGTATATACATAACACAATTTATTACTAGCTCACAACAATTAATGAATTAACAGTTACACGATGTGTGTTTGTGAATATATATATACATATTATGATTAGTTTAAAATTAAACCACTACTGCAGAGGAAAACCAATTAAAACATGTAAGTATTCATGCAGCTAATGGTCTATAATCCACGAAGTTGTGGCCTTTTTCGGTTGCTGGCATATAACTACACATCAAAAAGTTTACTTTCTCTTTTTTTCGAAAAAAGGGTATACTAATATAAATAAAACGAATTATTTGAAGTTGAAATCGGATTAGTAATTTAGCCAAATTCGAACATGAAAGATCGGTAATTTTTATCACTTTTGTGAAAACTCATGTTCCAACGCCTATAACTCGACAATATGTACTCTAAATGAAAAATATTACAGATAAAAGTTTTAGGACATTAAATTTAGCATAAAATAAGCCCATTTATTTTAAAATTAACTTATTCCTGCGCAGAGATACAAATGAAAAAGTGAAAGTATTTGTAGCGCTTACTTCATTTTTTTAACTACATCTTCATTCCTTCATATATCTACATGTCAAAAAGTTTACTTTCTCTTTTTTTCGAAAAAAGGGTATACTAATATAAATAAAACGAATTATTTGAAGTTGAAATCGGATTAGTAATTTAGCCAAATTCGAACATGAAAGATCGGTAATTTTTATCACTTTTGTGAAAACTCATGTTCCAACGCCTATAACTCGACAATATGTACTCTAAATGAAAAATATTACAGATAAAAGTTTTAGGACATTAAATTTAGCATAAAATAAGCCCACCTAAATAGTTAGTTCTGTGAATATTATATCATATCCCCTTAGGTTTCACAAAAAGAAGGAATCAAGTGCTACGAATACTTTCACGTTTCCATTTGTATCTCCACTTCGTAATAAGTTAATTTAAAAATAAATGGGCTTCTTTCATGCTAAATTTAATGTCCTAAAACTTATATATGTAACATTTTTCATTTAGAGTACATATTGTCGAGTTATAGGCGTTGGAACATGAGTTTCTACCAAAATGGTAAAAATTACCGATCTTTGATGTCCGAATTTGGCTAAATAACTAATCCGATTTCCACTCCAAATATTTCATTTTATTTGTATTAGTATACCCTTTTATTCGAAAAAAGGAGAAAGTAAACTTTTTGACATGTAGATATATGAAGGAATGAAGATGTAGTTAAAAAATGAAGTAAGCGCTACAAATACTTTCACTTTTTCATTTGTATCTCTGCGCAGGAATAAGTTAATTTTAAAATAAATGGGCTTATTTTATGCTAAATTTAATGTCCTAAAACTTTTATCTGTAATATTTTTCATTTAGAGTACATATTGTCGAGTTATAGGCGTTGGAACATGAGTTTTCACAAAAGTGATAAAAATTACCGATCTTTCATGTTCGAATTTGGCTAAATTACTAATCCGATTTCAACTTCAAATAATTCGTTTTATTTATATTAGTATACCCTTTTTTCGAAAAAAAGAGAAAGTAAACTTTTTGACATGTAGATATATGAAGGAATGAAGATGTAGTTAAAAAAATGAAGTAAGCGCTACAAATACTTTCACTTTTTCATTTGTATCTCTGCGCAGGAATAAGTTAATTTTAAAATAAATGGGCTTATTTTATGCTAAATTTAATGTCCTAAAACTTTTATCTGTAATATTTTTCATTTAGAGTACATATTGTCGAGTTATAGGCGTTGGAACATGAGTTTTCACAAAAGTGATAAAAATTACCGATCTTTCATGTTCGAATTTGGCTAAATTACTAATCCGATTTCAACTTCAAATAATTCGTTTTATTTATATTAGTATACCCTTTTTTCGAAAAAAAGAGAAAGTAAACTTTTTGATGTGTAGTTATATGCCAGCAACCGAAAAAGGCCACAACTTCGTGGATTATAGACCATTAGCTGCATGAATACTTACATGTTTTAATTGGTTTTCCTCTGCAGTAGTGGTTTAATTTTAAACTAATCATAATATGTATATATATATTCACAAACACACATCGTGTAACTGTTAATTCATTAATTGTTGTGAGCTAGTAATAAATTGTGTTATGTATATACTTCCTAAATTGTATTACGAATAATTTCTACATATGAACGAACAAACAGAACTTCTTATTTATCTTTTTTATTTGGGTTGTTTTTAAATCTGTAAACAATCAATACTTTGCAAAAATGCATTTATTTCAAATATCACGAATGATCAGAAGCCAGTGTCTGTAACCCTACTACTACAATTAGAACATTATTATTTAATTTCAAGATAACCAGTTTATGTCAATATAAGTGAGGTTTAGATAATGTGCAATCTGCGACTAATCATTATTATTTATCAGATTTATATCCTTTATTTTTTATCAGATTCATAAAAAAAAAAAAAAAAAAAAAAAAAAAAAAAAAAAAAAAAAAAAAAAAAAAAAAAAAAAATTATATTAATTATTTCTGTAATTTAATAAATTAAAAACTTGCAGTTACATAGGCTCGATTATACATTCAAAATAATATCCTACACCCGCTGTAATTATATGATGTATGAGAACTGAACGATGTGGCAGAGGATTGGATGCGCCCGAGTCACCGGCGCCTTTTCGCCTTGTACGTCCTTTTTCTATGAAACTGGTTGATATATTTTGAACTTTGACCACTGATTTTTAAAGAAGAATAATTGCTCCAGATGTTTTATCTCAGGGTGTTTTTCGTTAACGATGGCCGTTTTATCACAAATTAACTTGGAATTTTAACTTTTACGCGAGTGACTTGAAAAAATTGACTTTGAATGTATTTTATGTTGTCAAGACTAATTATTTTAGAACGTTTGTTAATTTATTCTGAATCTAGAACTATCTAGCTTTAATAAAATACCAGTTATGGCGAAATTAAGCATAATGGTGAATGTCAGTAATCAAAAAACTAACTAAAATCAAAGTCGTCATTCCGCCATGTTTGAACGCCATTTTCGGTTAGTGCGGCCACTTTTTTTTCTGGGAACATTGGCTTTTTCTTAATCTTTTATCACAAGGAACACAACGATATGCAATTTATAGGGATGTGGGGGGGGGTGCACGGTAGGGGGGTCTGGCCCACCGTGTAACAGGGAGAAGAAGTGATGCAGGCTTCTTCTTTTTACTAATTTTTAAATTATTTGGCTAAAAATTAAAAATTCATTTAGAAAACAAAACAACAATTGAAGCCTTTGGCAAACTTTTTTTTTTAAACTCACTTTAAAAAAATATATGCACATCCTTAACTTGGAGCAAGTCTTGGGGGGTTATGAGTTTGATTGTTTTAAGGTGTTAACTCACTCAATTCTGAAATGGTTAGAACTGAGTAAACACCTTCTACCAAAGGCTTTAATTAATAATATAACAATAACTGTAACATTCTATGACGGTCAAAGTCTTAGAAATCTAAAAACACTAGGCAGAAAATCAGTTGTTACCGAAGCAAACCGTTACATTACATTTTGATAATTAATTAAGACAAGGGGATTTCTTACAATTATTTCTTTAGTTCAGTTAAATCTTTGGAAACCCTGAAATATGCTAAATATTTTTTTGTTTTTAAGATTTATAAAGTTAAATTTTAGTTTAAGTCAAATCGGGTATTTAGAAAACAATTTTATGAATTTTAAAATTATGAATAAAGAAATTAAAACCAAGTCCAAATATTTTTAAGTCGTATTTTTTTTTTTTAATCTCCTAAATAATACAATACAATAATACAAATGTTTTAAGTATATTGAGCCTTTTACTGTAACATTGTTACATTTTAAGTCCATATTGTGGTTATGATAATGTTTCGTTGTTACATATTTCTTAATGTTATTTACCTCGGAGTGATGGGGCTCACACATTTTTTGGGTCCCCAATTCGTATTTCGTTTATCAATACCAAAATATATTCTTAATCTGTTTGCAGCAAAAAAAAAAAAAAAAAAAAAAAAAAAAAAAAAAGCCAAGGAATTTAAAGACTCGTTATCTTTTATCCATAAGCCAGTAAATTAACCTATTTAAAATCCTCAAAATTAATTAAACACTTTTAACTAAATTTAAAAAAAATAATGCTAACAACTGAGACCAGATAACACAACAAACAATTGATGCTTTAATTAATGAGGGATTTCTGTTCTTTTTTGATATCTTAATATATATAAAAATCTCGTGTCCCGATGTTCGTCGGAGGTAAACTCA
Organism: Aelia acuminata; assembly: GCA_911387785.2. Taxonomy (NCBI): domain Eukaryota; kingdom Metazoa; phylum Arthropoda; class Insecta; order Hemiptera; family Pentatomidae; genus Aelia; species Aelia acuminata. Next base: position 103,585,615 of record OU426978.1, on the reverse strand, counting down.
GAAACTACTCAACCGATTATGATGAAAGTTGGCTCATTGTTTATAGTTTTGTCCAAATTAAAAGATAGGATAGTTTATATCTCGATTATTGGCCTCAATATTTCTTTTATTGCAAATTAAATTCTTATTATACTACGATTGAGTGTGATTATTAGTAAGTCCTATAAATTTCCAACAGATGGCGGTGTAAGTTGATTTATTGACACAGCACTTCATTTTTTTTCGATATTTAGGGCGAGAAGCATCCAATTGCACAATCTATTTTTACCAGCTTGGACTTGGAAAACCCGTGTTTTTCCCATGGGCAATTATGTGTCGCCTTTTCACAAGTGGGGAAAACATCGAATCTATTTGTTTTACCAAAAGACAGGTTAACCAAAATCATAGTGCACCTATTAGCACTACAATAAATAAAAATTGTGAATTATAGTAATTAAGAAAAATATTATTATTATAAAAGTTAAAAATTGTCTCATTTATAAAATTTAATTTTTTGTTTTGATAAATAGTACTGTAAGAAGATATGGTTTTTTCACATGGTTTGAGAACTTTTCATAACCTATTTTCAGGTAGAACCATGTGTTATATTCTGAATTCAATTAATATGTATGTATTATGGCAAAAGATTAATTCGGTAAATTTTCGCTGTCTATTGTGATTTTACTAAGCCTTATTCCAATCATATTCTTTATTCGTTCATTTTCCATTTTACAATAAAAACTTTTTACCCTTCTAAATTTTTTGCCAATCAATTTTAAATTTGGCATAAAGTTCTATTTTAAATCCCGTTGGTTTTTAGATTAGCTGAAACTTTTTTATATTTATCAGTGAATTTTGATTTAACTGCATTGAAAAGAATAGGAGGGAATTAATTCAACGCATTATAGCTACTGAGCCACAGCAACCCGAGGTCGGGTCTGCTCGTATTCATATACATTATTAATATTTTATTTATTGCAATATAAAATTGTTTGTATTTTAAGCTGGATAATTTCTATGTCGATTGAATTTTAATTTAAAATCTATTACATGAAGATTAATCACACATTTTAGTTTTAGTTTAATGGAAAACAATTTACAGCTATTTTATACTATATAACGTATAAATTTTTCGTCGGATATATTTTCAAAAGACTAATTCTAATTCAGCTTAACATTGTGCAAATCGATAATGTAATTTTTTAAGTTTGTAAAATAATAAAATGGGCAATTTATGGAGTCGCTCTTTTTTTCTTTCTTTTTTTATATATTTCTATGCTTTAGTGACTAAAACATGTAACTGATATGTTAATTGATTGTGTGAGTGACCTAGAGCTCTCAGATGTTAAGCCTCCTCATACATATTTATTCAGATGATAAATTCAACAAAATTATATTTTTTTTTAATCTAGTTTGCTTTAGTGTTCTTCATAATTTTAAGAAAAATTATCTTTGAATTTAAATGATTTATTTAGAAGCTAAACCATTTTCTTATTAAATCTATGCAACCTCTCAGGAGATTTTAGAACAATAAATATGTTCTACTATTAAGTAATTGATTATTTTCTAACAAATCCTGTCATTTCTGCCTATAACCAATAATTACAGTTAGTCTTTTTATTATTGTAATAATTAATTCAAAATTTACAAAATTGTAAGTCGTTAGGGTGTCTCTTGTATGAGTCTGTACCCGTTCTTTGTCAAATGTTAAAAAAATTGTATATGATTTTATAAAAACCATGTATGGCTCTCTGAGCCGATCTGGAAATAAATAATTATATAGCAGTTAGTCTTTTTAAAAAGATTAATAAGATCAATTTTTTTTTTTTTTTGGAATCCTTCATGGTGACAGAATTTTTTCAGATCTTTTTTTGCTGGTGTAATAGGAACCTATATTTACAAAAAAATAATAAGAAAGTTAATAGTAGACGTCTAAAATAATATGATGAAAAACATCTACATAAAACATAAATATTTTGCAACATTTGAGTAACTGTTGAAAAAGCACAATTCAAACATTGACAAAATGAGGATTGGGGAGAAAAATAGTTTACGTAAAATATTATGCCAATAAATCTTTGATGTAAAGGCAAACAAATAAATAAAAACAATAATAATTCTTTATAATCAATACAAGGTCCATTCATCGTTCACTTAAAAGAAATAGGTCTCAACACTGTGTTACAATACGAGACACCTGTGTGTGCCACACACACAAACACAAACTGTGAAAGCACCTCGGACTAGGCCACTGGTGTCAGAAGCCAGCTTGTCACTGTGCCATCGTACATTCAGAGATGAATACAGATGACATCCTGTCTTTCGAAAGTTTGGTGCCACCGTCTTTTGGATAATTTCTCCTTATTTCCCCCTCAATGGGGTCATTTAGTTGGTCCGACCACCAACCACCTGCTACGGGATAAGTGGACGGACGCTCATTTCCATAAGACCATCGCGATTAGATGAATCAGTGACATTTTTTAAGGAAAATGGTAAGATAGTTCGTACCTATTTCAGGTAAACGACGTCGTCTTCATAGTTTTACTATCATCCGAGAGTAATAATAGAAACCTGCATTATGACGTTGACGAAATAAATATTACATTTATTTATACATTACATCAAATTTGTTTTGTGTTAAGTTAAAAAAAATCTGTTGAATTTCGCACAACACACAACTTTCACTTACTAACCTACTTGGAGTAGAAACCAACGTGTTTTGATAATTGAGTGAACGAAGGTTAGAAAATTCACAGAAAATAGCTTCATTCCATTTATTTACTTATTTTTGTTTGTTATTCTCTTTCAGGTATAGAGTATCATAATTATTGCAAAACTTGCAATAATTATTCAATTATTGCAGTAATTTTGATTATTATTATTAAATAAATTACTTATATACTTATAATCATTATAAGATAAATTACTTCAGTAATTTTTGATTCATTATTAAGTATTTCTTTTTTAAAGAGAAAACAATTAGTACCTATTCATCGATAGTCTTTTTTTTTTCTCTAAATATATCCGTGAGTGGGAATCGGTTGAAGGGGTATTTACGGTTCATAAAAATTGGAACTTTGTTTAAGAATTTTAGTCTGTAGTGCCTTTCCAGAAACCGACGAAGAGGATTGTCAATGATTGGTCCAGCAAAAACCAACTTATATTTTTATTCAGATATCTATTATGGAATAAAAAGTTTCAAACTAAAATACAATTACACAGGATTACAGTGTACCGTATGTTTAAAAAACAGATTTAAATATTTTAGCATTACGTCTTTTATACGCATTCACTCATTAAAGAACTAATTGGTTTATATTTATCTTCGACAAAACTATTTATTATTCTCTGAACCTTCCTAGATCTTATATAATGTTTCGGTGAATGTTTTCGTAACATTATGAAGCTGTTTATATGTAAAAGGACTAGTGAAAAATGCCATTTCTCACATTGTGTATTCACAGAGTCAGAGATGGCCTAAAAGTAATCTAGAGGGAATTGGTCGGTATCAAAAAATAAAGAAAAAATGCGATAAATTTATTCCACTTCTCTTTTTATTTTTCATATTTCTGGGGGATCTATCCCCCTGGACTGCTCCTGCAAAGACTCAATGAAATTTTCGAAAATAATAAAATCCCTTAATGATAAGAAGATAAGAATTATAAATCAAGGTGGGATTTAGGCAAATTAAGGTACCATTGATAACTGGAAAAGAAAGATGTTAGATAAATTTTTTGGCTTAACAATCAATACAACCCCCCCCCCCTCTCTTTCTACAGATTATGAAAAAGCATTACTCTCTATAAACGAATTAAAAAAAAAAAAAAATCCTGCAGACACCTAATATATATTTCCATAAGATTTCCTTATTGAAATGAGGCAGTTGCCGGTTGACGACACGCAGTGTTTAAGGACATAAATCCAAACTGAGATATCCAAGACCCTATCGCAGGGGATAAAATTCTCCTGAGGGACAGATAGATCGGCAATTAATGGTAATTTATAAAGGTGTTAGCGGAAGGGGCAGGGTGAACGGGGTTCCGGGGATTTGAGAACTATAAACCGTAGGGCCCGAGCTGTATATTATAGACTGGGGAGCCTTTGTCGGCCGCTACGTTCGGCCCTCACGCATCTAACGCCCGGACCCCTCCGCCTATTTCAAGGCTCGTCATATCTTCATATTAAGGAACACTGCCTATTTCCTTCTCCGCTCGCCGCATATATGTTCAGTAATTTGCGGATAATAAATGGCATACCTACAGGTTATTCTGGGTTGGGGAAGAATATAGATTATTTTCTCATTACAAAACAAGAACATAGCTTTGCTATCGCAAAGCGCATTAAATAATTTTCAGAACAGTTGCATGTACTAAATAAACAAATAATACAATCATTATCCTAAATAATATAAAATATTATCCTGGGATTAAACATATCTCTCAATTGAATAACTTTCTTTTAGTGATACAATTGATATATTTTATTTTGCAATCGTGCCCATAACAGGAAACCTCGACCTTACGGGATGAACTGTACCATTAACATTAAAAATATTTTGGAGGGACCAGATTACAATTCACACGTCAATTCTATCCTCCACTTTTCCTTCGTTGCTTACAACTCCTTTAAATCTAGACAAATATAGTTAAAGAATAGAATATTTAAGACCATAGAAAAAACTGGGAGTTGTAGCAGAAGAACAATTATCAGGGTAATGTTTATCGTGATAATATTATATGGGGGTTGGTCCATCGCTAGGCGCTTTCCTGTTAGCTATTAAATTTGTTACTATATATATATATATATATATATATATATATATATATATATATATATATATATATATATATGTATGTAGAGAGAGAGAGAGAGTTATAGTGTATATAATATTAAATATATATCACGTCTTTATTTCTAAATCAATTATGAATATGAATGTTCAAATGATTTTGCAAGTAAATAGCATTTACGAAGTTATTAATAATCTATTAATTTATAGAATTTATAGAAGCTATTAATAATCCATCTATTTTTATACTCCTATCCCTATGTTATTTGTAATTTAAATAAAAAATAAAATCAATATACCAGTATATCAATGATAGTATACCTAAACTAATTTTTCTAGGTAAACGTACGCTAACTTTCTTAGAGGAAATATATGCTTTGCACTAATAAAGCATTAGTTTAAATAAATTAGTTTTTTCACTCGTGATATTATTTTTGTCTTTCTTTATTGAAAAATCAAAGTTTAATTATTAGTTTTTTTTTAATTAATGTTATCAGCTTTTAAGAAAGAAATCTATATAGTCAATTTCTTCATGATTAACATGCACCGTACTTTATTTTTAATCTACTGCGAAGATTAGTAGTTATTTTTTATTTTTGCTAAACATATATATATATATATATATATATTTTAACCATTACCCATTTTTTTTATACAATAGTTTTCTTATAAAACTTTCTTATAAAAATCTATTCTCTTAGACATTATTATTACAGGATGTGCTTATAATTCTACTTAACCTCTAAATGCTATGCCGAAGCCCCCCCCCCCCCATTATTATTTATTAAAGAGCTTCACTTTTTAATATGAATCATAAATGTTAAAACAGAAAACTTGCATATACATATACGGTTATCGGGTTCGTTTTAATTTATTTCCTTTTTTTTTTTGTAGATTTAATAAATCTACATTAACTAATCAATTTAAAGTTGTAGATACGCTTTCTTAGAGGACAAAGTCAATACTTTTCATTGTAATGCCTGAACAGTGCGGCATGCAATCGGACATATACAAGAAGAGATTAACCGCCCTATTAAAGACCAGTCCTTCCTGAGCCGGTCCAATTCCCACCCGTCCGGTGTCCATTTCTTCAGCACCGGAGGCATCTCTGCAAGAGGCCGAGGATGGGACCTAACTCGGATGGTCGTTTTAAACAGGTTACTCTTTACCTCCTTACAAGGCAGCGCATCGCGAGCCGGGCTCACCGCCTCTCTCACTTTTTGCTAGAGCGGTTTTTCAGAATCTCACCAAGGCAAGCGAAAGGTGTTCTGCCTAAGGTAACACCGAAAGAAAGGTGAAATAGTCCGACCTTTAGGCACTAAGTACCCACATTGCAAGTCAGATGAGGATGGATAGTAAAATAAGTCTTAGTTAATTTATGCATGAGCAAAATACCAAAGGCAAAATTTATTATACATGGAAAACAAGTATTCCTTCAATTTATTGGTCAATCAAATTTACTGACCACGTACACCGGCTGAATTTGTAATGTTTTAACATTTTTTTTTCCTCTTATATTTTTATATTGTAATAAAAAAAAAAAAAAAAAAAAAAAAAAAAAAAAAAAAAAAAAAAAAAAAAAAAAAAAAAGGTCACTCTAAAATTATAAAAACCTTAAGGCTATAGATCAAATTTGTAAATTTTAATAAAATCGAAAACAAATTATCTTTATATTTTACAAAACAGGATTTTATCGTACATTGCTATCATCTCGGCTATATTTGGTTCATATATCTATGTGATGTCATTTCAATTGAAAGAAAAATTCTTAAACATATTTACTCCTTTATATTTATTTTCTTTAAAGCTTACTTAAAAAGCTTAACTTAACTTCAAGTCCTGGGCAGTCACAAATACATTAAAGATAGGGTTTTGTAAATGTTGTTACGTTGAAAAATAGTAAGCATAAAACAAATCATTTTGAAAATGCATCTACGCAAATTAGGAGCAACATCATTTATTTATTCATGTTTTCGTTGATTAGAACTTTCTTATAATTATGATAACGTTTATAATTATTAACATTTTTCATATAAAACAAAACCTTAAACAGGTTAAGGGTAACTTGTTTTTGTAACCTTAAACAGGTTACAATAATCCTCACAGAGGCAGAAGATAGATACACACCAATGCATACTAGGACTCGTGAGTTTCCGGTATGTAAATATCGGTTTTAATACCAGACACCGAAAATTTGACCAAATCCAATAACATCATATTTACCGAAAATATTTTTATTTCATATCTGATAATTAGATAATTTTAGGAACATTAACTGAAATGAAAATAGTCAAGATTTCTCTTGCAGTGATTTATAATGAAGATTAATTCCTTCACATATTATGATAATTATTAAATAATGAAAAAATAGTTATTCATCCATCTGAAATGATTAATAAGGTTAATAAGGTCTTATTTTAACAGATTTAGGTAGATTAGATTGTTAGGTTCGGGTGATCATCTACGCGGTCATTATACCCTTCCACTACTCTGAGATATTATTGCAAATTGTACTTTTATATAACTTAATATGTACTGTTAATTCATATATCAGAATATAATTAATTTTGAATGAATTATTATTTTTTTTAAATTTTATCTAATTTTAAATTTTTATAAATCTAATTCTAAATTTTATCCGCAGCTTTGGGTGAATTCTTTAATGCTTCTGAAGTGCTACGTGGAATGTTAAGTTTTGTAAATTGTTCTTCGTATCTGCTGCAGTGTTCTATAAGCCTATTATAACATCCAGGTCCGATATTCTATATAAGATAGCTTAGCGTTACACAAAAGAGACCACACGGGTGAATCTCGGCCGAACATGAGACAAGTATGGGAAAGTGAGACGTGTAAATACAGACGCTAACCGCACGTGCCTTGTTGGGTCCGTCCAGACCGCAGGACTTCCTCCACTCTGGTCGGCTTACCATAAACTTGTTTAGACCCGATGTATATTACAAGCGAAGAGGGCAACGGAGTTACATGAAAGTTGCGTAATGCCAATGCTATGTACGGCAGCAGCACAAGGTGAGAAGTCAGGTTTACAATGATTATGTAATGCATGATGTAGCCTTTCAAGAGCATACTCCATTTAGTTAGTCTTTAGCAACTAAATAATAATTGAATATTTCATAATATGCTTAGTAGAAAGTTCCAAGACCTACTCAAAGTTATTAATTTTAAACCAATACAGCATTGCCTTATACTGATTAACTCGATTGGAGAATATTTTGCATCATCAACGAAGGTAAATAAAGCGTTTCAATTGGTTTCGTTATATATGTAATATAGTCAAACAATCATTAGCTCTCAAAGATGCTTCAACTGAACACATAAGGTAATAGAAAATTCGAATTGCTATATAACTACAGTAAATTTTGATAATAAATAAATATATATATATATATATATATATATATATATATATATATATATATATATATATATATATATATATAGATATACATATAAAATCATTAGGATATCCTTACAAACAAAAACAAAGTTCTATCATGTCTGACCAAGCCAGGATAGTATCCAAATACATTTTTCAAAAGCTCGAGTCAACAACTTAATAAACCATTATAATTTTTACCTGCATTAATTTCTGCATTAAACATACCATAGTATGTTGATAGAAATCAATAAATGTTATCAAACTCCTCGCGTTGAACCTTTGTGCCTCACGCAATCGCTTTTAATTCGCTGTTGGGAAAACAATTTTTTGCAAACAGTGAAAGATGTTAGTGGTATGAAGAATGAGTTCTATTTAATGATAAGTAATACATTTTATTACTATCTTAAGTGTTATCAGTAGAGGTTTCTTACAGAATCTTTTGTGGTTGCCCTATTACAATATTATGATTAAAATGATTTCACTTGGGGGATAAATTAAAGAAAATGTCCAGGAAAACAAAACTATGAACATTTTCTATAGTTAGGCTCGCCAACAGACTCAAGATACAATTCATCATACCATAACCAATTTTTCTTATTCTATAACACTAAAATGTAATCGTTATCTAACAACGTTGATACATATTAACTAGGTAGAGCAAAATTGTAGGCTTCCTCACTTCAAAAAAGGTAATTTCCTGTAATGATTCTAAAGATCATGAAAGTATTTTAAAATGCGACTCAAAATACAAGCCTGGGAAAGATCTGCAGGTGTAAAAAGGTTCACTCATGAATATAAATAAATATTTATATAAATAAAGATGATTCATTTCACAAAAACAAAAAAAAGAACTTGTTATTTATATACACACCGGTACTGAAAATATTTAGTTGATGTAGTCAGTTCGAAGTTGGAACAAAGTAAAATAATAGATAATTTATAAATATGACAAAAACTAGCATATAAATTTAAAAAAATCTTAACGTTGATAACTATTTGCTTGCATATTATTTTACCTTTAGTATATTATTGTATCTCCAATTGCATATAGCCTATTTTTAGGGCATTCTTTTTAAGTTCAATGACTTACGAGAGAGATTTTTAGTATAATTTATTTGCTCATATTTAGATTTTAACCAAGTAATGCTTATCGGGAATCCTATTTCACTTATTATTGACTAGTGAAAGAATCTCACAACCAAGATAGAGCGTTTTATCATCACCTAGGTCGTAATTAAAAACCACCAAAGGAGGACGCAGGGGGGGATGAGGGGTGCATCATGATATGGCAAAAGAATTCTAAACGATGTTGGCGTTGGGAAAAAATAAATTCGGAAATTGCATTCTTTATTGTTCCAACTAGCAGCGCTTGAGAACGGATCCGGAGGAAAATAAAATAAAAAATGAGATACGGTAGGTATAATATATTTCTGATTCCTAATCTAAATAAGTGGAACTGTTTCGACCCTCAGGAGACTATTTGTTACTAGTTAATTTTAATTCCATCCTCGTCCAAACAGCTTCATGGAGTCAAATACAAAGCTAAGTCGATACTTCAGGCAGATAATACATCAATAATTTATAGTGTTTAAGATAATTTCCTCATGACTCCGCCTATTCAGCAATAAATTCCTTAATTACAATTATTTACTTTTTTTCACACAGGCCACTTCAAATCTAAGGCAGTAATTTTGTAATTCATCAACTTTTTTTTCAACTGCTAAAGTAAAAAATATGGAGCGGTGCGCGCATCCTTCAACTTTCGCTTACCTCCCTTCTTTATTTCACTAAAAATAGGCCAATTTTTGAAAATAGTATAATTAAGTGCTACCGGAGAGGTGACACAACTTTCTTTCGAAAATTCGTAAAGTGGTGCACCAAAATAAATATTTTTTTTGGAGATTATAGAAATAATAATTGTGTTTTAGGCTGAAAGGTCATGTCGTTCGACGATATAACGTAAATAAGAATCGATAGAAAACAATGGCCGATAATAATCTAAATTTTCAACAAATTTCGAACTGAATTTTTAATTTTTAGCACTTCAGTATTGTTCAGAAAACAACGGCAATATTTTATTATATACTTTTCAGGCAAGGAATTTATTAGTTTACGTGTTCCAACAAAACTACAACAAGTCTTAAGTTGCCGACTTTTTCCGCATGCGCTAAAACATGCACTTCGTCTTCTCTCTTCAATTAAGAGATAATTTCTAAGATTGGGGATCTTCCTTTCTCATTTTTCGGAGCATCTTTTTTTTTAAATATTTGTAATTTTGAATATATTTCCACAGTCCAGGCAAATACCCCTTGATAGGTTTAAAAAATTCTATTCACAGTAAAAAAAAACATTTATAATCATTATTATTTATGCTTAATTAATAGACATAACCCATTACAATTTTTAAACTATTAGGGGGGTTAGGGAATCGAACCCAGGTTTGCTGAGGACCCGGGTTCAATAGTTTAAAAATTATAAATTAATTATCTAACAGATAAATATTGATTAAAGAGTAACCCATAATATTTTAACTATTGTTCAGGCAAGTTAGGTTTTAATAATAAAAACCTTTCGCTTCCCTGATGAAGAAAGTATGGCCGGTGCTCAATGCTCTTAGTTTTGTTGATTAATGTATTAAAAGTTTTATATAATAAAAGAATAACATGGAAGATATTTAACATAAAGTGTACCTTTGTAATTTAGAAAATAATAGCATAATAAAAAAGGAGAACAAAATAATATGAATGAAAGGAAATAAAGAAAATTCTCTGATATTTTAAAGCTTAAACAATAATTTATTAAACAAGAATGAAACTAAAATGATTGAATGAAAATGAAAGACAACTTATAAACTATTATAGACAAAAATTTGCTTTAATAGAATGGCCATTGATGAACTATAGAGTAGAGTAATAAACAAATGATTAATAACTATAATACAAAGATATACATAATAGCTGAATTTAGCAATTTGATTTAATGTTAAAAGGTTAAGTCCAATGTTAATAGAATGTTATTTAAAGTCGAAGATTAAACACAATGTAATGTTCATACACTATTTAAAAAAATAATGATCCCGCTGGGAACTTAATCTTCCTCTTCGCTCGTCTTCTAAAATAATGTTTGCAAATGTGCACAATACACAACTGAACACCCTGGGTGAACGAGAATGTAATAAATGTTTTTTAAAGAATGTTTTAAGCGTGAGGTGTAATGCGTACTCGGCTGGCGAGAATCCACAGCTGACTGACTTGAAGCGTCTTTTGTTTGTCTCAGAGCGTCTTCGACCAATCACAGACGCCCACGCACATAACAATAAACTAATGCTAATTAAATAGTTAAATACTCGATTGGTATGATATTCAATGTTAAATTTGATTAATAAATTAACGACAATATATTAATTACTAAATTTACAACTTATTAATTATTGAATTTAGAATTAATTTAAAAATGCTGAACCAAAAATTACACCAAAGAATTATACAAAATGACAAATGGGTTCTCTGAACATCCCGCCCACCAAAATTCGACCTCGAATTTTACATTAAAGTTTTATGATTAAGAGACGGGTTAGAGGGAAATGATTGGCTGTCTTCTCAAGTTAAACAAGATTTAAGTGATGTTCCTCTGCAACTTGTATGCAAATGGTCGTTTAGGGAAGCAACAGAAGTAGATTCAGAAGCGTCGAAAACCACGTGGATTTTAGAATTATCACCATCTTTCTTTGCCACTCCATGGTGTGGAGTTAAATGTGATCCTCTGTCAGAAGTCTGTTCTATATGTTTATGATTAATGTGTTCTGCCATGAAATTTGTGTACTCCTGCCGAAGAGTCGGATTTTTACTTAACTTAGATTCTAAATTTAAGAACCTCTTTAAGGCTTGGCCTTTGGATTCGCTCATCTCACCGGGAAACGAATCTTTAAATGGTAAGCGAACACTATATTTATCTTCTGGCGTATGTAAATGAGTATCCATGAAATGTTGTTCACAATAAATACCTAAAGGTGACTGGATTGTCTTAGGTTGGACTTTCTCAATTTTTCTTAATTTGGGATCCTTATTCAAGTTATCTGAACCAGTTACGAAAAAGGATTGCTTCATTGAGTTTGAAGATGTGTGGTTTTGAAAAGATCCAGCAATAACATGCCCAAAAACAATGGGAATAAGTTTTGGAAAGGTCGGTTGGATCGTAATCGGCTTGTCCTTTATTATTTCAAAATACAAATCAGCACCCAAAAGAAACTCAATGGGTCCAGGCTGGTAAAATTTAGGATCCGCTAATTCAAAGTACTTATAGGCCTCAACAAGTTGTCTAGGTAGTTCAACATGAGGAAGTGGATTAGTAATGCATTCAACAACTACGGCATTGGTCCTAAGCTGTTGAGTTCCAAAGGCAGGGCGCATGTGACAAGAAGCAATGCCCCGATTTCCAGTCAGAGATGTTTGGCCAATTCCCGATATGGGTAGGTTGAATGGTTTGACCTTAAGTTGGAGACGATTAGCACAATCGGCTGAAATGAATGAATATTGGCTACCACAATCAAGAACCATGCGGACAGGTTGGAAGTTTCCCTTGCCATCCTTAATAGTAGCAACAGCTGTTCCTAGGAGCACATCATTCGTTTGAGAATGACTGGCTAGAGATACGGGCGATACTACTTGATCTTCATTGTCGCATTGAATATCTTCCCTTGTAGAGGTGCCAGTTGTAGATACATCCTTTGTGGGATCACCACCAACATGAAGCCAAGTGTGATGACGTTTGTGGCAAATGTTGCAGCTATGTTTAGACCTACAATCATCTAGCTCATGATTGGCGTTGAAGCAGTTAAGACAGCCTTTCCAGCCTTTAAGAAGCTTCCACTTAGCATGGTTTGGTGCTTTTCGGAATTGGTTGCATTCATATAGTGAATGTGTTCCCTTGCACACTGGACATGGTTTATATGTGTTTTGTTTAGTTTGGTATCCTTTGGTTCGAACCGGCTTACTCTCAACCATTAATGAGGTTTTGAATTTTGGCCTTGTAATGGAGTGCACTGAATTTGAGTTTGAGTAGGAGGGTCTATTTTCAGTTAGCTCCAATGCTTTGCATTCATCCTTGATGAAGTTGACTAAGTCGTCAAATTTTGGAAAATCAGAGTCCAAATTCCTTTTTTCGAATTCTCTTCTAGTAGCGGGGTCTAAACATCTTATGGCTAAGGAAAATAAAATAAACTCATCGGGATCAGGTATCTTTAAGAGCTTAAACGCTTGAATATTTTCTCCAACACTAGAAAGGAATGATTTTAATAATTGCAAACTGGGTTTAGAGGGCAATTGTTTGAATTCCAACAATGCATTCAAATGGTGAGTAGACAAGAGACGTTTATTGTCATAGTTCTCAACGAGGATCGACCAGGCTTGGTCATAGTTCTCTTCGCGAAGCGGTACACTCTTGATAAGTGAGCGTGCAGCCCCATATAAACAAGACAACAAGAAGTGATATTTCTCAATCTTTGGAATAGCCGCCTCATTATGGATCAAAGAAAGGAAAGTATCACGGAATGTGGGCCAGTCCTGGTAATTACCATCAAATTTAGGAAGGTTGATCTTTGGAAGATGAGTTCGCAGAGATAGGGATTGATTCAGAATGCTAGTTTGATCCAATTGTGCAGGTTGTGATGGTGTAGGATTCATATATTTTTCATAAATCGCATTCGATTCATGAAAATACCGCTCAACGTTCGCCAATGTGCTCCGATCCTTATCACTAAGTTCTTTGCCTTCGGTCTCATAAATATCTTCTAATGACTCAAAAGTTGCAATATAGGTATCGTAATTGCGTTGCAGACTTTTATAAAACCCCTTGAACATAAAAAGACAATCCCTATCTGAATCGACCTTACGACCTTGTTCAACAACAGCTTTGATTTTAGGCGCTAAAAAATTGAGTTTTCTGCGTAATGAAGCCTCAGTCGACATCATGAAGGATTATTGATGAAAAGAAAATTGAAGTGAAGAGGTAAAAGTTGCAAGAGCGTATGAAATTAAATTAAAATAAGCGAAATCTGGTGGGTGAGATCGAACAACTAACAAAGTTAAAAAAATTGGATAAAACAAATAAAGTGGGAACCAAGTTAGAACTCAAAAGATGTATACAAAAATGAAGTGTAAACAATACAAATGAAAATATCAATTTAAGGAAAGAATTAGATTATAAGTATATTACAAGAATATAATAACAGAGAATTTCCTTTCACTTTTTTTGCTAATTTCAATACAAAACTAAGGCAATTAAGCGATCCGGAGCCCGGAGGACCAGTATGTTCAGGCAAGTTAGGTTTTAATAATAAAAACCTTTCGCTTCCCTGATGAAGAAAGTATGGCCGGTGCTCAATGCTCTTAGTTTTGTTGATTAATGTATTAAAAGTTTTATATAATAAAAGAATAACATGGAAGATATTTAACATAAAGTTTACCTTTGTAATTTAGAAAATAATAGCATAATAAAAAAGGAGAACAAAATAATATGAATGAAAGGAAATAAAGAAAATTCTCTGATATTTTAAAGCTTAAACAATAATTTATTAAATACAAATAATTTATTAAACAAGAATGAAACTAAAATGATTGAATGAAAATGAAAGACAACTTATAAAATATTATAGACAAAAATTTGCTTTAATCGAATGGCCATTGATGAACTATAGAGTAGAGTAATAAACAAATGATTAATAACTATAATACAAAGATATACATAATAGCTGAATTTAGCAATTTGATTTAATGTTAAAAGGTTAAGTCCAATGTTAATAGAATGTTATTTAAAGTCGAAGATTAAACACAATGTAATGTTCATACACTATTTAAAAAAATAATGATCCCGCTGGGAACTTAATCTTCCTCTTCGCTCGTCTTCTAAAATAATGTTTGCAAATGTGCACAATACACAACTGAACACCCTGGGTGAACGAGAATGTAATAAATGTTTTTTAAAGAATGTTTTAAGCGTGAGGTGTAATGCGTACTCGGCTGGAGAGAATCCACAGCTGACTGACTTGAAGCGTCTTTTGTTTGTCTCAGAGCGTCTTCGACCAATCACAGACGCCCACGCACATAACAATAAACTAATGCTAATTAAATAGTTAAATACTCGATTGATATGATATTCAATGTTAAATTTGATTAATAAATTAACGACAATATCTTAATTACTTAATTTATAACTTATTAATTATTGAATTTAGAATTAATTTAAAAATGCTGAACCAAAAATTACACCAAAGAATTATACAAAATGACAAATGGGTTCTCTGAACAACTATTATTAACTAACAATATTTTATAAATTCTGTAACTTGCTTGTGTAACTCGTTAGTTTCCAAGGTTTGATAAAGACAATTTTAATCAGTGAATAAATGGACGAAGTGGCCGATAATCGTTAACACTTTAATCAGCTATGAAAGAGTCTTGTATCGAAAGGAGTTCCATATGAAATTAGAACTCCTTTGAAGCAAACGTTAAAATTACATTTAATGAGAAAATTGTGTCAGTATAAGCTTTCTCTGATAGAGCTTCTTTGATGAAGCGTCATTATTCGGGAAACAATCTAGGCTGATAAATGGAGAGGGTAAAATGAACCATCCTACATTTTTCTATTTACTTGCATCAACTGAAACCAATGAAATGAGAACGATTACAATGATATGAGACAAATAATTCATCGTTTATAAGATATTCTCAGTAGTTCGATTTAGATAATATCCTCCTTTTTCAGTCCCTCACACAACATATTAAAAAAAAATGTATTCCAGACTTTCTAGTTTCAGCGGTCATGAGTATGTGCCTTAAGGTTTTTCTTTTTCTAATTTCTTTTCCTTTCCTTTGTCATAAAATGGCGACGTTCTCTATCAATGTTGACCTGGGCCTCCCCAAAGAAGCCTCCCTCCCGCCCAACCCAAAGCCTATATATGATAGCATAAATGCAAATTTAACCATCTATCAATACAACTATAACACCCGAAACAAATTATATTTTTAGTTAAAATAATAAACAGTTAATAATCACCACCCTCAAACCTTAATTCAATGTTTTAATACCTACTTACGAGTATATACTCGGGCGGAGATGAAAATCAAAGATTATAAAAATCAGTCGACCCGTTTATGATTTATAAATGCTGTAACTAACCTGACTTTGTTTTATATATCTCCAATGATTATAAAATTCTTAAGACTAAAATTTGTAAAAATTTATAACTTATATTGAAAGTTTGATAAGATTGAAAGATTTAGAATAAAATAAAAAATAATCTCTCAAATCGACATCAAAATGTTTTTACAAAGTGTAACTTTAATTAGTTCAAGATTGTAAAAATTTCACCAGAACCTCTAGTCTTCCAAAGTCCACAATTAATTTTGTATTATTTTTGTATCAATGTAAGTTATGATAATAAAATAGCCTATTGTGAGGTAAAGATTCAATATTTTCTTTTTTTAATTTAAAGAGGAAGAGGGGAGTATACAACCCTCCACTCCTAGAACTATGGTTCTTCAGTAATCAACACGTGGGTTTCAAGTACCTATTTCGTCTAAAAGAGATCCAGAATTCAGAACTTTCTAAATCAATGTACGAATAACAACTAAGAAATGATCAACATATAGCGATGAAAATGCCCAAAATTACTATCGTCCCCTTTCTAGTATCAGGGTTTCAAATCATAGTTTTAAGTTTTGTTTTCTTGAGTTTTTCACCTCAAGGAATTAGGAAAGAGGATTTTTTAATAAGATTGGAACCTAATTTTCTTTTAATCCGAATGGTAGAAACTCCTAACGAATGATATATCAGATAATAAAAATAAATTAAATAAAACAAAAAGATGTATTCGATGACCATCAGGTAAAATAATGGCTCCCATAAGAATGGGTATACGATTACATTAGGTTACTAGAAACGATTCAGAGATAAAATGCCAGAGAGCCCTGACCGAGGCAACCCGAAATTCCGTAAGTGGGAATAAAGGGCCTAATCATTACTGACCTTTTTTTTTTTTTTTTATATTACACCAAGCAGACAGCAACGAGAGTGGGCCTAATTTTTTTTTTTTTTTTTTTTTTTTTTTTTTGGGCCGTCCATTGAGGCTAATAGCATATCGAAAGGGCCAAAGTAATAGTGGCGGGCTTTGTTTTTGTCGTGGGGCCATCTGAGATCAAAAAAATATTCCAACGTCTACCTCGTTCATCCAGCCAGGGCTCGTTAGAGGCTACCTAACTTATCGGAACAGGTTTCGAATCCCAGTCATTTATTTTAAATATGTATCACCGCGGAGTTGAGGTATTCTTTAATTAACTGATAGACTACTGCTTGGTATTCCAAACAGAGCGTTCACTTACTGCAACGATAAAGGCATTATCTTGACTGAGGGCGTCAAATTTTTTAACTTATATCTTAATCGATTATGTATTAAAGCATTTGGTACATAATAGTATCAAAATGCTTGAAAAAACTTGAGCTAAAATAAAAATAGCTTGAAATGATTTGTTTAAGAGTGACGCCCATGTTCCCTTTTTTTTTTTTTAACTTTGTTAACCTTTTGTGCCGATTCCTGGAAACACTGGGATGGTAATGGATGCTATTAAGCAATCTTTCATTGATAAATTGTATAAGTTGGAAAACATTCCAAAGTTGGAGGTTACATAGAGATCATAGTTAAATCGTATAAGCATAAATTTCATCAAATCTCGATAAAAAATAAGATGTATTTTTTAAGGATACGATAGCTGTGAAATGGCATTGAAGATATATATAAAGGGAGATGGAGAACAGAGCGTTTATG
Organism: Aelia acuminata; assembly: GCA_911387785.2. Classification (NCBI taxonomy): domain Eukaryota; kingdom Metazoa; phylum Arthropoda; class Insecta; order Hemiptera; family Pentatomidae; genus Aelia; species Aelia acuminata. The sequence continues at coordinate 103,567,630 of OU426978.1, read as the reverse complement.
TTCAACGGTAATAGTTTCTGTTAAGATACATATAAATCATATATATATTTTTAATAAGCATAATTGGCGGAGGAATTTCAATTTATAACATTGCAGCGTACAGGTATGTATACAACAGTTAGTAACAATAAAAATGACATATTTGAACTTCTTTATTTGTTTGTTACTCATTCATTTTCAACTAAAACGCATTAGCCTTAGGAAGTAGATTAAATTCAATAGTTGAATCAAGTAGCATATATCAGTTGACAGTAAAATACGTTGCATTTTCATTACGACTTTTGAGTAATAATTTCGTACAAAAAAACATTAAAGATAGTCAAAAAAGAAGAATCCAAAAATATAACACCCAGTCTATCATTTTACATATTAAAGGAAACGAAGGTGCATACGGATAAAGCTATCTAATTTGGGGCTTATCTCGCCTACTTCAATGATAAGACATCAGTTATAAATAAAGTTAAATATGTCGATATTTTTCAAAGAAAAAACTTTAATTCAACACTAATACAAAAACAAAAAAAAATGACATCTAGCATTCTAATGCTGTTGTTTAAAATATATACAATTTCAAAACAGCTAATAACGTAGTTAACTTTCAAGAACAAGACTCAATCATTATTAATATCACTTACCTATGTATGAAATATATAGTAAGATTAAGTATTGCTAAGTAAAAAATTTAGACTTCCTGCTTTCAACGAAAATACGCATATTCGGGACTCTTGAGCCTAAATAACAAAGTACAGCAAAATGGTCTGTGTTTGTATTTGTAAACAAACAAGCTCCGTTCAATCTAAAAATCGGTGTTATTTCTATACCTCGCTAAAATAAATATTTATATAAAAAATTCCAACGAAACCCCGGAAAGTATGGAGTCCCATGAGTAGGTACACTGCATCACTGTACGAAGTACTAAGGACAGTACCCACAGTTCAAACGAATAAACAAATAAAGTTGTCATTGAGAAAAAAAGTTTTACACTGATGAAATAAAAATAATTATTTCATTTAAATATAATATCGATTTTTAGTCATAGATAGGAGGTGATAGTATAGTAAAGTGATAGTGGAAGAATGTCATATTAATAACGCTATAGTTAGTTAAAAATACAAAGTAAACATTATTGAGCAGATGATTGATCACAAAAAGGGTTTACACATCTCTTCCAATCTTAAAAACAGGTAAGGATCAAAGAGTACACAATACTTCTGCCAATATTTTTATGGTAAACATTAAGGTACAAAACATATTTTACTGAATTAAGATTAATATTTCATGTAAAAAAAAATGTATATTGCAGTTTCTTAAAACTAAAAATAAATTTACATTATGAGCACACTAAATTACGCCTCTCAAGGAACGGGTGCCCTTAACCTTACAGATCCTTTTGTTTTTAGCCCTACAGTACGGACGATTCTTGCGCAAGTTAGCTTAATTTTAAGTCACATGATCCTAAAGCTTCCTGGTTCGAGTGTTACTTAAGGCCATAAATATTCTCCAAGGCCTAACTTGCAAGGATTCATTGAAGTCGAAGATTTCGTAACCATGTTAGATAATGCAAAACCATGCAACATGCAAACACGCACGGACTGGAATTTCGACCTTCGAAGAAGTAAACTTCTATTAATAGTAGTCATAAACTAAATAATAATGGAAACAAGTTTTACTTCTATAAAAAAAATCAAGCATTTAAAAAAAAAGGGAAGCAGTACATATAAATATGTAAATAAATAAATATATTGTTATTATTATTGGGTAAAATTACTATTTTACTACTTTGAACTGTTTTTAGTAGTTTTTTTCTGCAGTAGGTACTTTTCCAAGACATCGGAATATTTATTAACAATAAGATGAAGAAGTCGGATAATTTATTTTTGCTTAATAAAAACCATCTACCTTCCTGCAATTAACAAACAAAGCATTTGAAATATTTATAGCTATGAAAAGAGCTCTCATCAACTAAGGCATCCTCTCTGTTTACTTTTTTTTTTTTTTTTTGGTAACTTTCAACACTTCAATTAAAAGAAAAAATCTAAATGAAAGCTTCTTTCAACGGTTATGAGCATTTAAAAATAAACAAAAAGTATAAATTGCTTATGCTCTTAATACAGGAAAAAAAAAAAGGTGGGTTACGACCTCTTCATTTACATATGAGAAAGGAGGCGGCAGGTACACAGATTTAAATTGGACGAGCTCCTCTCACCACTATAAAAGAAATTCGAAATAATCAAAATTATTATAATTTTACTTCTGAATCTGAAATATTCAAAATAGGCTCTGCTTTCGGACGGAATGGACCGATTGAAACATCAAGGAAACTGGTAATAAATGCGTCCACTTAACAGTATCGCTCCAGCTGCGGCATTCACACGTTTCGGACGGACTCACGAAACCACATCAGGCCTATACTTCTCTAATCTATAGAAGCCACTAAACGTGCCGAGATACCGCTAGTGTTAAACGAATTAAGAAACTGCTGTGTTAATGGGCTGGTTGATATTGTGTTCCAATTAACATTTTAAAATTGAAACTAGACATTTTAAATACCGTAAACTCAAATAAGCAAGGAAGCGTAAAGGAGTATTTAATGAAATATCCATAGGAGAAAAGCGAAGCCAGGTTGTTAACAAACAAAAAGAATAGTATCTAGAAAACCGAAAAAAATTCATTGAAATTCTAAAATTTTAGAAAACCGAGTTAAATTTTCTATTTAATGATTCCCCATCACACTGTTTTACATTATGGTAATAGGAAAACGATATTTTGGAACAAATAAACGTCCAACACCTTCTGGAAGGAAAAATTATATCTTATTGTAATAATTCAAGTCGCCATGGCATACAAAAGAACATAAATTTATATCTTCTGAGAAACAACTACAATACAGGGTTATAAGCGAAGCATTTATATATAGTTACTGTTAATGCAATATGAATTAAAAATAAGAAAATATATCATTTTTTGGTAATAAAGAATCGAAAAAAAATAAAAAAGAACCAATTTATAACAAGTCAGAAACGATAGGAGGAGCTAATGGGTCAACGGAGCAAAGACTGCAAAATAAAATAATTATTTACAGCTAAGTATATCCATTCTCAATTATGTATTCAATTGTTTATTTTAGACCGTATCAGTAATTTTATTTTAACATTTTATAAACAGCCAACAAAATTGAATAGAAATAATAATAATAATGTAACTATTTAAAACTGGTCAGAAACAATATGAGGGGATAACGGGTCAACAGAGCAAAGACTGCAAAATAAAATAATTATTTACAGCTATATCCACTTTAAATGATTTATTTTATACCTTATCGGTAATTTTTACATTTTATAAATATTAAACAAAATATAAATAAAAATAATAATAATAATCTAAAAATTATTATAATAATCAATGTTAAAAAATAACAACATTAAATCAATACAAAATTGTATTGTAGATTTATCGTCGATTCTTATTAATTATTCCTCCTGTATTTTTCAAACTACTAAATACCCAATGTTAAGAAACTGTAGGATTGACCCAATCCTGACCCCCAACATTGACCCAACAATTTTCTGACCACTGGTGTGTCGTGAGCCCAAAAATATTATATAAAACCAATGTCGGTTTTCAAGTTAAAAAAAAAAAAAATTATTACGAAGCACCCATCCAGATAACGTACATAAAGTTTGGGATAAAACTAGATAGAGAGCAGTAGGTTGAGTCCCACATTGAGTTCTTTAAAAAATGACGATGGTAGGTGGGCAATTAAAAAATTATTTAGTTATAGTCATATATTTGAAATATTTTAAACACTAACATACTTTTCAAAAAAAAATAAGAAGTAGAGAATAATAGATTTGCCACTCAGTCATTTTAAAAGCAACACGGTAAACTAAAATAAATCACTGAAAGTTACTAGTAATCCCTGATGTAATAGGTAATGTATAATTTTCTTCCTGGTTAAGATAAAGATAAAGATTAACACCGTTTACATTACCTATACGAAATGTAAAATTGTAACAATAATGAAATAAATCATTAAAACTATAACAGTATTTAATGTGGGTTGATTCTAAAGAAATATTTCCATGGAAAGCCAGCTAATGATTCGAAAAATTGATGAAACACAGAATTACCGATTTCGTTAAGCAACAGAAAATAAGCTTAAAGCTATGAGAACTAGTTATACCAACTACTTCCTACCGATTGATGAAACTCGTTCAATTAAAAAATGAGTTAAGATCATTGGGAAGGTAATTATGGATAGCTACAGTGCGAAACTAAGGATGCAAGCATGCATTTAACATGGAGAATTACAGGCCGCCACGATGTGAGAACATGGTTCAATGTGGGGTCGATTGCTAGGTATGTGAACACTTAGAAGAAAGCGAGTGTAGAAACTTACCTTTTCTTTCTTTATTTATTTTTTTTTTTTTGTTAGTAAATAAGATTTATCAGAATTTTATTAACACTTTTACCATTACAAGTCAGTATTCTAAAATCTGTGGTATCAGCAAATTAGGAGTAAGTTTTATTTTTAATAACTACTTATTAGTATGAATTGATATTTTATTATATTATATCATTATAATCATTATAATTATATATTATATTATATCATATTTATTATATCAAGGCTTCTAATCGAAGCCTTGATACAGTTCTCTCCTGATTTTGAGTGGCTTCACTTTTGACCTCCCAATGTCTCGAAAACACAAAATAAATCCAGATTCCTCAATAACAAAAATTCGTACAAAATATTTTTTTTTTTCTCTTACAGTGCGCAAGTTTTACAGGTGAAGGTAATTTATTTTTTCCAGGAATCTCCGAAAAGATATTATCAAGATCCGTGTTAGACTGTCCTTGCTTACCATTGTTAGTTAACCATAAATTTAAAATCTATAACATTTTATTAATTTAAAATCTACAACGGAAAATGGTATTAATACTTAAATTTAATTTAAAAACACATAAAACCGTCACGTTTCTTCTTCTCGTGTTCTTTCGATTTTAAAAACATTAATACCAAAACTAAAAATGATGTGTTCAGAAATGAAAATAAAAAAAAAAATCGTTTCAGTCCTGTAGATTTTTATGGTTTAAATAATGTATCCATTTAAGAATTCTTAATTTATTTGACTTTCTAACGTATTGCTTATATTCTTAGCTTTGTGAGTAGGAATGAAGTGAATAATTCTAAAAATGAAGACCTTATATGCACTTCATAAAGTCCATGATACAGGACGTCATAAGGAAAAGAGAAACTGCCTTTATAGCCATAGGATTACTGCATGGGCAGAAATGTGGCGAGTTACCCGCATATGAAGCCCCGTAATGTAGTAGACATCTCGTTCATCTTCACACAACTCCACCGGCCAAACACGACTACGAACATTCATGGGTCAATTATGACGTAAATATCCTTTTCCACCCATTTAATAATTTGTTTTTTACATAGCTCTTAGATAAGAAAATATACTACTGCCCCGGACAGCTTCGGCCAATATAGGGGGATATGAATCCGTTACCTTCAGTGTAGTAGTTGGCTGCGCAAACCATTATACCACTTGTGACCCCTGTAGAGGCGTTTAAAAACTACTTTAAGAATTGCTACAAAAAGGATCATTAAATAAAATCAATCACAGAAAAAAATGGAAAGAATGGATCGACACTCATTTACATTTAGTAATTGTCATTTCTGCTATCTTAGTAAATATCTGTTATCTTAATAAAATTAATTTATGATTTCATTTCATTTTAATGTTTACTGATGAAATCAAACAATAAATTTGTCCTGATGTGCCCCAAGAAGGCATTGGTATATAAATATTTACTTTTTTTTTTTACGTACAAGTATACTTACCTATATATTTAATATTTAACTATATTCCAGCTCATCTGCTGTTTGCTAGTGATTTTAATCGAAAAAGAAAAGTGAAAAAACAAATTATATAACTAAATTACATCTTACTACCTACTAAGAAAAAATTTTTGATTCTGAAACGAACTCCTAATCATGAGTTTTCAGACTCCCCACAGAGCATTGTAGCTATTCTAAAAATTTCCTCATGATAATAATTTCAAATTTTAAGTGGACAAGAGTGGTATTTTAAGTAACAATCCTTGTAGGCAATAACCCAGAGAATTATTAATTGTTTAATTATCTTCTTAATTGGTGGAATTAACAATGGTAAGTTATTAGCCAGCGGCTGTAGGAAGAGATTCTAATCTGTGCCTGGACGGCTCTAACTACTTCAGGTAATATCTGGTTCCAATGATAGCTAATTAAAGACAATTACCTTAAAGGTCCATTACCCGGTGTGAGCTATAGCGACAATTCGGGTGAGGGATGTTTGAATTACGAGAGTTAGCGATGGAACCGATCGTCCCAAAGAAACAAATTTATTGAGTAACGGTAAGTCGTAACTGCAATGGCTGTAAACATTAACTTAACCACTTGGTTACTTGAACGCACAATAATCTAATAAATCATAACTGAATTTATTCATATGATTTGAATAATAATATTAATTATTCGATTAATGAATCATCAAGACGATTTCCCATTAAATATTAAAAAACTTACTTATTATTCAAATAAAATAAAAAATATGGCTGTTGCCTTCACTTAACGATTACTTCACTTCAATATTGTTAAAAGAATTATATTGCAATTTCCCATAACTATCTCTCTGGAATATTGCTTACAGATCACAATGGTGATGATTCATGAAACACTAATAATAATAGTAGTAGTAATAATCCGACAAAGCCGGCAACGAAAGGGAAAATAAGAAATTTTAAAATGAATCTCTTAGAAACAAACCGCTTTTTATTTTTTTTTTAGTTCGACCTGTTTTGCACTGGACGAGAATTCGATTTACATTATTCAAATATTCTAAAAACATTTTTGGTTAAGATATTTAGCTGACATATACCAGAATACGATTAGAAGAGTAAAAAAATCTGGTTCGTGCGCGCAACACACAACTTTCACTTACCAACTTACTTAAATTTGAAATTGACGTGTTTTGCTAAATATCATTTCCCAAATTCACACATTTTTCTATATTCATATCTTATTTTTGTTAAACGTTAAAGCCGTTTTTGAGTAAATAAAAAAACCCGTGAAAATGATACAAAATTTATTAAGTAAAGTCCCCCCTCCGGTTAATCGATTTTGATGAAATTTTAACAATCATATCTCGGGCATATAAATACATCAAATACCCAGTTTGATCAAAATCTTTAAAGCCGTTTTTGAGTAAATAAAAAAAACACGTGAAAATGATACAAAATGTATTAAGTAAAGTCCCCCCTCCGGTTAATCAATTTTGATGAAATTTTAACAGTCATATCTCGGGCATGTACATACATCAAATACCCAGTTTGATCAAAATCGTTAAAGCCGATTTAGAGTAAATAAAAAAAACACGTGAAAATGTTACAAAATTTATTAAGTAAAGTCCCCCCTCCGGTTAATCAATTTTGATGAAATTTTTACGGTCATATCTCGGGCATATTAGTACATCAAATACTCAGTTTAATCAAAATCGTTAGAGCCGTTTTTGAGAAAATCGAAAAAAACCTAAAAAGTTATTAAGTAAAGTACCCCCTCCCTTTAAGTAATTTTGATGAAATTTATGCTGTCACATCGCGGGCATATACCTACACTAAATACCCAATTTCAGGATCGCACGGTTTATAGTTTTTGAGCTAGTCTGTTCACACACACACACACACACACACACACACACACACACACACACACACACACACACACAGACCATTTCGCGGGACTTGGTCATTTCGACTCAGGGGACCCCAAAACGTGTATTTCCGTTGAAAACCGGAAGTCAAAATTTTTCACGATCGCAATACTTCCACTTACTATATATTTTATATATAGGTAAGTGAAAGTAAAAAAATCTGGATGAAAGATCTTACTAAAAAGATTTAGCGAATGAATCAAACCAGATACTATAGGGTTCAGTAGGTACTTCGCCATGCTCCTAAAAATCATAGTTTACTACAATTAACAGCTATAATGCTGATATTAAACATACTTTAATAAGTACAATCAATATTTTAAACGATTTTTTTTTTTTAATATTCATTAGGTTTCTTATTAATCTTGTAAAGTCACATACATATATATATATTTCTTGCAACACTGCTATTCCATTCTCCCGACCTTTACAGAGCCCAACATTTATTTGTCAAATGGAATTTTATGAAATTGATGATAGTCCATTCGTAAACTGTTCTCCATCCTGCCTCCAAATAAGGACCAAATCGATGAGCCACTTTTGAAATATGAGCAAGGAAAATGTGTTGGGGCATCCTTAAATGCCAAGGCTGTGGATTAATTGAGAAAACTGCTAATCATATATTTTTCACTAGTCCCATATTAACTAAAAGATGAGAAAAACAAATAAAACATTTTTTTTTTTTTTTTTATAAAGTCAAATGAAGAAAAACAGAAAAGGGCACAATTGTTAGAAATACTTAAAATCATTCTATTAAATTGATACACGGACATTTTGTGTCCGAGCTAAATCTAACGACCTATTCTCTAAATATTCTTTATAGAGATAGAATATTCAGTTTATTTTCTCAAGAAAATAATGGATGAAATAGATAAGAGGCCATCTAACTAGTCACCCCCACAATCCTTTAGAATTTTATCCAAACAGGAAAAATGATCGCAATATCGATTCGGACAGCATAGAACCTGATTTATTCCTTGAATAGTCTAGGGCGCCGTGAAAATTTTCCTAAACAAAATATATTGATAACATTATCAATCTATAAAATATATATGGAATAACAAACCTGAGTATCCAATTAATTATTTTAATGTCCATACAATAAATTATTTGTAAATATGAAATACTTGTTAAATTTCTTTTAAAAACTAACCAACCAAATTTGAATGTAAGCATTCAAAAACAAGGATAGTCACTACAACAAAAAAGATACTCGATGGTTGACTAGTCTCAATATAGAAGTCTCTGAGACAACTCAAATGTTATCAAATTATTGCGAAAAATCGCCTTTAGTTTTTCACTATTAGTCGAAAAATTAAAATCAGGAGTTTTTGTTTATTACTACAAAAATGATAAGATAAGATGTACATATATATCAATGCATATGAAGAATTCGAAATGAAGAAAAAGTATTAGTAACATGAGGTTTGTCCTAAGGCACCTCTGAAAATTTTGGGAGCCACTGGAGTAGAAAGTAAAACGTGAGTGGATAGTTTAGATTTCGAAGACGTTCAATTTTTAACCCTCGTTACAAATGCAAACAAAGCTTTCCTATCCTTTTTATTGATGAAGCAAACATAAACGTACACTTTCAAGCATTTGAATTAAGAAATCAATATTTCTTTAATGGCCTAAAATTGTTGGTTTGATTTTTAAAAAAATAAGATTATTATTCCATATCGTTTCCTTAGGATTCTAGCATTAAAAATCAGCTGGTGATGAAAAGCTGAATAGCAATATATAAGAATATTGTTCCCAAGTACCGGAATTCCGGGAATATAAAAACGAGACGTTGGTGAAAGATGGATGGACAGGAAGATCGGACGTTGAGGAAACCATCAGGAATCCCCGCAGGAAAGGAACAATAGATGGTAACAAGGTAGAGGGACAATTAAAAAAAAAAAAAAAAAGAGGCAAGAAAGAGAGTGATGTCAAGTCTAAATGCGAGCTTATGGTAACGAAAGCGACAGAAGCGGGCATTTCTTACCACGGATGTGGTTATCTAAAAACAGCAACTCCCGTCTCCGTAATGAGCTACCTCTGCCTTTCAGGAGCACATCTTTTTTCACAATTACCGCAGTACCTGACGCTTTCTCGTTCTAATTTGGTCAGTTTTTGTTTGCCATTCATTTGTAGGTGTGTCTTGAGGGGTTCAATGATGTCTAATGAGGTATCTTAAAAACAATTATAGAATACGCTCAACCATGGGAAAAGATAGCAACCGATAAAGAAGTATTTATATAAAAGTATGGTTTATTATATATCACCGGTGTTTGGGCAAAAGGGCTTAAGTGCCATTTTTATGAAAATGAGGTTTTTATGGCTTCTTGACAAAAAAATCTATCTGTTTTTAATGGTTCAATCGGCTTAAGTGAAATCAGCTAACTAAATGGTGCAATTAAGCTGATCTTAACGGCACAAGTGTTATTTGCTATTTGGCAATGATCCAAAGGCCTTAAGTGACACTTGATAAAACTTACATCCTTTATACCAGAACGTGTACAGATCAAAAGGGTCTATGTAGTTATGCCAATTCTACGCCCTTTGGATTTGATACACAAACATATGTCTGGTTCTTAAGCAGAATGCATTAATTTTGATGGAAAAACAACCGATTTGGATCTAAGCTAATTATGCATTTATTAAATTGTGTACTCTTTAATCTAAAAAATAAAAATTGAATACTCAGTTTTTATTATTATATCATTTAAATATTCAGATTGTTAACAAACTATCAAGATTTCATTCATAAAATTAAGATAACTGACTGAATAAGACATACATTTTTTTGGGGAGAAAAAAATGAAAATAGAGCTCATTTTTTGTGGAGGGAAGCACAATGGTTTCGGTACGACAATGATGTAATAGTTTTAACTACAATTTTAACTACAAAACAAAAATACAATGGACGTATTAGTTTTAAAAACAGCCTGAATAAAGAATATCCCTTTGATTATGTTTCATTTAAAAGAAGAGGCCGGAAGACGGTCAAGCACATTCACGTTGAAAAATACCTACAGTGAGCCAATCCCAATGTCCAAGGAAAAGAAAAAAGATCTGCTAGATCTTTTACAACTTATTCCCCCCTACTTCCACATTTTTACAGAAACCTTAGGTGTCATAATGATGAAGATATTGACCCTATTGGAGATATTTAGTTGATGTAGAAACAGTAGCGGATCCAGGGGAAGGGCGAGGGGGGCACGCGCCCTCCCTCCCTGAGAGGTGAGGACACTCATAAAGTATTACTATTCCTATATGAAATGAGCTATATTTAGTCAGGGCCGGGGATAGCCGAGCGTGTTGGAGCGCGGCCCGCTTTAATACGCTCGAGCCGAACGGTGGCGGTTCGAATCCGCCCTGGGATGATTGACTTTTATTTCGTGGAGGCCCCACGGAATAAATATCGACCTACCCACCATGGTTAGGATAGGTTGGTTACACCTGTAGAGTAACCCCCCGTATGCCACACATGGCCAGGTTCGGGGTACCGAACAAAAAAAAAAAATAAAAAAATCCACTAATTGAAAATGAATTGTATTTAAAGATTTTCAGTAATTTATAACGTCGTTGTGTACTAATATGTATTTTAAATTAGGGCCTTCATTATTCATGAAATGTAAAGAAAAAAAAAGTGCGCCGCCCCCTCAGAAAATTTCTGGATCCGCCACTGTGTAGAAATAGATCGATAACTTCATCAAGAGTTTCATTTTTAAACTAATAATGTACCTTTAGATGGATTTTTCATCATTTGTGTAATTGATTGTGTATTTTTAGTGTTAACACGTTTTTATATAAAATCATAATTTCAACATGAAATAAAATATTTTTGATTTTTCCAAACTTTTGGACATCTTTAGGGCAAGGTCTATTTCTCATATCCTTGGTAAAAAGGAATTAGGTTGATTATTGTTAAGTACAAAAGGCTAATGAGGTATGATCAGAAGGTCATAAGAGACAAAAATATTAGATACAAAGGGCTTAAGTGCACTTGAAATAAATAAATAAGTAATATTTTGTTTAAATTTGTATTTCGCTATAATGTTTAGTCTCTTATGAGATAATATAGTGATTCATAAATAAATAAATCCATAGACAGGATTTAAAATGATTTTTCAAAACTTTGAAAAATCGTTGTGTAAACTTCACATTCCAACACTTAAGCCCTTTTGCCCAAAAACCGGTGATATATAATAAATATATGAATAGTCCGGGTTGGCGGTCAACCATCATTTACGTTTCTTTCAATCATAGAGTTACTTTCCTAATTAAATTCTTTGATTCATATGAACTTATAGCAATAATTATAAGATATTACTAGCACAGATAAAAACTAGGTCCTGAAGCTACACACCACGAATTCTCTCTGGGGTACACAAAATATAATTGTTTCTCGACTTAACCTCCAGTCTTAGGATCTAGAACAGGATAAAAGATGAAACCATTCTCTGAAAAATGACTGAACCATTTTCTTACATAAACTGTCTGACACAGAACTACTCAAACAATGAACTCTGAGGTTTGAAAAAAATTTTACCTTGATGATCCCCTGAGTCCAGATAGTCAGAAAAACACCTCAACTACAACCCGATTCATATTTCATACTTAAATTTCTATTTTTCGAAATAGTTGAACAAAAAACTGTTTTTATATTACGCGTCTCTTTTGAATATTCATTTCTGTCACACTAACAGATGAAACAAAACAGACATCCTATACGAAACAACTTGTTTCCCACATTCCTTTCTCCAAAATTCTTGATAACTCTTTGTAATTGTCATCAACAAATAGGGCATCATGTTTACTTAATGTATTGTAACAAACCATATGATTGAAAAGAGTTATAGGCTTTTTGTTGCAATAGTTGCCAACTTCGAAATAGATAATCATCTACTCCTGTCGGGAACCATTTAGAATGTTCCGATTCAGACTAAACTTAAAGAGCGGTGGACTGGAGAGTTAGTCTTGCTGATAAGATCGAATCAAATGGTTACTTTTGTGTTACTGTGACGTTACAAGCTGATACTTTTTGTAACCTTGTTAATAATTTCAGTTTTTGACATTGTGAAGTATTCATTTCTTCTATAACAGTTATTTAAAAACCACATAGGTGTTACAGTATTATTAAACATAATATACTCAGAAATGAAATTTTAAACAAAACAAATATACAGGACTTTTACTGCGCTACAGGCAACATTGGAAAGCTACGCCATGGATAGATATCGCTAATTATCGATTGTTTCCGCAGTTTCAGAGGGTCCCCCTTTTCAACTTTCTTGTTGGACCGCTAACGGGACCCAGTCTGCTACTCCACTGACCCCCTACAACTTCATATATAATTATTACAAATTACAAAACTCTCTAACTTAATTTATTATTACTTTATTATTAATTTATTATTAAAATAAAGCTGAAAATTGGTTTATTGAAGAAAAAAACTATAACTGTTGGCGAAAATAGTGTACATGGACTCGAAAAATAAAAAAAAAATTGAATAGAACTGGAGGATATTTGCAAAAGCCCTTCAAAAAGAATGTTTTATGAAGACTCGATACGAAGTCAATATAAATTGGAATTAAAGTACCTATAAGAAAAATTAATAAATAAATTATTCCAGCAATGAATAATTATAACCAATGAAAATGGTAGAGGTAATTGATCTTTATATTATTCGCAGTGTTTAAAGGAGGAGTACGGTCAACACTACACCCCAGTTGCCTTATTACTATCAAACACACATTTCATTTACTAATAACTATCAATCGCAAAGTTGTCAATCACGAGGAAGTTAAAAGTGATTGCCTCCTTGTACACGGCTAATATTCTTCGTCCGACTGATTCCAAGATTTTCATGGAATATGAAATATTACGAAAAAGGTTTTTACTTGCTTATAGCATAATACTTACAACCAAGCGTTACTTATTATGGTAAAAATTCAAGTTTTGAATATCATAATTAAATCCAAGAGAATCTATTGTATCAGCAGGGGATAGAAAAAGTATCTTAATATCTTAATTTCACAATAATTATTTATTTTTATTAATAGGCCTAAACTTACTTGTTTTGTAGAATAGAATATTCTTTATTGCTTTAAAGGTTTCACAACACCTTGTAGCAAGGAATATGTTTTAAAAAATATATACAAAAACATTTTAAATACAATAATATAATACATAAATACCAGTTTTATATATTACCGCGATATTATATCATAATTATATTATCAATATTATACTATTTTCTAATAATAATTTATCTAAATTTTCCCTAAAAATTTGTATGTCATATTTAATGATAGCTTAAAAAAATGGCGATAAAAAAAAAAAAAAAATTATGATATTTTACATGACTATTTCCTTTAATCAAACATTACAAAATTTCTTATTTTAGTACCTTCTACATTGAAAATAAAAATATCTTTAATTTTATTATAGTCTGTGATTGTTAAAGTGAACTGGAAGATATCTTTATTATTTTTCTTAATGATAAGAGTATTTTATAAGAAATTGGTTTCTGATCAGATTTGTTTGTTTGTTTTAACGTCACTTTATGCCACTGAGGCTAATCGGACGATGCTACAGTGGGAGTCCTAAATTTTGTCTATCCTGGTATAATTAGGATAGGAATCTTTAAAGAGTACCTGACATCGTGCATAGACAAGGATTCTAATCGGATTTAAAATGGTACATGTTGTGAAAAAGTGTTTAAAATTGTCGGGTTAATTTTTTTACAAAGAGCTTTCGGAATGAAGCTTTCGGAACAAAATTGTATAGGGTCAACTCAACCATATACAATTTTGATCCGAAATCTTATGTCCTGTAACTTGTTTTGTATAATATACTTCTGTTGATAGAAAAAATACTTGACATGCTTCCTATAAAGTCGGTACGCTCTAAATTGGTGGAATAGGAATATATCAGTGAGATGCCAAAAGAAAACACGCAGATAAAAAAAGGTGTTCTTCCAGAGGAACACGATGCATGTTAAAATAAAACAGCTCGTAAATCTAAATTTGTAAGATTTGGGAAATCGAGATGTATTGTATAATGAAATTTCAAATAGTGTTAAAAATAAAAGTCAAAGAAAAAAAGAAAAATAAAGAAAGTACAATATAACGGTATATCAATATTTTTACCCGGAAATACCTTTTGATAGGGTGGAATAATTGAAAAGTAAAAAAATAAAGACGAAATACACTAAGGTACGGCTATCTCACCATAAAATGCAGAATGCAGGGATAATTGCCAACCGATTGCGAACCATTTCAAATCTCATCTCGAAATTCCCTAGTAAAGAATCCATAACAATAAAAGCAAAGAAGCAAGAGCCATTCCTGAGTCAATTTCTGATGGTTCATCTAAGGAGCCGATGAGAGGGGAAGAAATAATCGAGTTCCTTTGGTAAAGGACCGAGTTACTTTAATAATTAAGCCCCGAGGATGATTGGAAAGGGCGGAATGGGATTTCGAAACAATCCCATTAAACGAATTTTATTCATTACAAGGGAAGCAATAAAAAGATGAAATATGGATTAAATAAAAAGCAGAAGGAAATAACGAAGAGAAAAATTAAACAATCTTGCCTAACAGTAAGGCAGGTATTATTTTTAAAAGTCTAAATTAAGAAAATAAAAGTATGTGAAAAAGGAAGCGTTGATCTATAGTAGACTGAATGACTCACCTAATATACGTATAATTTCATACAAATAAATTTCATAATAAGGTTTTTCTTCATCAAATAGTTATGAAGGTATTAATAGGTACACTAAGGTTCACTTACGTTAAATTTGTAAAACTATTTTAATTTTAATTTTTTCGTATAATTTTATATGATGACAGACCACGTTATATCAGTTCTGATGTTGAAAAAAAAACAAAAAAAAAAAAAAACGTCAAGATAAAAAGCTAAATTGGAAAAAAATCAAATCTCCAATGTCACACATCAAAATAATAGTAAATTGTTGTTTTTTTTATAAAAATTCGGCGAATTTGGGAGAAAACCATTATTTAGTAAACCATTACATAGTATTAGTACCTATCATTAAACACTAACTATATAGTGTGGAATTGTATAGTGCATTGTAGTCATATATTTCAAAAGATTTAGTCTCGGAATTCTTTGGATACTTCGAGGCTAAAATAAAATTAATTCTTTATTACTTTTTGACATTGATTAAATTAAAGATTTTTTATTAATAAACAAGATAAATTAACTTCAGTAAAATTTTTTAGACTCCAAAATATTTTATATGCAATAAGTACAATTCATTTATCCAGTTTTAGGAAATGTAAATCTAATATGATCCTAAGGTAAATTTTGAATAGCGAATTCGACATATTTTATTTATAAAGTGCTTCTTAAAAATTTAAAAACTTCTATAAAGGCAGGAAGGTAATTCACGTCGAATTAGTTAAAACAAATTTACCATTGATCCAATAAAATCTACAAGAAATATTGCAAACAATTCCTAAGGACTATCAGCAATAAAGATGATTTAAGTACAATGAAAATAGAGAAAGAAAAAGAAATAGAAAATCCTAGCGGTAAAATAGTATTGATTTTTTTTTCACGTAACAAGAACAATTAGGCTTCAACGAACTATAATAACCCGCAGCAAGAATATCGATTTTGTAAAGCCTTACTCACTTCCTGCGTGTTATACGCAACACTCCGCTAGTCATAAAAAATTCTTCACACACTACGTCATTACAATGAGATGGGACACTTTTTCCTATAACAATTCCTGTTAAAAAAATGTTTTCTTCGACAAAACAAACTTAATTATTCATGGAATATCAGCATACAAACAAAGAAATGATACATAAAATTTTATCTTGACTCTTTTGAAACTATTGAAAGTAAAATAACATTTTAGAGTAGGATAGAATATGGGGATGGTCGGTAAGTGAAAATCTAATCAATTAAAATCATTTAAAGTACAATTTTTCAAAATTATATCTATCCTAATATTTAAAAAGAAAAGTGAATCACACACAGTCTGTGAAGATATGATCTTTTATTACAGCAATTTTAAATGTTATTTTATGTAATAAGCCTCCTTCGATTTGACAGATAGGTAATAAATATCAGCAATGCATAAAGTTATATACTAACCAAATATTCCACTTATTAGGTTGGTGAAACAGAGCAGTATTTTTCATTTACTAACAACACAATAGATATCATTTATTGTAGTGGCCCAGGATTACTATCAAGGGGGGTCTTAAATCTTTTTATTGAATTTCAGAAAAAGTATGCCACTGATAGTAAAAATGTAATATTATATATTTGACAATGAAGTGAATCGAAAAGTGCTGCTTAAAATTTATATTCAATTCAGTTTGTGAATTTACTGAGAAAAAATACCCTCTGTCGTCTGGAGGGTAGGCTTCAGCCACCAAGTCCCCCCCCCCCCCCCCCCGGTTGCGCCAGGGATTTTTGTATGTCTCCTACTCTTTTTAACACGTTGAGCGCCAAGCGGTACGATCGTACCGCTGTTGGACTATTGGCTGGGGCCGAGGCGGTCCCCAGGTACCGCCCGCTCCCGCCAGCTAAAAGATTGTTCTGGGCCAGGGGACCGCCTGCCGAGCGTGATTTCAAGGCATATTGGACCGCTCCGGCCCCGAACAATTCGCCAATGCAATTGGCCCAAATGTTTTTTTTTTTTTGTTTTTTTTTTTTTTTTAATTTGGGGGGTATAAATAAATAAAATAAATTATTTTTATTTATTTTTTTACAAAACAAAATATCTTATTTATTAAAATAACATATTTTAAGGGGACAAGGGTTGACGTCGCGGTCATAACCGGGCAGCCCCCGTACTACTATAGGTAGCGGGCTTTACCCTGGGGCCGGGCGGTACATACGTACCGCTCACAAAATTATTGTTTAATTGCCAAAATTAAACTTTTTATTTATTTCTTTTGCAATTTTTGTATCATTCTAATCATATTAAAGTTATAAATTAGGAAAAATTGCTTTGGCCCCAGGCAAAAGTACATCATATTTTCCCTGGCGCTCAACGTGTTAAAGTATCCATTATAAGGCGCTATCAATGAATGGTCGAGGATGTGGATGGATGTAGCTCCATATTTATATTATATGGATATGTAACTCAATATAGTAGCTCCATATTTGAGCACCAGATCGCTTTAGATAATAACTGAAACTTAGTTTCTGATTGAGGAACAAAGTAATTTTTATTTCATACGTTCATATCCGATATTTCGGACCACATAGATATTGCTTGGATTAAGTTAAAAATTTGGCCAGTTTGCAAGGATATAATACTCTTTCAGCGGATTTAGAAAACATTAATCACTGAAAATAGGCAATAATTGATATAAGAAGTTGAAAGGAGAGTTATCTACAAAAGACATATTCAATAAATTCAAATGGATGATTTTATCAACAGAAAAAATGTCATGATAAGAATTAAATATTGTGCAAAAGCGGTAAAACTGCAGAGAAATCAAGGCATGGATACACAGACGAGATACCGCCAAGAGAGCTACAATCGAAACTATTTTCTTATTTTATTTCCTTTTTTTATTACTGATCCTTATCTCCTTTATTTGTTTTCTCCTTTTCTCTCTTGCTCGATTAATCCCCAGAAAATATAATCTAATTTGCATTAATTTATTTAAAGGAGGTATCAATTTGTCATCTGATAGTATGCATCTGATTATGGCAGACAAATTGGGCTCTCGAAAATAATCCCGACACGGATAGCAAAAAGAAGTAATTAATTAGTTGAAATAAATACTAAGGATTGTGCCGACATTATATGACGAGGAGTTCGAAATGCAAATAGACGATGCGGAAAGAAGGCAATGGGTGTAGGAGTTGGAGCGAGTACAACATGGCCCGCCCATAATTGTGCCAGTCCCGTTGGCTACATAACAACACCAATTCCCTTCCAACAAAAGAACAAAAACAAACGATTCTAGCA
This sequence comes from Aelia acuminata, assembly GCA_911387785.2. Taxonomy (NCBI): domain Eukaryota; kingdom Metazoa; phylum Arthropoda; class Insecta; order Hemiptera; family Pentatomidae; genus Aelia; species Aelia acuminata. The sequence goes on along the minus strand of OU426978.1, from coordinate 103,548,913 downwards.
ATTATCCCAACACCCTTTACCATACTCAACTAATTAGTCGGTTGGAGCTTGTTGCGAAAGAAAACATGTTAATAGGAGGCAGTTAACACTTCACTAAGTATTTCCCTTAATTGAAATTACCAATGCAAAAGTATCGAATGAATAAATTAAATTAGGACAGTGATATAAAAAATTATACACAGGTTGCCCTACTTCAGTACAAAAAAGAAAAAAAAACGAAACAGATATTCTACATAACATTCCCTACCAGAAAGTTCATTTAATGGTATGGTCTCCATCTGATGATTTATCTTATTTTTCAATAAATAAATATATTTTTTTAAACAAAATCTCTTACGAAGTTATATAAAAAGTGATAAAAAAAGAAAACTATTATGTGCCTAATTACAGTGGGAGTCATCATACGTTAATGTACGTGGGTCATTCCCAAATTAAGGGTTATTTTTATCACAATTTTTTAAAATAAAAAACTCCGTTTTTTTACAGGACTGTAATTCATGCTCCTCGCCCATTGGCGGCTGAACTTAATGATTTTTGCTCTATTGGGCGGGAGTTCAATGGCATTATGTTGTATAGGCAATCCAATAATCATAAAATAAAGAATACAATCCTACCTCGTTATACATCGCCGTGGAAAGTTTTGTAAATTATTAAAGTGTCCCATTCGGCTGTAAAGTGCAGGCCACCGGTGGTATACGTCGGAGTGAAGGTGTTAAGTATAAAAAAGTATGTATTAAATATCTAGATTGTAAAGGTTCTATGTAAAAAAGGAAAAACAATAATTTAAAAATAAAAACTACACAAAATTTTTATAACCTACAATGATTTATAAATTAATAACCGCTAAGTAAAAAAAGTAGGGATAATGATCGCCAAATTGGTGTGGACCTGCCTTACATTGGCCTTCAAAACTTCTGTACGGAATGTTCTGTGTGTACACATACTACTAACACTTACAACTAAAGTTCTACAATCTCATCTCAATTCCCAGAAAATTAATTTTTTTAATTACTTGTACAGAATAAAGTTGTAGAGGATGAGGTTTTGCGTTGTAGATGCAACAGATTTTTTCACCTTAAAAATATTTCACGCAATATCCACCTTTATGGATTTAAAGATTTTACATGATTAACAAAAGTATTTTAGGAAATGAGAAAGTTGTAGCTGTGTTCCCTTAAACTTCTCAAAAAGTGAAATACATCTTTTCCAAGTTTTGGAAGACTATTTAAGAAAATTTGTAGAGTGGGGCAAAAATAAAAGCTTCCTGATGTATGGTTATAGGAGTTAAATTTCATGTTCTCTCCAAGTATTTATTTGTTTCAATAATAAATTCATTCAGTTAGTGTCAAATTAAAAGTTGAGATGTTCGAAACCTAGCCCATATGTCAAGTGTAGGGAGTGAGATTAAACATGGTTAACAATTTTTCATTGTGAATCTTATCAATGAATCTGATGTCAAAAAGACAAGAAAAAATTTTTCAAGCCAAGCAACAGCTATGAAATATTTTTTTTAATTTTAGCAAGTCCGTCATAAATCAAAAGGGACTGTTTATGATTTGAAAAAATTATAATTTTTTTTTAAACAGAGAACAAAAATCAGTTATCATCTAAAACCATCTACTGCATAGTAAACTATTATTATCAATAATAACGATTAATATCTCTTATAAACAAATTTATTATTTCTATTAAAATTATTAAAATGCACTAATTAAATTAAGGTAAATTAAATTAGCCTATAAATCCAAATTTAACCCCATGGATAAATTAGTGCATTAAAATGCACTCTCCGGAAAATTATGAATTTTTGAATATGACGACATGGAAAGAAATGAGCAATATGTAATATCCTAAAGTTGAAAAATTGGGACATTTAATAACTTAACGTTAAAAAAAATCCCATCATCCCGTGCTATAGAAAATCCTAAAAGGAAAGGAAGGGGAGAAGAAACTATTTTTTTTTTTTTTTATTTAATTTGCTTATGGTTTATAATAAAAAAAAGGCACTACAATGGACCAAAAATTAAAATAATTTTAAATTATACCACCGTCAGTAAATATCTTACTACATCCACTATTTATATTTTTATATTTCGGTTTTTATATGTTTTAAATTGTTTATTACTCTTAAATTTATTTATTTTTAAAATAGTGTATGTATAGAGTGAATGAGCACCTACCACACTCAGGCTGCTAATACAATTAAATACAGGCTTGCTGCTAGTACAATTCGCTGTACATAAATTTTAAACAAACATCGCAAACAAATATTTTTCATTTAAAAAACATTTTTTAGGTAGATACTCGATTTGGTACAGGGCATCGTGAAAACGATGAGTATAATAGTAAAAGTGAATTTCTTTCAAAGATAATCGAACATTATTACAAAATTACAGAAGATAATGTTGAATTTGTTTTTTACTAATTCAATTAATCGTATTTAGATATCTTCTGAAACACAGGAGTTACTAAGAGGGCCACACAAAAATAAATATAAACCACGTCCCCCAACAGGCCTAGATTATTATACCCTGCCAAGTAAGAGTAGAGAGATGCAATAAGGACAATGAGTAGGGGAAGGTAAAGCAAGTTACGTTTTTTAAGACTCGAGAAAATTTAAAATAAGAAAATTATACTGAATTTTAAAGAATAAGATATGATTAAAATATTACTTACATTAAATATGCGGCAAAGAAAGAAAGTCATTACCTGAAAAAAAAAAAAAATAATCAATAAATATCCCTTATAAACACAATCTCCCTCACAAATGTATGGTTCACATCAAATTTAGTAAATGAATTCCCTTAATTTTTAAACTAGTGGTTTTTTGAAGGGGAATTCGTTAGAAACATTTAGCTTGCAACAAGTAATAAAAATTAGAAATATAATTTTTATAACTCGAATTAAATACAATTTAAAGCTAAAATATTGCTAATAATAATAGTATGACTCAATGAAAGGCGATTTCGTTTTGGGGGAGAGGGGACCTCTAAATATCACTCACTGGTGTCGAATGATTATGTATTCGATGTAAGTATATGACATAAAACACACTCATCGTACGTGTGATGAAAATTACTTTTCATTGTACTGAGACTATAGATCCTTATACTATTCTTATATATATACGGAAATTGATTTATATATTTTAATTTATTGATATAATTTAATGATTTAGAATGTCATCAGGTATCTCTAAAGAATGGTTCTAATCAGACATAGTTTATGACTAAAATTTTTTAACTGTGAAATACCTAATGATAATTTAAATTGATAGTTTTCATTACATTATTTCGGTAGCAGGTGTTTTCAATACATGGTTTCAGAAAGCAAAGTTAATTTATCACATGATATCTTTTCTGTACTAATATTCAATAATAGTACAGAAAAGAATCTTTTACCTCCAAGTACAGAAAAGGGGTACTTTGCGTACTCAAATCATGTATTGAAAACACGTGTTACATATGCAGTGTAATGAAAAATAATTTATTTTAATTAATTTTGTTAAAAAGAACCAAATGAAGAAGAAATAATAATAATTAAATGAAATACAAAACTAAACGAAACAAAAGAAATTTAGTAGGCATTATTTACCATCATTAAGATCATCTTAAATAGGCATTTATTTTTTCATTTTGGTTGGAAGATTGGTAGTACAGGTTATGTTGAAACAGATCGGCTTTAAATGAAGGTACTGAAGAAGTTTTACTAATATAGGTGAGAAATTGCGTATTAAATGAAATGATTAATGAATGCAAATATAGAGATTTCGCTCGTGCCCCATAACCCTCAGTTATAGGTACTGAACAAGTACAGATTATTTACTTAACCTGAATTACAAACATTTTTTTTTCACGATAAATATCAATAAAATGATAACAAATATAAAATACTTATGATAAAAATGACTAAACCATTATAGAATAAATCCTTTGGGGACTCCTGTCGAGGAAAATAAATGGCCAGACCGTGTTTAAACTTTAAAGCTGAAATAGTATTTTTCAACCAGTTTTTCAACCAAAAAAAATCCTAATAGCCTACTGTTCTCTTCAAGTTCATTCATCGTGGGTAAAAATAATACATAAAAAGTAGAATTAAGCGAATACCATCGACTTTCCTCGAATTTTAGCACCGAGGTGCATAAAGATAACAAGTTAAAACTTGTTCTGACTCGAGTCGGCAGCCAATTAAACAGAAAAGGCATTTGGCGGGGTCCATAACTCTCCGGCTCCCATGTTCTCGTTGGGTCTCGTACAGGTTTCGGACGATCTGATAACTGAATTAGTGGTCGTGCTAGACGTTAAGCTTACAATTAGCCTTCATCTATACCTCCGAGAAACGAAAAAAATAACTCAGGTATCATAGGCCAGAAAAATCTTTTACATTAAATATCTTTCACATTTCGAAAGTGAATAGAGGCTCAAGTGATCACAACTTCATTCACTTCTTTATAGACAGAGAGACCGTGAGAAAAAAAAAATAGATAAGTTGTAGAGAATTTAATTTTACATAAAACAAGCTCCTTAATATTAAATTAGCATTCTTCTGCGTATAGATACAAAAAAAAAACGTGAAAGTATTCGTAGCTCATATTTTCTGCTTTTTGTGAGGTATAACTTTGAAGTAAACCATTTTTATCCACAAATCACTTTTCTTCATTAATTTTTTAACATTAATGATCAATTAGGCTGACTACATGCCAACCTAAATAATTCAAGTAAAATATAATAATTCGGCATAAATAAGTAATCCAACGATCCTATATTTTTGTTTATAAAAAATAAATAATCTTCGTTTCACTGCATTTAAAATAAAACGAAAAAGAAACGTGATACATCAACAATATCATCAAGGATCATCAAACTAAGACAAATTGGTAGATGTTAACACCTCATTCAGATAACAACGTACCACGAATAAAAAATACTAAAAAGTTAACTACTATGTCGAAATTTCTTAATTAATATTATTTATGACTAGAGAAAAAACAATTCATCAGGCGCACTATTAAAAGAAGTCCATTAACTACCGAAGTTATAGGATGAGGGGCCAAGCAGGGCTAAACTAGCCTGAGCTCAGTCGCAGGTAGCACACATTTACCTCGCGTCAGGTGCTCAGCGTCCAAGTCCAACCCAGGTAGAATTTAAATTACAACCTTTTCCAGTTAGCAAGTGGCGTCCTATTGTGAGTGAGCATACGGTTAGTCCATCAGAAGAAATATACACCTACACCTGTTGAGTTTACAAACTATAAAAAAAAACTATTAACAATAATGTATCATACACAGGTTACTAAAAAAAACAATAGAAGTAGCTATTAATTAATTAAAAATACGCATATTGATTAAACATAGTCGGTTTAACTGGTGTGTTTTTTTTTTCCATTTCTTCTATGTTTAGCCCAACATTTAAACTAACGTTTAATTACTATATTCCTACTAGACCCTTTTTGAGATATTTATACGATATAGATAAAAAGCAGAAATCACATTAAAGGAGAATTGTTAATTTCCAGTAAAATTTTCTATTTAGTGTTGGCGAGGTTGGGTAGTTTAATCGACGACATAATAAAAGAATTTTTTTAAAAAATGTATCTTATCCTACTATTAGTGTAACAATGTATAATTGCATACAATAAGCCCAAAATACTCATTACACTCAATGAATCATTGACATATGGATTCTGTTTTAATTCAAAGCTAATTTTTTTTTTTTTTAAATAAACACATTTGATAAAAAGAAAGGAAAATTATGCTAACTCCAGAACAAAATACTAGTACTTATTAATGATTCCAGAGCAGCAGAAGCGATTGCTGATGAAAGAACTCAAAATGAACGTAAATCTATTAAAACCGTTAATACGCTTTAATATGTCGTAATATATAATTAATATATTCATAACTGTAAAACTTTTTATCGTGTATATTACACATCAGCTTATAGTTAAATAAAATTCATAAAATGTTTTAATTATTGATTAAGCCGCTAATTAGTCTCGCTTCCATAGTCGGGGAATGGTGCATAATAAAACAAAATACGAAATTGAGCTACAAAAAATAGCAAGCATAAAAAAATAACCGTAAAAATATACCTAACTACATATTGTTAAAAATCATCAGTTACTCACTAACATTATTTTAATATATCATATTAACACATAAATTAACAAGCTTCTCATATTTTACACACTGTTAGGGTAAAGAACTATATGTATAATACTTTGTTAACTTCATCTGCTTTCTCAATCAATAACTTTTTGGATTCACAACATCCCTGACTACAAATAAAAAAAAATTAAAAATAAAGAATACCACGAGGGGCGGGCTAAAGAAAGAAAAAATTAGTCCAAAGTTCAATATATTAATTGGTGTTCAGAAACCATATACTTTATAATGGGTACCTACTATTCTTATGTCTATAAAAGTTTAATCATTCGATAAATCGCATAGTTGAGTAGCATTGTCTTCCAATTTTCTTTAAAACTAAAAGTAATGAATGAATGAACTTCTGTAGTGAGAAAAAAAAACAACTAAAAATCTCCTAAAAAATCTCTTTTGAGAATACTAATACCTGATTACAATTTTACCAAATTTTTTACCGTTCTACGAAATTAATTGTCCATAAATTAATTTATCTATTTTTAAATCGTTAGAATCGAAATATTACTTTTATGACGAATCTACACAACATTAATCATAGATATTTTAAATTATATTACCAAAAAGAACAGCACACAACATAGATTTTTATTACAATTGGAATTTGACAATATTTACTCTTTTACATTTATTATTAACGTAAAAAAAAAAAAAAAAATTAGAGATTGATGTATTTTAAATTCCGATCAGATAAAAAAGAATCTTATAGAATGTGTGTTACATCAGTAAATTTCTTTTGACACTTTAAATCTTATGTTTATCGTTCAAACCGTTTTAAAATGCGTATGGTATTTCGAAGATGTAAAAAGGAAGTATGCCGAAAATGTCTAGGCATTTGAGAAATGTCTCTAAAGGTTAGCGTAGCTCGTTTCTTCCCACCTAAATAATTTTCAGCTTTTGAGGGCAATGCTTCCGATTATATTTCGGACATTGCTTTTAGTTTTTTGTAATAAATTTTTAGGTTGTTTCAGACTGTTTTTCCAAATTTGAGATGTAATGAATTTTTGTAATCAGTATTATACGTTGTATTTAAATATTCATTTGTTATGCTCATAATATTATTTTCCATGCCAATCATGTAACAGTTTTCTCGATTAGTAAAAAAAATAATTTACAATGAATAAATAATAACATTAAATTCACGTGATAAGGTTAAATTCCAAAATAACTGAAATGGTCGAAGTGGTTAAACAGGCCATCGGTTCAGTTATCTTATGACAAAAAAAATGAATGATAGGAAATTCTTTTTTTTTTTTTTCTATGAATAACTTATAGAAATTTAATTTACAGGAACGATGGAAAAAAAATAAAACTAAAAACTCTCAAGGATTTTAGAGATTTTAAAATAATTCTTTACATAATAATTTTACAATTAGCTATTTTTACATGTATAGAACCACTTAAGAAGTTCCATTTTCTAACTAAAAATAGTCGCTAATAATGCCCACTTTATCAACCTTTCTAGAAAGTAGAGAAAGGAACAACTGATATTAGTACCTACTTTCTAGGTCGGCTATATTTAAATCATAATGATAGCTTAGTAACCTTTACATTATTGTTTATTATAATTTTATTGTGTTTACCTTAATTTTTTAGATTCTTCAATCACTTTAAAAAAAAGAGAATAAATAAATAAAAACAAATAGAATAAAATAACTACCTAATATTAAAACATCAGGCTTTACTGTAAATAATTTTGCTATTTTTTTTTTAAAATTAAACATTAATTTTTTTAAAGTAAAATAAAAGCTTGTGGACCTGTATTAATTTACAAGAAAAATATTTTTTTTTTTTAATATAAAATTATAAGGGACAGTGAAATGGAAATCGTACAATGACTCATTTTGAGGTTTTATTTATTAGGGTGTATATAGGGTGAAAAACAGCAATATTTGAGGCTTTAAATAAGGAACAAATATTGGTATTACTATGGCTAAAGGAAATTCCTTGGTAAGTTGGAAAATATTCCAGATAACAGGCATATTGCTTTCAGCCTTCGGCATACATTGAAAGAGTTGATAACTCTGCAGTAGGTAATCATGAGTTGTCGACTTCTTCATAGGGTGCAGATTTTTTAAATGATCCCAATATACGTAAATTATATACACTTTCCTTACTAACTTTTTTTCCTTACTAACTAGTTATTCCTTGTTGCCATACGAGTAGATTTATTTACAGTTGTTATACGGAAAAGGAGAAATTCACAGTTTAGCTATTTGAAATATAAACGAAAATAACATTAACGTAGAAGAATATGTAACGATGAAACGAACATATTGGCTAATTAATTATAAATATTAAAATATTAATGCTGCATTGCATACACTTTGAATGTACTCCTGGGATATGAGGAAAGATTCTTCGAAATGTTAATTTTAGTAACGTTCGGCATGAACCGGAAAAACAACATGAAAATGGATATAATGAAAATAATAGAATTCATAAAGTATTCTTTATTTGAATTTCGAAAGAAACACCACGCAAAAAGCCGGGTAAAAGTTTTTTTGATGACCAGTAATGATAAGATAAAAATTAAGTTCCTTTTTAAGCATTATTTAATATAAAAGCATAAATAAGAAAATGTGGAAGTACTTCAAATCTGATCTGAAACCAAAAATAATAATCTTCTCATAAAGTAGAAATGATTTTGACACCTCGAGATGATATCTAAGTCAAACAAAATAAGAATGGAAAAGGTAGGTAGGTACAGAAGTTAGGAGCGGTAGAGACGGTACGTACGCACTGGGAAACCCTCACTTGGAGTCTCACCCGACGTTCACTTGTTGCGTGGAGGCCAGCAGTCATTGAGAAAGAGCAAAATGATATTGGTGGAGAAAGTCGCCCGACCCCTGCAACACCGCTAAACCTTTGATTTATACCGAAGAGAAAGGTCACAGATGATATCTCAGAAAAGATCGCAACACCTCCCAGCATCTAAGCAGTTCCACCTTTACCTAACTATGCAAGTGCAGATTAAAGCAAGTATCGCGATTACAGTCATATAATAACCCATAGGATTTATTCCGACGTTGCAATGCATACTCTCGAGAAAACTTGAGATAAATCAGGTTCTTCCCTAATAAATAAATGATTTTTGATCCTCAATGTTAATATGATAGTCCACTACATCATATTCAGGAATAATATCTAGATCGCATGTCGTCAAGAAAATGGTTGCAACTAAAATATATAAATTTTGAGTTATGCATACCGTTAGAATCAGAATAACAAAACCTATAATGGCACAATGGAGCCACATTAGTATTGGTGTGTAAGGCGCAATTTACGACATTCTTTTGGAGTGGATGATCGAGTTACTACAGTCAGAGGAATACTTTGGATTTACTGTTAGTACCAGTGGTACTAACTGCCCCATGGGAGATTATATATTATCAAAGACTATTTTCCCTGGCCGTTGTTCGTAGCTACATAGAAAAATACATAATGCAGTTAAAAACTTTACATGCAATTATCCAAAAAAAGAAAAACAGTTCTTTGAGTTGTAAAGAACAATGTTTGAGGAGCATCAGTAACACCTCTCTGAATGCAGAAATGAAAGCCAAATTTTAAAACCAAGTATAATTTCAAAAAATCGTTGGATCAAACCAAGACTTATTTCGAGATAATAATAAGGAATTCCAATTCTTATGAGAAAATTATGTCGATACCTTTAAGCAATGATTAAATTATGAGTATATGAGCATATGGTTTCAAGTCATATCAGCAAGATAGACATAACGCAATCCTCCCACTTAATCCTCGGTCTAATCGTCAGACATTAATTCTATAGCTCGACGGTTTTCAAATAAGCCGTTTAATTATAATAATTGGATGCGTATTCCGGCATTCCGTCTTCCGGGAGTTAAACTCCTAAATTAAGAACTAGATTCATTCCTTGTTTGGAACGAGAGACGCGAGTAGATAGGGGAGAGCGGGGTTGGTTGGCATAGGGGGTAGGTTGGCCTTTGGCTTATAATTTCCGTCACACCTGTAGTGAAGGAACCAAAATTGTACCATGTGACCCCGCTCGACCTTGGGAGTCTTGTCCTAAGGTTTCAGTCTGATGCGAACAATGTAGAGAAGCGTGTGCTTCATTGATTAATTTTATAACATTTAAGTAAATTTTTATATTTTTAGTAAATTTGGTTTTAGAGCATGGCAAAACATTTGACTCCGATTCTGTTAACATAGCTCCAAACTCCTATAAAAAACCTGACCTATCAACTAAACAGTTTCTTGTTCGGTAGTTCTCCCCTGTCCTGGCAGCCATCTTTCATATGATTTCTCCTGTGGGGTTAGTTGGCTATCCTCAACTGGGATTTGTTGGCGCAGCAGCTAGTCACAAAAGTAAGGTAAACAAAAACAAAGGTGAAACTACCACTTGTCTTTAGTTCTAGCGAGGAGGAGGAGAGCAATATTTTCTAAGCAAAAAGAGACGACAGTCTAAACTTTAACGGAATCTTTAGACAGACACTTTCTCATGATACGATTGAAGGGCCAGGGAATATATTTCCTAACTAAAGTTTTTGAAGATGTGTTGAATTCGTTTTGTTTTATGAAAAATTTGTTTGCATTGTTCCAACGAGATGATGCTTATGTAATTTTGTTCAATTGAAATAAATGCAGCCGATTGTCATTTTATTTTCCCTTAATAACTGTTAAAAACCGATCAAAATTATGATATCATTATAGTGCAAAATTATTATATCATTATAGTGCAGCTTTTAATAACAATAATATGTGTCAGGCATTATTTGAATGAGATGGTTAAACAACACCACCTTTTAGGCCAACCTGCCCCAGACGGGGGGGGGGTTACTTGGCATAATCTGGCTTGACGAATTCTTAAATTTTCTATGATCATAATAGTCATGTAATAATGTTAAATATTATGTGTTGAAAAAAATACTTTAAGTACTCTAATACCTGGGGTTTACATTGGTATCACCCCTATTAGGATTATATTAACAGGGACGACTTAACAATAAAAAAAGTGAAAACTGTTGCCAACCAACCGCGCTCTCCCCTAATAAAAAATATGTGATTCATGACATTAGAACTTTTCTGGCTAAAGCTTATTATATGATTACGTTGATACTGATATTTTAATCCTTATAAAACAACTCCAATTAATAACTAAATATCGACACAATTTTTGGGTATAATTAGTTTTTTTTTCATTGTACATAGCAGAGCATTTATTTTTTTATAAATTGTTCAAACTTTTGTATATATACTTCTACATTGCAATGGACTATTGTGTTTAGTTGAGGGAAACATTATTTTTATAGGAGATAGCACCGAAAATAAATAAAGTAGAAATGTTATTAAATTTATTATTAATTGGTTCCCCATCAATTACTTAATATACGATGATGGAAATTGTTAAAACATGAATCAAATCCCAAAAGGAAAACCAACCGGATCGATTGCGTTGCTAGGAAAGCTATTTAAATGCAAATTTGTCAATTAATAAATATCGTGAAGAGCAATTAAAATCCCTAATACAAGAGCAAAAGAGGTGCCTATCATCGGTTCAAAAATTGCTTGAGATTGGGATTGATACCAACTTTTTGAAATAAAGGAGTCAGCAAAGATCGACTAAAATGTTTATAGCGATAGATCAGAGGTTCCCAAACACTGAAAGACTGAGGACCAGCCGTGGGAGGGGGGTGGGGTTAAGACAACGTAGACGTTAATTAAGAAAACTAGTACGATGCGCTCAGCACACAACTTCAACTTACCAACCTATTTTGATTAGACATCAACGTGGTCTGATAAATATGTAAACGCCATTTAGCAACTTTACACATTTATTTACTCGTTTTTGTTTGTATCCCTAAGTTATAGAGTAATATAATTTGTATTGCAAAATTTGAAAGTTCTCGGTACTTTTCCATTCATTATTGTTTATTTATTTTTTTAAGGGGCCTCAAAAAACCTGATTTTATCAACAGTCGATTTTTTTTACTGCTTCCTTGTTTTTACCTGTGAGCTGCTTTTTTTAATCGATCGAGCTGCTCTTAATTTAATCGATTCACCTTTACATCGTAAAGGTGAATCGATAGGTTTAATTAGGGCTAATAGTAAATTAAAATTTAATTTAAAAATGTTTGTCACTCATGCCTTTCCGGAAACCTAGAACGATAACTGAACATGTAAAGAACGCCTTTGCTTATTAACAATGGTCTATCATTAAAGGCGTACTGCGCATGCATTGGTTCAACGCGTTTTATAAGCTGTCAGAATATTTTTTCTTTTTTTCCCTCCTGTATATGTTTAATCGATTTTTTTTTTCATATTTTATATTTGGCCAATTTTCAGGCATAAAAAAAGAAAAACCAAAAAATCCCCTTCGCCATTTTAGCCCCCTCAGAACATTTCCATGATGATAAAACCATGGTATTAAAGAATACTTGATTATCATTATAGATGACGAGTTTGATCAAAATCGTTAGAGCCATTTTTTAGAAATCGAAAAGAACGTAAAAATGGGACAACATGAAATAAAGTGATATCACAGTTCGATCAATTTAGCTGCAATTTTCGCTGTCACATCGCGGGCATATACATACACCAAACACCAAATTTCAGCTTCATACAGTATATATTATAAAAGAGAAATATATGTCGTAAATCTCAATTATAAAATATATATATATATATATAGAATGGAACCTATGACTTAAATCACCTCAAATGTTTTTAAAATTTACAAAATATTATACTTTAGGTAATAAAACCGTTATTAATTATTATCTGTGAAGTGATGAATACATTTTTCCAATTGACCTTTAATAGATTTATACATGCGTATGTGTTTTCTAATAACAATTTAAGATATACGATTAATATACTCGTAGAGTAAAAAAAACATGGCAAAATTTCTTACGACAATACCAAAGGTAACTTAGTTTTTTTCCGGTTACTGCTGTAGGCCTAACGGGATCTTTGCTGCGTTATATGGTCTTCTTTTGGACGTTTGAAAGTAAGAAATAATACTTGCGGAACCCTAGTTTCAAGTTGTAATACTTGAACTACGCAATACTTCCACTTACTATATATTTCATATATATTTATATATTCATATATATATAGTAAGTGGAAGTATTGCGATCGTGAAAAATTTCGACTTCCGGTTTTCAACGGAAATCGAACCCAAACGTTTTGGGGTCCTCTGAGTCCAAATGACCAAGTCCCGCGAAATGGTCTGTGTGTGTGTGTGTGTGTGTGTGTGTGTGTGTGTGTCTGTGTGTGTATGTGAACAGACTAGCTCAAAAACTATAAACCGCCCAGACCTGAAATTGGGTATTTAGTGTATATATATGCCCGCGATTTTTCAGCATAAATTTCATCAAAATTGGTCAAACGGAGGGGGTACTTCATTTAAAGAATTTTGTCTAATTTTTAGGGTTTTTTTCGATTTTCTCAAAAACGGCAAAATTTCATCAAAATTGGTCAAACGGAGGGGGTACTCTATTTAAAGAATTTTGTCTAATTTTTTAGGTTTTTTTCGATTTTCTCAAAAACGGCTCTAACGATTTTGATTAAACTCGGTATTTGGTGTATCTATATGCACGCAATGCGACAGTAAAAATTTCATCGAAATTGGTTAAACGGAGGGGGCACTTTACTTAATAACTGTTGTCCCATTTTCACGTGTTTTTTTTTATTTACTCAAAAAACGGCTTAAAATACACCTATCGATTCACCTTCACGATGTATTTGCAAAAAACAACGCGTAGTAGAAAACAAGCAAGCAGTAAAAAACTCGACTGTTGATGAAATTAGTCCCTTCACATATAAATTAGCAATAATGAATCGAAAAGTTCTGAGAATTATCAAATTTTGCTATACAGATACTCTATAACTCATGGAGACCTAAAAATATAATATCGTTTAATATATATATATATATATATATATATATATATATATATATATATATATATATATTATCGAAACACGTCGATTTCTTGGATTAGAGTTCGTAACTTAGAGAAGTTCGTAAGTGAAAGTTGTGTGTTGCGCGCATCGCTCCAGAATTTTTTTACTTCTAATTACAACTTAGACCAATAAATATTAATAGCTGTTTTAGAACCGGGAAACCACAACACTGAGATGGGGGGGGGCGAGGAGGGGGCTTGATTGGGCAGTAGGAAGGATCGTATCGGAATCCTCCTTTAGAAGATAACAATAATTAGAACTTCATGACTCCTTCCTCCTACGTGCCCTAATAATAGGTAATTTGTTCCTTGTTTCCATCTAACTCCTATTTGCCAGGATTATTCCCCTCGTTTGGTCCATCTCTTCCCCTTAATTGTTCCAACATGGTTAGAAGAGGAAATAAAATCTTCCTTATAAGGATTTAAAACTATTTTTAATTTTCATATGCGTCGTAATAATACAGATAATATATTAGCTACCTATCAGCCATAAAATAAATAACATATTATTATAATTAAACTATAAATAAAAGGCCAATAGGAATCAAAATTCTGCAAAACACCAACTGTCAAACATAAACGATTTTCAGATCTGACAGACCTTCTTAATATTATTGGTTTGCATGTTTCCTCTTCGTTGTTTAATTCATTGTTAGATATAAAGTCGTCAAATTATTACATTTTTTTTATTGGAAATTTTTGGGAATATTTTTCTCCACAGTGGTTGAGGGTGGTATCCATGTGAAATCATCAAAATGTGAAAATAAAACAAGACCAATAAAATCATCAGAGTCGATCAGAGTTATAAAACGTAGGTTGGCAATGTATTTTCGGTGTATATTTATATGTAATTAATTATTGATTGGTACTCTGTGTTGTATGGCAACGAATTTGGGCATCACTACTTATTATTAAAATAAAGCATTTCTCTCTCTGAAGATTTATAAATTTTGTATTTTTTTTCCCTTTATATAATAATTATTTTATTTTAAATAATTTATTTATTTACTCTCTTCCAAACGGTGCCAAATCCTTCCTCTTCACTGACACCTCTCCCACGATCTCGCAAATTTTGCGAGTATTTACGGGAGGTGGACAATTTTTGTCCAATTTTGGGCATCTTGACGATGGTCAATTTTTTTTAAAAATTATTTTATATTAATTTAATCGTTATTGTGGGTAACCACCTTGTTTATAAATAATTTATTTTTGAAAAGAAAAGATTTGGCTCCGCCGGGAATCGAACACGGGTCTTCCGCGTGACATGCGCGGTTTGCTAACCATTGCACCACGGAGCTCGCTTCCAAACGGTGCCAAATCCTTCCTCTTCACTGACACCTGTCCCACGATCTCGCAAATTTTGCGAGTAGTTACGGGAGATGGACAATTTTTATCCAATTTTGGGCATCTCTTGACGTTCGTCAATTTTTTTAAAAATTATTTTATATTAATTTAGTCATTATTGTGGGTAACCACCTTGTTTTATATTATTTTAAATAATTTATTTTTGAAGAGGAAGGATTTGGCACCGTTTGGAAGCGAGCTCCACGGTGCAATGGTTAGCATACGGCGCATGTCACGCGGAAGACCCGGTTTCGATTCCCGGCGGAGCCGAATCTTTTCTCTTCAGTAATAAAATATTTAAAATAATTTAAAAACAAGGTGGTTACCCACAATAATGATTAAATTAATATAAAATAATAATTTAATTATTTTTTAGTACTGTTAAAGTATAAAAACCTGAATATTCTTTATGAATATTATCTAGACAGATACATAGGTCTGAAATTCGAATAAATATCGTAGATTTGTTGAGACCTTAATTTAGACTAAATCCTAAATTATATTTCTAGTTTTATTAATCATATGTTTTCCATTGCAATTCCAAGAAATAGTATATTACTTTCACTTACCTATATATGAAATATATAGTAAGTGGAAGTATTGCGATCGTGAAAAATTTCGACTTCCGGTTTTCAACGGAAATACACGTTTTGGGGTCCCCTGAGTCCAATTAACCAAGTCCCACGAAATGGTCTGTGTGTGTGTGTGTGTGTGTGTCTGTGTGTGTGTGTGTGTGTGTGTGTGTGAACAGACTAGCTCAAAAACTATAAACCGTGCGAACCTGAGATTGGATATTTAGTGTATGTATATGCCCGCGATGTGACAGCATAAATTTCATCAAAATTTCTCAAAGGGAGGGGGTACTTTATTTAATAACTTTTTACATTTTTTTCGATTTTCTCAAAAACGGCTCTAACGATTTTGATTAAACTGAGTATTTGATCTATTTATATACCCGAGATATGACTGTAAAAATTTCATCAAAATTGATCAACCGGAGGGGGGACTTTACTTAATAAATTTTGTATCATTTTCACGTGTTTTTTTTTATTTACTCAAAAACGGCTTTCACGATTTTGATCAAACTGGATATTTGGTGTATGTATATGCCAAAGATGTGATAGCCAACATTTCATCAAAATTGATCAACCGGAGGGGGGACTTTACTTAATAAATTTTGTATCATTTTCACGTGTTTTTTTTATTTACTCAAAAGCAGTTTTCACGATTTTGATCAAACTGGGTATTTGGTGTATGTATATGCCAAAGATGTGATAGCCAACATTTCATCAAAATTGATCAACCGGAGGGGGGACTTTACTTAATAAATTGTGTCCCACTTTCATGTGTTTTTTTTTTCATTTACCCAAAAACGGCTATAATGATTTCAATCAAACTTGGTATTTAGTATATGTATGTGCCCGCGATGTGACAGAAAAAATTTCATCAAAATTGATCAATTGGAGGGGGCACTTTACTGAATAAATGTTGTCTCATTTTCACGTGGTTTTTTTATTTACTCAAAAACGGTTTTCACGATTTTGATCAAACTGAGTATTTGATGTATTAATATGCCCGAGATATGACTGTAAAAATTTCATCAACATTGATCAAATGGAGGGGGTACTTTACTTAATAAATGTTGTATCATTTTCACGTGTGTTTTAAATTACTCATAAAAGGAAAAAATAAGAAATGAATGTGGAAAGATTTGGGACTTTGTGAAGTGGCAATTAACAAAAAACGTCAATTTCTAATCTAAATAAGTTGGTAAGTGAAAGTTGTGTGTTGCGCGCACGCACCAGATTTTTTTAAATTTAATTTCTTCCCTTTATTATCTTAATTACTTATAAGTATTGTAAACTTATGAATCACCAGAAAATAAATGCTTTTATATTGGCAGAAAGCTAACCAGACAATGATATAAGAGCATTTCAATATGTTACTATTAAATGAAACTCCATTACTTAAAAATGAAAAAGAAAGAATTATGGATTTTTCTTCCAGGAAATTCATCAAAATAACCATGTTAGGCAGGTTCTATAAAATAATCGAATCGCATACAAGGATTAAGTGGACAAAAAAGTAATATCAACGATGAAGAATGTTTTTACTAAGTACGCGATAAGACAAAAGTAGAGTAAATATACAAAAAAATATATATAAACGGTAGCGGTAGTAATTACTACCATCATTCTTCAATCTTGACATTGATGAGTGGATGGACGCCACGTCGTTAAAGATGAAAGATAAAGTAAATATTCATTTAATAAATATATTCATGTAAAAAACCAAATAATGAAAATAAATTAAACTTTAGAATGTAGTTGGAATGTCTTAAGACACACGGCCTTTGCGAATGAAAAAGTATATTAAGCGTAAACAATCATTATTAATGATCAATGTTTGCTAATGCAGGAATCATCAGAACAGAAATATCTTAAATCGCACACAAGACATCCCTATAATCTTATGATTAATTATGAGCCCTATTATTATATTATTTGAAGTATATGTTCTTTTAGATTGCAATATCATTAAAAGAAAAAAAAAATCTTCAACTAAAATCTAGAGGTAGTTATATACTTTGTAGGAAAGCAGTTTGTCTTTGTAAAAAAAAACACTTTCAATATCAGTTATCAGATATCAGTTCTACATACACTGTAGGTACATAAAGCTAAGTCTAATTAGTTATAAATGAGGGTTAGTTATTTATTAATCAAGGAGGACTAGACAGATTTTTATGATCATTAATTTGTGATCTGCTATTCAGTATTTATTTATTTATTATAACAAAATGGGCTCTTCAACCACTTGGGTCATTTTAGCCCCCATAGAACAATAGCAAAAGTAGGAAGAAAAATATAAGAGAAAAAAATAAAATAAAACAATAGTAACGTAAAAATTATGGGTGACAGAAAAAAATGAAGAAGGTTGTGTCGCTATTAAGAATTTAGATGTTGCTTAGAAAGGGAGACTGCTGTAAAGGATAATATTATGAATGAATTAAAGTAAAAAAGAAAGAAGAATAAAAGATAATGAGAAAATACATTAAAGTTTGTCAAAAAGATTAATTTTCCGTAGAAACACGAACATCAAAATTCATATATAACTTTTTTTTTCAAATGAAAATAAATATATCATCCTCAGGATGTATGGTCGGCAATTACAATATCCGGTCGATACATTTTGATGTTAATCATCAATAACATCGCTGACAGACTAAATGCCGGACATGAGCACTAAATTGATACGCAGGGTGACTAAGTTCTACCAGGGGGCTATCACACCGGATGTTTAAGACGACTGTCTCCCATAATTCTCTATGCGTCTAAACAGTTATAAATCTAATCCAACCCTCCGGGTCTCAGACTACCGGCTGTCATTGTGGTGTTTCTAAGTTTCAATAGGGCGAGCTCTATGAAGGAAAACAATGCGTCAAAAATATCGCTAGGTTGGGAATCCGTTCTTAAGACATACGTGGACCATAACACGTCAAATCATCCAGCCGAAGTTCGAAATTTTACCTCCCCCCATCAGATATTGTTAAAAATTTGTAGACATTAAGTACATACAGATACAAGAAAAAATGCCAAATTTTACCCAATTCCAACAGTTAGTATCCTAATTATTTGAGATTGATCATTTGAACTTTTGAGATATTTGAAGTTCCAATGAGGACTTAAGCTCAAAACCAACTTGTACGTGTTAAGACTTTCCTCTGTAGAATGGCACTTTGAGAACCGTCTGATTTCATAAAAAACAATTATTTTTTTTACCAAATAATTTTATCCTCTTTCTATTGATATATTGTTTATTAGGCTGGTTGGAGAGAGATTTTCGCTGAAGGCAATTTTCGATGACTGTTTTAAAACTTAGAAAAAATAAAAAAAATCTTGCGCGGAACACACAACTTTCACTTACGAACTTACTTAGATTAGAAATCGACGTGCTTCGCCATTCCTCAACTTCACACATTTTTATACATTTAAGTATATACTTATATTTGTATATCTCCATAAGTTATAGAGTATCTGTATAGCAAAATTTGGAAGTTCTCAGCACTTTTCGATTCATTATTGCAAATGTATTTTTGACAGGACTAATTTCATCAACAGTCCTTTTTTTACTGCTTGCTTGTTTTTTACTACGAGTTGCTTTTTGTAAATACATCGTGAAGGTGAATCGATAGGTGTATTTTAAGCCCTTTTTTGAGTAAATAAAAAAAACACGTGAAAATGGGACAACAGTTATTAAGTAAAGTGCCCCCTCCGTTTAACCAATTACGATGAAATTTTTAGTAAGGTTAATACGTGAAGGTGAATCGATAGGCGTATTTACGCCTTTCTGGAAATCGAGAATGATTAGGTACTGTTCCTCTAAAATCGCTTTCAAAAATTTATTATGGAACAAAAGTTTCTAGACTAAAATATACCTATATTAATTAATCAAAAAATTTCAGCACCACATATTTACTCTCTTAAGTAATATTAATCTTTTTACTAATAAATAAAAGTTTTTATTTTCATAATAAGGTTAATAAAATTTTGGCTGTCACATATACATACATCAAATACCAAAATCGTTAAGGCCGTTTTTGAGTAAACAAAAAAAAAAAAAAAACACGTGATAATGAGACAACATTTATTAAATAAAGGGTCCCCTCCGTTTAACCAATTTTGATGAAAACTCGACTGTCGCATCGCGGTCATATACATACATCAAATACCAAGTTTGATCAAAATCGTTAAAGCCCTTTTTGAGTAAATAAAAAAAAAAACGCGAGAAAATGGGACAACATTCATTAAGCAAAGTGCCCCCCCTCAATTTTGATGAAATTTTGACTGTCGCGTCGCGGGCATATACATACACCAAATACCCAATTTCAGTTTTGTACGGCCTATAGTTTTTGAGCTAGTTTGTTCTCACACACAGTCACACAGACCATTTCGCGGGACTTGGTTATTTGGACTCAGGGGACCCCAAAACGTGTATTTCCGTTGAAAACCGGAAGTCGAAATTTTTCACGATCGCAATATTTTCCTTACTATATATTTCATATATAGGTAAGTGAAAGTAAAAATTATGATTACATTTTTTTTTCCATCATGGAAAATAGTCTCTAATATTTATGGTATCATCTGATTCTGTATGAAATGCAGAATTAATGAATACATTTTGAAAGCTCCAATATAATTAATACCATTTTACAGAGGAAAGGCTTATAACGTACAAGTTGGTTTTGAGTTCGTCGTCAGAACTTCAAATATCTCAAAAGTTCAAATGACCAAATTCGGAAACTACTTATTGAAATTGGGTAAAATTCGGAATTTCTTCTTTTTTCTGTACATACTTGATGCCTACAAATTTTAAACAAAATCTGAGGAGGGAAGGTAAAATTTTGAACATCCGTTGGATGATTTGATGCGGAATGGCCCATATATATCATTTTATTTACATAGAAAAAAGAATATTAATCAAAGGTTTACAGAAAAAGAATATTGAATTGTAGTTGAACGAAAAGACGAACAGCATAATTACAAATTAATACAATAATAAATTTCATCTCCAAATCTATTGAACAAATAATAAAACATTGCAAAATAAACAATTGTATAATATTTACAATAGCATTTTTCTTTAGGGTGCACCCTACCAATAATAATTATATAACTAGTCGGAAAGTATACAAAATTTCATTGTCCATTAAATGAGTCTTGCGACATGTGCGTTCAGGTACCTAACCCAGCTTGACTCTGTATAGGTTTCTGGAAACAATTATTTTTATTCATATGTTGCGATACTGCTGCACAGTCATTATTTTCACAAATATTATTACTTTTTTTTTTTTACAGGAGAAATAAAATAATAATAATCTTTTATTGGATAATAATCAAATTTGTATTCGACCCATTTAAAAAAAAAACCAAGGGTCTACAATATGACATTATACGAAGTACAAATATGACATTATATCCAGCAGCAACTTAACAAAATAAACAAGAAACAGAAAACCCAAGTAGTCAAACCTTCAATACAGCAAGTGTGTAAAGATTATTAAGCTAAGCCGAAAAAGAATTAAAGCAAATACATGCTTAAAGCAAACTCGGTTCTACAACGTTATCTCAAAAAACTTATTTTAAAAATCTGGTGCGATGCGCGCAACACACAACATTCACTTACGAATTTACTTAGATTATAAATCGACATGTTTCGATAATAGGTAAACGCCACATTATCCCACATTTATATGCTTATATTTGTATACCTCCATAAGTTATAGAGTATCTGTATAGCAAAATTTGGAAGTTCTCAGCACTTTTCGATTCCTTATTGCAAATTTATATGTGAAGGGACTAATTTCATTAACAGTCCTTTTTTTACTGCTTGCTTGTTTTTTACTACGAGTTGCTTTTTGTAAATACATCGTGAAGGTGAATCGATAGGCGGTGTATTTACGACTCTTAGTAAAGGTTGCCTCTCTTATGCCTTCCTGGAAATCGAGAACGATTACTGTTCCTCAAAAATCACTTTATATTGCCTTCAGAAATTTACTATAGAACTAAAGTTTCCAAACTAAAATATAATTAATTAAAGATTATCTTATACCATGTTTGTTAACATCTTAAATGCTTTAAATAATTTGAGCACCACGTGTTAATACGGGATATGAAATTTTTTGCTGTAACATCGCGGGCATATACACACATCAAATACCCAGTAGAAAAAAAAAAAAAACTTTAAAATGAGACAAATTAATTAAATAAAGTGTCCCCTCTGTTTGACCAATTATGATGAAGTAAGGATTAAGTAAGAAGCCCCATCCATTTGATCAATTTTGACTGTCACATCGCGGGCATGTACATACACCAAATACCCAATTTCAGGCTCGTTCAGTTTATAGTTTTTGAGCTAGCCTGTTCACACACACACACTAATTGACAATTGGTAAAATTGTAAACAGTTAATTCAGCTTTAAGACGTTCTTGATAAAAATTTCAAAGATGATCCTTTGTTTTAGATAAATATTTAATGATCTCGCAAGGTTATACACTCTATTCGTTACGTGGCCTACGATGGTAATGGTAAGATGCATGCGGCTAATAAGAGAGTAGATCCGTTGATTTTAGATTGAAATATTTTATAATTTATAAGAAGTTAATTTACTAAGAAATTCCTTCTTTCTAATGTAAGATTAAGATAACTGATTTAGCCTATATTAAAACTCTACTACCATTAGATGACAAAAAAAATCTGGTGCGTGCGCGCAACACACAACTTTCACTTACGAACTTACTTAAATTAGAAATTGATGTATTTTGTTAATTGCCACTTCTCAAAGACACATTTTTCCACATTCATTTCTTAATTTTGTTTTTATTTGCTCTATAAAAAACACTATTTTTTATTTTTATTATTAAATATTTTTGAGATAATCGAAAAAACATGTTGTTTTGATGCATTGCCATGTTTAATGAAAATTGGGTGTTATTTAATATTAGGTAAGCGCTATCATTATTCAAATGTTCTGAGCAAATGAAAACAAAAATAAGAAATGAATGTGGAAAAATGAGTCACTTTGAGGAGTTACATTAACAAAACGCATTAATTTCTTATCTAAGTAAGTTGGTAAGTGAAAGTTGTGTGTTGCGCCCACGCACTAGATTGGAAATTGGAAAAAAAGTTATGAAATAAAGTGCCCCCTCCGGTTGATCAATTTTGATAAAATGTTGGCTATCACATCTTTGGCATATACATACATCAAATACCCAGTTTGATCAAAATCGTGAAAGCCGTTTTTGAGTAAATAAAAAAAACACGTAAAAATGATACAAAATTTATTAAGTAAAGTTCCCCCCAGGTTGATCAATTTTGATGAAATGTTGGCTACCACATCTTGGCATGCACATACATCAAATACCCAGTTTGATCAAAATCGTGAAAGCCGGTTTTGAGTAAATAAAAAAACACGTGAAAATGATGCAAAATTTATTAAGTAAATTGCCACCTCCATTTAATCAATTTTTATGAAATTTTGACTGTCGCATCGCGGGCATATACATACACCAAATACCGAGTTTAATCAAAATCTTTTGAGCCGTTTTCGAGAAAATAAAAAAAAAACCTAAAAATTAGACAAGATTCTTTAAATAAAGTACCCGCTCCGGTTGATCAATTTTGATGAAATGTTGGTTATCACATCTTTGGCATATAAATACATCAAATACCCAGTTTGATCAAAATCGTTAAAACCATTTTTGAGTAAATAAAAAAAACACGTGAAAATGATACAAAATTTATTAAGTAAAGTCCCCCCTCCGGTTGATCTATATTGTTGAAATTTTAACAGTCATATCTCGGGCATATAAATAGATCAAATACTCAGTTTAATCAAAATCGTTAGAGCAGTTTTTGAGAAAATCGAAAAAAACTTAAAAAGTTATTAAATAAAGTACCCCCTCCCTTTGAGCAATTTGGATAAAATTTTTGCTGTCATATCACGGGCATATACCTACACTAAATACCCAATTTCAGGTTCGCACGGTTTATATTTTTTGAGCTAGTCTGTTCACACACACACACACACACACACACACACACACACACACACACACACACACACACACACACACACAGAGGCAATTTCGCGGGACTTGGTTATTTGGACTCAGGGGACCCCAAAACGTGTATTTCCGTTGAAAACCGGAAGTCGAAATTTTTCACGATCGCAATACTTCCACTTACTATATATTTCATATATAGGTAAGTGAAAGTAAAAAAGAAAGTGAAACATAAAGACTAATTCTCCCATTTTGTTTCCTTTTGCTTGACACAAAATTTGATGGTCACTAGGTCTTCTTAGTACCTACAGATAGACCAATGAGGGTGGGCTTCATTGGGTTAAATATATTTTTTATATTTGGTTATATACTTTTGTATATTGGTTCTACATTACTATTTTTTTAAATATACCTTTTCAGACTCGATTAGCAAGGAATAATTTTCCAAACGCACTATATCTTAAAAAGGACCCCCTAGACGTCAAAATAAAACTTCGGAACCTGAAATTAGGTTCGCCGTCACCTGAAATGATAAAAAGAACATAAATTTAAACCGAAATCCTCGAGGCGAACATGCCTCTTAAGACGGAGAAGAAGTTGATGGTATCGGAACCAGCCGGGGAGGGCCGAAGAGCTAATCTTGGCGAGAGGCAATCAGCGGAACGGCGACAACACAGAGTAACCGCTATCCAGTAAAGTCCATCAGCACAGTTAGCCATTCTGTCCTCTCTCTCTCACTCTCTCTCTCCCGGTTCATTGCCTCCCCGTTGGCAATTCATGTTCTCTTCTGGGAGGGATCGGTAATTTTTAGCCA
This sequence comes from Aelia acuminata, assembly GCA_911387785.2. Lineage (NCBI taxonomy): Eukaryota > Metazoa > Arthropoda > Insecta > Hemiptera > Pentatomidae > Aelia > Aelia acuminata. Next base: position 103,524,091 of record OU426978.1, on the reverse strand, counting down.
ATGAAGATATTGTGGAAAGGAAGGCGGATCATGGATCAGGCGGATTATGGCTTAATATTGAATAATTATAAAAGAATAAACAGTAGCAATATGTTTATACTAAGTCCGTGCTTCTGTGTTTTAGAATGGATTAAAAATTGAAGAAATTTTTTTTTAGTAATTTCTTATAATAAAAGTAATTATGGGTGCTACAAATGAATATAAACTGCGTTTTTCCCCCCAAAAAATATATATGATGGAATCAATAAGTTTTAAGTGTGTTATAAATATCAGTAAGAATTACATAATGCTTGTGTTTCAATTAAATCGGAACAAGATGGGAAAGCTTAGCGATTCTAACCCTAGTTATGCACAACACGGTTGTGAAAAAAACAATACTTCCACTTACTATATATTTCATATATAGGTAAGTGAAAGTAAAAAGCACTAAACTTGCCAGACATATTTAGTATAAAACCCAGCATGAGTTAAATATTGAATATGAACAAACCGAATCAGCGAAAGTGGTTAATAAGACCGTTTTATTTGAAAAACAAAGCAGATTTTCTTTGTTATTATTTACTTATTTAAGGTTACTTAAATAGTCCTACTTCTTTATCAAGTAGACACAGTGGCTCAGTTGTTAATTCATTAATGCATTCAATAGCCATGAAACATTTCCAAATAGCCGTTGTAATACTTTTTCAACAATCCAATTAACTATTAGATAATAGTACTATTTCTAAATATAAGGGCTTCATGCTGAAAAGTGATTATTATAATCTACTGGATCATTAATGGAAGCACAGCCATAAGTATAGATATTTTACTATTTCAATTATGCCTGTCAAATTATGAATTTATTAAAAGGTCTGTAAGAATACAACATTAAATACTAAGCGATCCATATAAAAATTATTATTTAATTAGGAAATTAGGATTTAATAAGATATCCCAGTAGAAGGTAACACATGAAAATTATGATACAATCTACTCTCCCAATTACTCCGTCCGAGTTCTTACAGGATCACATTCCACACAGCTCCAAAAGGAGCAATGTATAATAAAACCTCAATAGCGACTTGGATAGGTGTAAGGCCTACAATTAATTCCACAGGTAGGCTAGATGCAATAAAGGATTATCAAAACCAATAAGACGCAGGTATTAAAGCAGAGACCCGGCGGAGGTGGCAAAGGCAGCCGTGCTGTCCCGTCGGGGCCGCCAGTTAGAGGGAAGGTGCCAACTATAAAGTTATCAGTTTATTAAGGCAAGGTGTGAGGTCCTCCTGTGTACAAATGGATACACTACACACTCTAGTGTACAGTGTTTAGTGTAGCTTGCCCATGGAGGATCGGTATATTACAGGCTATATCAGGAAATACTGGCTAAGAGCGCTCATTCAACATTGACGGATTTTATAGGGATAGTTGCTTTCTTATAAGGCTGATGTCGGTCATAATCTCCTAGAATGGTAAGCATGTTCAGTATTCCTACACAACCAATATTCCACATAATAAAATTACTCTGTACATAGGAATACAAATATCCATGCCACATACCATTTTTGAGCCCACTAAAAAAATATTATTTTCTTATCACCAACTGTCTTCAATATTTTTACAGTCGGGGAGGGTGGGGCACAATGAAACACAAAAGATTCTTTTACCCATAGCACCCCACCTGAGACTTTATTTTCATTTTTTTATTTTGTGCATCTTACCTTAGGATCTAATCTATGTAAGAAATGCGTTAAACATTATTTTATACATCATGTATGACCGCGAGCATCCATTTTCCAAAAATATAATTTTGTTTCATTGTGCCCCATGCCATGGTATGAACCCATGGAGGTTCATGCAATGAAACAGCGCAAGTATAAGCATGAAACAACTGAAAAAAAATGAATTAACGAAAAAGCTTTATTCGGCTTCCGTTTTTCGTTTTCATGCTTTAGATAGCCACGAAATTCTTTAGGAGAGAGGAAAGTTTGACTTGGTTGTCAAAGAGGAAAGTTTTCATAAATTAATTTAGTTTTTTTGGTGTTCCAAAATGTTAAGAGATACATGCATAATGAAATGTTGTAAGAGCAGATTGAATAAAATAATTACTCTTACCAAGAGACGAAAATCCGTTTGTCAAAAAATTTTAGTTTTGCCACTCAAACCGCACTTCAGCTCTCGGAGTCTTTCATGCGACAAATCGAAAGGGGATAATAAGCTGACTTTGTTTGGAGTCACCCTAACCGCTCGCTGTCGGAATTGGGTTGCACTAGACCTTTTGGTTCGTCCAGTGCAACGACTGTTTATTGTGCCTCATGCCATGGTATGTACCCATGGAGATTCATGCAATGAAACAGCGCAAGTAGAAGCATGAAACAACTAAAAAAAAATAATTAACGAAAAAGCTTTATTCGGCTTCCGGTCTGTTTTTCGTTCTCCTGCTTTAGATAGCCACGACATTCATATTTAAATGTAAATACATATTTACCACAAAATCGAGAGTGGGACACTGCGTGGCAATGACATTTTAGTAGCTTAAGTAATTATAAAATCATATTATTCATTAATATTTTCATTTTTAATATTTTATTATGAAGAAATATACCTTAACCATATAGCAATGGAAAAAAAAATAAGGTTAGGCTTAACCATTTATATGAAAGTTGTAATGGGATTCAGTTGTTTAAAAAAAAAAAAAAAAAAAAAAAAAGTGGATCCAAGACTATTTCACCATGGCACAATTGTGATCAATAATTCATCAACGTATTCACCGATAATTTACAGGTGACCGAATGAGATTAGACAAATAAATTAATAACGACCCATTAGAAGCTGCATTTTTAGAAAAAAAAATCAAGGAAAATGTTTAAAAGATGTGGTAGCAAATATCTGATAAAACTTTATGTTCAGCTGCCAGTTCTCTTAAAAACTGGCATCAGGTGTCACTTCTTTGCAGTGACACGTGGTCATTTCTTTGCAGAGTAGTCAGGGAGAGTAAAATTTTAAAAGGCACGGTTGCCTCTTTTCTTAAAAAAAATTTTTAATATTAAAAATGAAAACTAATGAAGCTCAAAAAAAAGAACGTTTTTTTTTTACCGAAGAAGCTCAATGTTTCTGTCAGTTTTATGTCGATGATGAATGTTACTGTCAGTTATAACGGTAATGTAATTATTAATACTATTGTTCAATGTAAAATCGATTTTAGTATCATTCATCTTATAAAGTGAATGTTCCAAGGCTCCTTGACATCACTCACAGTTTCCATCAAACGTTTTTACTGAACATATCATATCGAAGTTACGGAAGCCTAAATAACCTTTTGCTTTACTACGACTTTATAGCTCGATTTCGAAACTAATAGACTCCATTTGATATGAGCGTAAGAAGTTTCATATAATTACAGTTATGCTATTAGTTTATTAGTCGAGATCAATACATCTGGTCGTAACCGGAGCAGGCACAGATTGCGTCGTAGAATTACTTTTAGTTCTCAATTTTACGGCTATTATATTCTACCGAGGCCTTTAGAAAGTGGCATTCCACTTTTTGATGAGATAGGGAAATTAACAGCTATATAAAAACAGTAACAGTTTTTATACAGCATAGACGCATTGAATTCTATATTCGTTTTATATAAGACGTTATTAAAACGATTTTCATTACACACTTTTTTGTTTTGAGTCAGTTCCCTGTCTGCTGTATGCTGTATATGTTGCATAGTTTCCATTTATATCAGTTGTTTGACATCTACAGCAACTCTTCATAAATCGAAATAGAGCAAATGACGACTGGCTGCAACAGTTTAGAGTCTGGAAACACTCTGTTCCTTCTTTGTTGTTCTGAGGCATCACCCGATGGAAAAAAGTTCTGGAAACTTAAAATTATATTAATAGTGATGACTGTGTGGAGTCAAAGCAATACAATCCTGATTTGTTAGAGAGTATTTCTATACCATTTACACTACAATATTTTTCATAAAATAATAGGATACAAACAGGGACAAACAAAGTGTTTCATTAAGCCATATGTTCCTCTATACGTAATCAGACATCTTGGAAAGCTTCTAGTTATGTTCGAAGAGTTTGGAATCTGATATAAAAAATGTTTTAACAATAATAGCATATAATGTTAATATTAGAACCGATACCTAATTACAAAATATATTTCCAAACCACTAAAGTATATGGAGTCAAGTAGCATAGCTCGACAGCCCATTCGGACCACTCCCAACAATGCGGCCGCGGCCTCCCCCGGAGACGGTCGGAGATTGGGAAGAAGAAATAGCGATGTCAGGCAAAGATGGCAATTATCAGCGACCGGCTTAGGGAAAGTATGACCGGTTAACAACAAAGCCTAGTCGGGCGTTAATTACATCGGTCCCTTCTGTCTAAGTTTAACTCTACCTTTCCGCTCGTTTTCCCAAAATAATCAGTAAACTTATACATTTCAAGTATACCAGACGGACTCACATTGGGACGAATGGCGAATGTAGGTGGAAATAATTCTTGAAACAACTTATTTCATTTTAATATATCTAAACGATTATAATAATAAAAAGTCAAATCCTTTCTTCTTTGACAAATGATTTATAAAATAAAATAAAATTTATATTTAAAAATTAAAAAATAATAGAATTATTTAGGTAGATTGTAGGTATATAATTCAACAATTATATTAATATATATTTTTAAAATGCCGTATTATTCTAAAAATATAAAATTATAAAACAAATTATAAAGTATGTAACATAATATAAATGTAAAAAAAAATGTATAATACATCTTTATATGAAATTTAAAAAAAAAAAACCGAAATGTTGATCATCCTGAATTAAAAGTTTATGCATTGTCACGGGGATATAATACGATACCATGAATATAAGCTAATGCATAATTCTATTGTTATGAAATCTTTCAAATTCTGGACATATTTTAATATTTTAATCTGATGAATTGCGGGTAAAAGTACATAAAATTTATAATATACCTTTAATAGAGGGACTCAAGAGATAACAAAAAAAAAAGAAGAAAAAAAAAAACAGAACAATTTTGTCTTTCATTTTTTCCTGAATTTCTAATTTTTTTTTTATTTTACAAAAATATTATCGTCTTCTCTCTTTACAAACCCATTTTTACTTTCACTTACCTATATATGAAATATATAGTAAGTGGAAGTATTGCGATCGTGAAAATTTTCGACTTCCGGTTTTCAACGGAAATACACGTTTCGGGACCCCCTGAGTCGAAATAACCAAGTCCCGCGAAATGGTCTGTGTGTGTGTGTGTGTATGTGAACAGACTAGCTCAAAAACTATAAACCGTGGGAACCTGAAATTGGGTATTTAGTGTAGGTATATGCCCGCGATGTGACAGCAAAAATTTCATCAAAATTGCTCAAAGGGAGGAGGTACTTTACTTAATAACTTTTTACGTTTTTTTCGATTTTGTCAAAAACGGCTCTAACGATTTTGATTAAACTGAGTATTAGATCTATTTATATGCCCGAGATATGACTGTAAAAATTTCATCAAAATTGATTAACCGGAGGGAGGACTTTACTTAATAAATTTTGTATCATTTTCACGTGTTTTTTTTATTTACTCAAAAACGGCTTTAACGATTTTGATCAAACTGGGTATATGATGTATTTATATGCCCGAGATACGACTGTAAAAATTTCATCAAAATTGATCAACCGGAGGGGGGACTTTACTTAATAAATTTTGTATCGTTTGCACGTGTTTTTTTAATTACTCAAAAACGGTTTTAACGATTTTGATCAAACTGGGTATTTGACGTATGTATATGTTTAAGATGTGATAGCCCGCATTTCATCAAAATTGCTCAAACGGAGGGGGCACTTTATTTCCTAACTATTTTTGCAATTTTTACCTTTTTTTCGATTACCTCAAAAACGGCTTTCACCATTTTCATGAAAATGGAAAAATATTCAGTCAACTCATAAAACTCGTTGAGCCCACGCATGCGGAGTACGCCTTTAATGACAGACCATTGTTCATAATTAAAGCCGTTCTATTCATTTGAGAAGTGGCAATTAACAAAACGCATTAATTCCTAATCTAAGTAAGTTGGTAAGTGAAAGTTGTGTGTTGCGAGCACGCACCAGATTTTTTAATACATATTTGGTCTATAATTAATATTCCAAGAACATTTATAGTATATTCTGAAACACCTGAGTAAAATTAAAAAAACCGAGACGGTAATTTTTTCATTTACATTTAGGAATAACATTGCTGGAAGATTGTTCATAGATTTTGAAGATGCTGATATAAGTAGAAGGTTTGGCTTCAGGTTGCTGCACACTTTACCATCCATTATTGTTAGTTAGCGTAGTTGGCATTATTGTGAGCATTATAGTTGGCGTTAAATCCTTTGTAATCAATTGGTCGGTGTGCAATAATGAACTCTAATATCTCATTATTAATAAGGTCTTTTCAGTTAGTTTAATGGCGATAATCAGTAACCTCAATTGTTTTATTTTGACGAAATTTCATGATGATGACATATAATGACAACTTATAAAGTATTTTATAGCAATACTGTTCAAACTTTAAAAGTCGTTCCCTGAAAAATACGAACATTTAACCACTTATTTATGAACAGGGATGACATAACTGACTATAGAGAAAGAATATTTACTCTAGTTTAATTTTAGCGCAGTTACCACATAGATAATAGGTTATATCATTTTGAATCCATCTAAGTATATCAACAAAATTTAGTTTTGGCAGAGAATATTTGCTGCACTAAGGAATTAGTACATCCCTGCGAGAACTCTCTCTTTAGATACTTCAGTTTTTTGTTCATTTTGTATACAATCAAAGTACAAGCGATATTTTAGCAACTTCTTGTTTATATAAAATAATAAAAGTCCTATTCATTGGTAACAATTGGCTCATTGAGAAATGTACATACTCACTGCTATGTTAAAGTAACAGTTTTAAAATACTATCACACCAAAAATAATCTCAAAAAAATAATTAGAACTCAAATCAGTAACAACGTTACAAAACTATAAGTACCAGTGACACAAAAGTAACTTAGTGCTTAGATGTTCAAGTCTAAGACACTGGTCGACCGCTACTTAAATTTATTCCGAAATGGGTCACCCAGAAAGACCTGGATCATTCCAAAACACGTCTTTTAGATTACATACTAATACATGATTTTTTTTTTCGGTATATTTATGATTCAGTTACTATGGAAATAAAAAAAAATTTCACAAAAGCTATAGAACGTAATTTTATCTACAGATTATATAAATATACAGAATCTATAGACCGTTTCGATAATTAAATTTTACTATCGCCAAAATTTCAAAACCTTTATTTTATTTAAGCTCTAGTAAACATTTATGAATCGACATTTCGATTTACCCGGTTCTCCGTAAAATTCTCTTTGATAACTCATTTGATATCTCATTTGTCAAAGTCCATTGCTCATGGTTGACGGAAAAGTTCCAGATGACGACTTTTAAAGATTGAAATATATCTTGTTAAGCCAAAAATATTATTTACTTAAATAATATTTAATTTTACTTATATTATAAGTAAAATTAAATTATTAAAAATGAATAGTGAGATGCAGAGTCGGAATGCAAACCCGTCACGTATTTCGGGAACTCAAGCTCACGTTGAGTGCTGATTCGCTGTGATTGTTCTGGCGGAGGATGGTGGCTACTTTGCCTGCCGCACATAACTCCTTCAGCTCTACTCCGCCTGTCCGTCTGCTATCCCCCGCTTTCACTCTCGACCAAAACCGAAGAACGAATTCCTCATGAATAGAAAGGGTATTCAGCAAAGACAGAAACGCTAACAGGGCGTCGTTGAGCGGTAATGCCCGATAGAACGGCAACTTTATGGTTAGTTTCAAAACCCTCAAACGTCGTGTATTAATGTCCGTAATATTTCAAAATGGAGATTCTGAATACTGCATAACTAACCGGTCCTCATTTTCAAGAGATTTGAAATTCCAATATGTTATCTTCTAGAATAAAATTATAATCCGCCGGACTCCCAACTTCGATTTAGGGAACTATTTCCGAAACGAATAGCCCAGCTCTAATAGGAGAGGTATTTTAATCCCATCATCTTTAGACCTGATCTCATAAGCCCTGCAAATTTCGGGCCGTCTTCCGTTTTATTCCAAAACTTTAGAAATATAAATATAAACATAAATATATTAGTCTGGATTTGAAGGCCTTAAATTTCTATATTTCATCACCTGTCCAACCTTCACAAAACAAATCAATAAAATATACCATGAATGATACATATCAATAATAACTTAATTACAATCATATTCCAATATGTAACCATACATTTTGAACTTATTAATTGTACAAAAAAAAAAAAAAACTCCTCAGGTAATAAAGTTATCCTGACTAACAGTGTCTCGATCTGAAATATTTGGAAAATAATATATATAACAATAAGAAATTAATAGAAAAGTTTCAATGCAATCAATTTTTCAATGTAAATGAACAAAATAAAATTAAATGAATTTTTTCCAAAATAAAACGGAGTCAAATCGGATATTGCCCAATGATATAAAGATGTTCTTCTGTGATTTTTTAGTGATAAGTAATTATGTACCTCAACAACCAGCAAGAGTTCGTGTAGTTCGAATTCTTGTTTTAAATGTATTATTTTGTGTTTTTAACCAAATGACCAACCATATTATTTTGCATAATTATATTTACATCGGAAACACCAAGCTACACATATAGCCTTCGGCACTTCAAAACCCTTGATGGGCAAAAAAACATTCATACATAGCCATGAGAACATTCTTTTCCAGTTTGTGTAGACCTCTTTCCTTACTTGTCCATGCATAAGAAAGAAGCCGAAAAAGTCTATCATATAATTGCACCATAGAGAAACAATACTGGTTCAAAGGTTTTATGTAGGAAAATGTAACATTGCGTTTAAATGGATGTTTACAGTGGTTTTCCTTTCGTTACTACTAATAGGTTTTATGCCAAACAGTCATTTTTGTTTTGTGAGCTACGGTATAAAAACTGATAAACCAAATGTGTGTCAAATCAATATTGACAGAAGTTACCTTTCAGTTTAAGATTTAAGCAAGTAGATCGTGAATATGAAAATATCAGGCCGTTCTATTGAACATTGTGAAGGTAGCTGTATACCTCAACATCGGAGTGTTCTTTCGAATTCATGATAGGACTGACGAAATAAAACTACTTACGTCATCTTATATAATACAAATCTCAAATTATTCACATAGAAAAGATACTCCATCCAGCTTTTTTTTGTTTTTAAATTTATATATCCAACGAAATTTTTAGGTTAAATATAATGGTTAAAGGAGAAATGTTTGTCCTTCCTTTCCTGATTCTATATTGCTTTCCACAGTAGTACACTACTACAGATTAAATTTTGTAATATATCATCCATCCAGCACGATATTTGGGGGGTCATGAGTTCCCTCTCACAATCACGTGGCTGACAGCACAGTTTTTTAATGAGTTGATTACCTTTTCTTAAGAAAGACTGCGATATAAACAACCTAAAGTGTTGTGTTTAGGCTATAGTAACTTTTTTTTTTTTATTAGTCCTCCCCTTCCTTGCTTTGTAGGCTATACGGGGTTTCCCGGGCCAGGGGAGAGGGTGGGGGATTGATGCCGAGTATTATTAAATTTTCCCCTGGCTCCGGGTTTTGAACTTGCTATCTTTCGGTTCTCAAACATACGTATTTTTTAACGCGTTTGCCCACTCGGCCATCCCGCCACCCTAGGGTATAGTAACTACCTAACTCCATTATTCCCTTAAAAATACAAAAAAACTGAAAAGCCAAAATATTTGGGGATGGGGTTGTGACCATAGTGACACCCCCTGAATAATCTCGAGTTCAACAACAGGGCGAAAAAGAACTTTTCGGAATACTTTGAATGTATACTAATGCTACTAAAGATATTTACTACCATATTTTTATAAATTAAGAAGATTATTTTTATAAATAATATTTTTATAATTAAGAAGATGATTTTTACAATTGCCTAAGCGAGAAGATAAGGCATCGAGAAGAGGTGGCGAAGGACAAGATACTCGGATGGGTCGAGAAATAAGATTTAGACAGAGGCGGGAAGGAGGAGAGAAGAGCGACGAGGTATGCTAACGAGGAGGCCCGGCCAATAAACGGACTCCGTGATCCCTGCCCGGCCTATAATCTTCCTCCCCAGTCCTCTCTTTGTTTTTACACTCCCGGTAGCAGCTCTTTCTACCTTTACCCCCATTCCCTTCTTTTTTCATTCCTTCAACCACGGGTAAACCACTTCCCTTCAATAATCACGTCCAGTGCAAGAGTTCTATTGAGGACATAGGCCAACTTCGCCTCCCGATTAGAGTGTATGTAACTCCTCTGTTGGCGCTTATACAACCGGTGCGCAATTTATTCCGAAACCGGATTTCCAACATACAAGTTATACACATCCAATCTGAATGCTAAATACGTTCCGCATCTTTACAACAAACGAGTCAGATTATATGCAAGGATAAAAAGAGAACTAATTTTCAACAGCTTGCTTGCACTAACACTGTCATGTCCTCATTCTTGGAGGGAATTTAAACATGAATAGAATATCAATGCTAATTTTCCAATAAATTGAGGTGATAGTTCGATACATCAACAGAAAAATCCATATAGTCAACTTTTAAAAAGAATAGGAATATAAACGATTACTGTTTCAGCCTAACCTAGCAGAAGGGGTTGTTTCCAAGTTTAAAAAAAAAAATAAAAAAATACCTGTATCAGAATATACTTCGTCGAACGAAATCTCATCGATTTTCGGAGTTATAGTTTGTGAGGATTGGGCGCCAAAAAATTAAGCGTGGAATTTACAGATACCTAATTTTTTCATGAACGCCTAATATGTTCCGCATCTTTACAGCATAAGAGTCAGATCATATGCGAGGGATAAATAGAGAAATATTCTTGGAACGAATTTTAACTTTATTCTAATGATGAATAGCTTATCTATGACAATTTTTCCAATAGATCGAAGTAATAATTCAATAAAGTTGGTATATAAATAAATAATAAAAATTAATATTCCAGGTATAAGATATTAAATATTCAGACAAAATCGCGCCGACAATGCCAGACTCTAATAACTAACTAAAAAAAAAAAATATTTTTCATTTTATTGTTCATCTTGAAACCAGGGCAACTGGACTACAAGGGAACCCAACATATTTTTATTAGACTTTATTTTGTTCCCATCTCGATCGTATGGAAAAGGGCAGTTTTGAGTAGGAATCCAACGTTTAAAAAAAAAAAATATATTATTCCATTTACCCATTTCTGCAACAATGAATAGTTAATCAAAAGTAAAAAAGTCAACTGCATTTGAATAATGGTTATAATTTTTCACCAGCTGCTAGTCCCTGCCTCCATCTGAAAATTGATGCAGCGATTATCTTAAGAGATAAAAGAAAACACGGAAAGGTTGAGGACTAAGCAATTTGAGCGATAAATGTTGGTAGCTGAAAAGGGTAAGTGGTCTCGAGATCAGATTCGATCATCTATTTGATATTGCCACTTCCGATCAGTTTCTACCGGGCAATCCAGGAACCATCTGCATATAAATTACCATTAAATAAGAGAGGGGGGCTTTTTCTGGATCTATAATGATAATCCATTGATCTTTGTACAAAATTAAAAACTTAAAAGATAAAACGGACGAAACATTTCTGTTTCAGCCTAGCTAAGCAAAAGCGATCTTTTCTAAGTAGTAAAACATACATACAAAGGTATTTAAATGTGGTATCCGAAAATACCTCACCGAACGAAATTTATCGATTTTCGGAGTTGTATGTTTTTGAAGTTTGGGCGCCAAAAATTTAAGCTTGCGAACATAATTTATTTGATGAATGTATTTTATTTTTGTATATAAAATTAAGGAAAAAATGATATATCGTTATATTGGGGCCGCGCGCTAGACAAAAATAGAAAATAATTAAAATACGATATGAAGTGATGTCCGCGGGTCTCACTTGAACAATGTAGATTTTTTACATTTTTTTGTTTATCAATTGCGTACGTTGTTTGAATTAAGTTAAAAAATTGACCTTCTTGCTGGTATGCACTATTATTTCAGCACAAACAGTTATAGCTAAAAATAGCTGATTTTTGAAATATGATGTGGTTGAAAGGAATGAGCGATAGATAAAATCATTTTGTAAGGAAAATTTATGCAGTGTGATTTAATATTTTTGGAATAATTTAACATTTGTTCCGCTATTTTTTTTTCAATTAAAAAAATACATAAAATAAATGGACACATATGTTATGGAAATGGCGAATTACTAAATCCAATTTACATTAGCAGAAACGCAATAGTCGTAATGAAATAATGAAGTGTGTAGAAACCGCAACACTTAGATACTAAGAGATACCACAAATATAGGCCAGTTTAAGAGGCACCAATTTATCGGTTAACACCGTTGTTTGTTAAGAGTATAGAATGGTCCAACCGCAAACTTACTTGTTACGTTAATTTCTATATATTTTTTTAAAATACCCTACAAATAAAGTCAGTTAATTTAGGTATTTTACATGCGATTGAAAAATCAAGACAAAAATTAATATAAATAGTAAAAAACGTTTTGAATTTTTTTTCGTCCAATAATATTTACCTATATATACAAAATATTCTTAGGTATTAATGAAAATTTCTATGTATCTACTTCTAAAAAATAAAAACTACTAAGTTCTTATTAAAAAAAAAAATCAACTCTTCGTAAATATATGTATACAAAAAGATGTTTATTTTTAATTAGTAATTTGGTCAGGCAACTAACAAATAAAATTTCGTCAAAATACGTCAAATTTTCTTTCAGCTTTTAGCATTTTATTTACTAGACCCCGCGCTAATAAAAATACCCTGAGGCCTTGTCTGTTGGTGGAATTTTATATGAATAAATAAATAAACGTGTCATGATCTGACAATAATAAATAAATAAATACCCGTAATTAACATAAATATAAATATAAAAAATAAAATATTTGGAATATATGTTTTTTCAGTCGTTTCCATTAATATAAGAAATACTAGATAAAAAATCTATAGCCTTATAAAAAATTGATCTGGATAATTTTTTTTTATGTTTTTTTTTCCATTTCGCAGGGAATATATTTCCAATTTTACATTAAAGAAAATTTATGCCTTCAAAACATTTTACATTTTCAAACATTTTAACTCTACATTAACAGTATTGAAAAAAAAAATAGCAACTTACTAACGGTAAATATTTAAAAAAAATTAATAAAATATAAAAAATGTATATACACACACATTAAAACAACATTAATTAAAATTAAAAAAAAATTAAACAAAATTAAATACAAATAAATTATAAGATAATAGGATATCAAAGAAACTTTCAATTTGTATTAATAATGTTTTTTGAGTTAGCACAAAGAACTGTTTTTTCTTCCTAACAGACGACATTTTCTTATTCTGTGGTATATGCAAATCATGCGCAACTGGCAGAAGAAATAATCTTTCAAAGGGTTCACAGTTATTGGATCCTTTAATCCTTTCTAAAGGAGTAAGAAAAATATGCTGTACCAAAAAAACACTTTTAAAAAAATATTCAAAGATTACTTATATGGAAGTAATTTTTGTGCCGAATTTAAAATAAAAAATCATATCTTATAAATAATTGTATGGATTTAGCTGGAAAATCATATCCCTTTTTTCGTCAATAAATAACTAGCAGACAATCTAATTATAATAATGATAGACTAAATGGAGTGAGAAAGACCAATGTTCACACATCCATGATAAGTATACGGTACTTTTTCTTCTTCTCCTTGGACGGGTTGAAATTCCAGCCGAGGAAAATAAAACCGATCCTCGATGGTCAATGACCTAGAATATGACTCCGGTCAAGCTTGTTAGGTTGTGTTTTTTTTTCCCAAGGGCCTATCGCTCAAGTAGTGGTGGATCGATGGAGAGGACAGACTAAGTAGGCAGTTAATCAAACAAACAAATACTGTGAGGAGAAACAAAGGCAATTACCCGGCGTGGAAGAGGTATAACTAATAAGGGCGAGAAGCCGACGACAAGATTGAAGAGGGAGCGGTGGCCTAACTAACCAGCCGGCCAAATAACAGGGGATCGCTGTAGACATAAGTGCACGGGACCCCGGGGCATCACACCCACGCCGCTCCTCCATCTTCCACGGCCTTCCTAATCCTGTTTTCACGTCATCTATCGCCCGGGATAAGCTACGCCAACCCGTACAAACACAACTGACAAAAGCCAAAACAGGATCAGGAGGTATCTGGCTGGCTTTTGTGAAATTCATCGGTTTATAAGTTCATTTTGCAGACAAGGGAAACTCTTAAAAGTTTTAGATTGTTGGTTTGGTCCACTCATAGGTGGACTGGAGGTTCTGATCACCCAAAAAAAAAACTGCTGTGAGACCTCTCACTAATATTTTTCTTGATTTTTTTTTAATGATTATGATTTTAATTCTTAAAGTAGGCGGTTGATTATCACAATCTATCCATTAATTTTTACTGTAGAACTATAAAATTTATTTCGAACGTTTTTGAAGCAATCAAAATAAGCTGCTTTAAAGAAAATTTACCTTTAATTTATAGGACCTGTGATAGGAAGCGATGCCTCTTTAAAACCTTGGCACAACACGCTAGTGTCTTAGCCATTATTATCATTAAATAAAAATTAACAAATGCCAAAAAATAGCACTAAAAACAAAATGCTAATTAAATAAAATAAAATCTTTAATCAACAATCCTACTCACCTAAAGAGATTACTATCTCGCTTACTGATTACTATCTACGTTTTTATCAAATCGGTGGACATACCTGAAAAAAAGAAGAAATAAATTAATAAAATATATTCCAAAAAGATTTTAGGAAAGATATATTCTTATACTTGAGGATGTTATGTTTACAAACATCACCCGACTAAAACACATTATAATAAGGTAATGATTTTAATATAAATATATTTTTATATAAGTTTGATTTAATCAGATTACTATATAATATACGGATTAAATCTGAGCGGTTATTAATGAAATACAAGATAAAAAAAACGTAAAAATAGACAGACGCAAACAAAGCGTTCCAAATCATCATCATAGTTTGCCTTGATCTATTAATAGTTTAGAATTTGTTCAAAAGGTTTCTGCCTGAAAAATAGACTAATGAAGAAAGAATTCCTGTGGCTGAGCGTAATATAAAAAGGTAGGAGAATATAGAAGGCAGGCATGGATGCGTTGGTTCCCCGCCGTCGTGGTCATCGATGGAGGGACACCCTCGCTTTTTTTCTCACCATTCACCGCAACACAAAAAATAGGCATCTGAAAAACCTGATTTGAACCTGGATTGTTTGGGAACCTTCACGGATAGGATAGCTTATCAGTAAAACGACAACAGTTTTAAATTAACAGATAATTGGAAATCAACACTCGGGAATAATTAATTAGGTTATCGTATGAAGATTCATTGATGGTGGAAGATAGTTGACCGTAGATATAATGAACAGGAATTGGTTGGGGATGCGGTCAAAGTAATAAGTAGAAATATGTGATATTTACATATTTTATTCTAGCCAACGTTTCGACCCAAATTTTAGGTCATCATCAGGGCTTTTCTCACTGCTGTTGGGAGCTGAGTCTTGAGTGTCACTCAGCTCCCAACAGCAAAAGCCCTGATGATGACCTAAAATATGGGTCGAAACGTTGGCTAGAATAAAATATGTATACATCACATATTTCTACTTATTACTTTGACCGCACCCCCAACCAATTCCTGTTCGAAGATTCATTGGTTCATTAGTCGATAAGGATATATATTACTTGATGGCGAAATGTTTTACAAGGCGCTGACGATACTTTCCTCAATGAATGGCTAGGTGTCCAGTTCATAAAAAACATGATGTTCCGAATAGTCTTCCGATCTAACAAGGAGAGTCTCTTAAAACATAAATCAGGATTGAATAAAGTTTTGCAGACCTTTTAAAGAAAAAGTAAGGAATGGAATCCGTTGAAACTGATATCTATCAGATAATTATTTCACTGATCAATAATCTTCAATTTTTAGCCAGCATTGAAAAAGCTCTCTCAGTAATATAGGCATGCCTAACAATATAAAATTACTACAAATATTGGTACTTGAAATGCGAAGAAAAGAGAATAAGTAATTGTTGGAAACAAAAGTCACAACCTTTGCTGACTCATCCTTCGTCACACCTTGTTATTATGCAAGTATTTACAGTTTTTTCTATTTATTTTCTTTTTTATGGGACATTCCTGAATTTCGCAAACGTAACGGTCTTATTTGCCAACAATCAGCAGTATTGTAGTCGCATACCCGAAGACCTACGTTCGCCAAGAGCTACTTTTTTTTGTTTTTTGTTTTTGTTTTTTGTTTTGTTTCACCAAGGCACCGCTGGGGAAAATTCAAATCATTTTGACGCTATACATATGGATCCGGTTTCCGCATTGGTTATTCATGAATCTCGAGCAGGGGGGTGTCTTATTGAGTAGCATTGTGGCTACTAAACTGCTTCCCCTTTGGAACAATCGAATCCCCTTCGTGTCTGCTTAGCAGTTTACCTCCTTGTCACGCTGTCCCCGACCTCACTCTTTATCGCTAACGAGCTTTCATTCTTTCCGACAGTTTGTTTCCTACGCCTTTCCGTACTCAGCCTTGATGATTACAACTCTTTTAATTACTGCTAGTTAGAAAAATAACACCAATTGAAGAAATTACATTAGAAAGAGCCGTGATATGGAAATAGGTATCATATATTTATTTTGAAAAAAAAAAGTTCTCCTTTAAGGTTATAACTAAAAAATGCTTTAGCAAATACAACTACCAACACCATTTTCATAAATGTAATTGAATTTAACGCAGTTGACTTTGATAGATACCGTATATATTAGCTTGAAAGCTATGTTATTTCAAAGACTCTGATAATCTATTTTATGACTATATTATAAGGAATCACATTAAATATATATTTTGTACATTATAAGTGATAAAAAGAAAAGATTTTACTTTTACAGTTTTTATTAATTTTTCACCAATTTTTCAAGACCTTATCGAGGGGAGTGGGAAAACTTCGTTCATAAACATTTATCAAAAAGTAAACCTTTATTGCGCCTTAATTTATAATAAATTTATATTTCAATTAATATATAATTGAATATTTCTTAAATACCTTATTTTATATTTCTATATACCAATTTATTATTTTTATTTATATTTATAAAGAGCGAAAAACAACAAAGGTTATCATCACCCGCGAATTTGAAAGGGCGCACAGTGGGACGAGTCCACACTTCCGTTGGACATCGGGTATAACTCTCAAAGAAATTTCGCTGGCCTTCTCAAATTTTGTCAGTTTTTGTTTTTGAGAATGCAGAATCTTAATTATTGTCATTTCATTTATAATCATTACATATATATATATCGTACGTACATTATAATTATAAAATATAATAGTATAAATTCAAAATGCATTAACAATTTTATATTAAAATTTATAGCAATTAAGTTTACAGTAGTATGTTGTAACAATAATAAATAGATAACTACCATGATTCAAAATGTAATTAAATAATAACAAATTTAATGTAATATACCTTTTTTAAAATTATGAAATAATTCATTAGCTTCACGTTCTACCTTATGAGCAAGCTTCTTGCTTCCTAAGACATTTTACTTTTCACAACACTATTACATTGAGATTGAAATGGGATCGGAGTTTATAGCAAACTATCGATTATTGACGTTTTTCTGGAATGCTGCTCTCTATAATCCCAAAAAATTACCTGATTTGTTTCTTGATCCTTATTCCGAAGCCAGGTCGTATCATTCAAATCTATCTTATTCTTTTGAAGAAAAGAAAAAGGTCATTGTTTCTTTTCATATTTATGATGTTACCAGCACAAAAGTCGTATAATTACTACGTTTGATTTTGTTTGACAGGACTTAAAAAAAAGGCTAACAAAATTATAACTTTAGTCAATTCCAAACTACCTACTTTAACCAAGCAACTACTGTATATTTATAATTTTATGCAAATTAAAGACGGTGAAATATTTTTGTTAACAATATTTCGTGTACAGAGTACTCTTTTAACTTCCTAATTATTATAGTGCAGTACAAATATAAAATATTAAAAAAATAAACAATTTTATTAAATGTTCAAAGCTATTCTATTGGAAATCGTAATTTGGTGAATAAATTGTTGCATTAGATTAGGAATATATTAATTTAAGGGTTATGAGTTGATGAAAACCCAAATATGCTAAGAAGATGTTCTAAATAACCAAATTCACTCTTGAATTCAGTGTTCACGCTTGGTAATATCTCATTTAAATGAGTATAGGCAGATTGTAGCAAGATCAGAAAACTGTTTATAAAAGTTCAAACCTTTGCTAACAATAGGGTACATGTAGTTTTCCGGGCAATTACCGGCGTTTTACTATATTATACCAAATAATTTACATTTGTTTGAACCGTCGTAACTGTTGCATATGTTTCTTCAAAACTATAATTCTGGTGTATTGCAATTTATTAGTAACGCTTGATCATACTGTAAACATTACATTAGGTTTAGCCAAAAAATAATAGACACACTAACTTTAAATATAAAAAAGATGAATGTCTTACTGTTATGTTTCAACTCTTATTGTTTCATTATTAAAGCAAAGATTGAGTTAAAAATTAGTGCACATGACGTGGAAAGGATTCTAGTTTATTAATATTACAATGAAATCTCTAAATTTTAACTTTCATGTTTTGGCCCAATGTCCGGCCGGACAGTGGACTCGCCCCACTGTGGGGCGTAGCTCTTATATGAGAGGGTAGAAACCCAATTCTTATTAATAAAACTTAAGAGTATAAATAATTTTTTATATATTATTAATGTTCTTAATTTCCTTAAACCTTTATTTCGGTAAATTTGTAAAGAAAAAATACAATTCATTTAACGTGAATCATGGATAATACAGTAACTAAAATAAGAAAAAATCAAGTTCTTTCTGATAATAATAATCGTTATACAATGAATAAATGTTTTTTTCTCTTAAATTTCCTTATTATTGATGATTGATCTGTCGGCTATTAATTTTAATGAGATAAAACTATGAAAAATAAACATATTTCGATTTTTCATAAACATATTTTTTTATAACAATTATTTACATAGAAATATCTAAGCTAGGTGGAAATAAAAATTCAGAAAGAGCGTTTACATTCTAATATCACGTTAAGATAATTTCAGCTTCTACATAGCTAAGTGTTGAGTTGAGGTCATTAATAGATTCCCAAGCTCGTTAGAAATATAATGGTCCCAGCCCGTAATAAATACGGTTATTTTTACAACGATACGTTCCTAAAATTAATTTTTTTCATTAATTATGAGGCAGGGTAAAGATCAAAATTATTTTGTGAAAAGAGTTGATATAACCGAAATCATGCTTGGCCGCTGTGTTATTCCACTTTTTCAATATGAAAGATTAATGTAGGATGTGCAAGAGAGGCCGTGGTGCCATGAACGACTGAAGAAACTAATTGTACCATACAATATCAAATATCATGTTAACTTAAATTCTACAAAATCGAATAATTAAAAAAATATAACAAAACAAGAGTGCGATAAAATAGAAAAAAACTTTGCTAACACAAAAAGCTATCAAAATAACTTTTGATTTTGTGATCCGGACATAAAAATATCTCTGTCTGTTCAGATATACCACTACTGCATGTGTAGTAATAGGGGCTTTTATCAAACGTTACTTCAAGATGACCGCTATTCTGCATATCATCAGTAATTAATCTGCCGGCCAAAACATAATAAATATTTCTACCTCTTTATTATGTAAATTTGTACATCAATGAAGTAAAAAAATAATTGAAAAAAAAGTTCAATCATTCGGTTAGGTTTATTAGACTAAATTTGATAATCAACAAATTAAAAAAAAAGAGCAGTAAACGGCTTCTCCTTTGGTATATCCTAGCTAAAAATATAAAAATGCATATACTTCAAATGCATGGTATTGGGATTTGCAAGTTTAGCGAAAATAAGACGTCCAAGGCCAGATAAATCCTTGCTGCATACTTCTCGCCAAAGACAAAAACCATTATTCCACAGTTGACTAAGACTGGATAAGCTATATATACCTCGGAGTACGAAGTATCTATACCTCGGAGTGTTGACATTATTAAGTAATTGGAACTATTTATCATGGTATTTTATCCATATCGGAAGATGTTGTTTACCTCCGGGGGGGGGGGGGGGGGGGGGGGGAGGTTACAGGTACATAAAGCAACGTCGTGTTGGTTACACCATTATTGGATTCGTCATTGCTACGAATAACAGAATAGGTAAAAATCGAAAAACTCTAAATATCACTTTTATAATAAAAATAAAATGAGGTTCTTCGGCATTCGGATCAAGTGCATTTTTTTCTTCTTGAAACTGTTCATAATAGTCCGAATTATGTACATACGGAAAGGAACTTGAAAAAGTTTTACGGAGGTGTTTAAACATCATCATGGGACACTATATGTTCCATCCGCTCCGGAGCATAACTACAGTATCCACTTTTGGTCAATTGTGAAGTCGAAGCATTAAGAAGTTTATAATAAAACCATCATCCTTCTGAATAGAGTGGCGGGAAGGAGCGCATTAGGAAAAGCGCGTTCGTTGCCCCTGACAACGTATGATTGGCAACCCGAAGATACCCAATTCCAAACCCGGAGCCAGGGGACAGTTAATAATATTCAATACTAATAACACTCTGCCCTGGACCGGATACCCCCGTTTGCCTAAAAGGCGAGGCAGGGGAGGAACAAAAAAAAAATATATATATATTCTTCAAAACAGAAAAAAAAATTGAAAGTTAAAAAGTGAAGATTACGAAAGGAATGTGTTAAAAATGTATCTAAGCAGCAAAGAGTGTGGGGGGTACAGGAAAGTGAGTCATTAAAACAAGAAAACATTCTTTTCTTAAGAAGAACTAGACTATTAGCGAGCAGTTGATTCAGATAACTTGACAAGATGAAGTTCATTGATGAGGAATTTTGAACCTTTATTCATAAATAAAGAAGAAGATATGATGCCGTCAATGACATACAGCCAAGCTAATGACTGTGCTTGAAATAAGAAATGAGGAGGTGGCAATGATTCGGCTACGGAGGCTGACAAGGAAGGTAATCCAAGAATGCCGACTGTCCACGTGCTTTGGCCACCGCCCGTTATTTCCAGCGTTTAATGAGGTACTGGGTATCTGTCATCCTCCCGTCCTATTTCACTTTATAGATATCTACGACCATCTGGCCTCCTAGCAATCTGTCACTGGCCGCCTGTAAAATTGACCATGAATTATGTACAGTATAAAACTGTTCCATGGAATTGCTATTCCGAAGGCATCTGTTATTCAAATATTGCCCAATTTGTCAGGGACCTGTTCTAAGGCGCCAAAATCGAGTGTTAATTCCCTCATTACTGATACGGCCCCATATTTTTATATGCTCAAGCAGGTTGCCTCGTTCATTAAAAAACTATTTCGGTTGAATTAAACCAATTTACTTTATTGCGAAAACTGACTAGGTATATCGTCAGGTCTTTTTTAAAACCTTGAATTTCTGTTTATAATTGTTCTATTTATATGCTATTTAAAAAAAAAAAAATCTAAGTAAAGGGGTACTGAGCTATTAGTGTGTATTGGATGACTAATTGTCACTTCATGAAACACACAGCGATGTACTTACTGATAAACCGGATACAATCAACAAAGCTGTTTTAAGAAATAATTAACGGTGAATTTCCTCATATATGTTCTAAGAAAAATGTTTGACAAGAATAATTGAGAATTTATCAAAGCAAGAAGCAATGTCGTGCGAAATTCCAAAAATTGCTATTATTGCTGCTATTATTCATAAAATTTCCAACTCTTATACGGAATTCCCAATTTTTAGGGCTGGATGCTACCCAGGACATATACAGTGATTTTTTTTTTTTTTTTAAACGAACACAATCATAACTGAACTACGAGTTAGATAATAGGAGATTTCAGGAATTAATTAGATTTTTTTCTAAATCCTTGTCTGCTAAAAATTGATTTAAGTAGCAGTGATTTTATAGTCACAGTTACAACACACCTAACGTAATAAGACAAGAGCTTTGTTACATCGAAGGTAAACCCAGACCAATGTCACAAAACAATGGTAGCAGAGACAGGGAAAAAAACAACAACAAAAAAACAAGAGGCCATTCTTTAATGACGACTAGGAGATTGTTAAAGAAAGTAAGAAGAAGACGAGAGAGTGACAGAGAAGACAAAGAGACAGGGCTGATCTGATAGGACCGAGATGGACGGCGGAACGATATCATCTCCCGGCTATTTGAATACAACGGGAGTCAGTCATCTGGCCCGGCCAACTAGCTGCCGCTCTGCAAATAGCACGTCCCTCTTCTTTTCACCAAGTCTGTCAGTCTCCTCTTAGTCCGATCCTGTCCCAGTCCTTCGTTATAATTAGAACGAAGGCTTCAATATCTGCTTTTGAGAACATAATTCTAATTTAGTTCAATCCCCACATCATACGGCAAAGATATTCTTATGTTTACTCCTTCAATTATTAACTAATTGTCACCGTCATAGTGAAATGCATCTAGATTTCAAATTTCTTAGTTGTAGGATGTACATTTTTATTTGAATTCATAATGGTGTTTAAAGATGGATTACAGCTGATTGTTGTAAGTTTATCTAGTCAGATTGTCAGTAATTGTTTTAAAAAGAGTCAAAGATTCGTATTTTGGGCGATCGTCAGGACTAGTTCAGATCTGAAAAGGTCACTTAAATACATCCTTTTGTAAACTCTTTCCAACCTCAACTCGAATGTTTAGGTGATGCCAACCAGAGGAAAATAAATGCCCAGTCAAGAAAAGCATACATCTAATGTATGAAATACAATTGTAAAAATTTTTTATAATGAATTTATAGAACAGTGCAGTATTAAATTAAAATCAAACTAAAGCAATTAAAAAACAGACGCATGTGACATCATAAATGTAGAATTAGGTGATGGAAAAGCCATCGTAACTCAACATAATTTGAAAATGATTGTACAACCACTCATGAAGTATCGAACCTTTGGCGAGTAAATGGTGTTTCAAAGCCAACTAGAAGAGACGTTTCCGGCAGATTTTTGTAAGTAGGTAATCGATTAAGGATATCTTCTATATAGGATACATTCTTTATAGATAATCTTTATTATAGATATCTCCAAACCATTATTTAATTTATCATTGAATAGAATAAATAACTATAATCCAAAATCGGACTTAACAGGGATCGTTATCACATATGCACAGTGTCTTGCACTTTGAGCTAACTCATCCCCCTTTCCTAATTATAAAGGGATGAATAAGATCCATCTTTATGTTTTATAAAGGGCAGCTCCCAACCACACCCCTTTGCAATGAGTTATGGCTGATTCTATGACCCTTGAATTAATTCGATATACTCATCCACATTTTTTTTCATTCGATGGAAGGCAGGCGAAACCGAAGTCGTATTTATAGCTAAAGATAGAATGAAAAAAAAGGGAGGGCCACTTCAGCCTTAAATATCACTGCTTATAAATGCGAATTTATTTCATGAACGCTGCGTTTTATGGCCCTTTTTTATTACGATAGGCACTAAATCAAAATGCAGTCAATACCGTCTGATACTATTAGTTCGAGAAGGAACATAAAATAAAAAATGTGACAGATGGCGTTTGAATTTCGGCGTTGTGAAAACACAGGATGTTGTTATATTCGGCTTTCAAAGACAAATAATTGGACAGTTGCCAAGACTGCCTTTTGGGACATCGTATGTCTCCGACAGTGGTTTGAATTACAATAATGTTCTTCGGACCAAAAAAATGAACTTGATGGCATTAAATGCTAGTTTAATTTAAGATCTGAACTTAAATTAGGCTTGAAAAATCTATCGGATAAAATATTTATCATAATATCGAAATTAGTTCATTTTTGTAGAGAGAGGGTGGAGGTTATGGAGCTCTGGTGCTATTTATAAGACCATAGCAAATTAACAGTCATGTTACCGTTTATTTTAGTTTTAGCACGATTCAATAAAATAATTTAGATTGCGGCACTTATTTGTTTCTTTATATCATTAATTTTGGGACCCTTTAAACGCACTAGTCTTAAAACGGAACAGCTATAGTAAATGGCACTAAAATACACTAATTCATTTTTTATAATTCAATACTTAATAAAAGGATCAATGTAAAATTGTAGATTTTTTCAATCATGCTAAAATCTAGAATCCGCCAATTGACAATGAGTTATACACATATTTTTCTCAATATATAATGTAATCTCAATGTTAACTAGTATTAATACCTGAAAATTGAATATAGATACGTCTTAGGTTCCCTTTTTAGCTGATAATGAGATTTCGTTTTTGTTTTTCTTCATATACAACCTGATCATTCAGCCAGAGCCGAAAACAAATATTGCCCATTAATTAATTTATCGCTATTTTCCTTTCGTCTCGGATAGAATTTAGACACGTCATCCGGCAGTCAGTGATGGAAGCCTGTAGTTTTATTGTAAGAGGCACTGGAACAGATGGCCAGGCCAAATCCACCTGTCAAAGTTTAATTACTATCTTTAAGGGAACAACAGAACTGTATGACATACGGTATTTAAGTCTTCCAGCTAGACGTTCTTCTCTTATTGTTTTAGAGACATTCATTTTCTTGCCGAACCTAGAATGGTATTCGTCATGGCCTTTGTGGAGGAACTGTCAATCACAAAATGTTGAACCTATAATCTATCATTGTTGAAGGTCAGCGGATAAAGATTCAATAATGAAATAAGAACTTATATTTTACTAAGAAGTATTAGGTGTAATATTTTTTTTAAATTTTGTGAAAATTAAAATGTACTCTAAATTAACAATGTGGGATAAAAACTTGAATTTTAAAATTGAATGAACAGTTGGATAATTTGTATAATGAGGTGTGGTCCATCGTTATGCAGGAAGGGTTGGTCCTCCAGAATTTTTTATAATGAGATTTATGATATTTATTTGGCAAGCGTGCGTCTACATGGTAAACAATCCCTGCCCCCAGCTGAAATCTCAATTCTGAATTTCAACACCATTACATCTAACATGTTAGGTTTCGAGAGTACTGGACAAAAAAATTACAGTTCTGAGATAACATAGATAAGATAGATGTATTTCTAATAGTACTAAAATGATAAGTAAATTCCAAATAAAATACCTACATTATAATTTTTCCTCTAGGTAAGTATATGTAAAAAAAAAAATAAGTTTCAATAAAAACAACTAAAAAAAAAATAGTGAAAAAATAATATAGCCATCTGTACTTAAATATTGGAACATTGAATGATAATCTAGTTACGAACACAATAGATGGTAAATTTATATTTAGGAAAGACGTAAAGACAAATCCTAATCTACTGACAGTGTAATGTGATAATGTAAAATGGGGTTATTTTTAAATTTTACTTTCTTTGTAAAACCCTATTCATAATTATTTCCTGCCTTACTCTAGAACATTAAACTTAATCATGCCTCTTTTACTAACGATATTTATAATTCTCAATATATTCTCTTTCGCATTTACTGCAATAAAATATCCGAATGATTCAATTTATAGCTTGTATTTGTTCTTATTATTTAAATATAAATTACACTTTCTTTTTTTTGAATAATAAATAAATTTTTGAATCTTAAACCGTTCGAGATGTCGATCGATACAGATATAGGTATCTTGAATTCTGTTTTTAATTCTATTCCAAATGATGAAATATTAATTTGTAGACAATAGCTAGCTAATCGAATTCTGTGCAGACAGATAGCAGCCACGAAGGTCATCAGCCATATTCTTCCCTGTAGGCCACTTGCCAGTGAGGCTCCATAAGTTACGGGGAGGGAAGCCTGGAAGCTGGTTCTTTGCGTACCATAGGCTGTTATATATTTTATGACTATTGGTTCCTCCGGAGCCGTGCTCGCGTGTTCGTCACCGACGGCGTTAACGATAGTCAAAAATAAACGAAGGCCCCTCGTTGGCTGTAATAGAGTGATGAATGGTGTGTGAGGTCAGCGGTGGTTTGTTTAGTAAAACAAACACGCACGATAGCTTGGGGCACTGTTTGCCCGTCACCTTGGGGTGTCGCTGGTATTTTCTCACGGAACTATAGCTATATATCCCCCAGGTGTCTATACCGTGCGCCAAACATAAAATTCCTTTTGGACCTTATCAGGTGGCGAGGCGTGAGGTGTCATATCGAAGCAGTCTGTTGACATCTACGCCACTTTCTTTCTTTTGGACTCTGTAAAAGTCTTTTGTCGCAAGAGTTTCTTATCTGTTTTTTTGTCCTTTCGAAAGAATCACCTCGACTATCAGAAGTTAAGTGATATAGAAATAACTACGTATTCCACATTGTGGAAACTGCAGTTATATTCTTAGAACAAACACCTTTGTTACTAGTAGTAATACAATGAATGCTAATTGTACACAAAGATTTAAGAAATATAAGTTTTATTCGGGAGCTATAAATATATTATAATTATAATACATAACTATGCTTACTTAACATTAACATAGTTTATTTGTTTTAAATTTTAATTTATCTTATTTTTTTTACATTTCCATCCATTTCAAAGATAAATATTTATATATATAAAAATGGCATACATTTTAGAATATAACACTATTAGCGTAGTCCAGATTGTATTACTCAAAAAATATATATTAAAAAAATATTGTAATTTCATTGAAAAAAATCTATAATATCGGCTACAAACAAACAAACAAATTGCCTAAAAGTATATATGGTACACAAGAAAATAATGTGAACTTTAAAAAAAGTTTAATCACACTATTAATAATAATAATCGATAATAGCAATTGTTTCTTTAATTTTTCATCAAAATAAATTTATTTATTGTGCGTTGCTACAAAAATACATTAAATAATTCCGATACTTATTATAAAATGCGTTTGTAGGCCACTACCACGGATATTTTAATTCTTAGCATGAAGTAGGTACCACTGTTTTTCCTATTTGAGTTTTATTTCGTATATCTCCCGTTATTAATTAAAATTATTACAATATATACACCAGATTTAAAAAACAAAAACAAAATTGGTTAAGAAAACGTATAGAGCATGTCAAATGTGATAAGACAGGAAAAGAATATCCATAAGATATTCTTCAGCAGAGCTGTTTATATACATGAAAGACATCGGGGACAATGGTATGCGACATCCAGTAAGGCCTGATATATTGGCTGATCTCCATTCAGCTGGAAACAATGAAGGTAGGTAGGTCTCCGGGGCTGGAGCCTCTAGTGAAAGTTCGATCTCATTTTCTGTTTGTTTGCCGTCTGTCAACAAAACTCCGAGCTAACAGAACTGATTCAACTTTCTGTTTCCAATCTGCAGTTTATAAGAAGCTGTATAAGGAGTTTTATACGTAGCATTTCTCAGCAGAATATCTAATAATTTTATAGTCGAAATTAGAATATCATCTAAGAAACGTTACTTCAATTTAATGATAATCATCGTGGCTTGAATGAGGAGAACGTTTATATATCGTTTGTCTTGTATGGTTGATAGCCGATTTGGGGGGAAGTATTACAGTTAAAGAGGATCGTATTGAGATTAGGCAATCTGCAATATTTCTTAAAATTCTTTCATAGCTATCTCCATTGCTCTCATAGGTGTAAATACATACTATTTTTCTTAATGCATTAATGTTTGTAGGTTAGTCTTATATCCCAGCATTTATTGTATTACAACGTTCTATCGGAAATCACTAGTAAAAACAAAATGCATAATGCAGTCAGACCACAAATTCACGGAGCGAATATATATTTTTTTTTTTTTTTTTTTTTTTTTTTTTTTTTGGCTTTAAGATTTTATCCAAATCCTATTCAGCCAGAAATATTTAAATTTTTAGAGATAGCTTAGTTTAGAGATAATCTACATATTATTAAAGTCGTATTTTTGTTTTTTTGATAAATTTTATTAGCTGGTGGTAATCCTTGATATTCAACTCTTTTATTATGTTAGAGATACCGAGAGCTGACCCCTCGATATATTTCCTCCTCTGAGCACTGAACCGCCTGCAGGACATCACCAAGTGCAAAGGATCCTCGACTTCGTAGCAAAATTCGCAGTTCGGCGACTCCCTTATTTTTATCAAGTTTAAATATTTGTTTGTGTGTCCATGATTGGTTCTTAATCTAATTAAATTGATTACTTCGCTTCTCTCTAGATTTTTACCGATAATGGCGAACCATGGCTTTAGGGTAAGTTTAGGTTGGATTAAATAATGATCCTTCCCCTTACTTTGGGACTCCCAATCGTACAAGTTTTGCCATTCATTTAAAATCGTTGCCCTCAATGAGCGAAAGGAATCTATCTTGGGGACTTTAACGTTAATCACCAATGCTTTGCTAGCGTCACGAGCAGTTTTATCTGCGGTCTCGTTTCCGTGTAGACCCACATGTCCAGGTACCCACTGGTATGAAAATGTGTTGTTTGATGAGGCCATCAAATCTAGAATTTTAAATAATATGTAATTAGTAATAGGGGACATATGTGCATTTTTTATGCATTGGCAGACAGAAGCTGAATCTGTTAGAATCACGATGTTCCTGTTTGTGTAGTGGATATTGGAATGTTCAGCAGCCTTGAAAACTGCTAGAAGCTCTGCATGGAAAATGCTGAATTTATTAGGGATAGAATATGACAAGTTAATATTTTTTTGCGGGTCGTAAATGGCTATTGAACATGTATTGGTGGTCTTAGAGGCATCAGTGTAAATTTTAATGTGGTTATCGTATCTGTCTGTTATTTCACCGAGGGTGTGAAGTTTTATTATGCATGGTGCTAAAGAAGTTTTATTATTTATGTTAGGCAATTTGTATGCGCTATGATACCGAATTAAGGATTTCGGAAGATGGGTGCAGAGATCTAGTGGACCACGGGAGACATAGATTGTGTTAAATATATGTTGTAACTCGAGCCAGCAGTTTTTTGAATTTGGCAAAAATAATTTTCCCTCTCGAATATTATTTCCTATGGGGTTGGACCGGTCAGAGGCAGCTTTTATTAAGAATTTTTTTGTCAGCCACTTCCTACGCAGAGGTAGAGGAGTTTCTCCGGCTTCAGCTAACAGGGCGTTTATTGGAGTAGTTTTAAAAGCTCCGAGACATATCCGCAAGGCTAAGTTTTGGATTTTATTCAATTTTTGAATTAATGGGGACTTAGTTTCTTGATAGATTATGCATGCATAGTCGATAATTGACCGTATAATAGATTTATATAGTGTCATCATATTTAAAGGATGTGTACCCCACGAAACTCCGGCCAGAGATTTTAAAATGTTTATATTTTTTAGGGTTTTATTGTATGTGTTAGTGATGTGTTCTCTAAAGTTTAATTTGCAATCCAGTGTTACTCCTAAAAATTTGATTTTGTTCACGGGTTCAATTGTGTAGTTATTTAAACTGATTTTGAAATCATCCATATTAATTTTTCTTTTTCGGGTGAAGGGGATAAGGCATGATTTTCTGGGATTAATTTTTAGATTGATGGCACCGAAGGAATTTAGAACAGTATTTAAAGCGTTTTTCAAGATGGTCTTTCCCTCGTTGGCGGATTTGACTATACAGTAAAGTATGATATCATCTGCGTACTGTATCATTCTGCAGTTCGGAGGAGGGTTTTTGATAGTACT
Source organism: Aelia acuminata (assembly GCA_911387785.2). Taxonomy (NCBI): domain Eukaryota; kingdom Metazoa; phylum Arthropoda; class Insecta; order Hemiptera; family Pentatomidae; genus Aelia; species Aelia acuminata. Next base: position 103,494,288 of record OU426978.1, on the reverse strand, counting down.
TGATGTGTATATGTTAAATAATGTTGGACTAAGGCTATCTCCTTGTGGTAGGCCATTATATATATATATTTTTGAGGCCCCAAAGTATGAGTCGCGGGCCCTCTTGCCGCTAAAATCGATTTGAAACATGCTTATCAGTAATTCGTAGTGGACGAAGCAAGTAGGCGGCCAATAGTCACTAAAACACGAAAAGAGCTATTTACTTATGTACATCTTTCCAGGAGTGGCTGCAGCGCTGAGAAAAGTTCACAATATTAATGATGCTTTATTCGATGGATCAGCTGCATTACTGGATGACATACTAGTCGGTGCAGAAAATATAGATGAACTAAAAGTTCTTTTCTTTTTTTTTGAGTTAGATAAAAGAAGGGTAGATGGTCGAACCCCTTATCGCAATGATAACCAGTAGAGTGGAAACTGAGGCGGATCATCGCTACCTGGTACGCTCGGTTTCGGAGTACTATTTCTTCTGGCTCTATTAGAAAATTTATTTTTAGATTCGTGACTACCACTTTATGGGTAGACTCCCCGAATACGTTTAGGAAGAAGTTCAGTTTAAAAGAATTTCATTGGTCTTGATTAGGTCCAATCTTGACCCTAGGCTACTATATTGGTCATATTCCATGTTTGTCCCGTGGCCCACGGGCCGTGCACACCACTTGAGAAGGCATCCTCAGACTCCTGAAGTTTATTGTGTGTTGAAATAAGATGTATCCTTTACAGCGACCTGTCATACGTGTGCATTCATTGATTTCGTAAGAACCTGCCGACCGGAGAAGAAAGAGGCTATAACTGTTCATAAAAGGGATAAGGCCTTTATGACGTAATAAAAATAAGTGGAAATGCATTAAGGCGCAGGGACCCTGTGCCGGAGGGAAACAATGGAAGGAGGGTCCCCTACATTGGCCGTATAAGGCGCTCAGTGGCCAATATGACATGGGAGCAATTGCGCTGTGAAATACTGGACCCTCCAGACAATGTCCCTCCTCCAATGCGATACAAGATAGCCACTCTAATGCTCCCTCCTCTTCTATCTTCTGAAAACTTTATTGCTGATTTATCCAAAGTTAGGAAGCCAGTCGCACTAAGTTTCCCCATTTTTGCTAGTTTATAAGTTCCAAAAAAAAAAAAGTAAACTTAAATAAAATAAAAAGCGAAAACCATCATGAACATCTGTTCAAAATATATACATCTAATTTACGAAATATAACATTCTATCTCTCTTTAAGCTATTTCTTTTATCACCATCACGTGCTGAACAAGATTTTAAGGTAACATAATTGAAATCGGTTGTTTAAAATTTGCTGAACCTCCCTAGAACCGTTCTCTATTTAAAACATCGTTTATTATTTTCAGGCCTTAAACTGTCGCCCTTTACAGTTCTACAAAGCTCGCCCTAATACTAACGGTTGCGAGACCCCAAGAGTATCCAGGCTATGGTTCTTATTTTTAAATTAGGCGTCACATCCATCTTGTTGGAGTAATTCTAAAGACAAGCTCAACAATACATGGGATTATTCTTGGCCCTTGTTTCGGTTTATTACAGAGACCGTCGTGGCTGTTAGAGGGTTGGAAGCAGAAAATAACTAACCAGCCTTAATTTAACAAACTTCAAACTAATGAAAGGTAGAGTAAATACATAAACATTTCAACATACATTGATTATATTTAGAGCTCTTAGGTGATTTACTGTCTCTATACATTGGTTGGTATGTGGCTTTTTAAGTAGATTATACTTTTTGTGGTATAAATCGAAGTGGGTTTTTTTGTTCCGTTAGGATGATTTGGCGATATCTTGACCTATTAACAGCTAATTCAGAATTAAGTTTACTATTTTTTTCGTGGACTACCAAATATTTTGATGGAAAAAAAACAGAACTAGGAAACTTTTAAGTTATCATAAAAAACTTTTTATAATAATTAGGGAAATTACTTAAGTTTTATATCAGTTATAATTTTACAGTAAACTAGCTTGATAGCCAGCTTTGATTAAAATTGATTGAATAGTCGACAAAATGTCCTATTTCTTCTTATTTATATTGTATTAGAGATTTTCCATTGAAAACAACTGATACTTCAGAAATGATAAAAACCAATGCTAATCGAAAAGATACGAAAATTGAATATATCTTATGAAAATTAAAAGTTAAATAAATTAGATTAAAAAAAAAAAACAATGGTACTTCTGCGTCTGTTTAAATTCGGAACACCCAATAATACTCCAAAGTAAAAAGTACCAATACTCAAAAGTAAAATTAAAATATTTTCAAAGTGGACCGAAAGTTATCAGTTTTAGGGCGGATTCACACTATCGCTCCGCTCCCGCTCCACTCCCGGTCCGCTCAAATATTCAAAAGGGAAATAGACAGAGAATTCCACTATCGGCACCGCTCCGGTCTCGCTCCACTCCCGGTCCGCTCTCGCTCTACCCCATTCACACTAGCGCTCCGCTCCAGGTCCGGTATCACTGGCAAAATATTCTACAGAGGAATAGAGAGAGGTTAATCACAATATTGGCACAGGTCCGGCCTCGCTCCGCTCCCGCTCCACTCTCGCTCCACTCCCGCTCCACTCTCCTAAAGTCTTTTCATATTCACATTATATAATTTTACACCGTTCACGATTGAAGCCATTAATAATCGAAGCCGTCTGTATTTGGATTTTAATTAATAATTAACTTTCAGTTATTAAAGTATTTATTTATTCATAAATTTTACGGCCAAAAAAGTTCAAATTTAAAATATATATATATAAATATATATATAAATATATATATATATATATATATATATATATATATAAATATATATATATATATATATATATATATATATATATATAATTATAAATTAATTTAATTAATGGTGAAGAAATAATTTAAATTTTTTTTTCCGAATGTATTAGAATACGCTTGAAATGATAAAAAAAAAAAATCACCAACAATACGCGCGGTTTTTCGACGTGAAAAATTCATGTTATGTTTGAGATATATTTTGCTATGAATTAATGTACTCGTAAAAAATGGTCACCGATTTATTTATTGACTACATACTCATTGCTATTATAAAATAACGTTTAATTTGAAACGAATAAAAATGCAGTATATTATGAAAAATGTCAGATCATTAACAAAAAAATATATTAAAGCAAAAAATAATTAAAATATTAATCAGGAAAAGAAGAGAACACAATCGGTAAATTTGTAGCATTTGCCGATTTCAACTTGAAATTTTCAAGCGTATTCGAATACATTCCGAAAAAAATTTAAATTATTTCTTCACCATTAATTAAATTAATTTATAATTATTATTATTAATTATCATTGTGTTGCAATATATTCTTCTTATTATATTTTTTGATAATATTATCTTCTTCATCAAGAAAAGTACACTTACCAGCTATTTCTACAAACGGAAAATTGATTTTTTTTTTGGCCGTAAAATTGAAAAATAAATTAATACTTAAATAACTGAAAGTTAATCATTAATTAAAATCCGAATACAGACAACTTCGATTATTAATGGCTTTAATAGCTTAAACCTTTCAAAATTGAACGGTGTAAAATTATATAGTGTGAATATGGTAAGACATTAGGAGAGCGGACCGGGAGTGGAGCGGGAGCGGAGCGCTAGTGTGAATGGGGTAGAGCGAGAGTGGACCGGGAGCGGACCGGGAGCGGAGCGAGAGTGGAGCGGATAGTGTGAATAGGCCCTTATACTCTGAGTTTTCAGCAAATTAAGAACATCTACAATATTAAAAAACATAAAAAGGATTTCCACACATACCTTAATAAGGATATTCATATATTAGCAGAATCTCCATTCTTACGTGACACAATTTATTAAGTTGTTCATATTATTTCATTCATTTTTTAATAAATTCTTAACTTAAAAATTTCTTAAGCTGAGTCAAATTCTGCCTATTTTAAGCCGTAAATTAAATTATTTTTTCTCATCAGAAGTGCAGTTTTATAGTGCATACAAAATTATAAACATCACATTCCTCAGTCCTTTACTTTGCACTAACTCTGGGGCTTTTAAAGTTATTATTATTTCGAAAAATTAGCTCCGAACAAAAAAAAAAAAAAAATATTTTTTCTCATCAGAAGTGCAGTTTTATTAGTGCATAAAAAATTATTAACATCACATTCCTCAGTCCTTTACTTTGCAATAACTCTGAGGTTTTTAAAGTTATTATTATTTCGAAAACTTAGCTCCGAACAAAAAAAAAAAAAAATTATTTTTTCTCATCAGAAGTGCAGTTTTATTAGTGCATAAAAAATTATAAACATCACATTCCTCAGTCCATTACTTTGCACTAACTCTGAGGTTTTTAAAGTTATTATTATTTCGAAAACTTAGCTCCGAACAAAAAAAATAAAAATAAAATTCCAAGTTATTCATAGATTAATACAGTGGTCGTCAAACCTTTTATTTCGAGCCTCCTTCCCCTCTCCTATAAGGTTCAGCTGGAACCTATACCCACCTATATGCATATAACTAACTATCTTAATCTTTGTATATATATATATATATATATATATATATATATATATATATATATATATATAAATCTCGTGTCCCGATGTTTGTCGGGATTTTGATGAAACTTGGCTCATTGTATGTAATTTTGTCCAACTTAAAAGATAGGATAGTTTTTATCTCGATTATTGCCCTCAATATATCATTTATTGCAAATTAAATGCTTATTATTCTACAATTGAGTGATTATTTTTAAGTTCTATAAATTTCTAACAGACGTCGGTGTAACTTGATTTATTGACACAACACTCGATTTCCTTTCGTTATATAGGGGGGGAGGTACGCATCCAGTAGCCAAATCTATTTTTTCTGGCTTGGACTAGGAAAATCCATGTTTTTCATTGGGCAATTATGCGTCGCCTTTTCACCTGTGGGAAAAACATTAGACCTATTTGAATTAGCTGAATTGTTTATATCAATGAAGTTTGATTTAACTATATTATAAAGAATATGAAATAATTAATTCAACTACTGAGCCACAGCAACGCGTCTCTGCTCGTATGTATATAACTAACTTGTATGTGTATAATTTTTTCTTCTTTTTCGATTTTCTCAAAAACGGCTCTAACGATTTTGATTAAACTGAGTATTTGATGTATTAATATGCCTGAGATATGACTGTAAAAATTTCATCAAAATTGATTAACCGGAGGGGGGACTTCACTCAAAAAATTTCGTATCATTTTCACGTGTTTTTTTTTATTTACTTGAAAACGGCTTTAACAAATTTGATCAAACTGGGTATTTGATGTATATATATGCCCGAGATACGACTATAAAAATTTCATCAAAATTGATTAACCGGAGGGGGGACTTTACTTAATAAATTTTGTATCATTTGCACGTGTTTTTTTAATTACTCAAAAACGGTTTTAACGATTTTGATCAAACTGGGTATTTGACGTCTGTATATGTTTAAGATGTGATAGCCCGCATTTCATCAAAATTGCTCAAACGGAGGGGGCACTTTATTTCCTAACTATTTTTGCAATTTTTACCTTTTTTTCGATTATCTCAAAAACGGCTTTCACCATTTTCATCAAATTCGTCATGTGTAATGAAAATTAGGTGTTCTTTAATATCAGGCAAGCTTTATCATTATTAAAATGTTCTGGGGGGGCTTAAATGGGGTAGGGGCCTTTTTTGTTTGTTTGTTTTTTTGTTTCCTATAAAGTACCTTTGTTTTTGTTTACATGGAGAAATTAACTGTCTCTCGTTACGCCTAAAAATAAGAAATGGCTAAATATGAGATATGATAAGAACCAAGTAAACGTATAGAGGTGAAAAAAAAGAAAAATATTCAGTCAACTCATAAAACACGTTGAGCCCACGCATGACGCTTTTAATGACAGACCATTGTTCATAATTAATGCCCTTCTGTTCATTTAATGGAATTGATTTGTTTCATGGGAAATAAATGAAATATTCAACAAGTACATAGAGAATTATAAAATCAGTCGACTTGGAGTATTATGCTTGCATTGCCGAATTATCTCAAGTAAAAACTTTTATTTAATAATAAAAGAAATTAGTGTTTGTTATAGAGCAAATGAAAACAAAAATAAGAGATGAATGTGGAAAAATGTGTAACTGAGTGAGAAGTGGCATTAACACAACGCATTAATTTCTAATCTAAGTTGGTAAGTGAAAGTTGTGTGTTGCGCGCACGCACCAGATTTTTTAAAAATCATACTAAGTTCGATGTTCAAAGCATATTTCTATAAGGGCAATTTATCCAATGTTAAAATGATTCACTAATTTTATTTTTCTACAAAAAACTTGCTTCCTATTCTTTTAATAAATGAGCTTCGTTCCCCCGCCCTCAAATGCTAAATTTCCCACCTCCCTTTGAGAACCGCAGGACGAGTACCCTCTAATTCATGGTAGAGTGGTATAAGAGTGTTCAAATCTTAATTATTCTTGGTCAGACATTTCTTATAATAGCCAATAACATTAGTAGTATTTTTATCAATCTTTGTATGAAAGAATTGCAGTTCTTTGATTAATCGGTTAATAACGACTCCATACCAAAAGTGATGAACTAACCTAACCATATAAACGTTCCTGGTCAAAAAACAAAGGAAACTTTGCTGTAAAAACATGTAAACAGACAGCAAAATCCCTGTTCTCGTTAAATGAAGCAGCACGTAGAATTAACTACCTTGTATTTCTTCTTTACTTGCGATTTACACATATATATTTTTTTTAATATCAACTGCCGGACGAAATATACTAATCAAGGGCAATATCTAAAATAAGATAAAGGAAAATTGATAAGTTCTGAATTACGCTTTTCTAATTACCGTTACACTATGTTGAGGAATATGTTAAAAGATTCTCCACCCACGTAAGACTCCTATGGGAGCGCTGAATAATGATGAAAGGCCTTTCACAAACTAAATGCCCTACGATCCATTCCAGTCGTTACCTTCCCTGTGACAGTACCGAATCCACGTGTAGATATGATCCAAGAATAAATTGAATAATACAGCTACTTCTTCTATGTCAAGGGCATGACCATTAGCGTAGAGTCTGGCTATCGGCCAAGTGACAATACGCCAAGAGAACAAGAGACTGGGAGATCTCATTACGTTTCTGAAGGGTCTGAAGCCTGGTAACTAAGCTCCAGGATGGTATTAGATTACCAGCCGGCGAATACGATAAGATAACCCAGTATGGCCATTCCATCATCGGACCCATGGGGTCTTGCGGGGGGGTACTTATATACAAATTTAAGTGGTGCAACTTAAACTTCACATAATACACGTCAACTAAGTTAAACATAAAAAGACAAATAAGGCTAGAAAAAAAATCTACTAAAATTTGCAATATTATTAAATAAAAAAGGAAACAAGTAAACGCAATAAAAGATCATTTAATAAAAAATAAATAAAGTATGTTTATGGGAAAAGTACACTTTGTGACAATAATATCAAATAATACTAACAAGTTAGAGGGTCAAGAAGCCATCTCAGATGCTCATGAGGATTATCAGAATATGAAGTATATTATGGAGTGACATATGCCTGGAATAAAGTCAAATCGGCAAGGTATGAAGGATGAATGATGTGAGGAATGGATGTGAAAGAAATTTTTATTGAATTCATTTTTTCACTTTCAAAGGATTTAAATATTTAATATTTAAATAAATATTTAAAATTACTTATCAACGTCAATATCAATGTGAAAAATTCTTAAGCTTTGTAAATTGCAAGTGAATCCGAAATTCAAAACGATTATGAACAAAATTGTAATAAAAACTTTTATTGAATTAATTATGGTAAAAGATAAAAATGAAAATGAATTATCATATTTTTTTTTCTTTTCTTTATGCAAAGCATCAAATTCAAATTATTTCTTCAAATGTTTCGGCAGATCTTATTATTTAAGATCGGTTAATTTCCAACGATTTGTAATTCTGCTTTTTTTAAGAGGAATGGTTGCGATAATTTGCAGTAGCCTATGGGAATTCAAAATACTTCTAACCTTTTGGAACAAAAATGATCTCCTTAATTAAAAAAAAGCATTAGTTCAAATTGCGTATTAAACGTTTCCACCGGATCAAGTATTAATTAAAAGACCATCTAAACATCGGATGATGATCTTTAACAGCAACGTCAAATACCAATTTCGTAAATTGCCATCTGCTCAGCATTGTCTTCAGAGTCATCACTCTTCTAAAAATGGAACAGCTAATCATTCTGACGAAGTTGCGGTCCCACAGAAATATCTCAGCTAATAAACGATGCAATTGGCACCACTTGAGAATACGATTGAAGTAACACAATTAAAATCCATTTGAATAGTTCCAGGCCTACGTCAGTAATTAATGGAAGTATCGAACGTCACGGCCCAGAAGTGACAGTGAATACTTTTCAAATTTAATAGATTATTTTTTCAAATTATTACACTAGTAATTATTTTGATAGAGTAAAAAAGTTATCATGCATCTTCCGGATCGCGTTTTTTTAATTATATGTTTTTTTATTACATTTTTTTATTACATCTAATTTTTTAATTAGATGTTTTTAATTAGTCGATATTACTACTAAACTTGTTTTTTTCAAATAAGATGAGGTGATAAATAAAATGAGAAATTGTGTTAACCTTCTGCTAACAAATATTGCTCGTAGGTCGACGTAAAAGACAGTTTAAAATCACAACTTTGATTATACTTGAATGATATTTGAAAAAGAAATAATGGCAATCAAATATATTATATAATGTTTGGAAAGTAAATACTTTAATAAGTGTCCAGCTAATCAGAATATCCTTGAAGATCTGAGGATTGAGAGGCTATCCCCCAATTAACTATGATCTCATCTGGGTTCGGATACAGATCGAAAAGTTGTAATTAGCAAGATCTGACTGGTAAATTATAATGAGGGGGTCACTTGCTCGGAGGGGCAGGCAGGTGAGGCAAGGCAACAAGCCAAGCTTTTGTCCTAATTCGGCCGGTGATTGAGCCTCGTCAGTGGAAAGCAAGCCCTATAATCATCGGCTATCTATTTACTCAGGCAAACTACGGTGTCGGGGCAACACGAATCCGCAATCAGGAAATCTGACTCCTCGCTCGGGATGGTACACTCTCACCTCGGCTTGGCTATCATTTCGCCCGGGCAATATCCTTTCCATGCACTCGCTGGGGGCTGGCTGGAGTCCAGCGGTGTCGAAACCGACTCCAGTCTTGTTAGCGAAGGAGCGAAAAATACTTCCCACGGTATAATCAGTCAGTATCTAGTTAATGGAAAATAAATTGAGCGGCTGGGCATGGAAATGAGTGGTCTCACGAGGATTATTACCCGTCAGCAAATAATTAATTTAATATATATATAATAACATATTTTTAAAATAAATATAATACATAATAAAATAAAATATAATAATTTTTTTTTGAAATTTGTAAAAGAACAACAGTAAAACTTGATGAATTCTTAATCAGGTCTTTGAATTTTATTATCAGCTCCAACATTTTTAATATGAGGCATTTTATTGTAGATACATAAAACTGAGTCGGATTAGTTAGTCCATTTATAAATATAAATTATTATTTAAATGAAGAACAGTGAGGCCGATTTTTATTATGGTCTTTTATTTGTTGGATTTCTTTCAGCAAGGATTAGAAGAATAAGTATTAAAACATCAAACGGATTGAGTGAGGGATAGGGGAAGGGGATATTTATTAAATTTTACCATTTCATCAGATTTCCCAATTTCATTCGCTCTCGGTTAATTTAGTATAAGAAGGTTTATTCAACATAAAAATGATTATGTATCATTTATCATAATATTTCGATAAAACAAACACACCTGCAACTCTTTTATCAGGATTCAACTAAAAATATGGTAGAATTGAGAAACAATCAAAATTAGTTAATCAAATGTATGATACTGTAGAGTAAAACGAAATCATATGATTTTGTCACTTACATTTAAAAGAGTTCTAGTCTTTCTGTTTGAACATTTACAAGGTTATCACATGTTCTGGATTTGGCGAAAATGTACTGGGCCATTCTAGAAGGTTCGATTTCGGACTAAATATAAGAAGCAATATATTAAGGGCTTAGCTGGTCTTGCACATGGAAGCATATGGTTCTTTGTTTTACTGTATTGTCACTTATTACTGTACTGGGGACTTTTCTACTTCACTCCCCCTATGATTACTTTTATGGAACAGTTACCTTGGAGGTTTCTTTCAAATTATAACACATGATCAATAAATATGAATTCATTGTTAAAAAGTTAAAAGGTTAAGTGCATATATTTCTCATTTATTGTTTAAAAGTTAATAATGAACGGATTTACACTTTATATTTTACACAGTAAATCATTCTAAAAATTTTGTAGACCCAGTGACAGGAGCCCATACACAAACTGTCGAATCATTATGGGCTGCTGCCAAAAGAAAAAACAAGAGAGAATGTGGAACTCGTAGGAGTTTATTCGATTCTTATTTATGTGACTTTGTATGGAGAAGAAGACATGAAGGAGAGAATTTATTCAAAGTTTTGTTAAAAAATGTTAATGAATTTTTTTACTATTTAATTCATTTGACAAGTGTTTACAATTTGTATTTGGTTATGTATTAAAAAAATAATTTAAATATGCATGTGTTTGTTTATGAAAGGTTAATTAAAAATCTGGTGCGTGCGCGCAACACACAACTTTCACTTACCAACTTACTTAGATTAGAAATTAATGCGTTTTATTAATTGCCTCTTCTCAAATGAACAGAACGGCCTTAATTATGAACAATGGTCTGTCATTAAAGGCGTACTCCGCATTCTTTTTTTCTCCTTTATATGTTTTCTTTATTTTTATCATATTTCACATTTAGCCATTTCTTATTTTTAGGCGAACCGAGAGACAGTAATTTCTCCATATACACAAAAACAAAGGTACTTTATAGGAAACGAACAAACAAAAAAGGCCCCAACCCCCCCCCCCAAAAAAAAAACGCCCCCTCAGAACATTTTAATAATGATAAAGCTTACCTGATATTAAAGAAAACATAATTTTTACTAAGCATGACAAATTTGATCATCACCATTAAAGCCGTTTTTGAGATTAAAAAAAAGGTAAAAATTGGAAAAAGTTATAAAATAAAGTGCTCCCTCCGTTTGACCAATTTTGATGAAATATTGGCTATCACATCATTGGCATATACATACATCAAATACCCAATTTGATCAAAATCGTTAAAGCCTTTTTTGAGTAAATAAAAAAAACACGTGAGAATGATACAAAATTTATTAAGTAAAGTCCCCCCTCCGGTTGATCAATTTTGATGTAATGTTGGCTATCCCATCTTTGGCATATACATACATCAAATACCCAGTTTGATCAAAATCGTCAAAACAGTTTTTGAGTAAATAAAAATAAACAAGTGTAAATGATACAAAATTTATTAAGTAAAGTCCCCCCTCCGGTAGATCAATTTTGATGAAATTTTTACAGTCATATCTCGGCCATATAAATAGACCAAATACTAAGTTTAATCAAAATCGTTAGAGCCGTTTTTGAGAAAATCGAAAAAAACTTAAAAAGTTATTAACTAAAGTACCCCCTCCCTTTGAGCAATTTTGATGAAATTTTTGCTGTCACATTGCGGGCATATATATATACTAAATACCCAATTTCAGGTTTGCACGGTTTATAGTTTTTGAGCTATTCTGTTCACACACAAACACACAACACGCACGCACGCACGCACGCACGCACGCTCGCGCACACACACACACACACACACACACACACACAGACCATTTCGCGGGACTTGGTTAATTGGACTCAGGGGACCCCAAAACGTGTATTTCCGTTGAAAACCGGAAATCGAAATTTTTCACGATCGCAATACTTCCATTTACTATATATTTCATATATAGGTAAGTGAAAGTAAAAAGTAACACCCTACTTTACAGGAGTAAAGTAGAAAAGACCCCTGTACTGTATTGTTACTGTATTAAGTTGCTACTTGTAGTACAATTATATTGTTACTTAAATAATAATTCTTCGTAAATAAAAATTATTTGTACTACTGTAGTGTTAAAATATTATAAATATATAGGTATATTTTTGATGCTCAAGCCTCCCCACCACGTCAAGGTGGAAGTACCTTCGGGGAAGAAGAAGAAGAGAGAAATTTGTGTTATAGGAGCTTATGCTCCAACTGATAACACCTCTGACGATGAAAAGGATGTATTTTGGGAAACAGTGGAGGATACAATCGAGAAAATTCCGAAGAGAAAAGAATTAATACTCATGGGTGATCTTAACAGCAGAGTTGGAAAAGAAAGTAATAGTAAATTTATTGGAAGATATGGAGAGGATGCAGTCAATGATAATGGGGAAAGACTAATCCAAATATGTGACAATTTTGATCTAAAAATAAATAATACATTCTTCCAACATCGCAATATTCATAAATATACGTGGCACCAACCAACCAGGAACCTTTATTCAATCATAGATTATGTCATAACAAAGCAAAGGACCTCAATGATGGTGCATGACACAAGAGCTTACAGAGGAATAGAATGTGGCACAGATCACTACTTTCTAAAAGCAAAAATGGGCTTTCCTTGGAAAAAGTTAAATACGTTAAAGGTAAGTGACCTAGAGGAAAGGTTGGAGAATGAACCAGTAGAAATTTTGCTGCTACAGGATACAAGTATAAGAGGACTGTATCAAAGAAGATTAGATCAAAGTTTGGAAGAAACATTTGAGGGGAATTCTGAGGAAACGTATGAATACTTAAAAAGAACATTAAAAACGATTAGTGCAGAAGTGTTAGGACCAAAAAAAAAATATAGAAGTAGAAATAATAAATGGATGAGTAATAACCTTCTGGAACTGATAAAAAAGAAGAAAGAAGCGTACCACTCCTGGTTAAACAAAAAGGATAGTAACACACTGGCCACCTATAAAATGATGAAAAAACTTGTATTTCAAGAAGTGAGGCGTGCTCGAAATGAAGAATGGGACAAACTCTGTGCGGACATAAATAGCCAAGTGGGACATAAAAGATCAGCAGCTGCATGGGCTGCACTCAAGAGTATGAGGACTCAGGTGACACATAAATCATACCTCAACCTCATCAACTTACCTGAATGGAAGAATTACTTCAAAGATTTGATGAATGAAGACAGAGACCCATTCAGAGAAGATAATAATTGGCAATACGAAGGGGCAGAAATGACAGTAGATCAGGAAGAAGTCGAAAAGGAACTGAACTTGGGAAAAAATAATAAAGCACCAGGTCCAGGTGGAATCAACTTCGAGCTATTAAAATACGGAGGAAAAAAAGTTGCGACACTTTTAACAAAACTGTATAATAGAATACTAGAGGGTGATCCAATACCAAAAGAAATGAAGATTGGTTACCTTAGCCCAATATATAAAAAGGGGGACAGAAAACAATGCAAAAACTACAGGGGAATCTGTGTTACAAATCCCTTTATGAAAATACTAGGGAAAATCATAAGGAACCGATTAGAAGATAAATTCAAAGGATCGGATGACCAATGCGGATTTACAGCTGGAAGATCATGCATTGACCATATTTTCACCCTGAGGCAACTGTTGGAGAAACATCAAACCGTTGCTCGTGACATTGAATTAGTATTTATTGACTTAGAGAAAGCCTATGATAGTGTCCCACGAAAATTGTTATGGCAAGCTCTCCAAAATGCAGGCATTAATACACATCTAATAGACATTATAAAAGAAATGTATAAAGAAAACACCTGCCAAGTCAAAATTGGACCTTACCTTTCTGAGCCTTTCTTAACTAGTAAAGGGTTACTCCAGGGATGCTGTGCATCTCCCTCCCTATTCAAGATTTTTCTTGAAATATGTCTGAAAGGGTGGAGGGAAAAATGTAAACCGATGGGGCTCCAGTTGAAAGAAGATGTATCCCTCTACAATTTATCATTTGCGGACGACCAAGTCATCATTGCTCAGGATACAGAAGATGCAGGATACATGTTAAGAAAGCTAAATGAAGAATATAAAAAATGGGGACTAACCATTAATGCTGAGAAGACAGAATTCATGTCATCCAGTAATGAGGACATAGAACTGCACCCAGGACAGGCTCTGAAAAGAGCCAAACATTTTAAATATCTTGGGTCTATGATTGAATTGGACGGCTCGTGTGAAAAAGAAATCAAGAGGAGAATTTCGGATGGGAAAAGGACCATATCGATGCTTAATTCAATACTGTGGAACAAAAATATCATCCCTAAAACAAAAAAAAATATTTATAAAAGTATTGTATTAAGTATAATGACATATGGAGCAGAAACCTGGACCATAAAGGGCAGTCTTCGGAAGAAACTCCTGGCCACCGAAATGGACTACTGGCGCCGAGCGGCAGGAATATCCAGGATGGAAAAGGTGAGAAACGAAACCATTAGAGAAAAAATGGAAGTTGAAAAAAACATTCTGGAAGAAATAGAAAAAAAATGGCTGAAATGGTTTGGTCATCTGAAAAGGATGCCCGAGGAAAGAATGCCAAAAGTTGTCCATTCCTGGAAAATAGATGGAAGGAGAAGACGAGGTAGACCAAGGAAAACATGGAATAACGAAGTAGAAGATTCCTTGATGGGGCATGGTCTACGAGAAGAATGGGCCTTAGACCGAAAAGTCTGGAAGGAGGCAATAGACAATATATAGGTTAAGGAAACCCACCATTGGTGGAAACTCCTGTGAAATAAAAAAATAAAAAATAAGGTATATTTTTACGGCTAACAAATAAAACATTTACACGGATTAAAGTAATAAAACCACACATTCTTGGTTTAGTGTACAAGAAAAAGAGATCTATCTAATCGTATATTGTACCAGTTTAAACAATAACCGTTTTCACGGTTTAATGATCTCATTAACGCAGTCATTCAGATCATGTAAAATTTAATTTTTCCAATTTAATGTTAATCACAACAAGAAATTTTTTTAACGGCCGCAGTGCAATAAATAATGAAAGAAGGGGAAAAGGCTGAATAAGAAATGAAACATATGCGTTCTTGTCTCTTATGATAAATGGAAATTAAAATTTTTAAAATACAATTAAAAAAATACTAACTAAGCGGGTTGAATTAAGATGGGGAGAATTATGGGGCAAGCAGTGAGGAGCTGAATTATACTTTCCATTTTCTTTAGAACCGACAATAAAACCGCAAACGCCCAGTTTTAAGAGTTCGCTCCCAGACAATTATTGCTAAGTAATGACCAGACCAAAACATATTAACACTTGGAATCATTTTAGGATGAAAAAAGTTATTACTTCGGGAATTTTTATTCCTTTTCACTTCAATTGTATAATGAAGTCCTGCCTTCATGGCCTATAAAACATATTTTCTATAATATCGCATAACATAACATAATTGTCGCTTTATAAACATTATCAGAAACAAATTAACAGAACGGGAATTCTAAAAAGAGAAGAAAAAATTGAATAAAAATAAAAACAAAAAACTTGATTATTTTCAATCTGATTTCAGCGCTTTGGATGAAGTCACTGACTACACTGCTCGGATTAGTTTTAAATTATGTAAAGTGAATCGATTTCGTTTAGACAAAATAAAATAAAAATATTCATGTGTGTGTGTGTGTGTGTGTGATACTTTGCATTGAATAAATAACCAAATTCTAGGCGTAGGGAGTTGGCAGCCCCATCGCCCGGCTCCTTGAGCCGCAATTAGCCACTGGTCCTCCAGGTTGGGGGTTGGGTGCAGGGTCGACTCCCCTCACCTGTCAAACAGTCATCCGTCAAAGAAACCATACAAGCCTCGGAACATCGGACTGATCATCGGCGAAGACATCGGCAGGGAAATGGACTAAATTATTTGGCGACATGGAATGTAAGGAGTTTACTAAAGCCTGGTGCTGCCAAAGAGCTAGAAAAAGAAATACTCCGATATAGAGTAGATATAGTGGCTCTTCAAGAAATAAGATGGAAAGACACCAAGCTGAAGGAGTACACTATATTTAACAGTGGTAATAAAAGAAATATTTTAGGGACGGGATTCGCAGTTAAAAATTCCTTATTACATGCTGTCATCAGTTATGCAGCTATCAACGAGAGGATATGCACTATCAGACTTAAAGGAAAGTTCTGCAATGTATCACTAATCAGTGCGCATGCCCCGACTGAAGAAAAAGATGAAGAAGAAAAGGATGCTTTCTACGGCGCTCTTGAAAGGACATATACTAGATTCCCCAACTACGACGCAAAAATAATCTTAGGCGATTTTAATGCCAAAATTGGGAAAGAAGAAGCTTTTATTCCAACCATTGGGAGGCATAGTAGGCATGATGAATGCAATGACAATGGTGTTAGACTGGTCGATTTCGCGATAACCCAAAACATGAAGATAAGTAGCACGTATTTTGCCCACAAAGACATTCACAAGGAAACATGGTTATCACCAGATGGAAAGACCAGAAATCAAATTGACCATGCACTCATCGATAAGAGACATGCTAGTAACATCCTTGACGTGCGCAGTTTTAGTGGGGTTGACTGTGACACTGACCATTTTCTAGTTAGGATTAAATATAAACGGAAAATAGCTACACGAAAGTATGAAAAAGCCCGCAAGAGTCCACCTATAAATCTTGAAAAACTGAAGGCACCAGAAGTAGCCCAAATTTTTGAAGAAACCGTAGCAAATGAATTTCGTGAAAACACTTCAGAGGATGATACGATTGAAGGGAAATGGAACAAAATCAAGATGACTCTGAAGAATGCAGCAGCGACAGTTTTGGGAAATAGCTCTAGTGGAAGAAGAAAAGGATGGTATGACGAAGAATGTGAAAAGGCTCTCAGAGAAAGGAATGAAGCAAGAAAAAAAATGCTCAATCGAAGAACGAGAACAGCAGAAGAGTATGCTCAGAAAAGAAAAATAACCAGAGCTCTGTGCCGAAAGAAAAAGAGATGCTGGGAAGAAAAGAGGTTGGATGAGATACAAGAAAACTTTACGGCTAAAGAGACCAGAAAGTTTTACAAAGGGATTAGAGAATTCAAATTAGTATACAAACCTCATATAAATCTCTGTAAAGATAAGGCTGGAAATCTGGTTGGAGACAGGACAGATGTCCTTGATACATGGGCCGAGCATTTTCAGGAACTCCTCAACCTCCAAGCAAACGCGAATCCTGAATCAGGATTGGAAGCCTGTCAAGTTGAATTGCAAGATAATGCAGATGAAGAACTCCCACCAGAGAAAGAAGAGATTGCTGAAATAATACAATCCCTTCACAATAATAAGGCCCCAGGCGTAGATCAGGTACCAGCAGAGCTACTTAAGTTTGGAGGAGAAGCAGTTACTGATGAGGTATACAAATTAGTTTATGACATCTGGATGAAAGAACAAATGCCCCAGGAATGGAGTACTGCACTGCTCTGCCCCATACACAAGAAAGAAGACAGATTATTATGTAAAAATTATAGGTGTATAGCTCTCCTTAGCGTTGTTTACAAAATTCTAACTGTAGCGATCAACAAAAGAATGCTCACTTGGGTGGAAAGAGTAGTTGGAGAGTGCCAAAGTGGTTTCAGGCCTGGCAGATCTACTATTGACCACATTTTCTCTCTGAGAATAATGCTGGAGAAGGCATATGAGTTCAACGTCGATCTGCACCATCTGTTTGTGGATTTCAAGGAGGCCTATGACAGAATGGATAGAAGAGAACTCCTAAAAAGTATGGTAACTCTAGGGCTGCCACAGAAACTTGTCCAACTTACAAAAATGACACTATCTAAAACAAAGTGTCGAGTGAAGATTGAGGGTGACTACTCCAGGGAATTTGGTGTTTCCAATGGTCTCAGACAGGGCGACCCACTATCACCAACACTATTTAATTTAGGTCTGGAAATGGCAGTGAGGTCCATCCGGACTAATCCTGGAGGAACAATTATGAATAGAATGACGCAACATATGGCCTACGCAGATGATGTCGTCTTCCAACTCTTCCATCATTATCTGGTGCATTTCAGGAATTCAAGGAAACTGCGAGTAAATTTGGTCTTGAGGTCAATCCTGAAAAGACCAAATACATGCGATGCTCTAGAAGGGACAGGCAGGAAAACCCTTACATCTCAGTATGCGGTCAGAATTTTGAAAGTGTTGACAAGTTCAGATACCTCGGGTCAGTAATAACCACAAACAATAATATCAAGGAAGAAATAAAAGCAAGGCTGGCAGCTGGGAGTAGGTGTCTGCATGCACTTCAGAGGGTACTCCGCTTTCGAAATCTTTCGCGCAGGGCAAAATTGACAATATATAGGACAATCGTCAGACCTGTAGTCACTTATGGCAGCGAAGCGTGGGTCCTGACCCAAGAACACGAAAAAATGATCAAGGTTTGGGAAAGGAAGGTCCTCAGAATGATATTTGGACCAATTAACGAAGCAGGACATTGGCGGTCTAGAAATAACCAAGAACTAATGAATATTTATGGTGGACCAGATATAGTGGTTTTCATCAAAATGGCGAGAATCAGATGGCAGGGCATGTGGAAAGAATGCCGGAACATCGTCTACCTAGAAGCCTGCTCTATCAACCTCTGGAAGGAAGACGAATGCGAGGGAGACCAAGGCTGAGATGGCTCGAGGACGTGGAGGCGGACCTGCGGCGGATAGGGGTGCCTAGGTGGAGGAGACATGCCGTTGATAGGAACGAGTGGGCAAGGATTGTATCGGAGGCCAAGGTCCTATAAGGGCTGTAGAGCCATTGTAATAATAATAATAATAAATAACCAAATTAATAAATAAATATCTCTATAAAAATCTTGCAATAAATAAATTTTAAAAAAGCTAAAGATTAGTTTAGTTATTAGTTTTAATCTTATATAAGTTCTAAGTTCTTGAGAAATTATATAAATTATCATTAAATACCTATTCACATCAACTCGTTACTAACATGCTTGAGGAATACCTAACTGACACTTATTAGCTTTAAATCGGATTTATCTCAGCATGGTGTATTAACACACTAATATGTTTTACTTTCTTCCATACAACTCCTCCCCACATATTCACTTGTTGGTAAGCTCATCGGACCTGAGCCCTAATCTCGTTTCGCAGAGGCAATATGTCGGCTAATTGCGAGTGCAGCTGCAACCCCTCAGTCCCACCCCTTCGGGGACCTATTTACAGTTTTCAGCTGTTCTTATCTCTCCCCCACAAATTTGTCAACGACCTGTCCACTGCAGATGACTGTTTCAGTCCGGCCTATTGTCAGCGAAGTTAACGACAGCGGGTCTATCCGAACAGTTGTCCAGTCTAGGGGACTAGGGAGCAGAAGAAAACATTTTGCAAAACTACATCGCCGAACATACAACAGGAATGATTTGATTATAAAGTATGGAATTATATTCTTTAGTGCTTTAAAAAAATTAATGTCAACTAATTATCGATATTTATATTGGCACACATAGAGAATTCACCCTCAAGCGACAATTTTCACTTATGTGTGTTTCTAATTTATAAAAATAGACAGATTTAGAATTAAAAAAAAAAACAGAATCTCAGGAACTTCAAGACGTAAAGAAAAAGATACTAGATTGTTTTAATCGAGATTTTATATTTACCAATTCCAATTTTTAAAAGGAATAACACGTTATTATATTTTAACAATAAAAGTTGAGATGTAACCAAAAAATTGTTTTGCTTTAATAGCAGATACATTGAAACTTTTCTCCTTTCATTTATTTTTATTATTTGGTAATTCTAACAATAAAAACGGATAATATAGGATATTTCGTGCGTTTCAAATTTATTCAATACTAGCTGGACCCGCGCGAAGCATTTCGCACTTTGTATCAGATTTTACAGATCGATTTGTATCAGATTTCACTTCCAGGTTTAACATAACGATAAGCAGCATTAACTTTTTTGTTGCCTCTTCCTCAGATTTTTTTTTTTTTCACAGATACTTTCTAGTGTTGCAAATCAGATTTCATATAATTAAAAAAAAAAAAAAGCAGCTTTGCTGGCAGTGTACTGTACTAAGCATAAATATTAATGTAGTCTTTTTTCAATATACTTCAAATAATATAACTTCTATAAATATAAAATTATTGGCATGAAAATATTTTTTTGTAAACATTGTTAACTTTAACAATCACAACAAAACATCTTATGTTCTTTAAAGGAGTTAATTTTAACTTTGTAAAAACAATAGTTAATATAATATTTAAGCCATAAATATCAAAATTATAGGAAAACATTAATCTATAAAAACTAGCAAAACACATTTTTTTCCTTCCTAGACATCGATTTTCATAATCTTTGACAAAATAAAAAGAATGATTGTGGTAATAATTATAACCCAATTTTTCTACCTAGGCTATTTGAAGTCTGAATCCAACTACTCTACACACATATTTAATTAAATTACACCACATTTAAGCATAACTGAAGCTTACTTTTAGAGAAGTTTTTTTTCTCTTTTATTTTTATTTTTCTGAAGTAATATATGTACAGATATATAAGAATGTACTCAAATAGTCCTAAATGTGCTGATCATGATTGATAAAATCCACCTCGATCTAACGCATCACTATGCCACTATGAATCAATCACAATAAATAGATTTTATTTATTTCATATACATCTCTGACTACAGTAGACTCCAGCTTTTCCGTCCTTGTCGGAACCGATTCACTGCCGTTTAAGAGAGAGAGCCGGTCAATCCGGAAAAGTGTATAAAAAAGCTAAAAAAATATATTATTACAACTTCTATATTGCGATAAAACCCAAAAACAACCTAATTTACAAAGGTTATATAAATATTAATCAAAGAAAACATTTTTTGGATAATTTAATTTAACGATTTACGAAAATTTACACAATCAATCTATTCAGTTTTCACAAAATGTTTTTTTTTTTTTTTTTTCCGTTTATGCGCACCTTAATGTCATCTCGTCGGTACTGTCTAAATATACGAAGTTATTTCTTCTTAATATCTATTTTAATTTTTTTTATGAAATGAATGGAGGATAAGGATTTTGTTTCAAGATCAATTTTACTTCGAAGAGATTTGTTTTACTGGAGTTCGGTCAACAAATAAAAAACAAAAGACTTTTTGCCTACATTTCAATTTAATTAAGATCTATCAAACCGCAACAGAATACAAATTTCAACAAAATTTTTGACCAGCGATTGATAATATGACAAAGCTATAAATGCTTTAAAGGATCTTAAAAAGAATATTTTATCTTTCACAGCGTCCTTCGGTTTATCCGGAGAGTCGGTTAAACGGAAGCCCTTTAAGCGGGAGTATACTGTAATTGCTAAATGTGAGAGTGCAATTTTCTAACACTACAATTAATTCTAAATCAGACAAAACCACATTTATAGAACCTAAGCACGACAGGACCTTACATTTGCTGTAACGTAACACAGTAAGTAGTAGACCACGTGCTGCGGAGGGGCCTAACCCTGGCGTTATCTCAAAACTGGTAGGTTTTAGGGCTTCAAAACACAAATCCAGTTTAGTTCTACAAGAACGAAAATTAAGATCCACATTCTTGTAGAACTAAACTGGGTCTTAATTTTCGTACCGCAATTTATAAAACCCAATTTGATCCGTTTCGATCCGTTGAATCACTACATTTAGGTCGATATTTTATTTTAGACTGAAAAATGAACAATGAGAATGCGAATGGCAAAAGCTCCGTGAAATTCTGAATCCAACGATACCACATTCATGGCATTTGAGCACGACAGGACCTTATAATTCACGAAAAACCGATTTTTAGGCTTTGTGAAATTATATATGTGGGATAGGAACAACGGAAAAAATGGGTTTAATCTTGCCAAAAAATATGGTCAGTTTAATAAAATTACATATACGTATATACACCAAAAATATCTGCGATATATATCTCACATATACATACACAAATATCTGTGAGCGTGCGTGCGTGTGTGCGTGTGTGTGTGTGTGTGTGTGTGTGTGTCGGTGATGTAAAACAAAAGTTTGAACTAGTTTTATAACACCATTTTTACTTTCACTTACGTATATATGAAATATATAGTAAGTGGAAGTATTGCGATCGTGAAAAATTTCGACTTCCGGTTTTCAACGGAAATACACGTTTTGGGGTCCCCTGAGTCGAAATGACCAAGTCCCGCGAAATGGTCTGTGTGTGTGTGTGTCTGTGTGTGTGTGTGTGTGTATGTGAACAGACTAGCTCAAAAACTATAAACCGTGCGATGCTGAAATTGGGTATTTAGTGTAGTTATATGCCCGCGATGTGACAGCATAAATTTCATCCAAATTACTTAAAGGGAGGGGGTACTTTACTTAATAACTTTTTAGGTTTTTTTCGATTTTCTCAAAAACGGCTCTAACGATTTTGATTAAACTGAGTATTTGATGTATTAATATGCCCGAGATATGACTGTAAAAATTTCATGAAAATTGATCAACCGGAAGGGGGACTTTACTTAATCAATTTTGTATCATTTTTACGTGTTTTTTTTATTTACTCTAAATCGGCTTTAACTATTTTGATCAAACTGGGTATTTGATGTATGTACATGCCCGAGATATGACTGTTAAAATTTCATCAAAATTGATTAACCGGAGGGGGGACTTTACTTAATGAATTTTGTAACATTTTCACGTGTTTTTTTTATTTACTCTAAATTGGCTTTAACGATTTTGATCAAACTGGGTATTTGATGTATGTATATGCCCGAGATATGACTGTTAAAATTTCATCAATATTGATTAACCGAAGGGGGGACTTTACTTAATTAAATTTGTATCATTTTCATGTGTTTTTTTTATTTACTCAAAAACGGCATTAAAGATTTTGACCAAACTGGGTATTTGATGTATTTATATGCCCGAGATATGATTGTTACAATTTCATCAAAATTGATTAACTGGAGGGGGGACAATACTTAATAAATTTTGTATCATTTTCACGGGGTTTTTTATTTACTCAAAAACGGCTTTAACGATTAACAAAAATAAGATATGAATGTAGAAAAATGTGAGAATTTGGGAAGTGATATTTAGCAAAACACGTCAATTTCTAATCTAAGTAAGTTGGTAAGTGAAAGTTGTGTGTTGCGCGCATGCACCAGATTTTTATTATAACAAAACGTTTAACCTCCGACCTGAAAAAGTAATAACGTTTTTATTAGTAATCAGTAGGTATGATCATTACTGTCATTAATCAAAACGATGGCAGAGCCATGAGCGGTGAATCAGGCCATTCGCATGTGATAGGGCGGCCCGTTTTGCTAATGGTAGCTGCGAATGACATCATTGCCGCCGTAATATCCGCTGACTACTAATGCCCTTATCGTAACTTAAGTTATGTTTTTGTATGCCTCTTTGGGTTCCGGCAACGCTTAGTATGCTGCACCGCTATCCTTGATTAGAACCTCCTCGCTCGTTTAGCATCCCGGCTATCCCACTTAACAATGCGTCAGAACCGATTTATAATATGCTGGCGCGGATTGAGAGCGGAGTTCTTATGGGAAATGATTACGAATAGATTGCGTACATCGCCAATTTGCTAGTTTAATAATGTTCCAGACTGGCAAGGAAGTCGAATCGGTATATAAGTGGAATAATCATGCTCCTGAATGAAAAATCATTAGACGGAAAACACCTAACAGGATCGTTGGCTTAGTAATTTGTAAGGTACTGCTACTAAGTTAGCAATTGTCCAAGCATGTGATATGAAAAAAGCATGCTTAGCGCGGTTTAACACTTTAAAGCGATGTACCTCAGTGAACATGACAACGTACTGTATTTCTAAAGCAAGATGGATTATACTGTATCCGTTTGTTACAATTTTTTCAGGAATCATCACAATTACAATTGCCTATCAGCTGTGTTATGCGTGGATAGTAAAGCAATGTTGAACTTAATTCGTGAAAAATGGATTTTGAGTTAGACCAGTCTTGCATAGCACTTTAACGAACTTACACAGTTTAGAGTTTAGGCAATGTTTCAACTATATTTTTCAAAATATTTCTACGAATAGGTAATTGCTTATTCAGAAAAGGTGCAAATAAAAAAAAAATCTGGTGCAATTCGCGCAACACAAATCTCTCACTTACTAATTTACTTAGATAGACATTTACGCGTTTTGATAAATATGTAAACGCCATTCCTCAAATTCACACATTTTTCCATTCATTTACTTATTTTTGTTTGTATTTATATTTTTTTTTCATTAAACATGACTAATTTGATCAAAATCGTTTTTAGCCATTTTTGAGAAAATCGAAAAAAAGTAAAAATTTACTAAACAAAGTGCCCCCTCCATTTGGCCAATTGTGATGAAATTTTTGCTGTTAAGTCGCGGTTATAAACAAAATCCAAATACTCAATTTCGTAAGGTTAATAGTTTTTGAGCTAGTCTGTTCACACAGACCATGCGCAGGACTTGGTTATTTGGACTCAGGGGACCCAAACGTCTATTTACGTTAAAAACCGAAAGTCGAAATTTTTCGCGATCGGAATACTTTCCCTTCCTATATATTTCATATACAGGCAAGTGAAAATAAAAAAAAGGAAAAACGGAACTTGTTTTAAACTGTTTTGGGATCATAACTCAAAATCTATTTGTGCTAAAATGCTGATAAAGAGGACAACTGTTCCAGCTCTTAGTATAAATAACCGAAAAATAATCTTGTTCGAAAGTTTCCACAAGCAATAATTATTATTGGGCACTACAACCCGCTAACGAATCATGGCCTCCTTTATCAGCTTTCGCCAGTTTTCCCTGTCTAGTGCAGCCGCCTTCCAGTTTTGAATTCCGAGGAGAGACCTAGCATCCTGGGCCACACTGTCCTGCCATCTCAGCCTTGGCCGTCCGCGTCGTCTTGTCCCATGGAGTGTCTCGGTGAGAGTCTTCTTCGGGATTTCAGAGTCATCCATACGGGCCACATGACCGGCCCACCGCAGTCTTCCAAGTTTGATGACTCTAACCACATCAGGCCCATTCATCAGGTCATACAATTCCCGGTTTGTGCGCCTTCGCCATTCATTCTCGACTTGGATTCATCCAAAAATGCCGCGCAGGATCCGCCTTTCAAATATCAGCAATGTTTGCATATCGGCATTCGTCAACGTCCAAGCTTCCGAGCTATAGGTAAGGACAGGGCGTATTAGCACCTTGTAGAGAACCAGCTTTGTTGTCCTGGAAAGAAGGTTGCTTCTCAGCTGAGGTCTTAAGCCAAAAAAACATTTATTAGCATTAGTGACCCGGCTCCTTATTTCGGCAGTATTATCGTTATTATTATAATCGTTATTATTATAATTATCGTTATAAAAGCAATAATTATAATCCTAATTATTCGAAAAATAAACCAAAGAAATATTTGATAAGAACATATGTCCTTAATACGCTTCTTTCTCCATATGAACTTCTGAATTAACCATAAACGCTGACTAATTATGATTCACTCAGTTTGGACTGAGCTCCATCAGTCCTAAGCATATCCCCCGCCTTACCACGAGCAAAAAACCTTTCTCAAAAGTGAAAAAAAGAAGCTAAAAGGAGTGAATTGAGCAGGTAGGGAGCGGGAGAACACTGCGCTATGAATTATTGAAATGAGCGAAGAGATGGAAGATAGGGCGCACTCTACCGCCTCCGACGTCTACATTAGCCCTAGCCGACGTCTTCTTCACACTCGCGACATTTTTTAAAACAGGTCTTTCAATTCATTTTCAATCTTAATTAATTGCCTTTCCTTTCTTAATTGCCTACAAAGAAAACAAATGTAGAAAGAAAGAAAAGAGAAAATGGTTTATTTTTAAATTACTTTGGAAGAATTTCATCTTCCCCTCCCTCATTTTCCTTTCTTTTGATAAATTCAGACAACTTAATAAAGAACTGTAAACATTTTTTTTTAATAAGGAATTTCGAAGAATTCAACACAAACCAAAGGAATTCGTTGCTTCTAAGTAATACAAAGGAAAAAAAAATGTAATAATCAAAAACTAATAAAATTGTAAACATCACATTTCATAGCACGAGAATTTAATTGATATGTGTAAACCTTAGAAGACAAGGGGTGTAAATAATAAATAGTAAATAAATAAAGGTACATAGTTGCATACTTTAATACTATACTTGTACATAGTTGTATACTTTACTATGTTATATGTTATATGTTATACACTTATTTCTATATATGAATGTTATATGACAAATTGTTATGTCATTTGATTATGTATATATGTAATTAAATACGCGTTATGTGGTAAGATGGTACGCGTAGAAATAAAGTTACTCGTTACAGGGTTACTGTAATCAGAAAGCAAGAAGGGGTGTAAATGAATTTTTGGAAACATTTGCGAAATATGTAGTAAAAAAACCCTCCCCCTCCCTAAATCCAAAACCTAAGCCTAATCTCTATATATATAAGAGGCTTTGTCCTGACTGACAGAATCAACGCAGAGCAAAAACTACTAATGATAGAAACTTGAAGTTCGGAATTTAGATTTTAAACGCGAAGTAGGTAACCACTAAGAAAGGAATTTCAAAAATGTAACCCCTAAGGGGCTTAAATGGCGAAATTGCCGTTTAACTCTAACGGAAATCTATTTTTGAGATTTTAAACCATATGTTTTTTATTTGAATATCGATTTAAAGTTACAATATTATTAAAATAGACATTCAGATAAAATATGGCTACTGATTATTTAAATATTAGTGGTAATCAAATTATGCACAGTGTGATTCCCATGATTGGGGATGGTGCGTGTTTATTTCGATCTCTTCTCCATACATATAAGAGGCTTTGTCCTGACTGATAGAATCAATGCAGAGTAAAAACTATTAATGATAGAAACTTGAAGTAAAGAATTTAGATTTTAAACGCGATGAAGGTAAACACTAGGAAAGGAATTTCAAAAATTTAACCCCTAAGGGGTATAAATGGCGAAATTGGCGTTTAACTCTAACGGACACCTATTTTTGCACTTCGTGGAAAAATATCTAATTTGGACTCATTCTAAAGAACTTGATAGGACGAGTTTGACTCGAACGCCCCTACGGGGCCGTCGAAAACCATGTTTTAAAGCCGAAAAATGAAGCGTTCACGACGAGTAAGCAATGTTTTGTTTCGGCGGTTTTAGTGAACTCTCTCTTCTAACGCGCCTCCCTCTCTTCTACCGAGCCGGCAGCTTCCCCCTCAAACATTCCACCTACCGGAAGCTCCGATTCTACTAAATCTCCTTAACATCAGTTAACATATTATATTAAATCAATACCAAGATAATGATCACAGAATTAATTTTAAAGGATCGCGGGCAAAGCCGCGATGGGGAATGCTAGTAACATATATGTGGAATCGACCTTTCCACAGTTTACCAGTACCCTCGAGAATGAAATGTAATTTGTCGAACTCGAATACATCTATTCGTGTCTGAGGCGAAACCAAAAAATCAAACATTATAAAAATGGGTTTAACCGTTATTGATTTTTCAAGAAATATGAACTATGATTCCTAAAACAAAGATTATTATTATTAAATGTTAAGAGGCAATGAATTGATTGAGATTTTAGAATAAAATTGAAACGCAAAATTATCTCTCAAATTCTTATAAAATATTATTTTTAAAGTTTATCTTATTTTACGCCAAATAGAAAAATGTCGCTTAGACCTGAAAAATGTCACTTTTCTTCTAAGGCCCAAGCACGCACGCACACACACACCATCACACATATAATATGAATTCTATTACATTGTTAACTGTATTGTCGCAATCAATAAACAAAAATATTTTATTAAAAAAGCCAAAGCATTCTTTTTTTAATCAAACCATCTTCTACTGTTCAATTAATGCTATAAGACAAATAAGATCATAAACTAAAATAAAAAACAATTAAAGATATTAATTGCGAATAA
This sequence comes from Aelia acuminata, assembly GCA_911387785.2. Taxonomy (NCBI): domain Eukaryota; kingdom Metazoa; phylum Arthropoda; class Insecta; order Hemiptera; family Pentatomidae; genus Aelia; species Aelia acuminata. Next base: position 103,466,352 of record OU426978.1, on the reverse strand, counting down.
TTATTTTTCTTTAATTAATAAATAAATATAAAAAAAAATTGAGTTTTTAGGAGAGTGAATCCAAAATCTAAAAGTAGAATAAAATTTAATTAGAATAGATAATAAGCCTCCAATTATCTATAGCAGCTGATAGCTGTAATTAATAACTGACTATTTTCCTCGATTTGGAGACGAATGATTATTTATTCATCTTTTTACCTGCTTCTTTTGATTTATGACGTCTTGTTGAAATTCTTTAATGTTTTTCTTGGATTGAGTAATTTGATGATCCCATTACTCTTTTGGAGCGTTCAGAAAACGTGTATAACATAGCAATTTTTTTTAGATATGAAGTAATTCAAAGGAGAGAGAGATATGTTATGCATAATTTGCACATCACTTCAATCGACAACCTTTATAGTCAACATGGCGATTAAAAAATAACATCGTCAAATCTAATATCAAACAAATCGAAAGAATATATAAGAAATAAAATTTAGTAATTTTTTAGAGTTGCTATGCATAATACATATATATTAAATTTTATCACAGTCTATAAAGATCATATAAATCAGCAAATAAGAATCACCAGCCTTCACTTGTACACTGAAGTTTCTGAAAGTCTTTCTGACAAATAAGTTTCCTCAAAAATAAATAAACAAAAACTACAATAAGAAAATACATGGTAATGTTTCCTTTCGAGAGATTTAGTGTAGAATACGAACAATGCCGATCATTTTGCAAAATCCACAGATTGTCACTAAAACATTATCAATACATAAGTACTGATGATAGATGTGCCACGATGTTAGATTTGCATTTTTCTTAATTTAATTTAAAATACATTCTTAAACAATTTTAAAGTAAAAACTAGATATAAAGTAGGAAAAAAAATCCAAACATTTTACAGATGTGAAAGCCATAACACATCGATCAAAGTTAAAGATCTCTAACGGTATAGACACTAATGGTGATGAGTTCAGCGAAAAAAACAGCCTTCTTATCTGGAAAATAAAACAAAACAGAAATAGCATTCTTATAAGGATTTCAACCGCTATGGAAGTGATCCCATCCATCTTCCACCTACGTACGAACGGTGGTGGTGGTCACTCCTTGAGTCTCGATACGAAGGTTATAATATATAAAATATTATTTAAACAATAATTAAGGTAAATGACACTGAATTTCATTTAAATAGCAAATTTCTTCTACGGGTTTTTGAGAGAAATACAGGATTTGGCTCCTCTGGAGTTTAAAAACCTAGCTTACTAAAGGAAAGTCATAAGGAACTTAAATTTGAGGAACGTATATACCCCGGACATAGGTTCCGCAACATTTTAACCATTATTTACCAACTGAAAGTGACCCTCAATTTTTTCGGTGACTGACTTTCATAATTTCGCTATATGTTTAATTTTTTTTTTCATTAAACCTTAATAGTCAGGATTTTTTAATGAAGGAGTCTCTTCCGTATTTAAAGTTTATTTGTTTCCCAACGTTTCGAGCTATTGGTTCATCCTCTGTGGTTATCTTATCCTATGTAACTTCTTTTTCCACGTTAGCCATTTGTCATCTTATATATTTTTTAAAACAGTATATAAATACTTATGTCTATCCTTATTTCTTATTACATTTTATGGCATATTACACATTTTCTAGTCTTTTTAATTCCCTGCCACATTTTTACTGGTGCTAATATAATGTATATGCTAATATAATAATATAAAATATCTATTAGATATTAGCACCAGTAAAAATGTGACAGTGAATTAAAAAGACTAGAAAATGTGTAATATGCCATAAAATGTAATAAGAAATAAGGATAGACATAAGTATTTATATACTGTTTTAAAAAATATATAAGATGACAAATGGCTAACGTGGAAAAAGAAGTTACATAGGATAAGATAACCCCAGAGGATGAGCCAATAGCTCGAAACGTTGGGAAACAAATCAACTTTAAATACGGTAGAGACTCTTTCATTAAAAAATCCAATATATTGAAGCACTCTTGCCCACTAAGTGAAGAAAAAAAAAACCTAGCTTAATAGTCAGAAAAGAGAACGAACAAAGCAGGTTTAAATAGTAATGGGCTTGGTCGGTAAAAACCAACAGTAACGTGTGATCTGATTTTTTCAAGCATGAAGAACTATAGTATTAAGCGCAGCAGTCACTAAGGGGCCAATTTTAATGACAATTCTCCTACGAAAAAAAAAAAAAAAAAATGGGGGAAGAATTCATTCTTTTTAAAATGCTTCCAATCACGATATTTTAAAAATGCACATAAATAAGAAGTAACAAAGTATATAGTAACTATTGGTAGATATAACGCTTATATACTTAGCATATCGTTTTTATTATTACATAACGATCCCATCTAAGAAATAGAATTATCAGTATCAATTATAAATTATATTAATTTTTAAATTTCTTCAGTCTATACTGAGGACGTATAAGACGGACCATTATATTATTATTACAATAAATTAAAATTAGTTCATTCATTTAAAACTATACTTTTGAGATCATAATGGACATACGAGATAGACTTCTTCCAAATAACAAAACCTCCATAAAATTCAATCTTTTAGATCTAAAGGATTTTAAAATCTAGTGGTCACACCTAGCTATTTGAGAAGTTACTTGCTACAATATCCAATAAGATATCCAGTCAGTCTTAATTACTGCGACAAAATACTGACGAGAACTTCATCAGATGATGACACATTTGCAATATGTGCTGCCCTTACAATATTAAACTGCTATCCTGTCAAATAACCTTTAAGTTAAGAGTTTGAGTTACAATCCTGGGGCATCAATGCTCCCCAGACCTGAGAAATAACACCTGATAAGCTAAAAAGGGTGGTTGAAAAAAAAAATTAAACCTACCAGGAACCTATACATGCTACACTGACGGCTTTCAGGAAGGTTGCGACCATGAAAAGAAATTTGCTTACTGCGAAATTTTCTTATTCTTTATAGTTGAAAAATCAATGATCAAACTAAATAAATGATTTTCAGTTTCAAATGTAAAGATATCAAATAATTCTTGATAGTTATTGATTTCACATAATTTCGGAAAATAAACCATATTTTCACGATTTGAATCATTAGGCAAAAAAAAAAAAAAATAAATAAATAAATAAACCTTGGCAATACAAGCTCTTGATCTTCATAGGAAGAATTTATGGAAGCAAGATGAAACATGTGAGCAACGCTTGCTGTAATAACTCCTGAAATTAAGCGTAGAAATAAATAATGGAGAGAAACACACACACACACAGAAGACCATTTTTCTTTATAAAGTTAACATTGGATGGTGTCATAACTGTTCAGAAACTTGGGTCGTTGTCCCCAAAGACTCATTTGAGATGTTGAGAACCGCAATTAATACGTTGTGGTTGACAAAGGAGACAGAAGAAGGAGCAGAAGAAGAAAGTGCATTACGGCGAGGAGGACGGTAATTAGTAGAGACCGTGCGAACGAGGACGAGGTCTTATAGCGAAATAATTACCATGGGGAGCGAGTTATTATAATGTTCCTTCCTCATTTCTACCCCGACCGGACAGATGTTACGATGGACCGGAGAAATGGTACTATCCGCACCTGCTCCTTGATGACAGATACCGCTAGAGCTAATGTGAATAGATTTGATAGGTTCAATACCATCATAGGGTATCCAAATCTTACCTCAGCTGTAAGTTAAAAGGTACCCGAAAAAATGTTAGTGGAAAAATTAGTCAATTGGTCACAGAGAAGAGCTATGAATAAAATAATATTTTATTTGTGCATAACTCAAAAACGTTATGAACGTATTAAAAGCCGGTTCAAAGCATAGCTATGCAGATAGCAGGTTGAGTCTCCGTGACTCCTTAGTCACGGTGATTAAGTAATAGGAAGTTTTCATAACTAGATCAACTAAATAATATAACTAATAATTTATAATTTATATTAGAGGAAAATTCTAATTTAACTGTTAAATAATGGGCAAAACATAACAAATTGTTCCTGACAATATTAATCAATAGAGAGAGATAAATTAAACCGTAGGATAAAATATAAGCATTGGCATCCTAAGGATTCTTCAAAATGTTAAGATCAGGACATATTCAAGGGTTAGAGCAGGATTAACAAATTAAGAACCTATAAAATAATAAATTGAAAAAACGAATTTTTTTTATTCGTATAAAATATGAAGTAATTTGAAATACATACGTATGAATCCTAAAATATTTGAAAACATTTAAGCTAACAGATTAGCAATTTTTGACACTTTTAAGCCTTTTGAAATCGAAAATCCGTAAAATACTCCATTAAAAAAAATGACAGCCACTATTTTAGCCTCGTCGAAGCTAATTTATGATTTCTGGACAGCAAAACTGGTGTGGACAACTTAATTACAAGTTAGCGTTCGAACATTCTCCGCTCTTAACCACGCCTGCTTCTCAGATAATTTAAATTTAGGCAAAAAACCAACTAAAAGGTAAAAAAATATCTTAGTCACTAGATATTTAAGATATTTAGCTAAATATCAATAGATGTTTAGCTGTTATACAAAAAGATGGTACCATATAACCCTGGGAACTAATCGAAAACGTGATATATTATTCTAAAATACAAAATGAATTTTTTCTTCAAAAACACCTACCCCGATAACATAAAATTGGACCCCCGTGTAAAAGAAATCCTAAATTCTAACTTTTTTATAGTGCGCCCCCCCCCCCCCTCACCACTTATATACAAAATAAATATTTTTTCAAAAACAACCTCCTCGATAACATAGTATTGGACACCCGTGTGAAAGAAATCCAAAAATGTTACCTTTTTCAATATTATAGCACACCCCCCCCCCCATCACTCGAACTTTAAAAAAAAATTATTGTTAATGGAAACCTGGTCATGTTATAATATGCCTAGGCAAGGGGGTAGACCGGGCGAACATGAAGAAGTGTTTGAATTTGACATGGAAAAAGTTGAAATTGAAATGAAAAAGGTTGAATTTGACTTGGACAAGGTTGAATCTGACTTAGACAAGGTTGAATTTGACTTGTAACTGATATATCTAGATGCTATAACAGTAATATTTCATGGTAATTTAATTAATACCATAAATTTCGAAATAAGTGTACAGAAGGGAACAAAATGTACATCCTAAAAAAATAGCCATAGGGAATATTTATACCAACTCCAACCAATGCGAAATGGAGTGTTCTTACAGAATATGACACCCTGAATGTATTATTTTAAATTTATAGTTAGCTTTGTCCGTGAGGAAAATTAAGGACAATAGCTTTCACTCACAAATTAATTCCTAAAAGAAAAAAAAATGAGTACCTAATGAAAAACTATTCTATCTTCCTATCACCTACATCAAGATCTCGATGGTTTACACTTCCTTTTCCGACTTTTTTATAATTGCTATCACATATTTCTCTCCATTTTCACTCCATAGAATGGGGAAACGTACACGAAAGTTTGAAAGCAATAGATTGATAGTTGATAGTTTATCTCAAAGCAATGAAGAATCCCCAACTTATGAACCCCGAATTGAATTGGTGAACCAACAAGCTACTTTGCAATTTATCTATTTCCAGTAACTGACCGAGTCAGTTTCTGTTAATTCATTATCATGTATTCCTCCTGATCAGATTGACCTAAGACAAGAATTGACTCGTATTAAGAAACCTCCAATACACTTTCGAGCCAGATGATTCCCTATAGAATTCTAGTATATGATACCCTGTTTGATTCACTAATTTCCTACTAAATATTTTCTTCTTACTAAGTATTTTACCAATAAAAGTTCAACTTCCAATTTAATTTTCTTTTACTTTAATTATTAATCCGCACCTGTCAGCAAGTTGCTGGCCATCAGCGAATGAGATGATGGTAATAGGTTATAATGACATGTCAGGCATGAGGACGGAAAGCACCCAGCAGTACCCCCTTCCTGGCTTGAGTCAATTACCTCGGTTGTCTAAGAGAGCAGATCTCTCATCCAGCGCTTTTTTAGTCTTCTCGTACCCATGCTTATTTCAGCCATATTACTGATTAAAATATTTGGATGTCCGTTTAAATTAGTGAAAAATCGTTTGTATAGCGTCGTTATGTGCTGGTCGCCTGTTAGTACATGGAGGTCTGTATATAAAGTTTTGTTCGTCATCTACCAAGGTGCTTTTGTAATAAGTCGTAACAATTTTGATTGAAACATTTGAAGTTTTTGTAAGTGAGTCTTTTTAGCAATGCCGAAAGTCTGTGAGTAATATGTTCATATGGGCTTGAGTAAGTAAGAGTAGGTATTTAGTTTTTGTTTCAGTTTCAGTTTTGATGATTTAGAAAGTAGTGGGTAGAGAAGCTTGAATCTTTTGTTAAGAGTCCTTTTTTTTAATTTAACCGAATTAACAATTAACTCAAAAGATTAATCCAAAACATCAACAGAACAAACTATGACGCGTACATTACTGGCCTCTCGACGGACGATGGAAGGTTATGGAAGCATACCAAAAAGTTGTGAAGGCATCGAGAGGTGTCTGCACCACTTCGAAAAGAGAATGGTACCTGGACCGTGTCGGATAATAAAAAATCCGAAATGTTCGCCCTTCACCTTTCTTCTGTATTTGCACCATTTACTGACTTCATAAATGCAGAACATGATACCATAGTACTTAACACTTTAGACATTCCACTACAGTTGACACTTCCACCACCTCCGTTCACTCCTTCTCAAGTCGCATTACAAATCAAACAGTTACCAAAAAGGAAAGTCCCTGGTTATGACTTAATTACAGCTGAGGCACTCCAACAAATGCCAAGAAAAGCTCTTGTATTCCTCACGACAATTTACAACTGTATATTAAGAAATTCCCAATAAAATGGAAATACTCACTTATAAGAATGATCCACAAACCAGGTAAAGACATATATAATCCCTCACCCTACAGACCAATTAGCCTCCTCCCAATATGCTCCAAATTATTTGAAAAATTACTATACAAAATATTAGTTGACATACCAATTCGGCTTCCGCACTTACCATTCCAGGACGCATCAACTACACAGAGTTACTGACTACATTTCAGGAGCTATAGAACAAAAACTATATGCAACTGGAGCATTTTTGGACGTTGCTGAAGCGTTTGACAATTTACAACTGTATATTAAGAAATTCCCAATAAAATGGAAATACTCACTTATAAGAATGATCCACAAACCAGGTAAAGACATATATAATCCATCACCCTACAGACCAATTAGCCTCCTCCCAATATGCTCCAAATTATTTGAAAAATTACTATACAAAATATTAGTTGACATACCAATTCGGCTTCCGCACTTACCATTCCAGGACGCATCAACTACACAGAGTTACTGACTACATTTCAGGAGCTATAGAACAAAAACTATATGCAACTGGAGCATTTTTGGACGTTGCTGAAGCGTACATTCATTTTTAAATATTTTTTTGTGTTAGTTTTTAAATTTTCCTTAGATGTTGGCGTCACTCACGATTAATGACCAAGCGAATCCTGAAATCCGAATATTTTTTTACTGCATGATTCTTCTTTTCTATTTACTGGTGACATACTTCGTCTTGAAGGACTCTAGAGCTGATGATTAAAGATCCAATAAAATCGCAAAATCGAAAATTTATGACATACGACCTTTTGCAGTATCAACGACGATATGCTCTAGGAAATGTTCTGACTAACTACCAATTCTGATTCCAGTCCCAATTAACTTCTAATTCAAAAAAACGTTTCTGTATGTAGAGTACAGATACCAGCATCTTTCCATTGCATCATACTTATTGTAGTAACACTATTTTTTATTTCCTGTGTGTTGCCAAAAATAATACAATTAAAAGGAATCAGAATTTAGATAATTTTCAGAATTATCTAAATCATATATTGTATAAAAATCTTCAGATGGCAATATTTACTTTATTTATACAGTTTGATAACGATACCGACCCTGACCTTCTTTCTCTGCAATAGTGATTCCGCAATGTCCGATTTGTCAAACAAACTGACCCAAACACTGAAAGATGCTCTTCTTTGGTCATTAGCGGGCCCCGAGGCAACACCATTAGAGAGGAGACATTTTTTCCAATGACCAGAATGAGCCTTCCCGTGTAAAGTGGATAATGAAGGGAACGGCTCCTGAGTGCACCACCGTCTCCGGGAAATTATGGCAGTCTCGTCAGATTCCTAATATTACCTCCCCTCCTCTTCCTTCGGCCCTAATCTCTCTAATAAGAATCAATTGGGAGAAAAGAAAAGAAAAAATAGTAAAAAGGACGAGTGTAAGGAAATGTCGAGGTCACTTCTGCGGGGGGAAAAGGTGTATAATGATGAGAGAGAAAAAAATAATAAATTACTCATAATTGCCTCCGAATATAGAATAAGGTCTAAATGGCTTAGATGTATTTCCAGTCTTTCATAAATATTAAAGCATCACCTTTCTAAAAATCCCCATGATATAATTATTCCTACATCTATTATAATAAAAGCTTTAGATTCAGTCGAAAAAAAGTATGATATATTAAAAAAGCTTTAAAAAGCTTACTTCATAATTATTTTTAGTTGTCATCGCAATTTTATTTTTTTATACCTAGGAGCAGTTCGGCTATAAAAGCATATAATCCCATCTCATATGAGGGAGAAGCATTGGTTGTATGGGGGTCCGCAGAGAGGGCAGCTTGCCCCCTCCAGGAAATATCAGAAACCAAAACAATAAACATCAAACAAATTTAATATTTATTTAATCAAATAAATTAACATTTATTTACTAATTAATTAAGTATTACATAACCAAATATTGAAATATCGATTAGCTTTATGTAGAAATTGAGTTTTACATAGAAAACCTCGATACCCCTCCCCCAGTCACAAGAATTATGATCCTATACGAAATCCTGTGGACGCCTTTGACTGGTAGGGATACATGATTCTCCACCTTGTGACATATTCACTATCATTCGGGAGCTCCAATTGCCGTAAAAATAATGGTGGATAGGTACTCATTAAAGCAAGTCGATTCAGCACAAGAATTTTAAAAAAATCTGGTGAATGCGCGCAACACACAACTTTCACTTAACAACTTACTTAGATAAGAAATTAATGTGTTTTGTTAATGCCACTTCTCAAAGTTACACATTTTCCACATTAATTTCTTTTTTTTGTTTTCATTTGCTCTATAAATCCCTCAGAACATTTTAATAATGATAACGCTTAACTGATATTAAGTAATACTCAATTTTCATTAAACATGACGAATATGAAGAAAATCGTTAAAGCCGTTTTTGAGATAATAAAAAAAGTTATGAAATAAAGAGCCCCCTGCATTTGACCAATTTTGATGAAATGTTGTCTGTCACATTGTGAGCATATACATACACCAAATATCCAGTCTGATAAAAATCATTACAGCCGCTGTTGAGTAAATAAAAAAAACACGTGAACATAAGAAAAAGTTTATTAAATGAAGTACCCCCTCCGTTTCACCAATATTGATGAAATTTCGGCTGTCGCATAGCGGGCATATACATACATCAAATACCCAGTTTCATCAAAATCGTGAAAGCCGTTTTTGAGTAAATTAAAAAAACACATGAAATTGATACAAAATTTATTAAGTAAAGTCCCCCCTCCGGTTGATCAATCTTGATGAACTGTTGGCTATCACATCTTTGGCATATACATACATAAATACCCAGTTTGATCAAAATCGTGAAAGCCGTTTTTGAGTAAATTAAAAAAACACATGAAATTGATACAAAATTTATTAAGTAAAGTCCCCCCTCCGGTTGATCAATTTTGATGAAATGTTGGCTATCACATCTTTGGCATATACATACATTAAATACCCAGTTTGATCAAAATCGTGAAAACCGTTTTTGAGTAAATAAAAAAGACAGGTGAAAATGATACAAAATTTATTAAGTAAAGTCCCCCCTCCGGTTGATCAATTTTGATGAAATGTTGGTTATCACATCTTTGGAATATACATACATCAAATACCCAGTTTGATCAAAATCGTGAAAGCCGTTTTTGAGTAAATAAAAAAAAACACTTGAAAATGATACAAAATTTATTAAGTAAAGTCCCCCCTCCGGTTGATCAATTTTGATGAAATTTTTACAGTCATATCTCGGGCATATAAATACATCAAATACTCAGTTTAATCAAAATCGTTAGAGCCGTTTTTGAGAAAATCGAAAAAAACCTAAAAAGTTATTAAGTAAAGTACCCCCTCCCTTAAAGTAATTTTGATGAAATGTATGCTGTCACATCGCGGGCATATACATACACTAAATACCCAATCTCAGGTTCGCTCGGTTTATAGTTTTTGAGCTAGTCTGTTCACACACACACACACACACACACACACACACAGACACACACACACAGACCATTTCGCGGGAGTTGGTTAATTGGACTCAGGGGACCCCAAAACGTGTATTTCCGTTGAAAACCGGAAGTCGAAATTTTTCACGATCGCAATACTTCCACTTACTATATATTTCATATATAGGTAAGTGAAAGTAAAAATTGACTCCTCATCTGCCTAATTTCAAAAAAATCAAACAGACAATTTATTTTGTAATCATTTCTGTTTTATATGTTTCTAAAGAAATAAAGATTTTTTTTGTTAAATCCTAATATTAATACCATCATATTTCTATTTTTAGATTGGGGTACCTTCTGTTAGTCGAGTATATATCATTGTAAATTAGGTATATTATAACCCCAATAATGCTTTGATTTCAGGTTTTACGGTCCTGATAATATTAAATTAAACCTTAATTTAATGTTATGCAATACTTACTAATCACTTTGCTCGAACAACAATAAACAGAACACAAACAATTCATAATACAGCTGCATCATTGTTAAACGGAGGCAAGCCTGCACCCACTGTGCATCTCTTCATATCTTTCCTAATTAGTCCCTCCATGGCCCATTGCCTTGGACTAAGATTCAAGCTTATCTTTCTGTTGACGCCCCGGAATCTTCTGTCCAAGGCGTCATGTTAATGGCTTTAGACGGTGGAAAAAAAACTTCAGTAATACTATTATGATTATAATTATTATTATTGCTTTTTTTATTACAAGGAAAAAAAATAATTAATTTATCAACGGTAATCGGCTTTCTCGCAACTGCTTGATGCCCTATCATCAACTGGGCTAACAAAAAGAATGGTTGATCGGCGTCGGCGCTGATATCTCTTTTTAACGAGGTTTCATACTAATTGTAAGTGTGAGTGACCATGCCTCGATTTCATAGTTATCTACTTTAATGTTTCGTAAAATACATCAATAAAGATAACATTAAAAAATCATCACTTTAAAATATACCATATGTGTTAAAGAGATGGATTATTGGATGCCTTTTTCGAAATAGTCTAGACTTTCCGTCAAATGTTTATTTTAAGACTTGCATTGGTGTAGCACTCTGCAAAATATTTCTCAATTATAAGGTCCCAAGACAATCCTCTTTTCAGACGCCTCGGTCAATTTTCATCGGAGGAGGAAGCTGGGAAAAGGGAGTCGGGGTGAGAAGGATGTTTATTAGGAATGAATAGATATATACCTATAACTAAATGTTAAAAAGCAATACAAATAAATCATTTGGTAAAAATTCAAATAATAATAGATATAAAATGAGTGATATTATAAGAAAACTTGAGCTGAATCTTAAAATACCATACGAACAATAGTACACAACGTTCTTAGTATAGGTACAATAGTTCTTAGTAGAATAATTTAAAAAAAAAAAAAAAATAGTGTGTGTGTGAATTGACTAGTTAAAAACGATAAAACCTACGAACCTGAATCGGGTATTTGATATATTTGCCCGCGATGTGACGGCGAAAATTGATGAAACGAGGGAAGCAAATTATTTCACAAATTTTGTCTCATGATATCAAATCTAAGTAGGTTAGTAAAATGAAAGTGTGTTGCGCTCTCCGCATCAGATTTTTAGATATGCATCGGACTCAGAAAAAATAACTTTAATTGTTTTTCAGTTGTGAGACAGATGTGAGATTTGTTCTGGTTTTATCAAATCGCGTTTTTAGATTATTTAAAAATTTAATAAGCTAAACAAAATATTTTTTCAATTGCTTTTTTGCGTGATTTTACTTACAGCATGTCGCAGTAGGTCCTACTTAATATATAGTTTCAGTTAAGTAGTAATGGAACGATAACAAAAATATAATTTAGGTAATGCGCAGGGAATTATGGAGGTCAGTCAATAATAAAAGAACCTTATGATTTAAATTAAAATCTGAAAGGTTAAATTTGTTATTTTTTAAGCCAGGGAATAAAAGAATGTCTATATATACTGTTCTCAAAGGGAAGAACCGCAGAAAAGAAACAGTAACCTCATCAACAAAAAAAAAAAAAAAAGAATTCTCAAGTTAACCTGTTGACTGCACACTAAAGACAAGTAACTGGGTCATGGATCAAAGGTAAGATGAATCACAGTTTCTGAGGGCAGAACAATAGCCAGCGACTGAGGCGGCTCTGGTTCGACCCTAGAGCCGGCAAAAAAAAACTCAAAAGAAAAGCCCGCCGGCAAAACAACAAAGCGAATCGGTTACCGTGTACACAAAGAGAAGATCCCGCCCGTGAAATCCTCCTTACACCAATCAACCATCCTACTGGGCCGTTTAATTGCTATCGGTAACGCACATCTGCTCACGGCTTGGGCTATTCTTGGGGGCATATTTATAGGATACTCCACACCCCATCTAGATATAGACAGCCCATTTTAACATCTCAACACAAATTAAAAAAAAAAAGGAAAATGTAATTTTAATAGAAAACTCTGTTTCTCAAACAAGATTTTTATTTATTTATCCGCGTGTTGGATTTTTGGGAACTTTATTAAAAAAAATAATTGAACTTAGACAGTAATGAAACTGCTATAGAATACAGTACAGGCTTCGTCGCTAATTTTATACTGTATAGAAAGAATTATTCATTTTACAAATTTCATGCCAACAAATTTGTACAAGATATGGCAAGACGTGACATTCCTGACATACCTCGGCGAAGGCTGAAGAGGAGTTGGATGAGGGATCTCCTAGTCTAAATGCCAGGAGGATGCACCACTGGGTGCTATCTCCCTCATGCCTACCAATGCCTTTTGTAATTATTTTAGCACATTTGCTTATTGTAATTGTACAGGTGCAAATAAATTGTTTAGTTAAAAAAAAAAAAAAAAATTTACAAATTTATTTTTCTTAAAATATCGAGGCATAATAAGCATAGAGTATAGAATAGCAGAAATCTTACTTAATAAACCAGGGTTACTCTCATGGGCGCACATGAACAGATTGTGTGAATTTGTATAATGTATAAAGAAATCAGTACAAAGTAAAACACTTTCTTTTTTAAACCGTTTTACTTGCATACATAATTTCCGTCATTTATTTGTACGGAGAAATAAGATAAAGTAAAAGAAAAAAATATATACATAGCATTTTTACATTCTGAAATGTAATTTTAGGCATTTTATTCTCGCTACATGCCTAAAGTTTTTTTTAGCTCTGGTTCGATTACCACTGTTTTATTAAGATAAAGGAGAGCTGGAATCCGTTTTGGGATTCATTATTCATACATCACTTAACTCTATAGTAACTTGTTAATTTTCATTAAAATAACTAGAATAGGCGTATCATGTACTTATTGGGTTCACTACTGTGTAAGGAAGTACCTACTGTTTCTTGGTCAGCGGTCGTGCAAGAACCGCGATGTAACCGTGATCACACTCAACCACCATGTTTCTCCCCCTTAATTCTTTAATTGAGGGTACCCACTTTATAGGGGCTGGGTTTGCCCCAGGAGGGTCTCTCGGCCCACGAGACGAACTGTTGCAGAATATTAAAGATACCCTCCCAAGCCAGATTCGAACTAGGGATCTTGAGCAATGAGCTACGCCGCTGCATCCTGTACTTGTAAAGATTTATACTAGTAGAGATGAGAGATGGTCAACTGTTCTTCAATTACGATAGGTTAAATAATGGTCAGGATTTTCAGTTTACAATGATATTTATTATGGTAAGCCAACGTTTCGATCCAGCTTGTAGATCTTCATCAGGGCTACTGAGTCCAGGTGGATACTAAGACTGAGTCTTAGTATCCACCTGGACTCAGTAGCCCTGATGAAGATCCACAAGCTGGATCGAAACGTTGGCTTACCATAATAAATATCATTGTAAACTGAAAATCCTGACCATTATTTAACCTATCGTAAAGATTTATATATTTTATGAATCTTTACTAGAACACCACAAGCCAATACCAGTTACTTCAATGAAAATTAAAAAGAAACCATCAAGTAAATTGAATGCAGTTGATAATTTATGAATAATGAATCCTTAAAACTGAATTCAATTATCCTTAACATTAAAAAGGGGTGAGGATGGAATTCAGCCTGAGCTGAGAAAATATCGTTATATAGCTAAGATTTCAAATCATCACTAAGTAACGATGAATTGGATTGGGATAATTATTTTACAAAAGTTCCACATCATCCAAGTATCCAAGATTGCGGCGGCTAATAAACGGGGCAAGTGAGTTTTGAGTTGCGAATATATTTGACCCCTATTACTAAAACAATTACCGAAAATTCTAAATAAATAGAATATATCATCATACTTATTACTATATAATACAGTGCATAAATATGTAAAGAAAGAAATATAACGGTATAGTTAAAGCATAGTGGGCGGAATCAGTCAAAGAGGAAAGTTTGCGGTTAGAAGGCAAGAATGCTTTTCAGAAGTATCCAGTAAGAGCAGGTAGGTAGAAAGGTATAGGGCATGAAGTTCCAGTCAATGGCAGAGCTAGGGAGGATTAGTACCTAGTAAGCTGGGCATTGGGCTTACCTTCTTACCTCAACCTCATGCAATTTTAAACATCCATGAGAGAATACTTTCATGCAACTGAATCGAATAACTGTGAATGTTTCAGGCCATCTGCTTCAATGATAGGGCTTTTTTTTCGTTTCGTGAATTATTGATCGAAACTACATCAATGTAATGTAACATAGCCCTCAACGAACAAGTGGTTCAAGTTGGCCCATCATAAATCAATATAAAGTGGCCTACAAAAGTAAAGCTTGGTGACGAGAACAGAACACCCGTCCAAGAGGACGTAAACCCGCTCTTAATAGCGCCGCCATCCAAATCTCTAATAGAGAAGTGACTTGGCAGGAAAAAAAAGCAATTAAAACGTCATCAAGGGCTCGGCGTCATTTGTTAAGGGACCGGGGCCCGGGTGTTTTAGGCGACTATTATTTTTACCGTAACGCGGACGTTAAATTAAACTCCAATTAAGGGATAATCATTATTTTGATGAAAGTGACAGTTTTAAACCCCAACAAGAGATTTCTTAAACAGATATTCAGACAACTGGAAGCGTCCGGAGTATAAAATTAAAGAATCTCTGGTAAAATAATTGTAAACCCTATGTTACCACCAAAACAAGAAAATACAGATTTAAAATCATTGCGTAAGCTTTGAAGTAATGATTGAAAACTAAATCCCAATTTCATCAAAAGTTGTTTTTTTTACTACGAGTTACGTTTTCTAAGTATACCATGAACGAGTCATTCCATGTCACATCAACACACTTTTTTCCCTCACCATCTCAGATTTTAATGAAATTTGGTACATAGGATACCTTCCCGTAGACTAAGAGAAATACAAAATTTCAGCTCAATATCGCAAACGGTTTTCCAAATATAGCTTATGTAAACTCATGGAAAAACGCACAATTTTGACCTGCCACGTCATCTAGAAATTGAAATTGGAGCTCTTCTAGGCGAGATAGAGAGTTGAAATTGATGTCATTTTAAAACTGAATCTTTTACCTTCCTTGTGATATGCAACTCTATAGGGTTAAAGAGGAAATATGTTTTTCAAAATTTCAAATTTGAATTTCTCAAAAAGCCCCATTTTTAAAAATCTGAAAAAAAATCAGTCGAGTTGAAAAGGTTATAATTAATATGTGCTATAAAAATTATGGTGGGACAGCAATGAGTTTATGCTTAAAATAATTATTGAAAATTTTGAGTTTTGCTTGTGGATGGAAAGAAAACCATTACCTATTAAGCTTCTACAATTGTAGCCTGTTTTATCAAACTAATTTCTTTCCTACACTTGTCACAAATCTTTGAAACATTGTCTAGTTCTGGATATCGTGATCTGACACATCCATTTTGTCAGATGTCTTAGTATTCTTTTATTTTTTACAGAATGCTTGTCTTTTTTCAAAGGATTGTAGTACCATTGTAGTATCTTTCCATGTCTACTTAGTATAAAAACCAATGGAGGTATTAGGAGCTATTAGGAAAAATCTGGTGCGTGCGCGCAACACACAACTTTCACTTACCAACTTATTTAGATTAGAAATTGACGTGTTTTGCTAAATATCATTTCCCAAAGTCACACATTTTTCTACATTCATATCTTATTTTTGTTAATCATTAAAGCCGTTTTTGAGTAAATAAAAAAACCCGTGAAAATGATACAAAATTTATTAAGTAAAGTCCCCCCTTCGGTTGATCAATTTTGATGAAATGTTGGCTATCACATATTTGGCATATACATACATCAAATACCCAGTTTGATCAAAATCTTTAAAGCCATTTTTGAGTAACAAAAAAAACACGTGAAAATGATACAAAATTTATTAAGTAAAGTCCCCCCTCCGGTTAATCAATTTTGATGAAATTTTTACAGTCATATCTCGGGCATATAAATATATCAAATACCCAGTTTGATCAAAATCGTTAAAGCCGATTTAGAGTAAATAAAGAAAAACACGTAAAAATGTTACAAAATTATTAAGTAAAGTCCCCCTTCCGGTTAATCAATTTTGATGAAATTTTTACAGTCATATCTCGGGCATATTAATACATCAAATACTCAGTTTAATCAAAATCGTTAGAGCCGTTTTTGAGAAAATCGAAAAAAACCTAAAAAGTTATTAAGTAAAGTACCCCCTCCCTTTAAGTAATTTTGATGAAATTTATGTTGTTATATCGCGGGCATATACCTACACTAAATACCCAATTTCAGGATCGCACGGTTTATAGTTTTTGAGCTAGTCTGTTCACACACACACACACACAGACACACAGACACACAGACACACAGACACACACACAGACCATTTCGCGGGACTTGGTCATTTCGACTCAGGGGACCCCAAAACGTGTATTTCCGTTGAAAACCGGAAGTCGAAATTTTTCACGATCGCAATACTTCCACTTTCTATATATTTCATATATAGGTAAGTGAAAGTAAAAATAGCTAAAAGTAAAAAATATATTTGAAGTAATAAATATTTGTTATTAATCAAAG
Organism: Aelia acuminata; assembly: GCA_911387785.2. Taxonomy (NCBI): domain Eukaryota; kingdom Metazoa; phylum Arthropoda; class Insecta; order Hemiptera; family Pentatomidae; genus Aelia; species Aelia acuminata. The sequence goes on along the minus strand of OU426978.1, from coordinate 103,448,997 downwards.
TTAGTTTTGAAGTGCCAGTTTTTCTGAAGCATTCAACATTTTAATTGATTAATTTAGACGAGTTTGACAATGGTTTGACTAATCTTATTTATATGCGTAGTGGAATAAAAACATGCAAGTTCTTTTTGTTCTTGTACTCTCCTGCACTCACGTCAGATACGTGCAATCAAGACAGTCAATTAAGGTGTCCTTACTTAATTAATAATGAAATTTATTGTGACAGTCCTTGACACACAAAAGTGCAGCCGTGTATTCCTATCAAAAGAAAGAATCCACATCTTAAACAATTCTTTCTCCTAAAATGTTTGATCTCTATACGATCTTTTTCAAATTTGATATTTAAGCATTTCTTACTTTTAGGCATACGTAGAGGCAGTTAATTTCTCTATATAAAGAAAATCAAAGGTACTTTATAAGAAAACATGGAATTTTCATTTTATCAAAGTCGGCATTAAAGGACCTTAAAACATTTCTATGATGATAAAACCTACCTGATAGAACTTGATTCTCATTAAAAAATACAAGGTTCATTAAAATCGTAAAAGCCGTTTATGAGAAACTCGATAAAAACTTAAGAATTAGGTAAAATTTATTACATAAAGTGCACCCTCCGTTTGATCAATTTTAATGAAAACATTTTTGCTGTCACATCGTGGGCATATACATACAACAAATACCCAATTCCAGGTTCGTACGGTTTCTAGTTTTTGAGCTAGTCTGTTCACACAGGCACACACACCACTTCGCGGAACTTGGTTATTTGATTACAGGGGACCCCAAAATGTGTATTTCCGTTGAAAACCGGAATCAAAATTTTTCACGATCGCAATACCCTTTCTATATATTTCATATGTAGGTAAGTAAAAGTAAATATTAAGCAAAATTATTTTTTTTAGATTTATATTTCCTTTTCTTACAAAGATAAAAATATTCAAGTCATTCTAATGTTTCGAAGGACAGGTGAACAGGAAAGGGCAAGTCTAAGCTCTTCCAGATTGAAATCTGCATTTCTTTATTTTATATTCTCTCCTGAATGGATCCGAAACGTTCTTCTAATGACTGATAATAAACTAAATTTTCATCAGACCACCCGGAATTCAGGAGAACTGATATAAGATTAATTTAGAATAGTATTCTCCTTTTATCATATTGACTAGCTCATTTCGGACTGAATCAGAATCTGCAAGCGGATTCTCAAATTATATTATAATTATATATTATATAATATATATTATAATATATATATACATATATATATATATATATAATAATATATATATATTATAATATATATAATTATATTATAATTATTATTATATAATATATTATATTATAATTATAATTAAATGTTCTACTTAAGATAATATACCATGATAACTTCACTTACTTCTAATTGCTTAACTACGCCAATAACAATGTGGAAAAAATGTCATTAAGCCGTCTCCGTAATTATTGAAAAAAATATTTTAATGAAATATTTAAATCCCTAATATTAAATGTATTTTCATTCGGGGTACAAGTGTAAACGAAATGATTTACCTACGATCTTTTGACCAATATAATATGCTAATTATAATAAGGGAAGGCATGCAGAGTGTATGCACAATTTAATACAAAAAAAAGTACACAATACCTTTGTCTATCTGGTCTACTAAGAGCTCCGTCTTACCTGAAAAAAAATAAAAAAATTAGTTACAAATCAAGATATTACGAGTCTACAACAATGAACAGGATGGAAGACAATTTACCCGGGCATTATTTATCATTGTAATAGTAAGATAGAAATTACCATCTCCTTCAATTTGTGTAGAGAATTTGATTTTCTGAGAGCCGGTAAAAAAAATGCAAAAATAAACAAACTAAAAACAGCAAATAAGTATTAAGTTTTAATATTAAGGTTTCTTTAACGAGACCTGAACAATCTTCTTTAAGGGAATTATATTGTAAATTATTTACGCATATAAAAATTACATTGGAACTTAAAACAGAAACAGATGATTACTTCTGTTACATTGAAAGAGTTTTTCTGAAACCGTTACAGCCACATATTATTAAGTAATTTACAATTACGTAGTTACATTGACTCTTTCTGAGTTGTTCCATTTCGGACTAAATATAAGAAGCGGTGGACTTCGGGCTTAGTCTTGCCTTGAACATGGAACGGAACCGTATCATATGGTTTCTTTTGAGTCACTGTTCTGCCACTTGTAATTACTCTTTGCATGCAAAGTTGTTACTAATTTGATTCATAATTTGTTTATAAATCAAATTAGTATATTTGTTTGACATTCATGTGTGATAATTTTATGTAAGTAATATGCATTTAAAAACCACCTTGGTTAGGGATATATAACTTTGTTCATCATGAATCATATAAATTTGTAACAAACTAATAAAAACAAACGATTCAATAAATGAATTTTGTTTCGTTTCCATGTGAGATACAAATTTCAAGTATACGCCAATTTTATTCCCTTAATTAATGACCATGTAAATAAGATGAGATGATAAATATCTAATTATTTGATGTTAATTAAATGGATCTGGGTAGATATGATCGAAAGAAAGAAGTTATAGACTTTTAATGATGCAATAATAAGCTACTAAGCTACTAAAATTAGTCATAAATATTTTAAAGCATAAAACTAGACATAAAATTCAAGCGGTTAATCGTTAAACCTAAATAATCAACTGAAAGTTACATTTACGTAACGCCAGCTTTCTTGAAAACAGTTAACTGTTTCTGCTGAAATCAAGTAATTGCGAAAGTTACAAGTAGTTGAATATCAAGCGTGCCGACAAAAGGGGACATAAAGTGCACTACCCATGAAAGATTTAAATGAGCATAGAAAAGTGGTTTCTACTTTTCATTTCTGCGGTCACATAATTTCCGAATAATATCCATCCCATTGCATTTATATTACAATAATCGTGTAGTGAGAAATCTTCTATAATTATTCGTCCCAAATTTTTTTTTCTTCTTAATTTATGTATACTGTTATAATTTTTAGAAGAGTACTAGCTAAGCTACGGTTTCCGTGGCGTTAAACAGTTAAATAAATAATTAAATTAAATAACTAATACTTTAGAAATAACTAAAAAAGCCATTCTATTAGCGTAAATTATTAAATAAGTGAGAAATACATCGAACTACCTCAAAGAAACGATATTAAGGCAATTCGGCTATCTGAATCTGATGTTTCTCCTTATATTATGAATAATTATAAACCTAAATTTAACGTTGTCAAAATATACTTTAAGTTGTTTGACACTATTATTTTATTTAAAAAAAATATAATACGTATTAGTATTTATTTCCTAATAATGAAATCACATGTGAGGGCACTTCGTAGATATTTTTTTACTTTCACTTACCTAATACTTGATGTTTCTCCTTATATTATGAATAAATATAAACCTAAATTTAACGTTGTCTAAATTTAGCGTAATATGAAATATATAGTAAGTGGAAGTATTGCGATCGTGAAAAAATTCGACTTCCGGTTTTCAAAGGAAATACACGTTTTGTGGTCCCCTGAGTCGAAATGACCAAGTACCGCGAAATGGTCTGTGTGTGTGTGTGTGTGTGTGTGTGTGTGTGTGTGTGTGTGTGTGTGTGTGTGTGTGTGTGTGTGTGTGTGTGTGTGTGTGTGTGTGTGTTTTGTTTGTTTGTTTCCTATAAAGTACCTTTCTTTTTGTTTATATGGAGAAATTAACTGTCTCTCGTTACGCCTAAAAATAGGAAATATATATGAGATATGATAAAAAAAAGAAAACATAAAGAGGAGAAAAAAAGAAAAATATTCAGTCAACTCATAAAACTCGTTGAGCCCACGCATGCGGAGTACGCCTTTAATGACAGACCATTGTTTATTATAATTAAAGCCGTTCTGTTCATTTGAGAAGTTGCAATTAACAAAACGCATTAATTTCTAATCTAAGCAAGTTGGTAAGTGAAAGTTGTGTGTTGCGCGCACGCACCAGATTTTTTTTATTACATTAAATGCAATATTATAACTGCCGTACATACTTAAAACTGACAACTAAATGTGTTGAAATCAAAAGGACGAAAAAAAAAACAAAAAAAAACAGCATTGTTTTTCACTTTTAGGAAAACAAATAGCATGAGGCAAAATCTGAATCAATGTGGCGTTGATTTGAAACTTTCAAATACATGCAGTCTTCTAAACTCTTAAATTCTCATAAACTCTTCGAGAGTTCAAGAAAGACGTTTTTTTTTTTATATCCTCATATTTGAATGTCAGTTGGCTAGACTAAAAATAGTACAGACCAAAATAAAGATAAATTTATCAGGCGACTACATGATAGGTACTTCATACATTTGTTTTTACTTTCACTTACCTATATATGAAATATATAGTAAGGAAAGTATTGCGATCGTGAAAAATTTCGACTTCCGGTTTTCAACGGAAATACACGTTTTGGGGTCCCCTGAGTCCAATTAACCAAGTCCCGCGAAATGGTCTGTGTGTGTGTGTGTGTATGTGAACAGACTAGCTCAAAAACTATAAACCGCACAGACCTGAAATTAGGTATTTAGTGTATGTATATGCCCGCGATGTGACAGCAAAAATTTCATAAAAATTGGTCAAACGGAGGGGGTACTTTATTTGAAGAATTTTGTCTAATTTTTAGGTTTTTTTCCGATTTTCTCAAAAATGGCTCTAACGATTTTGATTAAACTCGGTATTTGGTGTATCTGTATGCCCGCGATGCGACAGTAAAAATTTCATCAAAATTAATTAATTGGAGGGGGCACTTTACTTAATAAATGTTGTCCCATTTTCACGTGTTTTTTTTTTTTTTTTTTTATTTACTCAAAAGCGGATTTAACGATTTTGATCAAACTTGGTATTTGATGTATGTATATGACCGTGATGCGATAGCCAAAATTTCATCAAAATTGGTTTAACGGAGGGGCACTTTACTTAATAACTGTTGTCTCATTATCAAGTGTTTTTTTTTTGTTTACTCAAAAACAGCTTCAACGATTTTGACCAAACTCGGTATTTTGTGTATGGATATGCCCACGATGTGACAGTAAAAATTTCATCAAAATTGATTAATTGGAGGGGGCACTTTACTTGATAAATGTTCCATTTACACGTGTTTTTTTTTTTATTTACTTAAAAACGGCTTTAACGATTTAGATCAAACTGGGTATTTGATGTATGAATATGCCCGCGATGTGACAGCCCAAAGTTTATCAAAATTGGTCAAACGGAGGTGGCACTTCCCTTTAATAAATTTTGTACCATTTTCACGTGTTTTTTCATGTGTTTTTTACTTTCACTTACCTTTTTGAGCAAATGAAAACAAAAATAAGAAATGAATGTTGAAAAATGTATAACTGTGAGAAGTGGAAATTAACAAAACACATTAATTTCTAATCTAAGTAAGTTGGTAAGTGAAAGTTGTGTGTTGCGCGCACGCACCAGATTTTTACTTTCACTTACCAATATATGACATATATAGTAAGTGGAAGTATTGCGATCGTGAAAAATTTCGACTTCCGGTTTTCAACGGAAATACACGTTTTGGGGTCCCCTGAGTCGAAATGACCAAGTCCCGCGAAATGGTCTGTGTGTGTGTGTGTCTGTGTGTGTGTGTGTGTGTGTGTGTATGTGAACAGACTAGCTCAAAAACTATAAACCGTGCGATCCTGAAATTGGGTATTTAGTGTAGGTATATGCCCGCGATGTGACAGCATGAATTTCATCAAAATTACTTAAAGGGAGGGAGTACTTTACTTAATAACTTTTTAGGTTTTTTTCGATTTTCTCAAAAACGGCTCTAACGATTTTAATTAAACTGAGTATTTGATGTATAAATATGCCCGAGATATGACTGTAAAAATTTCATGAAAATTGATCAACCGGAAGGGGGACTTTACTTAATAAATTTTGTATCATTTTCACGTGTTTTTTTTATTTACTCTAAATCGGCTTTAACTATTTTGATCAAACTGGGTATTTGATGTATGTATATGCTCGAGATATGACTATTAAAATTTCATCAAAATTGATTAACCGGAGGGGGGACTTTACTTAACAAATATTGTATCATTTTCACGTGTTTTTTTTATTTACTCAAAAACGGCTTTAAAGATTTTGATCAAACTGGGTATTTGATGTATTTATATGCCCGAGATATGATTGTTAAAATTTCATCAAAATTGATTTTCTGGAGGGGGGACATTACTTAATAAATTTTGTATCATTTTCACGGGGTTTTTTATTTACTAAAAAACGGCTTTAACGATTAACAAAAATAAGATATGAATGTAGAAAAATGTGTGAATTTGGGAAATGATATTTAGCAAAACACGTCAATTTCTAATCTAAGTAAGTTGGTAAGTGAAAGTTGTGTGTTGCGCGCACGCACCAGATTTTTTATTGATAGTTTTGGTAACAGAGAGAAATGTCTTATGTACTATAAACATATCTCTCTTAGGTCTTCATATTTTAGCATGAAAAATATTGATGGATGGCCCACTGTCAAGATACCATTCAGTCACGATAAGTCCTCCACTCAGCAAGACCTCTGCTTTATGAACATCATTCGTTATTTGCTCCTTCAGAAAACCCGGTTGAAAACCACACAACTACCAGGAAATGGCCATCATCGTATCTCTTCACAGCTGAGAAAGGCATCCTCCATTAGTAGGTATTTAGAAAACATGCCCCTGGAGATAATGTAGGCAGAAAATATGTCATTTTCGCATGGGAAAATATGGGTGGGATATACTCCGGAGGAACGGTAGCCTGAAGACCCCTCTCTAGAGACGGAGATCCAGGAAGGGCCCGGTACCGTTAGTTACCCCCTAATAAGTCGTTAAGAGGCTCCTAATCGGCAAGCTGACTGACGGACAGTAGCTTCCAACCCTTGTCCATTCTGATTTATTGTATCCCCGGTCATTACTCTTCATCGTCTCCTACTGTCCGGCTTCTCTTTGCCGTCAGAATTTAGCATTCCTTCTTCGGAAAAGAGGAAGCGTGCATTTTATACCACCAGATACACATGGGCCAAGTGTAAGGTTTTAGCGGTTCCAGAGTTTAATGTTTTTTGAACGTGTCGAACAATGTTAAGATTATGCCACAAGTGAAAAACTATTCTCTGTTTTTTCATTTCTCCAGTTTGACGTTAGTGCGAATTTGTATGTCACTTAAAGGTTTAAACATCTGAGCGTGTTGCATAATTAAAAAAAAAAATCTGGTGCGTGCGCGCAACACACAACTTTCACTTACCAACTTACTTAGATTAGAAATTGACGTGTTTTGCTAATTATCATTTCCCAAAGTCACACATTTTTCTACATTCATATCTTATTTTTGTTAATCGTTAAAGCCGTTTTTGAGTAAATAAAAAAACCTGTGAAAATGATACAAAATTTATTAAGTAAAGTCCCGCCTCCCGTAGATCAATTTTGATGAAATTTTTACAGTCACATCTCGGGCATATAAATACATCAAATACCAAGTTTGATCAAAATCGTTAAAACCGTTTTTGAGTAAATAAAAAAAACACGTGAAAATGATTCAAAATTTATTAAGTAAAGTCCCCCCCTCCGGTTAATCAATTTTGATGAAATTTTTACAGTCATATTTCGGGCATATAAATCGATCAAATACTCTGTTTAATCAAAATCGTTAGAGCCGTTTTTGAGAAAATCGAAAAAAACGTAAAAAGTTATTAAATAAAGTTCCCCCTCCCTTTGAGCAATTTTGATGAAATTTTCGCTGTCACATCGCGGGCATATACCTACACTAAATACCCAATTTCAGGTTCCCACGGTTTATAGTTTTTGAGCTAGTCTGTTCACATACACACACACACACACACAGACACACACACAGACCATTTCGCGGGACTTGGTTATTTCGACTCAGGGGGTCCCAAAACGTGTATTTCCGTTGAAAACCGGAAGTCGAAAATTTTCACGATCGCAATACTTCCACTTACTATATATTTCATATATTGGAAAGTGAAAGTAAAAAATCATTCATCATAAGTACCAATACCTACAGTTTGAAAATCCGTTTTCCGAATCTTAAGTCTTTTACGTTACAACATACTATAATAAAAAATCATATATCAATGAAAACAGATGACATATCTATCTTAGTGGTAATGAAACCTAAATAACAGAACAAATTGTTATTTTAGAGATTTTTTTTTTATGTAAGTTTTGGAGAATGTTAATTATCATCTGACAAAATGAAATTTGCAACAAGGAAATTTTTTTTACTTCTTTGACAGCTTTTTACAACTGGAATAAAAATTAGCAGATTCTGGCCACCTCATCCGTAGATGTCCAAGTGCGGATGAGGTATGTTCCATAAGGATTTCAAGTTTTGGTGAGGGACTTATGTTGTCAGTTAATCTTTCTTAGTGACATGGAAAGATGCATCGATACTTTCGCCTCAAATTACTGATTTCTTCCTATGTCTTATCAGCAAAGTCCTCCAGTTCTATACTGAAGAACCGAATTGATTTTAATCGTACGTTTTACGGATTTATTTAGTTGGCCTAAGATTATAATAAACCCCGGAAGAGTAACTTGCGTGAAATTGAGTATCTTGTGTTTATTGTGTTCATTTTTGCATAATTTTGATTTTCGAAATCATTCTCTTATACAGATAAAAACATTAATTAATAGTAATGCTTGATTATATAAATTGTATTAAATAAAACCTGCCTTACGTAACTATTAGAAATTTTCAGTTTTCTTTTATAAATGAAAGTCGAGTTTCCCTCTATTTCTATTTTCGAATAACTACAGTTATTATCGATGTTGGTTGATCGATTCCATTTTTTCTGTTACTCAACGTTGGGTTGTGTTTAATTTCGTGTTATTCAATACTTAGTCGACGGAATGGACTTGTCGTATAATATAGGTTATTTTTTCTTTTATTATCTTGCATATCTTCGAGAACAATCAAAATGATTATTCAGTCCATATAAATGTAGCATTCTGAAAATCACTTAACATTGGTTTAAGATCGGGAGCATACTATAACGTTTTGACGCAAATATCCTTAATTTAATATAACCCAAATTAGTGATCGAAAAGATAGGCATTTTTGATGTACTGAAATAGATCGCACATTAGTAATCATTTAGTTATTGTTTATCTATTTTTTTAAAATACAATCAGCCTGTAGTAAGTGAACCTTTATTAATGTATCGATGATTTTCTAAATTTAACAAAAAAGTTATTTTACGTTTTTATTTGGAAAAATTATAATAACAGTAGTAGGATTTTTTTTTTATCACTGTGGCAAAGAAGATTTTTTTTCTTTTTTAGCCGTGCAAGCAATCGTTTTTTTTTTTTTTTTTTTTTCGTATCTTATTCCTAATAGTAAAGGAGTGCAAAAATATGTTCAATTCCTTTGAATCCAACATACGACTGTCTTGAGTAGTGCCGAAACCAATGAGCGTTAAGGATGGATTGCAAGGAACTTTTAAGTATTTGAATTATTTATTATCTGAATAAAACGGTTTTAGGAGGTACAAAGAAGGCCTTCCAGTACGTTTCCGTGATAAAATATAAAATAATTTCCAGCTCATGTAGTAATTATTGCAGTTGTAGATGTCGGATATCCCTAACAATATGTAATAACATTTTCAGAAATAACAAGTTTGAATAATAACATGTTTTAACTTATAAAATACATTTTTCAATTAAAAAGAAGTACATATAAGGATAAGGCTTACTCATGATGTGGAAGCACAACCACATCATCCTACTAACATATTAAACCTACCTATCTTTATGCATAAGATCAAATGCTTAAGTGCAAGGTCCACAATGGGCAAAGAAGTTCTCATCCTAAAAAGGAGTGTATTTTAAGGTAAATTTATGCAGCTGACTGCATGCAAATGTGGTTTCCAGTACAAGGTTATATTTAGAAAATGGCTCATCTCACACATATCCGATTACAAGACCAGGAAGAAAGCAAGTTCAAAACCCGGAACCAGTTGACATTTAATAATACTGAAATGAAATGAAAACATAACTTTATTCTGGAAATTTTAGTCCCTTAAGAATAACAGAAATTATTTCTGGCATAAAAATGGAACAATAGAATGAAATTATAAATTATATGTAGGATAATAACATAAATAATTCATAACTAACTACGCATAGATCTAAGTATTGGCTATTTTTCCATTTATACGGAAGACTAATCGTCTAGAAGATGGATAAATGGTTTTTAAATGAGGCCAAGGAGGAAGCGCTGCAGATGGGGTTAGGTAAGGAATTCCAAAGATAGGTTGCACGTACAGTAAAGGATCGCTCAAAGGATGTTGTTCTACGTATAGTTACATACAGATCTATGGGTACATATGAGATCTTGTGTTTAATAGGTGGATAGACGAACGAGGTGAGGGGAGGTCGAGGATATAGGAGGGTTTTTTGTTCTAAAGGATTGGAATAGGAAGGAACCAAGGAGATATTGTCGTCGGGATTCAAGAAAAAGAAAACCTGAACAGGAAAAAGGAAAAAATTCAGGGAAAAAAAGAGAACAGGAAAAGAGGAATAATATTGGGCATTGGTCCCCCACTCTCCCTCTCCCTGGCCCGGGAAATCCTAAAAGGCGAGGAACAAAAAGAAAACAAGGATTTTTTAAAATCAATTTTTCAGAACCAAGAGCTACTGAAAAAGTTAAAAGGACCTGAATGTTTTCTTTAAATGCACGGTAAAAAGTTAATATGTTAATATAGGAAATATACATAACTTTGAAAAGACCACAAAAGAATTTGCAAATAAAACCTTATGATTTCGTTTGAGATATTTTAATTGTTTGTACATCCAGGATATGAACTTTTTTATAATTACTAAGACTTGCATGTTGGATGCTATCTATATATTGCTTGTTCTGAAAATCTTACGTGATTATTTCTTTGCAAGTCTGAGACCGTTAAGGCAATGTAAGCTGTTGGTAAAGCGTGTGCCCATGTTACGTAGGCGTTTCCTATAGGTGTCAATCTTGGATTCAATGCAGACGGATTCTGGTCCGGACCTTTCAGTGAACACAATGGCTCTCTTGATTTGCTTCACCGCTATCTTAGCGGACCCCCTGTTAGATCACCATTTGCTTTCGGTTCCCACTATATTGTCTGGTTTCACATACCGTGTCCTCTAAAATATGGATCTGGGCCTGCTGCATACCAAAAAGCGAAGTGAACGATTTTCCTACAGTTGCACTGCTACGATACTAGTTTGAGGTGGCAAGATCGTTTGTTACTTCATTTTTGGGAGGTGGGGGTGGATATAAACGCAATAGAGCATTATAAAGAGGCCTGGGACAGGTGGCACTATATAGTGTATAATGATTATTTTTAAAATTACACACGTTATCCATACAAATTCACATCGTAGAATTGTCTGTTCATAAGACATGTCTGATGAAGTTGCTATGTTCTGGACAATGGGCAGTGAAATTGCTACTGCAATGGTTATAGTTCTGTTATAAGCATTTAGAAAGGACATGAACAAATACTCCAGCGATCACAACAACCTAATACCTGTATCAGGAACCGTAATAGAAGAGATTTTACCACACACACAATGCTACAAGAACAAATAAAACTGCACATCAAATCACAGGTATTATACGAGTCTAACATTAAAAAGTGTTTTTAATTTTGTGTTAACTGAATGACGATTTTGAAAATAAATAAAAAAATTGGTCAGTAGACAATTAAGAAAGAAGACATTTATGCTACAAGCATGGTCATTGTGAGGGTGACTAAGTATACTTTCCAAGCATTATTACAAAAGAAATCGAAATAATGAATAGTAAAAGGAAAGTAACTTTTATTATAATATATAGTAAGATATATACTAAGGTCCAAATTTTAGTAAATTTAAATAGATACAAATTAATAGATTCCGTAATAATCTAGCATAATTTAAAACTTATTTGTTTCATTAATATATTTTTTCTCTTTAATAAGCATAGTTTTTTAACTTGTGAAATTTTCTCGCAATGGAACTTTTTTTTTTTTTTACTTTAATTATTAGTTCGCACCTGTCTGCAAAGTGCGGACAATCAGCGAATGAGATGGCGGTAAGATGAAATAATGACATGTCAGGCATGAGGAAGGAAAGCACCCAACAGAACCCCCTTCTTGGCTTGAGTCAATTACCTTGGCTGTCTAAGAGAGCAGATCCCCCATCCAGCGCCTTTTTAGTCTTCTCGTATCCATGCGAATGTCAGTCATATTGCTTATTAAACTGCTTGGATGTCCGTACAAATTACTAAAAAATCGTTTGTAAAGTGTCGTTATGTGTTGGTCGACTGTCGGCTGAAGGAGGTCAGTATGTAAAGTGTAGTTAGTCACGTACCAAGGTGCTTTTGTAATAAGTCGTAACGATTTTGATTGAAATGTTTGAAGTTTTTGTAAGTGAGTCTTTTTAGCTATGAAAAATAAATATCTGTGAGGAATATGTCCATATGGGTTTGAGTAAGTAAGTGTACGTATTTAATTTTTGTTTCAGTTTTAATTTTGAAGATTTAGAAAGTAATGGGTACAGAAGTTTAAGTCTTTTGGTAAGCGTTCTTTTTTTCATTTTGACATGCGGGCCCCATGTCATCCTTCTATCGAAAGTGAGTCCCAGATAGTGTACTGTGTCCGTCTGAGGAATTTGGTTATTGTCAATATAAATGGACAGGTATGTTTTCTAAGTGTAAATGTGATGTGTTTTGATTTGTCATGATTTAGTTTAATTTTCCATAGTTGGAACCAGTCGTGTAGTATGTATAAGTGATATTGTAAAGTTAATAATGCCTATGTTGCGTCCTGATGTTTAGTGATAATTGCTGTATCATCAACATAAGTTGCAGTCAATGTCTCCGTAATAATGGGTATGTCGTAAGTGTAGATGATATAAAGTAAGGGTGCTAGTATTGAACCTTGGGGTACTCCCGCCAATATCGGATGTATTGAAGAAATTTCTGAACCCTGCCGGACGAAGAAAAATCTGTCGGAGAGAAATGATTGAAGAATAAGGTAATAAGTGTACGGTAATATGGTCTTGAGTTTAAAGAGAAGACCCTGGTGCCAGACTTTGTCAAATGCTTCAGCAACGTCCAAAAATACTCCAGTCGCATATAGTTTTTGTTCTAAAGCTCCTGCAATGTAATCAGTAACTCTGTGTAATTGATGTATCGTTGAGTGGTAAGTGCGAAAGCCGAATTGGTGGTCAGGTAATACTTTTTGTTCCGTTAGTATGTCAACCAATCTTTTGTGTATTAATTTTTCAAATAATTTGGAACAAATTGGGAGGAGGCTAATTGGTCTGTAAGATGAAGGATTGTATACGTCTTTACCTGGTTTGTGGATCATTCTGATATGTGAGTATTTCCATTGTATTGGGAATTTGGACGTTCTTAGTATACAGTTGTAAATTGACGTGAGAAATACAAGAGCTTTTCTAGGCATTTGTTGGAGTACCTCAGCTGTAATTAAGTCATAACCAGGGGCTTTCCTTTTTGGTAACAGTTTGATTTGTAATGCGACTTGAGAAGGAGTGAACGGAGGTGGTGGAAGTGTCAACTGTAGTGGAATGTCTAAAGTGTTGAGTACCATGGTATCATGTTCTGCATTTATGAAGTCAGTGAATGGTGTAAATACAGAAGAGAGGTGATTGGCGAAGATTTCGGATTTTTCCTTATCCGACACGGCCTAGGAGCCATCCTCTTTTCGAAGTGCAATGGAACTTAAATTCAATAAGTTTAATTATGCATAGAGACATAAAAAAATAAAATAAATGGGAACAACAGGTTTTCGGTGTTGTTTTGCAACAACACACCAATGGCAAATTTGTATTTGCCATTCAAAATAAAGATCCGGAAGATGAAAAATTTATAAAAATGACATCAATAACAATCATCAAAGAAAATTGCAAGATATTGACTTACACCAAAGTGGAACAACTGACTCATAGAATAGATAATGTTTTATTACAAAAAAATATAAATTACAATTACAGTTAAAATTTTAAACATTGGGCTTGGTTTGCAGACCGTTAGCCCGGAGTTGGCTATCTTACTTCTCATAGATCAATCACTGTTCTTAGCTAAGAAAATATTTCAAACAAACTTTTTAAGACCAAAAAGAGGGGCTTGCTGTAATCTATTTTAAAACGGAAAATTACTATAATCTAAAATACATCTGATTCTACACATTAACACTATGTATATATTTCGCCAATACTTACAGACATGTAATCTATCAATAATCTATATTAATAAACTAATTTATCGACTTAAAACAGTAATGATACCATTACTACAGACTTATAATCTATCTCATCAACATTCCCACAGAACGTAAATATTGATGACATATTAATGAATTAAGGACAACACTTCATGGTTCATTCAAAAATTAAATTCCTTAATAAGTTGAAATCTATAATTCCATTCAATTTTACAGTATCTAATTAAACTGAACCAATGTTTATCGTTTAAACATTCTATTAATTCGTCATTGTTTAATTGATTTTTATTAAAACAGTGTTTACGTATTTCAGATAAGGATAAGTATTTCAGAAGACGTATTGTACAGGAGGAAATGAAGTGTTGCGTATTTTCGATTTCTTTGGTATTGCAGAGGGAGCATATTTGGGTTTCATCTTCCTTGTATATTTTATAATTTAAATCTAAAAGTTCGCCTCTAGCTTACAAAATCCATTTAATATCATTAAGGTTTTTAATACACAATAAATAACTTTCTTCTAAATGATGAGATAACTGTTTGTACAATAAATATTTTGTATAATTATTCGCAATTTCTATTAAGTTATTACAAAAGGATTATTTTTATATTAAATTATTAAAGGATTAATACTTATTTCTTAATTTACATCTTAACTTCTAAGATAACTTATTTCTAAGCAGTAAAAATAAATCTTTTAGATTTATATTTTCTTGCTCTACATTGAATTTCCTCAACATCTTTTTTAAATCAGGTACCCAAAATACATTTTTTTTAACACCTCTGTAGCAAAAAAAAAAAACTGATTCATGGAGTAAACGTTTCAGTAAAAAAGGAGGTAGCTGTTTAATCACTAATTGATAAAAATTGGGTAATTTTGAAAAACGATTTGTAAGCAAATTACAATTTTAGGGTGGTATATTATTCAGTATTTTATTAATTTTATGTATTATTCCGTGTTTTCTTAATGTTAAGTATTATTTTGTACTATGCATTAGTTCGAGGTATTTATTGAATAACAAAGCATTGTTAAAATTGTTCAGGGGAACCAAATTGTATTTCTTTTGTAAAGAAAACAAAATTTTTCTTTGAGAAAATGTGTATTTTCTTCCTATGATTATTGATAAAAAGGACTTTCTGGAGGCATGAGAAAGCAAAATTTTAAGATACCCTTATGTATTTCTAAGCAGTCAAAATAAATCTTTTAGGCTTATATTTTCTTGCTCTACATTAAATTTCCTCAACATCTTTTTTAAATCAGGTACCCAAAATACATTTTTTTTAACACCTCTGTGGCAAAAAAAAAAAAAACCGATTCATGCAGTAAACGTTTCAGTAAAAAAGGAGGTAGCTGTTTAATCAATAATTGATAAAAAATGGGTAATTTTGAAAAACGATTTGTAAGCAAATTATTGTTGCATAAACTCAAATAAGAATTTTATAATTAAAGATGAAAAAATTCCATCCATGTCAAGTTGCCGGCTGTATTAAAATAGCTGTCCCAAGGAAGTGAAAGCTACGGTTAAAATCATTTCACATTAACAGCGTTCTGCTTTGATGGGTTGCAATATTCGGTCACGGTGGCGATGAACTTCAAAAAAGTTATAAAACTGCTAGGTAAGGGTATGGTGGTGGGTAGCAATGAGAAGGACTGATCCATTATGAAGAAATAAAGATGAAGAAAAGGCCGACGGTTCGGGAGAGGATCAAAAGGGCAGAGCCTGATTCGACACGGTCGCCGCAAAGCTGACTCAAGAAGTAAGTTAATAATTACACGGAGGGAGTGTGGCCGGGGAATGACTGGTGGCAAACAATGAACATGTAGTGCTGGCTCGAATTAGCCTAACAGCTACTTAATGAGGGGCTAACAGTTGGCAGTCCAACCTGATTACCCCCCCCCCCTCAAAACACTTACCTTCCCAGCAAACATTCCTAAATGATAATTAGTTCATCCATTTCACCGGTAACACAACAAGGGTGATGAAGAACAGGAAAGTAATCAAAGGGAATTGATAGTTCTTGAATAAATAAAAAATTTCATTACAGCATGCGTCTAGAGGATGATCAAACAAAAAATTATCCTCTAGATATCCCTGAATCCGGTCTGACACGGTTAATAAGTCTAACAAATTCATAATATATAAACTAATAACACAAATACTACAATACTAATCTAAAAATGGGGACGCAGCAGTGGCACAGAAAGAAAAGTAAAAAAAGAAAAAAAAAGAAGCAGTCAGCAGCAAAATAAAAGCAGTCTCTCGTCCTATGCAAGACTAGTCCGACTCAAAATCGATTTTTTTTTCTTTTTGCTCTTCTGTGGTCGGTGGCATGTAAGCATGATCTCAACTGTAAATTAGGAGTTTTTTTTTTTTTTTTTTTTTTTTTTTTTTTTTTTTTTTTTTTACCACTGAAGAGCGAGCGTAGATTTAAGCAAACTTAAGTAACATTATAATATAATCATAATAATAACATCATAATTATAACCTCGTAAAAAGGGTGAACATAACATGTTGAAACTATTTATTTTTAAATTATTATTTTTATTTACTTTAAGGTTTAGATTTAGATTCTTAGATTTGGGCGATCAATTACACACGGTCAGTTACTTTATGAAATCATTTAAGTTATTTTTAGGGAATCAATACTAGTTCAATAGAACACATATAAGAGTATAATAATAACATACCTAAAGTATTGAAGATTTTGAGACGAATAAATTTTTATTTATTTTGCTTAATTTAAGCCCACAAATTACCATGGAAGAATCGGTACATGGCTCAGCTTTCATATGATAAGCAAGGTATAAATATCGATAATCTCTTCCCAAGTATCTCATATCGTTTGTAATCTACGGAATTTTGTCCCCAAAATTATGCTTCGGTCCTACTGTGAGATGTTCGGTTAGTTTTTAGAAGCAGTATGAGAGACAAAAGCCCTTAAATGTTGATTAATATTATAATCTGGTGTATTGGAATGGAATCATATCCATTTGTAGGTAGTATTACTACCAATGTACCTTCGACCGGCAGCGATGGCAACTCCCCCGCACTCCTGGGAGAGAGTGGACACCGCTAACGGTAAGCGAAATGACGAGGGGGATGAAGAAGCTGAGGAGGATTGGACACGGGAGAGGAGGCCGTGAGAGCCTGGTCACAATGGGATCCGCCCATTTGCATCGCTCTATTGTCACCTAATTATCCTTCGGGACCGGACGCGCGTGGAAAACTGCCTACCCCTATCGCTCCATCTCCCCCGTCCGTCTTAGATCAATGTCGTCTTCTTATGCCGCTTCTTATCCTACCTTTTGCTAACTAACACAGTTATCACTTAATCAGTTCCTATCCGGCATCCATCTATGAAAATAAGTATATAAAGCACCCGTCCGATAAGGGAAAAAAGCAAATTACGGCCGAGGTCGCTCTGTTTTAGCGAGGTTCGCCCAACTTCCTCGCCGTCTATCACTGACAAAAGTATCTTCTTATGCAAAGAGCCACTTAATTAACGCACCGAGGCCGGAGATAACCGGAATGATGCAAAGCACATTAAAAGCTCATTTCGTTTCGGTAGCGGTTACGTGACTTGGGTATCAATCTTTTAATTGCCACGGGGATGCCATACAATCGCTCGGTAATTAAAAACACGGCCACTTCCACTTCTTCCCGGATTTATTTCCTGATATGCAAGGGTATTAGATACAGCTAATGAAACCTGTTTTAGTTCGAATTCATTCCTACTGGGACAAGATTTTAAAACCTCTCAGAAAATTTTATACATTTAAATCACACCTGATATAAAAGAATAGCATTAACAAAGATAGAAATCGCTGTCATTAGAAAATTTGATTCGCGGAAAAACCTCTAACCGGCTTCGATACGAGTATTCGCGATTCATGGATGAGATCGCTCATCCCGCTTCTTTTAGTCTAATTGTACACTACACATATTAGATGTAGCAACATTGTAAAAAATCAGTATGAAATTCTTATCATATTTATAAACAGTAAAATAACGATTTCTTGTAATTTTTCTTCATAAGTGTATTTTCCGCAAAAATAATTATCCTCTTATAATAATTATAAGTTGAAACAGAGATTTTATGCAGATAAAAAAAAAAAAAAATTGATCGAGTTTAAAGAGAAATAATCTTTTCTTTATGGCAAACCATTGATTTTTACACAGGATTTATTGTTTTTAAGTATACTTATTTTCTCTTGTTCGTTATCGCGTTCATTTATTTATTAACAAAATAGATATATAATATAAATTTTAGAATTTCTTTACATAAATTCAAGTCCCATTCTTTTAAAATCAAAACACTGAATATATCTATTAATTTAATTCTACTTAAATTGCCATTTTTAGGGTGGTATATTATTCCGTATTTTATTAATTTTATGTATTATTCCGTGTTTTCTTAATGTTATGTATTACTTTGTACTATGTATTAGTTCGAGGTATTTATTGAATAACAAAGCATTGGTTAAATTGTTCAGGGGAACCAAATTTTAATTCTTTTGTAAAGAAAACAAAATTTTTCGTTGAGAAAATGTGTATTTACTTCCCATGATTATTGATAAAAAGGACTTTCTGGAGGCATGAGAAAGCAAAATTTTAAGATACCCTTATGTATCCCATTATACCCCAATTATAGGAAATTAAACTAAATCATTTTCAGAATTGACTTTAAAACAAATATGAAACCGGGGCCTTAACTTAAAAATGGATTTAACTTAAAAATAGGATCCCCATTTAAGAACTCTTCAATGTAGACTTTCTGTTTTTTGTTTTTCTCTACTAATCCGGAACACACTATAATGACGATAGTCTTCTATCTTCAGCGCTTTAGAGATGTGAATAAGACATTGAGGAAAAGGGATAATTTTAAGTTTCTGGCACCCTACTAATTGATTTGAACTTTATCATCAATTAATAATGAGCCGCGAGATTTATTTAATGGTGATATTATGTTGGGAGATAAGGCTGCCTCAGCGGCTAACAGGACAGCTCGACGTTTGAGAAAAGAAAACCGCAAGACAGGACTCAAATCACGGGAAGGATTGTTGCCGGCATATGAAGATGACGGGCCACATCTGACGAGTTCGACGAACCCAACCAGCTGCCGATGCCGGCAAATAGCAGCCATTAGACTTTCAAGTGCATCCAGGAGACTCATTGCACCTATCTTGTCATTCATGACACCCATTCCTCAAGAATCGCGGGCCCACGTCCTTTCAAACGGTCCCCCTTCAAGAGTAATCTATGTTAATTAGCCTTTCAGCAACCTATCCCACTGCCTCTCATGCAGGCCATATATATGACCGCGAGACCGATATATATCTTGAGTCAAATAAAATTTAACGATGCTTCTCCGGAACCTTTATTTTCAGGAGATTCCACAAATCTATATGTTATAGATTAAAAAGAAAGGAAAAAAATCTAATAAAATAAAACCATGTTAATACTATCTTCGTATTTTTATGCTCATTTAATTTCCTTTTTATGTATCTTGTTACATTAAAGATTTTTTCTCTTTTTTTTTTTTTTTTGTTATTTTACCAAGTGATGGGGTTTAATGTTTATTTGAATAAATTTCTAATCTGATAAGGCTTAAACATAAATTTTTTTTTCAAAGTAATAGAATTTGTTTATTCATATTAATAAAAGAATTTCGAATTTTTGAAAATATTAATAATCGCAGGTAAGAATAAAAAAATACAATAACTGATTATTTTTTTTTACTGCTTTAAAAACTAACCTAATACTTTTTTTTTTTAATTAGAAGAATTTTTATCATTTGAAAGTTTTTATTTTCCACTTTTTTTTTCAATTCAATAATCCTTAAGAGTCCTTAAATCAAATAAATGCCATCGAGAAGAATTTACAAGTACTACAAATATTTTTAATTTAGCATACTTTTGAAAATCACATAATGAGTTTTACCTCTATTTTTGCTCGATAAAAAAAGCAGGTATTTTCCTGATTGCAAATTAATTTTTTTTTTCTAAAAAATCAAATTCTATTCACGTTACCGTTGATTAGAAATTTATATATGTAATGAAAAAATCATTCATGACTACGTAAAAAATAATAATAGGAACATACACAGCGCTTTGGGAAAAAATAAAATGAAAAATGCAAAAAATTGTGAGAAAAAAAAATTCATTTTTAAATCTTTTTCCTGGGAATTATTAGTATTAACGCTGTTATAAGTGTCCCATATTTTGGTTTGAAATATGTGTAGATTTAATGGGGGAAAAATAAGGCAATCATGAACAAATTTGAAATTCTAATTGAGCACAAATGGTCCAATTTGTTCAAATTCATACAAATTAAAGCTGTTTTTTTTTTAATTTGAAGATGATTGGTTTTATGATCCTGGGTAAAGAAAAAAGTTGTGTCACTTAATGTTAACTTGTGTCACTTAAATGTTCTGTACTTAAAGGCGTACTGCACATGCGTGGCGTGAGTTCAACATATGCTTTAAGAGTTGTTGGAATATTTTTTTTTCCTCCGTTATATGTTTATTCAATTTTTTTTTATTTAAGCATTTCTTAATTTTAGGCACAATTAGAGACAGTAAATTTCTCTATATAAAGAAAATCAAAGGTAGGTAGGTACTTCATAGGAAAACATGAAATTTTCCTTCGGTAATTTAAGTACCCTCAGATCATTTCTATGATGATAAAACCTACCTGATATTAAAGAACACTTGATTCTCATTAAACTCATTAATCGCTAAAGCCATTTTTGAGAAAATCGAATAAAAAAACGTAAAAATTAAAACATTTATTAAATAAAGTGTTCCTTCCGTTACCTATTTGATGAACTTTTCTGCTATTATATCTGCTATTATGTATATATATGGCATATACATACACCAAATACTCAATTTCAGGATCACTAACATTATAATTTAAACGGTTTATAGTTTTTCAGGTAGTCTGTTCAAACAAACCGGAATCACCTGCGGTGGCTCATAATTTCGCGGAACTTGGTTGTTTTTGGGACTCCAACATGGGAAAACCAAAACGTGTATGTCTGTTGAAAACCGGAAGTCGAAATTTTTGTCAATTGCAATACTTTCCCTTACTTTAAATTTAATATATTAATAAGTAAAAGTAAAAAATACATAGATCGAATGGAGGGGTATCTAACCAATATTTTTAGATTGATGATTTGAACAATATAAAAAAAAAAAAAAGAAAGTATGTAGAATCAATCAAAATAGGTGACACTTCAACGGTGATAAGTGAACCTTCGCTTATATTATGATGAATATTCCCTTGAAAAATAAGCTTCGGAAATGAATCGTACGGGTATACGGAAATAATGTACATATTACACAACAGTTCCGACTATTAAAACTGGTTTATTGTTCATAAATAATCTTGTCATAATAATCCTTGTTTTTATGAGGACCAGATTTGGTGTGAAATTTTTTAAAGCTGCCTATGTTATGCTGTGAGGCGCAATTTCAAGATATATGATTAAAATTTTATTAATTCATTTTTTAAGAACTAAGTTAGATATGTAACGAAACTTTAAACTTTTTGGAAAAACAACTATTATCTATATTTTGAAATGGCAAGTCTGATTAAGAAAAGGTCCTCTCTCTTCTGAAGAATAACATAAAATTTAAAAAATACTTCTTTTTATTTTTATTTTCTATTCTATCCCTATAAAGCAAAAAATAATTAGCAATATAAAATACAGCTTTAAATCAGTTTGG
The DNA here is from genome assembly GCA_911387785.2 of Aelia acuminata. Classification (NCBI taxonomy): domain Eukaryota; kingdom Metazoa; phylum Arthropoda; class Insecta; order Hemiptera; family Pentatomidae; genus Aelia; species Aelia acuminata. The sequence goes on along the minus strand of OU426978.1, from coordinate 103,427,016 downwards.
ATAAATTTTGATACCTAATAGATTGGCTTATGACCCGCTTTAGATTTTTTTTCCTAGAAATCCCTTTGTTATTGTAAAAACGGGTTATTGCAACGAACTTTGTCATCATGGCGTCTAAATCGTTTAAAAATTGAAACTATTATTTAGAACCTTGAATGAAGATCAAATCGCTAGGTAAAACTGAAAATAAAGTATCAGAGATTATCGTCAACTTCATGAAGACACGAAATGATTACAAGGTAGATTAAAAATACTTTATAAGTAATAATTAATAATAGGAAGAAAACAACAGGGGATATCTTGATGGAGAACATGGGGAAATCCTGAGGCAGATCAGACAGGAACGTTCGAAAGGAGCTCGGATAGTCAGGTATCCACCAAGACTTCTAATTACGCGGCACTATCTGCAACCGGGGATCTTCCCCTCCCCACTATCTCCTCCATACCACGACCCTAAATAAATAAAATTCTTGCTTTTATAAATTCTACAAACTGCATGATATGAGCAGGAAAATAGCCACGCATTTGATTAGAAATTTTGAAATTACTCGTCATTTCTAATACCTATATTAACATGTAATAAATAACTTTATAGTTTAACAACCTTGTACAAGGAACAAGACAAATCGGTCAAGATCCAAGGACTATGGAACCTCAGTTTGAATAGGCGGAAGCCTATTTATCTTTTTTTCTCCTTTAATTTAATTAAACAGACCTTCCATGGATCAAATGTCCTGCATCTGTAACCAGTTTCCTAGAAAAAATGTTTGCACTGATTTAAACAAAACCTGACAGAGAAATATGTCTGGGTCTCATCGAAATTCGTGAGTGGGGAATAAATTGATATCTTGTATCAAGAATCTCAATTACAGCAGAGGTTGCTGAGGTATACAAAATAAATTAAAAGATTAGTGTTATGACTAATACACCGATATTGGTGTTCTTATCAGTTATATACTAACATATTCTCTAATTATAATTTATGCTGGTAAAGTACTCATACAAATATAGTGTTAATTTTGTTATTTTTTATTACCTGCAGATCCATTAATTTGCCTAAGTATATTTACTACAATTTCGGTTGAATAAATTGTTTGATATATCTCGGGACGGTTATACTTTACAAAAAGTGTTTTCATTGAGGACCTAAATATCTTTAAATAATTTTATTAGAAGAGAAGAGATAGGCCACGATTTCCTACCGAGGCCAAGCTTTTCTTTAAATAAAATTATTTAATAATTATTTGAAAATAATAAAAAACTAAAAGCTTAAATAACTATAAACTTCAGTAGCTAAAATACTTTCATTTGAAAAAATGTTTGACGAGGCAGACATTTGTACAAATATTTTGTTCTTTATTTGGTTATCAATTTTAATATACATAATTATAAGTACCTAGCAACAATTAAAGAAAATTGACGACAGTATTAATAATGATTGATTTTTTAAGAGGAATTAATTGAAATTTACTCTTTCCTAACAGTATTTCAATGACTAGGGTTTTTCACAATTAACGTAGAATTTTTTTCAAAACAGTAAAAAGTTTTTGAAATTTTGTTGCAAGTAAAAATAATCTCTTCATTTTATTTTCAAATCCGAGCACTTAGTCGGGGAGAAGTAATAAGCAGGCATCACCTCGTTCATTTTATCACAGAATGAATTACAGGGCAGTGCAGTGAGTGTTCGAGCCGAGGATGCACGCCTTCTGCATAGAGTCGGGTACCCCAGGGGGCTGACTACTTAGTCAGATAACAGATTAGCCGGACCGGATTGCGAATCGAAAAGAAAAAAAGGGAAAGCTCAACAGCCTTAAAAATAATAAAGCTGAAAGGGTTTAGGGAGAAACAAAGAAAAAGATAATAATAATAAGAGATATAAACGGCACCTTCACGTGTCTTTAAACCGCTTATTTCGAGACGCAGACAACAGATTTATTGTCCACATTTTTAACACGAGTCAGCGAGGTCCCAGAAAGACTTAATTTATGAGGAATAATTGAACTATGATTAGGAGAAGGAACCGGTTCTCGGGAGGAGCGGATAAGAAAGCTCTCTCACCTCCCGAGGAATACTAGCACTACCAGCATACGCGAAGGCGGCCGGTACACGTAGTGCCACAAGTACCCTGGGCCACCAATTAATATCCTTCTAGGATATTGGACGAGAACGTTTGTACACCTCGGCTACCGGCCTATCAAAGGGGGTCCCTTCTGCCTTTTACGGCGTCAGAATTAATCCTTCTGATTAGAAAAATATCCCGCCGGAACGGTCTCTCTCATTCCTTTTTTTTTTTTTTCCGGTTTCCGCCTTCAGCCGTTTTATCACCCTGTCGAAACCATTCCCCCACGAGACCTTGGGAAAAACACAAGGTGTACAAAAACGTGTCTTCACGCTTTCATATTAATATAACATTCTTTATCAGTTTCGTATCAAGAGGATATAGAATCGCACTTGTAACCAACAATAATTATAGCGGTTTTAGGAGTAACATTACACAGTTCTTTACTTTTTAAAAATATTTTACATCTAAGCACCGATAATTATTTAAAACCACTAAGCACCTATAATTATTATTTCAATAAAACCCTTTCCTAATTTTAATCATCACAAAATAAATCACAACAAAATCCATCCAGAGTTGGTATATTTTGACCTAAACGGTTGACTTGTCCTTAAACAAATAAATAAAAAACCACATGTGTCCCTTTATACCCCTCAATATACCCATTATGTAATTGCCATGTTCTACAGTACAAGTCTAGTGAGCTACCGTATAAACAAGCAGGTTTTTAGATCAATCTTCTAAAACATAGCATGGACACGGAATTTCGAGAAACTGATTAGTAAAATCTGTTTTATGTCTAAGTTAAAGGAAGAATATGCTCAAGTTCCCAAGGAGCAGTCGGTTGTAAAACTATTATTAGGATTGCATTCTAGGGATGACATTCTTTAGGCTTTAGTTAAGTCTTTCATGAAGGGTTTAAAAAGCGACAAAGGTACAGAAAGTCAGGGAACTGGAAAGAGGGAGCACGTTTCTTTCGCGGTACTACCTGCATAATTTAGAAGACCCAACAGTGAGTAACATAAGGTTTTTAACAAAGGTCCACTATACAGTCAATATAGTAAATATAGCGGAAGTCCAAATAGAATCTAATCCAGTTATATTTTCCTAATTGTCATAGCTGGTAATTTAATGATGAATTCCGATAAAATAAACCCGAACTTAAGCATAACAATGTACAAATGTCTTTTTCATAACATATTTTTCAATCAGAACGGTCGAATCATTTATAAAATAAAATCTTATAATTTTCCTTTATAAACAAACTAAAAGATAGTGTCGGGTTTATAGCTAAAGTATTTGTCCCTCATTGCAAAAAGAAAAAGAAACCTTAACCATTCTAAATGCTATGAAAAATTGTTTGATCTTTCCCATCAGCTTCTCGTACTTTAATAAAAAAAATGTGAAATGTGCTGCCAAAGGAATGATCAAGCAGACCAACTTCTGAAATAAAAATATTTCCTCACAGTTCTTTGTAGGGGGATTTCTATTTCAACAATACTTCTCTGGCAAGAACAAGGCGTTATATATCTCGATAGGGACCCTTTTCAAGGAATCTATGATATATGGATGGCATGGTTCAGTTCCCTGCTGAACTGAATTCTTAGTGCTATCCTTGAAAGAAGGAGAGATCAAACACGACCTGTATATTAAATCGAGTGAAGCTTTATAGGAATCAGTTGTGTCTCGATTCAGTTGTGAAGATACATTTCATTGTTTTTGATTCTCTAGATAACAATAACAACAATCAACTCTCTACAATAACAATCACAGATAAACGGTTGGGCGGAGGGATAGTTAGTAGATAGGGATAGTACGGATAGTGGGGGTGTCTCGGCTACAAAACCTTATTAATTTTTAACAATATATTTAATCAAACTTCAAAAGGTAAATAAATAAATCCTAAAAAAAAAATTAAATCAACTTTGTTAGTGTATTTAGTATTTAACAGTATAGCTCGACAACATAAGAAATTTACCTGGGATTTACATGCCAGAACTGTGACGTTTTGAAATTTGGTGGCCAAAAGAAAGGGTCTATAACAGTTGGCGTACATTACTGTTGTTAGTTCATGCTTCGTTTTTATTTCAAAGAGTTAATTGATACTATAAGTGTTGTTTTTTTTTTTTCGTTATTGTTAGTTTGACATAAAATTGTGTGGCTGATTTTTGATTTGATGATTGATTGACCTAACCAGCAGAAAATGACGACACCGGACAGTTACTAGACTTAAAAAGGAGGTTCCTGGAAAATCAACTAAAGTGATCAGGAGATAAGCTGGAGAATTGTTTTCTGTATTCACAATTATCTAAAACATAAAAAATCTGGTGCGTGCGCGCAACACACAACTTTCACTTACCAATTTACTTAGATTAGAAATTGACGTGTTTTGCTAAATATCATTTCCCAAAGTCACACATTTTTCTACATTCATATCTTATTTTTGTTAATCGCTAAAACCGTTTTTGAATAAATAAAAAAAAAACACGTGAAAATGATACAAAATTTATTAAGTAAAGTCCCCCCTCCGGTTGATCAATTGTGATGAAATGTTGGTTATCACATCTTTGGCATATAAATACATCAAATACCAAGTTTGATCAAAATCGTTAAAACCGTTTTAGAGTAAATAAAAAAAACATGTGAAAATGATACAAAATTTATTAAGTAAAGTCCCCCCTCCGGTTGATCAATTTTGATGAAATTTTTACAGTCATATTTCAGGCACATAAATAGATCAAATACTCAGTTTAATCAAAATCGTTAGAGCCGTTTTTGAGAAAATCGAAAAAAACGTAAAAAGTTATTCAATAAAGTACCCCCTCCCTTTGAGCAATTTTGATGAAATTTTTGCTGTCACATCGCGGGCTTATACATACTCTAAATACCCAATTTCAAGTTCGCACGGTTTATAGTTTTTGAGCTAGTCTGTTCACACACACACACACACACACACACACACACACACACACACACACACAGACACACACACACACACACACACACACAGACACACACACACACACACAGACCATTTCGCGGGACTTGGTTATTTTGACTCAGGGGACCCCAAAACGTGTATTTCCGTTGAAAACCGGAAGTCGAAATTTTTCACGATCGCAATACTTCCACTTACTATATATTTCATATATATAGGTAAGTGAAAGTAAAAAATTGAGACATACGCTAGATTTCAATGTTTTGGATGTTGTTTGTGAAATATGGCAGTGTTTCAATTCATTTCATTTTCAGGTCATTTCATTCAAATAAGGTTGTAAATTTATATCTTATAACCTAAGTTCTTTCTTCCTTAGCCACTAAATATTATTGGTATAGTTTCTGAAATCGTTGAAAGATTGAGTGAAGTAGATATCATATCAATGTCCATCAATGGAGTAATATTATATTCAGAATTTTATACCCTTGAGATGAATATTTAAAAACTCCAGTAGGTTATTTATATTTTAAAAACCAAAGCTGTCCATCACGAAGCAAACTTTAAATCTCCCAGTTTATGGCAGTTAAAACTTGTGAAGGTGCTAATTGCTAACGGTTCAAAAGTTTCTAGACAACTATTTATAGTGAAAGGTGAACATCAATCCTGCAAAGGTGGGGAATTTTCAAGGTCCTAGTCACAAAAAATGGGATGTGAAAAAATCTCAATTTTTTTTGGGAATATTTATTTAACAAATTAAAAACCTACAATTATTTATTTTGCTCGCAGAAAATTTCACTTATTTTTTTATAAAACTTCCTCTTCTAGGAAATCGAAAAACCTTTCAATTTTGGTGTGCTTAAATTTCTAAAGACAAATAGTTTTTTAGTGATAGGCATACGCACTAGGGTGGATGGACAATATTCTATCCAATGGCAATTCAAGCAAAATCCGGGAAACATTTTTAAAGTTTCTTTATACATGAACCAAATCGGTATCATTAGATCGGTCTAACCGTTCTTACGTGGATCCGATTTCCAACAAAATTGTATTATAACAATTCTTTTGAGAATTTTTTCATACTTAATCTTCCATTCGGGACACAGGCGTACCCACGAAGTGAAGAACATAAAAATCCGTCCTGAGTTAAAATGGTCCAACTAACAAGAATTTGATTTATTTACATCGAGGAGGATACGAAAGAACTTCGTTGTTTGTTGAAGAATTTTGAGCAAAAGTGTTCTGACTTAAATTAGATCTGTATACCAATACAAGGATGGGCTTGCTGTACTGTAAAATAGGAACATTAATGCAGTCCAAAGGGGGGGGGGAGGCTCAAACCTATCTAGGAGAAAATCGGAAATCTGAATTTATGATGTTTGGCAGCACTGGTGAACATTAAATTTGAGAATAATAATTTTTAAAAAATATGTAAATGGAAGTTTAAAATTAAATCAAGTGGTTATTATTTAAAAATAGAACCTTAATATTTGGAAAAAAATAATTACAATACCAATCATAAAATTGCTTCATTTTTTATAGAAAATTTCTAACAGTTCCAAAAATTTGTTTCCAGTTGAGGATTTTCTAATAGCGGAGAGCGTTCCATAATGTAACGCTGAGGCAAGACCATTTTCATTTTCAGTTCGTCATCATTGCTCAATCCTTTCTCTATCAAGAGGAGATCATCTCTGCCTTGATGTCTTACTCTTCATTTCCTTCAGCAACGGTGATCGCTAAATAACAGCGCACGTCGTAAAACACGTTTTGCAGGACATGCTATAAGAGCCTATGCTTACGAGCGGATAGGAAAAACAAAACGCTCATTTGAATATTAAAGGAATCAGTTCTGATAAACGTTAAATTATAACATATTGAGCCTAAAAAACATATTTAGAACTGAAATTCCGATGTCAATTATTTCTTGGTTGAGTTCATTTCTTTTTATTTTTAAAACACATGAAATAATATTTAAAATTTTTTCACGAATCATCTTCTATTTTTTTCTACTTTCTCTTTTCAACCGCTTCTAGATCGCGATAGTGATGATTCCTGAAACGTTTTAAGAAGCGGATATCAATAAGATAAGGAGAAAAAAAAGAAGCTTTAATTGGCTCTCCTGAAAAACCGTTTATTTATTTTTTTAGTAAGACCAGTCTTGCATTGGACGAGCGCTATGTATTTCATGCATTGAAATAACAATAACATCGTTTTAAACGGGTGTTTAAAACTTAATAAGAAAGTATTCAAAACACTAATAAATTAGAAGGTATGTTTAGCTAACCTTTAAAAAAAATTTAAATACCAATTTAAATGGACAACTTATTAAACCAATAATAAAACTTAAACTGGAAAATATCAAAAATTAACACAAATGTAATTGTTAGAGGTAGGAGTAATATTTTTAAAATTATAAATTTAATAAAACTTTTAATTATGAATACATGTTATTCAAAATACGTACCTATATCTGTACTGCTATGAAAAATTAATCAAAAAAATTAATCTGCTATGAAAAATTAATCAAGCAGTATAATTATATACTTAACGGAGGAATAGGCATTTCACATCAGGAAATTTGTGTCATCAATTTAACAGTCTAAAAAATTTAAAATACAGTTTTTACAGATAACTGCCTATAGAACAAAATTAGATTAAATCTGTCCTTATCCATATTTATCAAACCCCATTTTTCAGAGTAGTCTGGGAGCTGATGGCCAAAAAGGTGCCTGATTTGAAGAAATTTTTTGATCATATAGGCTGGAAGTACTCATTTCATAGACAACAAATGTAAACGTCTGCCCGCTCAGATCGGTTGCCATCAAATTTTATAGGCGAACAAAATCGACATTTTCGAACTTTTTTCAATTTTTCGCTAATAACTCGAAAACGATTTATCGCAGAAGAAATCGCATTATTTCTAAAATTAAAGGGAATCAAATTTCGCGTCGAATATGGTGCTCACAGTTAAAATCGGGTATTTTTGCCAAAACCGATAGTCAATTTAGCCACTTTAGCGGAAAAATTAATTACGCTCATGTTCCCAAGCCTGCAATTAAAAGAGGGTTACTCCAAATAAAAAATGTTACCTATAATAGTTGTTGAATATTGAATTCTGTGTGCTATAAAGTGTATTACTACCCTTATTCTGTCAAACAAGAAAGAGATAAGAGCTAACGGAAAAAAAGAAAAATAGATTTTTGAATCACAAAAGTATTCAAGGGGTATAAGGAAAAATATAAAGCTATCTTAGCTATAAATTTTAGAAAATTTAGGTGGAATTTACCACAGGAATAATTCAATCAAATCTTAACAATACAAAATATCATATTTCAGTTATTTTTTTTTTCAATATGTTTCTTTAATCTACAGTTAGGTTTAATCTGATTTCATTTGTATTTTTATATTTTATCGAAGAATTCAAATAAGGCATTTTAAAGAGAATCGCCCGCATACTTGCACACAAAAAAATACGAATTTATAAAAGGCACTAGCTGCAGATTGTTTATTTTTGTTTACTGGGGCAAAACTGCAATGGTCATCAACACCATTATATTTTAATGTAGGTATTAAAAAAGTCAAGTAAATGCTGAGTTTGTATTGCGGATCATGAAAGTAGAATTGAGATGAATTTTAGTTGCTACAGATTGGAGATGTGTGTTTATCGGGATTAATTCAGAATATAAGACAAGAAGAACACCATGACAGCTATGATTTGGATTTGGGTCATCTTTTCTATAAACTATTTAAGTGTGAAATCACAGTAGGTATTGTATATGCAGTTTTCTCAATTCCCCACCAGTAAATTATAAAATATAGTAAGATAAAAATTCTTTTTTAAACAATGACAAAGAAAACTATTATGAGTAAAATTATTGAGTAACAAAGGAGGTATACACAATGGAAGAACATATAATTTACAATAGTTAGCTACTTCCTGGTCTTGAGCGGAACAGGGCAGTAACTGTCCAGAGAAGGGTGGGCACCTATAAAATAGTATCTAATTGATACAAGCACCCCTTCTTAATAAGGGCTATTTCTACCTTACAACAGCCTCCCAATTTTTTCCTTATAAAAATTACCTTTGAAAAAACAATAACCGTTCCAAGAATTTAATTTAAAAAAGAAAAAAAAAAGGAACGAACGATACAAATGTGGAAATTTCATTTATTAACGCTTGGATGTCACGAAAATTTAACAAACAATAAACGAATTCTAAATTCTTCAAAATATATTTTATATATTTATTTGCTTATTTTTAAAAATTATAATTGAAGAGTCCACGGAAGAAATGAGGGATGTCATTTGGAGTACTTTCCGAGAAAATAAAGTTTTTAGGTTTGGATCTTTAATTACTTGAGTATCTTTTATCATTTTTCTTCAATTTTTACTTTCACTTACCTATATATGAAATATATAGTAAGTGGAAGTATTGCGATCGTGAAAATTTTCGACTTCCGGTTTTCAACGGAAATACACGTTTTGGGGTCCCCTGAGTCAAAATAACCAAGTCCCGCGAAATGGTCTGTGTGTGTGTGTGTCTGTGTGTGTGTCTGTGTGTGTGTGTGTGTCTGTGTGTGTGTGTGTGTCTGTGTGTGTGTGTGTGTGTGTGTGAACAGACTAGCTCAAAAACTATAAACCGTGCGAACCTGAAATTGGGTATTTAGAGTATGTATAAGCCCGCGATGTGACAGCAAAAATTTCATCAAATTTGCTCAAAGGGAGGGGGTACTTTATTTAATAACTTTTTAAGTTTTTTTCGATTTTCTCAAAAACGGCTCTAACGATTATTTGATCTATTTATATGCCTGAAATATGACTGTAAAAATTTCATCAAAATTCATCAGCCGGAGGGGGGACTTTACTTAATAAATTTTGTATCATTTTCACATGTTTTTTTTATTTACTCAAAAACGGTTTTAACGATTTTTATCAAACTTGGTATTTGATGTATTTATATGCCAAAGATGTGATAACCAACATTTCATCACAATTGATCAACCGGAGGGGGGACTTTACTTTATAAATTTTGTATCATTTTCACATGTTTTTTTTATTTACTCAAAAACGGTTTTAACGATTTTGATCAAACTTGGTATTTGATGTATTTATATGCCCGAGATATGACTGTAAAAAGTTCATCAAAATTGATCTACGGGAGGGGGGACTTTACTTAATAAATTTTGTATCATTTTCACGGGGTTTTTTTTATTGACTCAAAAACGGCTTTAACGATTAACAAAAATAAGATATGAATGTAGAAAAATGTGTGACTTTGGGAAATGATATTTAGCAAAACACGTCAATTTCTAATCTAAGTAAGTTGGTAAGTGAAAGTTGTGTGTTGCGCGCACGCACCAGATTTTTTTTATATGTACTTTTCCTTTTTGTTTTGCGTGTCAAAATATAAATTTGCCCGAAACAGACATAACACGCTCTAAAAAAAAATGATTTAGTGAAAAAAACAATCCAAACATAAAAGAAAGCGGGATAGTTCTGGACGCTCCCCCTTTCATTCCTGTTTTATTGATGAAATGGTGATATTAATACACAATCCATATAACTTCTAACATGACTCTCCCCCATTCTAGGTTTTTCCGCGAGGACATTCCCCCTTTCTTCCGAGTACGTGGTTCTTTCCATCGCTTGTAACCAACCGACTTTCATTTTTTCTGACTATTTCTATTCACCAACATATTCTACTCAACTAGACGAACAAATATATATATTTAACTACGATTCGGAAAAAAATTGACTCTCCCCCTTTCTTCCCTGGACTCTTCAATTATCTTTTCAAAAAATCAATGATGTTTATTAATGATCACTACATTATTTATCATAAAAACCCCCATAGTGTTGAAATTTGTTCCATATTTAAATAATTATAATTAAAAAATGAATATTATCAAAAGAAAACAAAATAATGCAAGAAAAGTAATTTAAAATATTAAATCTGTAGCTGGAGCGTGAAGAGTATTAAGTAAAAAAAAAAAAATAAAATAATTTGTTAATTCGTTTGCAATCGAATTTCTAGATTTTTATCATATTCATTAGATTATTTAGCACATTTTAAAATAAATTAAACATGCAATTCATACCTCTCTATAAACTCCATCATCATTGTATGACATTTTCAAGAAACGAAAATTAAGGAAAAGAAAAAACTACTAATACCAGCACATTTATAAACAATTCATAACTTGTTTTCGCTGTGGTATAATTTTTAAACGAGTGTTAACTTTTTTAAAACGGTTTGTTTATTAAAAAGGTGAAGAATCGCGAGTTTTCAAAATATTGACTCTATGCACATCACACTGGTAGTTTCAATAAGTACTCTTACATGATGTTAAAAATAAGGGATGTATTTATTTATTTTTTTTTTTTGGCTTCGTTTACAGATAAAAACCTTAAAGAGATCAGTGTTCTCCTTTGGTCTTCAGGTACCTAGCTGACCAAAAAGCTGTAGTGCTGACTTGACCCAGGATTGAACATATCCGGCTTACCCCCGAGTACATCATGGGAAAAAGTTCCTCCACCACAATGCATCTTTGTACGTCATTCGTCATTCACAGCGAAGAGGTAGTATGTTTCGTACTCAAGGCTTGAAAAAATGAAAATAACAGTCCTTAAAATAGCTAGAATTATAAAGCATATAATATTTTTACTTTAATAACCTAAACTGAATTTAATTTGAAATTTGAATTGGGCTGAAAAATTAAGTTTATTCGTTCCTCGCAATTCCTATTAACTTCCATAACTCGTCAAAAAAATTCTGTTCAAAAGCTACATTCACTCTAATCACTGAGTGCCGCGAAAAGACTGAACGGTTTCTTTACATATCTTGGTGGTTGAAAACTATGGATAAACTAGATAAACTTTTAAGAAATATAATGAATAAAGGAACACATAGTCTCTGAAAAGAATAAAATAAGGCTGCAAAATAAATATTAAACCATTTATAATTCAAAAAAGTAAAAATTCAAGTCATTAAAATAGCAGGAACCATAAAAAAATATACATTTTTAAACGACTTCGAAAAAAGGAAGGTATAACTCAATTCGTTACATGTGACCATTTTTTATTTTTACTTTTTATTTATTTCCAAAACTGAAATTAATTTGAACAAAACGTTCAAGATAAACACAGATTCATATCTGAAAGCTTTTCTTCCGAAAGAAAGTTTGCACCCCCTTCTTCCACCCCCACTTCACTTATAAAAGACAAAGTTTAAATAACAACATTTTATTCAATACCTTTCAAAATAAATATGTTCCAATATCATTAACATATTTTATTGGCATGTTTTCAATAATAGCCTCAAACGCGATGGCTAAGGTATATCACTCAATCCCAAGAATCTTCATTTCATCACTATATAAAATCATACAATAACACTCTTTGTTTCCCTCAAACTCTTCGAAGCAATTTGCGCCATAACCCCCCCCCCCCCCCTTCTGGGCATTCCTGTTCAAAAGAGTTGTAGAAACTGTTTTTGTAGCTCTAGAATTGGAGGGAGGAGCTCTCTCAAGAAGAAAATTTCAAATACAAATGAAAGAGCCATTCATAGTTCCTTAGTGATAAAATGATTGTTAAGTGAATGCCTCACGAGATTGGGCGGATCACAAAAGGGAAGTTTCACGGGACTGTTGCTTGTCGGCACCTGGCTGCCATAAAACTGTCACCGGACTTTATTATATTTTATTTAGTGTTCCTCTCTGGATAATGGGGGAAATAAGACGTGAAACTAGCGACCGGGGTTTCCTCTGTTCGAGTCTATTATCGGCGTAGATCGGGAACCTGGGGCCATCGGCAACCAACGGGGAACAACGGAGGCATTTATCACCGTGAGGGGTCGGACACCTTGTAAGACAAATCGACTGAATAATATGCAGGAGGGTACCCAAAAGGACCGAACAAAAAAAAAAACTGTATATCCATTCTTGTACGTCCGAAAAATAAAAGAAGGACAAATAAGAAAACTGTGATTTATTTCCGATATATTATAATTTTTGGAGCATTTGACAACTTACAGGAGTCTAGATTAAATTTATAATATACAAAAACATTTCCTACGTCCTTATTTTTTAATAATGTGGGCTATTTCGTATTCTAGTGGCTCCTCGAGATTAAACAAAATGCCGTTAAAATTCATTAAGTTTCATAAACACGCAATAGACACATATATTAGAAAAAATGTAATGTATTACAAAAAAACTATCTATTTGAATAATAAACCGCGATCTGAAAAATATATGAAGAGTCCACAGAAGAAAGGGGGAGAGTAAATTTTTTTCCGAATTGTAGTTATATATATATATATATATATATATATATATATATATATATATATATATATATATATAATTTATTTTTGAAGAGAAAAGATTTGGCTCCGCCGGGAATCGAACCCGGGTCTTCCGCGTGACATGCGCGGTATGCTATCCATTACACCACGGAGTCGCTTCCAAACGGTGCTAATCCTTCCTCTTCACTGTAATGGATAGCATACCGCGCATGTCACGCGGAAGACCCGGGTTCGATTCCCGGCGGAGCCAAATCTTTTCTCTTCAAAAATAAATTATTTAAAAAATAGGTGGTCACCCACAATGATGGTTAAATTAATATATATATATATATATATATATATATATATATAATTGTTCGTCTAGTTGAGTAGAATATGTTGGTGAATAGAAATAGTCAGAAAAAATGAAAGTCGGTTGGTTACAAGCGATGGAAAGAACCACGCACTCGGAAGAAAGGGGGAATGTCCTCGCGGAAAAACCTAGAATGGGGGAGAGTCATGTTAGAAGTTATATGGATTGTGTATTAATATCACTATTTCATCAATAAAACAGGGAAAAAAGGGGGAGCGTCCAGGACTATCCCCCTTTCTTTTATGTTTAGATTGTTTTCTTCACTAAAACTTTTTTTTTTAGAGCGTGTTATGTCTGTTTCGGGCAAATTTATTATTTTGACACGCAAAACAAAAAGGAAAAGGACATATAAAAAAATTGAAGAAAAATGATAAAAGATACTTAAGTAATTAAAGATCCAAACCTAAAAACTCGATTTCTCGAAAAGTACTCCAAATGACATCCCTCCTTTCTTCCGTGGACTCTTCATATAGATAAAATAAAAATTCGAATTCCGTAATATAAATTGCTGAATCAGAAATTAAGTTACTTAAGATTATGAATTCATAAAAATTCAATTTAAAATAATTTGACAATCACATATAAATTTAATGAATGTCTGCAATTATGTCCTTATTTTCAGGTATTGTTCTTGTTTATATTTATTTAGATCTAATTTATGTTTGAAATATAAGATTTGCATCTGGTTTTTCAGGATTGCCGATGGTATTTCCCCTCAAATCAAACATATTCTTGAAAAATCGTGAATTTCTAAGCTCTTCGATTCTAACTCTCTTAAATATTATTTTCGACCCCCATATGATGTACATTTGTAATCAGCACGGCCCATGAACTTCCATACCTCCCCAAAATATTTTTGTCCGAAAAGTACATATACTTAAAGCACTGTGTGCCGATATGATTGAATGAATTCATTAAATCCCTGTTTTTTGGGATACAAAATAACTATAAAATTACATGTCTTAAAAACTATGGATTCTATAAGTTTATTATTTATATACACCCAATATGTTTGTTCTTAAATTCAGCAGCATGAATTAATAAATTATTTTAAGTGTAAAAATATAAAAGTATAAAAATAAATTATTTTATATAAATTATTTTAAGTGTATAGACTCATCAGATATTTCATCTTTTGTGACAATTAAGTAACTCTATATATGATTAAAACAGTTGCTGTATTTTTAAGGAAAAGAATGTATAAATGAATACACTTCAAGTTATATTACCCATGCCAACAAATTTACATAATCGAAGAAGGTCCGTTTATAAATTAGATTGGGGTGATTTCGACGTGGTGTGCCGTTTGTATGATAAATAAGAGACCCAAGCGAGCAATAGGCCTAGATAAATATAAAAAAAAGAAGTTGGCTTGTTAAGGAGGCAGCCGTTTTGTATGGAAATATGGAAGGTACCAACCGGACTAGCTGTTTAGGCCTGACCCGGCTATACTAGCCGTCTAGTCCCCTTGTGGTCAACTTTTTCAGGACCGACGATAGGCTCAACGGTTCGCGCTCCCAGCGGCCAGCGGCTTACCGGAGGATCGCACGCCAGAGGAGCCATCGCGTGAGCGGACGGAGCTCCGAGAATCTGGGTAGCTAGGATGATTCGCACATGGCAAGGTCAAGTGAGGAAAAGACCAAGTATTACCAAGAGAGCTGACAAATCATTGAACATGACTCTACGCCAACCGCTTCAAAATGGAATGCGGAACGCGAAAGTTCTCCGGAACGAGGAGGAATCCCTTCAGCCTTAAAATCTATTAAACAAAGCCAAAACAAATCATTCTAACATATCGCTAATGAGGTTGATTTTGTTGAACTGTGGAAGTCAAACGAAGGACTGTTGAGACAGGAACACGAGTTTCAGTCTTTACTTTAATATTAATAAAATAAATGAGCACTGTTGCTAATAGTGATTTGCACCAAACATCAAGATAATAACAATAACTATTAGTTAAGCTATTTACCTAATACCCCTGATAATTTTGTCTGGGTTGTCAAAAAATTACAATTATTAAATTACCTACATACTACTTTAAAATATGTTTATTTAAATTATGGATAAAACATATCATATCACTTAATTATTTTAATAAATAATATGAACGGATAATTATCAATTATTCGATTGAAACATAATAACTGCGTGATACATATAAATGCATTAACATATTATGAGCGGGGAAGGTATTTTTACCCGTTGCGAGGATTGCCACTTATAAGCGGGGCAGGTACTAGTACCCGTTCCGCATATTGCCGCTTAAAAGCGGGACAGGTATTAGTACCCGTTTAAAATAAGTAATTTTAAGTGACACAAGGGAAGAATTATGTTTTATCAAATATACCATAAATACAATTATATATATGGTTTATAACATACAAATTCATCATAAATAACAAAATTTGTTTGCTTCTCTTTCAAATTTCACTTATGCTGGCGTATGTGCCGCACATAAAAAAAAGGTTTAACGAGTTATTTTTGTGAATTATGTAAAGTTTCGCTGCATCAGAGAGATTGTTTCTTCAAATATCACACTCCAGAAAAATATAAAGAAATAGCCTTGACTATACGTAAATCTCACGAATTTTTGAAATATATTTGTCGGTTTCAAATAATACTTTATTAAAGTCTTCAAACGCTTATCATTTTTGTAAATATTAAAAATAGCATTTTTCTGAAATATCCCTTTAAATGATTACTACACTATTTATCAAATATAAATATATAAATAAATGTATATAAAATATAGTTGCAGATAAGACCCATTACCAAATTTAGCAAAAATCTAACAATTACTTTTACGTCTATCAAGTTTATTTTCACACGCATATATTTTGGTTAGCTGACAAATTGGCCCGCTACGCGGCAATGTCCTATATCCTAAGCTAGTCGCTCATAATGTTTTAAGCTGTCAACATCAAAACAGAAGTTCTTTGCACCACTTAATTTATTTTTAAAAATTTATATACTGATTTGAGCTTAGGGGCATCAACTCCACCATGTTCGTCCGGTATACACGTTGCAATTCAAATAATTACGCTAAATGCCTAATGTTTCTTATGTTGTCGCATAAGAAATCATCTATAAACCCTTAATGTTCAATAATTCACACGGATTTGACCAGTACAGGTATATATCCTTTCATAATAAAATACATAACCATTTGTTTCTAACCTAGCTTCCTGATGATACTCCCAGGCGCCTGAAATGAATACTGCCCGTGACCTACTGATTTAAAAAGGTTATTACTACCTCTGAATCCATTTTTCTTCTTTTTTTTTTAATTCTCAGATCTACTAACATTTTTAATGAATTCAGTTCTAAATTAAAATATATATATATATATATATATATATATATATATATATATATATATATATATATATATATACTTATATGATGATTAAAAACAAGTATTTGTATAAAACTGGAAATAAGTCACTATCATAAATTTCGAATGACTTTTTTAAAAACAAAACATCCATACAACGACAGTATCCGGGCCGCATACTTTGTGTGCAATAACAAAACAGTCGTGAGACCTGAAAATATCCCGGTCATGGGAAAAACTGAATGACACGTTTACATCATCCTACGATATTATTCTGGCCGCAAAGGCAAGCTTACTTGCTAAAAAGACTTCAATGTCAGATAATCATCTTCCAATAAGAGCGTGCGAAACAGAATTCAGATCACGTCCATCCATCACTTGGGCAACATAAACATCTTGTTTCGCAAACCCTATGATGAAATGGGAAGCACGCAACTTTTATAAAATAGCTATACCGCAAAGGCTGAAGTAAAGATCTTAGGGTTAACTTGGGAAACATCCATTGTTCCGTCCGGTTCTGGAATAAATTATTCAATCAGGCTTGAAAAAGCGAAGCATCCTCAATTGCGCATTCTTTTTTCACCACTAATTTTTAGTTACTTTCTACAGGAATTTCACTGTTGGATGATTTTCTCCTTCGTTTTCGTCCTTATTTTACTACAGTTTTGTAATACCATAAAACACTTCCTAACAAAAGAACTTAAACCCTGGGATTCAGTACAATTCTAAATATTGCTAATTACTTACCAATGCCAATAATGTAGATGCAATTACGCTTTTTCTATAAGTAAGGAAAAACAATTTTAGGAGCCGTTTCTAAACAATAGGTTCTCTAGAAAAACGCAACAAAATTATTTGTTCTACTTTCACTTCGGGGTCCATAAATAAACACACACCGATATATAGGAAATCATAAGAAAAATTATCATTTGTTTAAATTTGCCTCAAACGGTCGTTATTATGAAAATTCACATACTAAATGGACAACAACATTAAGAATTCCATATTGATTTTAAAGTATTGAACGTGAAAGGACTACTTTTGAACAACTAGGTATATTCCAAATTAAATGTATATTTGTTTTATTTTTAATTCCCGCCTGTCAACAAAAATCGACAATCAGCTAATTCATCCAAGGATACTTTGTCAGAGGAGGAAGGAACCATGTGTCAGAAATGTTACCAGACAATAAAGACAATTTTTAATAGATTTTCAGTAGAACAAAGGACTGCAGAATGACTTTAAAATCATAAAATATTAAGTGAACTGTTGAAAGGCGATGAAACGAATATAAATAGTTACTTTGTTCCAATTTTTAAAAGAAATGCCATATTTCAATGAAATATAACACGCCAATGCTACATGGATAGAGGCAAAGACAAAGGAAATAAATAAATAGGCATACATTTTATTCGTCTCAAATTCGGATAATTATAAACGAGCAGGTATCACTGAAAGATTATATTTAAGTAATTAATTAACATTTAAAATGACAACGGCCTAAAAGTATACAGGTAAACCCAAATTTAATAGTTGAAATTGTTCTTGATAATTGATATTTTTGGAAAAATGTTTTAAAAATTAAAAAAAATCCTCTAAAAGAAAAAAATAATCCCATTTATTAAAGCTTTTACGGTAGTAAGTATATTTCCTTTTACAAAACTAAAAATGTCAACATCTGAAAGTAAAAAGTCTCTGGATTTATGAGTTAGATTACTTTAAGAAGGTTTTAGAATCATTGCATTATGAATTGGTTAGACGAGAGTTATCCCCTTCACCAAACTAAACTTTACCAAAGGTTTCAATATTGCTTGATTTATAAGTCATTTTGATCGATAACAATTTTATTTTACATATTTGTTTACAATGGACCGCTGCCATTCTTGCAAACCTTTTCTTCCTTAGCCCTGATTTCCATTAAATGAATGTGAAGCGAAAGGTATATCTATTCAGAGAGGAATACTTGAAAACTTTTTAAAGTATTCAACGTGACCGTCAGTAGGTCAGCGATGGGATAGATAATCGACACATCTCTTTAGCGGGGACGGAGAAGAAGAGGTGGCACTATACCGCGAAAGTAGTGGGACGGATGTCGTAATAAAGATAGGAAGAATACATTTGGGATGATAAGTAGCCAACCTCTCTTCTTCTATCGACCATCTACTCTTCGACCGTTTTAGGGAAACGGAACGTCTGCAGTTTGAGATAGCCTTGGCCAAGTCCATAGGGTCCATCTAACTAGGAAAAGAAATAAATTTTAGAAAACACCGAAACTTTCAAAGAAATGTAAAAGTAAACAAAAAAGGTTCTCATCTAAAAGTGTTTAACTCTTGCCTTGAACGAAGTATATCTATTTATTTTTTAACCGACTTCGAAAGAAGAGGTTACTCAATTCGATACGTATGTGCCTTTTTTTTCTTTTTTTTTTTTTTTTTCTATGTATGACCACCGATTACTCCGAGATGGGTGGGCCAATTCGAACGAAACCTTTTGCATCTTGTGGAGTATTTTCCCAATGTGGTCCCATTAAAACCTTTTTTGGGTTCTTAATTTATTAAAGAAGTTATTGGGAAAACACATGAAAATAATTATTCAATTATCGCTCATAATATTTACTTATTTGAAAAACATATGGCATATATATCATAAGGTATGCTCCAACAAACTATTAAAACACGTTAATAACAAACTGATCATGTACTATCCCTTTTTTTTTATTCTAAATTTGATTGGTTGATTTCAAGCAATGCTCAATAATGTTTTAATGGTCGATGAATCGGTTGGGAAAACAAACCAATCAAATTCAGAATTAAAAGAGTGGGGGAGAACATGTGAAGTGTGTTAGTTATTGACGTGGTTTAAGTGCTTGTTGGAACAAACCTTATACATAACCTTAAATAAATTTTCAACAATAGATTTTAATAAAGATATATAATATCACTGGAATATCGCTGTCGTTTTCCGAAAAATGAAACACTTCCTTATGGTTCCGGCAAAGTTATTGTTGTTTTGACCCGGTTCCTGGAAAATTTTGCCAAGAAATAAAACTCAAGAACATTTTTTTGGGTTGCTTAGAAGATTTTTTTTATAGATTTAAGAAGATTTAAGCACGGATGAACAGTCAGAAAAGAATGTCTAAACGACGGATGGACAGTATAATCATAAAACCACAAAATTCATGGAATTTAAAGAAAGGCCGAGCATTAATAACCCTTTTTAAAAAAGATTCGTAAAATCGTAGCCATTATTGTTTTAAATTAGATTTTGATTTCCGACTTCCACTCTCTATGCACATTAAAAAGGAATTCAATACTTCCTGGAAAAGCTGTTTTTTAGTTGATTTAGAGGCCTTAACAAAGCTGTCTGCTCCCGGATACACTCGATCACTGTCGGATATTAATATATAATGTAATCATAAAATCTTGTGCGGATTCTTCACTCTGGAGTGACACTTTTGTTATGTTATCCAGATTACTATTATCGGTTTTTAATTATGTTTCTGCAACTATTAAGGTGTTTTGATGAAAATTGCTGTGAGTACCAAATTATTGATTTTGAGATAACAAATAACTATTAACTAAGCGGGAAATCAACTACCGACCAGATCTTCAGCTTGAGGACCCTATTGGAGAGAGGATACGAATATAAACTGAAGACGCACCACCTCTTCATCGATTTCAAAGCAGCATATGATATTATCGACCGCGAAGAGCTTTACCGAGCAATGGAGGAACTCCGAATCCCACAGAAGCTCATATGCCTGTTAAGACTGACGATGAATGAGGTTATGTGCTCCGTTTGCGTCGGTGGAGATATGTCTGCGGAATTCCTTGCGACTAAGGGGCTGCGTCAAGGAGATGCCTTTTCAATATTGCCCTAGAGAAGGCTGTGAGAGATTCTGGCGTGCAAGTTGGATGGACGATCTTTAACTGGAACGTACAACTCTTAGCATACGCGGATGATGTGGATATCATTGGCTGCTCTCTACAAGCTGTTAGGGAGGCGTTCTTGGAGCTGGTGGGTCCTGCAAGGAGACTGGGGCTCAGCGTCAACCAGGCAAAGACGAAGTACTTGGTGACTGAAGAGACACCCAGGAGGAGTACATGTTTGAACAGGTCTCCGATTTCGTATATTTGGGCTCAACGGTAACCCAGGGTAACCAAGTAGATGTTGGTGTTAGAAGAAGAATTGTCTCTACCAACCGGTGCTACTTCGGTTTGAGGAAACAGCTTGGTGGCCGCATACTCTCTCGGCAAACAAAGTTACACCTATACAAGACCATCATTCGTCCTGTCCTGATGTACGGCTCGGAAACCTGGACAACAACGAAGGCATGCGAACAAGACCTTCTTAACGCAAAATTCTTCGCAGGATATTTGGAGGAGTGAAAACAAATGATGGAAACTGGAGGAGAAGCAAGAACCAAGAGATATATGACGCATTCAGAGAGCTGAATATGTCCAGGTCATCAAACTGGGCCGATTGCGGTGGGCAGGGCATGTGGCTCCTATGAGTGAAGAGGATTTGCCCAGGAAGTTGCTGACAGAGCCTTTATATGGGACAAGAAGACGAGGAAGACCCAGGCTAAGGTGGAGTGACAGAGTCACGACTGATGCGGGAAACATCCTTAGTGTGAGCAACTGGATGGCAGCTGCTCAAAACCGCGACGAATGGCGGAAGCTGTTGGTGGAGGCTAGGACCCATCACTGGGTTGTTGGGCCGAACTAGTAGTAGTAGTATTAACTAAGCTTAAATTTGGTTTGAAAATTAAGGAAAATATTATGGATTAGACTATAATATGGACTTATTATAATTCCAGTCATGAAATAAATACGTCCCACTAAAAAAATTTAATATTGTTTTCTTCCATCTCCAATTCCAATTGATGGTGAATTGTTTAATTTTTTTTCTTTAAGTTACGATAACGTCTCTAGGTTGGCACTCGATAAGAGCCTAGAGACGAAATTCTTAAAGATAGTCATTCGTCAAGAATTGTTTCCATTTCGAGGCATTCATATTCTCAGATACCGAAATAAATGTTGTTTATTATATTTCCCAATAAAACTGGTCGAAAAACGGCCAAAATCTCAACTGTTCAGTGGCATACCTACGACATCTTGAATTTGGCGAATTAATGTTAGAGCCGAGCAAAACTGAACACCTCCTCTCGGAACGCAGATGTATGTATGAAATAAACAAGTACCGAAGACAATAATATTCCGCAAAGGAAAAAAGAAAGTCATTGTGGAAAAAAAGTTGTGTATGTCTTCCCGATGGAAAATTGGTCTTTACAAAAAATCAAAGTAGACAGGGTGTTGAAAGGTGTGTACTGCATCTACCGCAAACGATTTTCAATTTTCTGTGCATATTCATAAAATGGATAATGTGACTATTATAATACAAAGTTGATTAAAATTGATATAATTATAATAAAAAGACACGGGATAGACGAACGTGGTATAGCGCTACCTGGTGACTTTTATTTATGGCGCTGGGTGGGCTGACTTTTATTTCGTGAGGGACCCACGCAATAGATCTCTATGGATAGAACAACAAACTAAGGAACCAAACTCAATTGTGTCTAAAGAGGGGTACCAAATAAAAAAAAAATAATAAAAAATAAAATAAAAAAAACGACTTCGAAAACCCGAAATCAGTTCAAAATGCACTTAAAATCTGTATAAAAAAAGCATTTCATTTTTTTTTTATAAATCAACGCATTGCTCCCTTCCGGCTTATATTAGAAATTATCTTCCGCCACTAAAAAGTATGAAATAAAAAACATTTTATAAAAAAAAATTAAACCGACTTCGAAAATTAGAAACCAATAAAAATAAATGCACTAAAAAGTATGAAATAATTACCTTCTCATTTTATGAATACGCAGCAAAATTGAAAATCGTATGAAAAGCGGAAAAATGCATTAAAACGGATAATTTTATTTTGATTAGTACGAATACATACCAACTGTTAATAAAAATTATTAAATTAAAATATTAAATACCATGTTCAATATTTAACAATCTTTTCGGAGCCGGCGCATAATTCAAAATTGTTAACACTAAAAATTAGGAAACTCTTAAAATTCTCTATAGATTTTCTTTTTTGCGCCGCCTCCGAAAAGATTGTTAAGTATTGAACATGGTATTTAATATTTTAATTTAATAATTTTTATTAACAGTTGGTATGTATTCGTACTAATCAAAATAAAATTATCCGTTTTAATGTATTTTTCCGCTTTTCATACGATTTTCAATTTTGCTGCGTATTCATAAAATCAGAAGGTAATTATTTCATACTTTTTAGTGCATTTATTTTTATTGGTTTCTAGTTTTCGAAGTCGGTTTAATTTTTTTTTATAAATTTTTTTTTTTTTTTTAATCTTAGATAATTAAGATACTCAATCGCTTAAGAAATCGATATTAATATGAAATTAATAATAGTGAGAACATGCAATTAAGCCAAAGTTTAGCTCGCATACCAGCAGCTGTCTGAAGACAAAATCGTGCGACACCATTTTGAAACGTTCTATTACCTAAAGAGATATTTTTTGCCCCCTAATCTTTACATTACTGTTATATTATATTCAAAATTATTTACAATACTACACACGCAAATGAGATTCAAACCCGGGCCCTTCGCATCACCTTTGCGGTGGGTTAACCAATCACGCCACATATTTAACCAATAAATAACCAAAAACGCATAAAGTTAAACCTTTACTTTTTTATTAAATTTATAAATATTTTAAAATAGTTAAAAAAATTTTAAGCTCGAACATTTTTTTTTTCGAAAAAAAAAAACTGTTATCACTAAGAGGTTATGGATAAAAGTTTTTCTGAAACTGTTAAAGTTGGAACTTATTTGTAAAAAGTTATGACTGATTCAATCCTGCTAGAAAGTTAGTTAAATTCTTAAGTTCAAGTTTTCTAATTTTAAAAAAAAATTAATTAAAGAAAGTATTCATCACGATTAAATTCAAAGGTCAGATCACCCTGTCATCGTCAATTTAAGTTGGGATTTCTTGCTAATAAAAAATATCTACAACTATATTTAATTAAGAAAAAAAAAAAAAAGAAAAAAATTATAGTCAAAATATCGTTGATTCATTTTGCAAAGGTGGGACATTTATGTTGATGTTATTTCTTCACAGTCATTATTATAAAATCTTTAATAGGGGAGGTACAAAAGAATCGGAAAATTGCAATGGTAACTAGAAAACTAAAGGAAATAAAAATATATATGAGCCTGTTATTTATTCTATATAGATAGATTCTAAAAGAATCGGACATAAAATATAGACCTCGACGAATGACAAAACGCCTTAAAAAATACATGGTCACTCGTAATTACTAGAATTACGAATTCACGGTTTGACAAGATAAGATTACGTTCGTGTGAATTGGAGGGACAAGCAAACAACAATGAAATTATAGGGCAACCCACAACTGTAGTTTGGCGTAACAAAACGCTAAGTAAACCATAACTTAACGCCATCTACAAATATTGAAATGGTAAAATATCATGGCTTAAGAAATTACACAGAACATGGGTTCACCTATGGTGTAGAGGTTAGCATGGCAACCTACAATCTAAAGGTCGCAGGTTCGCGTTCCGCGGTGGCCATAGGATTTTTTAATGGGGGTAAAAAATCCTTAGTTATGCCATCCCTCGGATAGGACGTAAAATGGAGGTCCCGAGCCTGTACAATTTCAGGTACTCGTCAACGATCCCTATCCTAATTATACCTGGGAAGGCAAAATGTAGGACTCCCACTGTAACATCGTCCGATTTGCCTAAGAAGCATAAGTGGACGTTAAACAAACAAAAATTACACACAGAATATTTTCCTAATAATTTCTAGAATACATATGGTTGGTTATGTCATCAGAAATCAATTTAGAAAGTAAATTAATTTAAAAAGTAAATTGAACCCGATATACCAGAGATATTGACTTGTATCTATACTCGGTATATACCTTTTTTATATTCGATTTTTTTTTTTATAAAGAGAGAAAAGACTTCACTACTTGAAGATAAAGAATATCCAATATTCCAATACACTGACAGTTTTATGACGAGTTGATCAACATTACTGAACTAGAACAATTCATTTTTCCAATCTATTCTATTTTATCAATTTATTTTATTACGTTCCATAGATTAAATTGTATTTTTTTGTTATGTTACCTGCAAACTATAAACATACTAGCTAGGGTGCCCGGCTTCGCTCCGGTAGTTGTGTGGTAGTTTTAATACCAGAAAAACTTTAAAATGAAAGGAAATATAGAACAAAATTAGCACCTTCTTGAAAATTCGGTTCAGATTGCAGACTTGAGATCTGCAGAGTCCTCCCAAATAAGGAACCCTGTATAATTTAGAGGGGGTTGAAAATGGTAAAAGAACAATTAATTTTGCTGCAACTTCGTCGAGTTATGCATCGTTTTGATGGATTCTGTGATTCTGAATCCTATAAGCCCATTCCTAGTAGTCAGAAGATAATAAGTTATTAGATAATTGTTGAAAAATCTCAGTATCTCAGTTAAAAAAATTATATTTCGAGTAAAACTTAATAACTGACTACTATGATGGTCCTATTTGATCAAGAAGAAACTACCGAAGATTCATTGAAACTTTTTTTAAGACCTTTCTTCCATTTCAACCTCCCTTAAGGTATCTCGAATCTTACTACTATTACAAAGTGCAAACCTAAATTTCTTGAAGGCACAATTTTTTCATTATATTTCTTTTTATCTTGAACTATGAGGAATGATAAAATCTTGAATGCTGTTATTGGAGTTAGTCAGTCGTTTTGTCAACTGGAATGCTCATCATAAGTAGTAACCAAACCAACTTCTTTTTCATAAATACAATAAGAACACTTCAAACTTTCCTTTTTTTAAATTTTCGATTTATATTTAGTCAATTCATCTCTTTTTTTATGTCTAATTCTATATGCTCACTGTACTACTAAGAAATGTTCACTCATATTGCATTAAATTTACTTAAGTATATATTATATATAGATTAAATGTAATGTACTGGTCATATATTAGCCTTCTTATGAGAAAACTAATTTTTTAAGGAATCCAGTTGGTTTTCTAATTGATTGCTGAGATGTAAAGTACTTATTTTATTTTGAAACGCAAATTAATTATTTTCTCTTAATTTTTTAGTAATTTAAAAAGAACAGCTGAAAAAATATAGAACGATTACATACTGACTGAATGGACAATAAACATTGAGTGAAACGCACCCTAGCGCTTCCTGGTAGCCTGGAGCTCGAACTAAATTTTTCATTCATAAACTCGTATCTCAATCTCAGAGAGGCTAATTAAATGGTGCGAGAGGCTTAAAATTCCAGTCCTTTTCTCTTCAATTTTACACTCTTAAGAGAAAAACTGAAACCTTCTTCTCCGTAAGGAGTCATATGGCTAAACGAAGACATAACTTCCTTAATCCTAAGTGGAGTCGTTTTTGAGCCTTTTCGGCACGCACATTGTACACTTTGCTTTATAATATATATTGATTAAACTAAATATTGTGAAGGTTACTCTGTCAGAAAATAAATCTCGGAACTTATACGCACAACACACAACTTTCACTTACCAACTTACTTCGGGTTACTATGTTAACATTATTAATCTACCGAAATTTAATAATCGTCATTACTTTTCGATTTATCGTTGATTATTTCTTTTTTCAAGGGGACTAAAAATAAATTGTTACTTCAACCATAGTAAAGGTTTTTACCATTTTTATGTCATCTTCGAAAAACTTTTTTTTTTCTCATTTATATGTTTATAAACTTCTTTCATATCTTATATTAAATGGTAATTTAGATGAAGTAAGTTTTCATTCACCATTTAAAATTAGAAGCCTACCAGATATTAAAGAACTTTAAATACTTGATCATCATTTAACATGTCGAGTTTAAAGAAAATACAGACGTATTTGGGAAAACGTAAAAATATATCTATGTATGTTTGTAATCGTAAAGATTTATTAAATAAAGTGAATCTGCACTTTCGTAATGCACGTTTCACGAAGCCTTTGCTGTCAAATCAGACATGCCTAACACAAATACCTAATTTCAATTTTGTCTGACAAATCTTTTCTGAGCTAGATACTTTTTATAACACATGGAGACAATAGGCTATTTTGTGAAAATTGGTTATTTGTACTCAGTGCCCCTTTAAACGTGTTCTTCAATGCAAACCGGAATTAAAAACTTTTCATCAATAGGTAATTGTAAGAAAAACCTGAATGATGTTTCTTAAAATTTAAAAGTTTACTTTAATGTTTGTCATATAATGATTACATATTTATAAATTATTAATATAATTGATAATATATTCTAAAAATAACTCTAATATGAATTTGAATAGTCACAATTTAACAGTTTGATAGATTAGCTACGCCTTTGTGCAACGGATTTTTTCTTGGTGAACTATTCGGGATAAGTGAGAGTAAGATTTGACAAGGTCCAACCTTAATTTTAGGAAAACGAGTTTATACTTATTTTATAATTTTATACTTGATTACACATGATTCGCCCTCATTTATTTATACAATAATAATTTAACAGTTGGGTAGGTCAGGTACGGTACGCCTATGTAAAATAAAGGAATGGAATAAGGCTCCTTCGAAAATCATACTGATTTTTGATAGGTTGATTCATAATCAGGATTTTCAGCAAACAATTTTTTTTTATTTTGAAAAGCCAACGTTTCGATCCAACTTGTCGATCTTTATCTTGTGGGTCTTTGAATTACTCTGGACACAAAAGCCCTGATGAGGATCCACTAGTTGGATCGAAACGTTGGCTTTTCAAAATAAAAAAAAATTTTAAACTGAAAATGATTATGATTACGAATCAACCTATCATTAAGAATAACATATGACTATTTCTCACCTCCATACTGACTTTCCTTAGCTATAGTACTTTAACAGCATTGGTGAGGTATGTTTAAGGAAAACATGTCCACACACTTCTTAATTTTGTTGCAAATAATATGATTTCAGCAAATTACATGGGATTATCTAATTCTAAAAACCATAAAGATTTCTTCTTATTTTAATGTTTGAAGAGACAATTTTATTAATAATTAGCGGTTCGGAAGCATTGCATTAAATTACCTGTTGATAAAGAAAATAAAAGGTTTCAGAATATAATAATAAGGAGGCTTAGTTAAGCAATAAATGACTGTTAATTATTATTGCCAAATTAGTAGAGAATATATATTTTTTAAACTATTCTTGTTGTTTTTTCACAAGGAATAGGTTGGATTAAGATCTGCTTTAAAACGAACGGTAGCACTTTTAAGACTTATCCCACCAACCGTGACTAACGAAAGCGTTCCTTTTCGGGGAGAAGAGATGACGGAGACTTAACATCAAGCCCACAATCCGACTAGCCATGGAGATCTGAGTTTAGAGGTATCGTGTCTCATCTGGTAAAGGGCTTTCTAAAGTAAAGTACAAATGACAGGTTCTTGAAAGCGAGTCCGTGTTGTGATGCCGCCATCAGAACAGGTTTTCTGTAAATTGTATGAGCTAGTGAACCGTCCGTGTTTTTTCTTCTCTCTTTTTCCTTTTTCTTAAAGCACTTCGGTGTAAGTTAATTCACGCTCTTCTTTTTTTTTCTTTTTTCTATCGGGCTATGTTGTCTGAATAGTAAAGATCCAAGTTATAAAGAAACATGTGATGCCACTATAAGTTTTATAAAAATTTAAATGATTATAAAACATATAATTAAATAAATTCCGTATTCATTCACTCATTTTTATATTATTTAATATATCCATGATTCCTGATGTATTATCAAGAAAATATTTTTCAGCTTGATAACGCCAACACATTTGTAACAAAGATGCCTTCCACTTTAGCAAACAGTCCAATGGATCAAACTTCTCGCAGTAAGTAAAATAATAAAGGTATCGCATAACTACGTATTTTAGATAATAAGTAGGTATTATTAAGAACCGAAAAAAATTGTTAGTAGGACCAAATAATTGTTGCTTTTAGGACCAAAATTTCTATCCGCTTTTTGACATACTGATGAAAATGACCAATGAAACTTGTACGATAATTTAAGATTATTTTCAAGAAAATAATTAGAGGAAAGAAATAAAAATAAAAATTTGAATGACAAGTAATCCGGAAAAGGAAGTAATCGATGTTATAAAAATGTTTTCAAGATATCACGGGCTTTTCAGTTTTTGTGACACATTTTCGTTAAAAATACATGGTCACCAAAATAAGTGTAGTAGTAACTAAAACTAATGCCGAAGAGGAAGTAATCGATGTTATAAAACTGTTTTCAAGATAGGATAATTTTTTTCAGTTTTTCTGGCACATTTTCGTTAAAAATACCTGGTCACCGAAATAATTGTAATAATAACTGAATATCAATAATATTTTTAATTTGGGGGTAATCAAATTTATATAGTGGGGTCAACTATGGTGGAGGCATTAAATTTCCCAAAAGTTTTAAATGTTTTTTGGCCTTGTTATTCCAACTTTTAGCCTTTTGAATTTTTAACTATCTATTCGCGAGAATATTAATTCGCCCCCCTAATAATTTGGTGCTGGTGACGCCCCTGAATGGTACCCACAAATAATTTAGGTGACCAATTAGGTTGTTATTTGTAATCGGGTCCAAAAGGGGGGGGGGGGGCACGGATATAAAAAAAAGACGTTGTCCAAAGGAGTATAGGAGCCTGGATTTAATTTCCTCGACAAAAACAAGGGGTGGGATATACATATAGGGAGTAGTTGGCATTTATTAGAGGGGAAGTGCATTGTACGGGCGGTAAATAGGGTGTTGAATGACTGGGCACACCTTCCTACTGTGAATGGGCTTTGTGGGTCCTGAATGCCCCCTGCCGTGGCATATCGCACGCATTAGCCTTCATTAAGGCTGCCTCTCAATTAGTAGCGGCTAGGATTACCTCGGGCTCATTACCGGGCCAGCTCCAATGGATGTAATTTGCTTTTGGCTACCGTTACCGATCCCATTTCGAGTACCGATATCCCAGGAAGAAGCAGTGAGAGAATAACAAATTCTCAGTTACAAAATTACGAAATTGGGACAATGTTTCGCCCTTTATTTACATTATTTTTCTCCTCTCTCCTAATGGGCCATAAACTAAAATGATCAAATCCAAGTCAGGATACACCCCACCTAATTAATGGGCTAGTTACACAGTGCTAGCTAGTTCCAGCAGGGCAGCTGTGTGACCGCATGATACGAATTCCTGTCATGTGCGAGTTGGTCATAAATCGCAACTTAGTTACAATAAAAGTTTTTGTTATCACTCGCCACTCGGCTTCACCAGCAACAACTTGCCTAATACCTCGTATGTATTTTTCTAATTGTACTTTTGAACTTTAATTATATTATTAATTAAATATGTTTGAGCTTTAGTGTTTCCAGTAGTGAGTTGATACGACTTCATAAATAGATAGATAAGTCTTTAAAACAAAATATATAATTTTTATAGTTGTATAAAGAGTTTTATGTAGTGTATGAGTAGTTTCCTTATCCGTATAGACGACCGAAAACGTTCTTTTTTTTTCTAAAGCTCTGCCAGCACCATATATTATTTGAGATGGAAATGGTTGGGGGTGCGGTCAAATGAAAACACAAATGTTAAGACATATATATTTATAAGACATATATATCGTGCCGACGTTTCGACCCGATATTCAGGTCTTCTTCACGGCTAAATATAAAACAAGATTCTAACATTTTATTCAGTATTTTATCTTATTCTATTCCTTTATTAACGTTCCCTAGTCCATTCTAGGGATCAAGTATTAGCATTATATTAAACATTAGTATTTTAATTTTATTAGTACTTAATTTTTATAGCTTTTATATTATTAACTATTACTTAATCATTGTTTGTATAAAGCCAATGTCCACTTATCAGTTTTTCCTAACTTTTAACCATTAAATATCTTCCTGTCTTATAAGAGCTTTCAAAATTCTGTTTATTATGATCTGAATGTATTGTAATTTTTGTTTTTGTTCTCTTGTATTATCTTCTTAATCCATCTTAAATTTTTTAATAATACTGCTAACTATCTTATGTACATTTATGCGTATAATATGCCTAATCGCATGGAATACGCACATTGTTTTTTTTTCAAATAAACTCCTTTTGCATAGGGTTACTATGCAAAAGAAAAAAGAAAAAAAAAAAATATATAAAACAAGATAGCAACCAATAAATATGAAGAAAAGAATAAATAAATAAAATAATTAAATGAATAATATATGTATACATATATATAAATAATAAATAAATAATAAATAAAATAAATAATAAATAATAAATAATAAATAAAATAATTAAATGAATAATATATGTATACATATATATCTATATATACATATATATGCATGAAAAATGAAAATGAGTTAATAATTACATAATAGAATAATATAAATATAAATCCGGCAACCTAACCTTCCACGGAAAATTTTTCAAACAGATATCAGGACTCGCTATGGGCAACCCACTAGCTCCTGACCGAGCAAACATTGTACTTAATGACCTACTAAACTCCATCATCCCCTTATTTCCAACAGACATAATTTTTATCCGTAAATACGTTGACGACCTCCTCCTTGTCCTTAATCCAAACAAAATTTCAGATATCCTATCCGCATTTAATTCCTACCACCCGCGCCTCCAATTTATCGTAGAATGTGAAAACAACAATTCCCTACCTTTCCTAGACCTCCTTTTAATAAGGAACTCCAACAACAGTATTTCCACTGACTGGTACACTAAACCAACATACTCAGGCCGACTCTTAAACTTTCACTCCCAACATCCACACCACCAAAAATAAATGTTGCAAAAAATCTTATTCACAGAAGTCTTTCCCTTTCTGATCCCCAGTTTCATAAAACCAATATCCAGCGCATCAAAAAAATCCTTTCTTCCAATAACTATCCTCCCTACATCATCAATAAACTCATCAAAAACCGCTTTAATCGTCCCCTTTCCATTCAAACAAACTCCACCGTGACTCTACAATCCACTGCCACCTCAATATACAGATCATTGCCTTTCATCCCCAAACCCTCCGACAACATCCAAAAACATTTACGTTCCACTAACCCTAATTTATGCCTAGCCTTCAAATCACACAACACACTTTCAAAACTCTACACTCCTCTCAAAGACCCCATCCCTCCTTCACAACGCTCTCAAATTGTTTATCACATTCCCTGCTCTGCCCCAAATTGTAATTCCTGTTACATTGAAGAAACCAAAAATCTCCTCAAAGACCGAATCACACAACACAAATATTCTGTTTCCTCCCATAACTACAATGCATCAAAACTCCCAGAACACTCCTTATCCCTTAACCACACATTTGATTTTGAAAAAACATCCATACTCGCCATTGTTCCCAATCACGACAAACGACTAATTATGGAAAGTTTCTACATTAACCTTGAAAAAAATCCCGTAAATTTAAAAACAGACAGACAAAAATTATCTTCAACCAATTCCCAAATTTTTCAAATTTTAAAAAATCCATATTTTTTTTTCTTAATTAATTATATACTAAAATTCTAACAATTTCATTCAATCGGTATTTAATCAATACTCCTTAATATTACAAATAAACTTCGCTATAATTTAAAATACGTTAAAGCACTCGGTAGTTACACCGTATGGTTTGGTAAACAAACAAAACTTCCGATTGCTGTCGATCTCCAACAGTTCACTCGACATGTACGTTTTATTTCTTGCTACATATATTTTTAGACTTTTACCCATCTTTTTCTATTTTCACTTCGCCCATATTCATTCCGCTTCCTCGTTACATCTATTCCGTATCCCATTTAATATTGTTATTCTTTAGTATATAATAGGCATATTTTTGATTTGTATAGCTTTCCATATTTGACAATTGTATTACTTAAAATCCAAAAATTGTATTCATATTATTTTGTTTAATATCTAATTCCGCAAAAAAAAAAAAAAAAAAAAAAAAAAAAAAAAAAAAAAAAAAAAAAAAAAAAAAAAAAAAAAAACTCATTTTCATTTTTCATGCATATATATGTATATATATATATATATATATATATATATGTGTATATATATATATATATATATTATTCATTTAATTATTTTATTTATTTTTTCTTTTCTTCATATTTATTGGTTGCTATCTTGTTTTATATTTAGCCCTGAAGAAGACCTGAATATCGGGTCGAAACGTCGGCACAATATATATGTTATTTCACATATAGTGTTTTCATTTGACCGCACCCCCAACCATTTCCATCTCATATTCTTCTACGGTCAACAAATTTCCTTCACCATATATTATTATTCTTGTAAACGCTTTTATTACGTTTCAAACTTTTAACAATCTTGAATTTTGCCAAAATAATACACAAGACGTACCGAAATTGTTAGCGACTGAAACATGCGAGTATAAAGGGCAATAACTGCCTAATTTCAAGGCCAGTACTTCGCACCTGTGTCAACCGGGCTTGGCGAGTCGAGCGTAGTAGCGGATCCAGGGAAAGGATTATATATTACTATTTCTATGTAAAATAAGCTATTCTTATTCATTCTTTTAGGTCCTCAAATTTTAAATGGAACCGCAGCCCGGGGCTACAACTACACTGGAGTTTTTGTAAACCTTTGTTTTGATGCTTCAATTGATTAGCTCCAAACTTTTCATCAAGGACAAATTCAGTAACAAGATAAAAAA
Organism: Aelia acuminata; assembly: GCA_911387785.2. Classification (NCBI taxonomy): domain Eukaryota; kingdom Metazoa; phylum Arthropoda; class Insecta; order Hemiptera; family Pentatomidae; genus Aelia; species Aelia acuminata. The sequence goes on along the minus strand of OU426978.1, from coordinate 103,393,276 downwards.
AATCTGGTGCGTGCGCGAAACACACAACTTTCACTTACCAACTTACTTAGATAAAAAATTGACGTGTTTTGTTAGATATCATTTCCCAAAATCACACATTTTTCTACATTCATATCTTATTTTTATTAATCGTTAAAGCCGTTTTTGAGTAAATAAAAAAAACCGTGAAAATGATACAAAATTTATTAAGTAAAGTCCCCCCTTCGGTTGATCAAGTTTGATGAAATGTTGGCTATCACATATTTGGCATATACATACATCAAATACCCAGTTTGGTCACAATCGTGAAAGCCGTTTTTGAGTAAATAAAAAAAAGCACGTAAAAATGATACAAAATTTATTAAGTAAAGTCCCCCCTCCGGTTGATCAATTTTGATGAAATTTTTACAGACATATCTCGGGCATATAAGTAGATCAAATACTAAGTTTAATCAAAATCGTTAGAGCCGTTTTTGAGAAAATCAAAAAAACACGTGAAAATGTTACAAAATTTATTAAGTAAAGTCCCCCCTCCGGTTAATCAATTTTGATGAAATTTTTACAGTCATATCTCGGGCATATAAATACATCAAATACCCAGTTTGATCAAAATCGTTATAGCCGATTTAGAGTAAATAAAAAACCAGGTAAAAATGATACAAAATTTATTAAGTAAAGTGCCCCCTGCGGTAGCTCAATTTTGATGAAATTTTTACAGACATATCTCGGGCATATAAGTAGATCAAATACTAAGTTTAATCAAAATCGTTGGAGCCGTTTTTGAGAAAATCAAAAAAACACGTGAAAATGTTACAAAATTTATTAAGTAAAGTCCCCCCTCCAGTTAATCAATTTTGATGAAATTTTTACAGTCATATCTCGGGCATATAAATACATCAAATACCCAGTTTGATCAAAATCGTTAAAGCCGATTTAGAGTAAATAAAGAAAGCACGTAAAAATGATACAAAATTTATTAAGTAAAGTGCCCCCTGCGGTTGATCAATTTTGATGAAATTTTTACAGACATATCTCGGGCATATAAGTAGATCAAATACTAAGTTTAATCAAAATCGTTAGAGCCGTTTTTGAGAAAATCAAAAAAACACGTGAAAATGTTACAAAATTTATTAAGTAAAGTCCCCCCTCCGGTTAATCAATTTTGATGAAATTTTTACAGTCATATCTTGGGCATATAAATAGATGAAATACTCAGTTTAATCAAAATCGTTAGAGCCGTTTTTGAGAAAATCGAAAAAAACCTAAAAAGTTATTATATAAAGTACCCCCTCCCTTTGAGCAATTTTGATGAAATTTTTGCTGTCACATCGCGGGCATATACCTACACTAAATACCGAATTTCAGGTTCGCACGGTTTATAGTTCTTGAGCTAGTCTGTTCACACACACACACACACACACACACACACACACACACACACACACACACACACACACACACACACACACACACACACACACAAACAAACACACACACACACACACACACACACACACACACACACACACAGACCATTTCGCGGGACTTGGTCATTTCGACTCAGGGGACCCCAAAACGAGTATTTCCGTTGAAAACCGGAAGTCGAAATTTTTCACGATCGCAATACTTCCACTTACTTTATATTACATATATAGGTAAGTGAAAGTAATAAGGTAAGTTTCAAAATATGATCAACAAAGGTTTACAAAAACTCCAGCGTTGCCAATGGTAAAAATTTTAAATTACCCAAAACTATTAAAATACCCTCAAGTAGGGTAGAAAATATTTTTTAAACCCAAAAATGCCTATATGTCTTGTTTTGTTTGCACAGTTCAAATATTGAAAACTTTTTTTTGGTGTTGGACCAAAGTAACCCCTCAAGGACCAAAGTAGCCCCGGTCGACGGAATGTATTTAAACTCATAATAGCAATTTAAAACGTTATTATTTACTAATACATATTTTAAATTAGGTCCTTCTTCACTTACGAGTGCTGAAGGACCTAATTTAAAATATTTAAAAAAAAAGTGCCCTCCCTCAAAAAATGTTTGGATCCACTACTGCGAGCTACTGTCATGCGAGAAAAGAGGTGCAATAGCTGTTTTCTTGTCAGGTGAGCTACTTGCACTGTTCAACCATTTCGTGAGATAAGTAGCAAAATAATCATGATATTTATATAGTTGTATAGATATAAATAAATTAATAGCATTGTCGTTTCAATTCTTCCAGGGACAATAAAGAATTGTATTTACAAACTATTTGGAAAAGATAGGCAGGGTATTCGATTATTATACTCGATAGGAATTAAAGCTATATGAAATTTGATATCTATTGGCTTTAAATATCATCAAATCTTCAGAATCTTTCCAATGACGAGAAAAACCTTATCCCTGAAAAAGACTTGCGGATATAAGTTAAAGAAGTCTTAGCTTAAGATAAATTTTTAGAAAAAAAATTGGTATTGTCAAGTATTATACGAGAACTGCAAATAATAATTTACAACTGTATTTAAAGAAATACATCATATTCATTTAAAAAACAGAAGTAAATAAATCACGGATGAATAATAAAAAACAGAAATATAAGCTCTTTATTGTAATAAACTGTTGATTGTTTTAATTATTAAATACTCCATCTACAACTTGTCAAAAAAAATAGAAATTCTGATTCAACCAACCGTGAAGATTGATACATCTTATATCTATCTTGGTCCAAATTTAAAAAGGGAAGGAAGCCAATTGAAATTCTTTCAATGGGGAAAATATAGCTGAAAGTAAACCTTGTGCAATTATTTCGAGATATACTTACAGCGGAAAGGAAAAAGAAATGCAATTTTATTTAATGAAAAAGTGAAATGTATTTTTATTGGCATTGATAAATCTGAATTTGATTTTTTTTCTTTACCCCCCAAATTAGAAAGAAAAATGTAATAAAAATATAGTATATTACCAGAAAAAGGAATTTTTCGAAGGATGTTAAATCAACGTAGTTGCTAGATAATCTACGAAGATAATGATAAACATATATTCTGTTTTATTATTACCGAATATAAAACTGAAAGTATTATTCTAATGGACGATTCCATTTGTTTAAAGGGGCCATGATTCAATGATGCGGAAGCGGACAAAATATCTTTCAACCTGAGGAGTTTATATACATCAAATTGTTATGAGCGCTAAAAAGCCTATAAACTAAATCAGATCTAGAAATGAAAGAGTGGCCAGTATTATGGTAGTATGGGAGGGGAAAGAGGCGAAGAGATAAAGTAAGCTACTTGATAGTAAAAAAAGTAATAAAAAAAATAATAATTCAGGTAGTTCCTCCCCAGTGTCGTAAAGTCGTTACTATATCGTAGAGACCTCACATGAAGATATTACAATTTCAGATACACTGAAATAAAACGTAAGAAGAATGTAAAATTAAAACGGCGTTAAAATATAATATTAACTGCGCCACGTAGAGGCCAACCGAACGTGTATCTAAAAGCCCAGTCTCTCCCGTACGAGTTTTGAATTTTTAAACCATTGAAGTCTGTCATAGGCATCTTCAAAATGAAAAGTAAGATTCTCAAGTATAAATTAGGGATGGATGCATATTGCAAAAGGGAGTTTCTTAATCTAAACTAACAAATTTGGCTGGAAAAAAAAAATTGATCTTTATGCTACAGGCATAAATTTACATACTGCCAGATGTTTTTCATTTTATATCCGAATGCCTAATAGTAAAAGGATTGAGAATTTAGAGAGAAGATCCTTATAGATAATTTTATAAATACTAAATTTCATCAGATATATAAACAATGAATCAGATAAATATTATAGAATATTAATAAACAAACGTTTTACATATTTTTATTCTAAATCGTAATAATATACGGTGGAGAAAATAATTATGCTAAGGGAATTTTTATTACAAAATTAGATATATATATATTTTTAAACATGCCGTGTTTCTTAAACCTCCTATTCCTAAATGTATAAGTAATTTTAAATGTATTTTGACTTGACTCATGTGTATTTGGACGATGAAAATTAGTCCTTTATTATATTATATATATTTATTATATATAAATAATTATATTATAATTTTTAAATTATTTTTTATGAAGAGAAAAGGTTATCCTCGGTCCGGGAATCGAACCCAGGTTTTCTGCATTGGATTATGGTTCCAAAAATGTATTTTTTTAAAATCTAAGAATCCGTTTTTTTTTTTTAAACTGTCGAAAATCATTTTATTTATTTTGAAACTAAACTATATTTTGAACAAATATGTAAATAAAATGTAAGTCATAAATGATCCTGAATAACATTTACGTATCATGGCCTTTTTTTAAGTCCTCTGCAAACAGTGAAATTTTTGGTAACCTCTTGTTCTCATTAAGGCAAGAAAGGATTGAGAGCTATGAGTTACCACTTCTTCATGTAAAACGAAGGTTTCAGACAGGATCATAACACACGTAAGACAAAAGGACTATATTATCTTTTGGGGTATAGTAAACTGAAAAACCAAAAACAAAAAAAAAAAATCAGGTTTTTGAGACATTTACACAGAGGCTGCATTTTTTGTGTTTTACAACCTGCTGAGAGGCAACTTAGATTGATAACCTCTGTAGACCATAAAGACCATCACATCAGCAATGCACAAGCACGAAGATACAGAGCATACAATCACCAAGAACATCCCGAGCAGAGGTATACAAAAAAGGATGGAACAATCACCAATGATCGGACAACGAAGTGATTGATTAATACTGGTGGTGTATATACAGAACGTGTAATACACAGCCAGCCTCTAAGCTCGGAGTACAATTAGGCCGGATAATAAGTTGTGCCTGATTAAACGAGGAGGTCGATGATTGGTGAGGAGGCTCCAAATGACCCAGATAATGACGAGGAGGCAGCTCAAAATTACCACTTCTCCTCCCAGACAATTTATTCCTACATCAACCAGCACCGAGGGAAAAGTGAAAAGTGGACTGTAACTACCTTACCATCGCTATTGTATTCCGGGCATTTATATACCCTCAAGGTCTAACTAACCCTATCAGTAGAATGTACATCTACATTTAAGGAATATTCAATTATTGAGATGATGATTTAAATTAATTATTTACTCGCCGACATATTTTAACATGAAACCTGTTTAAGTTAAATATACGTAAAAGTAATTTTTTTGTAAATTGTACGGAATTTGAACATTGTACTTAGCTTCTTAATATTCTCCTTTTTCAATAGCAGCTTTTAACGAAGAGAATTCATGTCCTCCTACTTCTCCCAGCGTCCTCAATTCTGCATTTCATCACTTGCACCTTTATTAAGCATCTTGGTAAGCAATGATAATTGTTTTTAGTCCAAACCCGATGAGCATTCAGGACAGACAGTACCAAAATAAAGAAAGTATCTGGTACTATGTATATTTATAAACGTAGCATTAAGATCAATTTCCCTTTTTTTCAGCCATAGTTGGTATTTTAGATTGAGAAACTCCCTTTTGAAATACGCATCCATGCCTAGAATATACCTAGTTGAATCATAAATTTATGATAAGAGAGTTCTTTCATAGTTTTAAAAGTAAAATTACATGTCAATCACTAAGAATACTTGGAAAGTTTCTAAGCAAAACAAACAAAAAATAACATTAAATTTTTTGAAAAAAAAAAATGTTAATACAAGTAAATATAGAAAACGAAACTCAAAGAATCCATGAATTATGAACATAATTAAGGCTTAAAATGAATTAACAATGAAATACCGAAGAACAATGCCTCGGTAGGTATAGCGTCTCACGCAACTAATCAATCCATATCATTGTCAGTCACTGAAATAAAAAGAAAAGAGTTCATTGATATAGTTTTTTAGTACAGCTTTAGAGGCAAGCTAAATGCAGAAAATCAACCAAAAATGGTTCAAATATTAGATAGAAAAAAAGAAATAGTAACAATGAGACCGCCTGGTAATTTATTTGATTTCAGGTTTATCGAATTGTACATTTAAATTAAATTGTACATTAAAAAAAAAAAAAAGGTGTGCCCCTCCTCAGAGCATTACCGAATCCGCTACAAAAAGAAAATTTCAAATTACCAAATTCAGTTGCCATCATTTGGTCTTCATACTTTTCGGATATGGTATAAATTCCAATGATTCAGATCTAAGCACTAGAGTGCCAGATTTAAATAAATGAACCAACTTAATAAGCACGATGTGCAAGAAATAATTTTTTTTTTCTTTTCAAAGTTCCAAGAACACTGAACAGGCGCAAGCCGACAAAGCACGTAAATTACCCAACATTATAGAAATATGAAGAGAGAACAGATGTCCAACATAATGAAAATACTTGCTAGTCGCCGGAAAGGGTCAGATCCTCAAGACCAGCGGGGCCCACTTGGAAATGTACAATTTTATAAATGTAATTGAATATAATTCGACGGGGGGAGGGGCGAGAGGGGAGAGCTAAAAGCGGCTAAAACGCCTCTAATTGAGTGACTGAACAATAATTGGGCCCGCTCCTATAAAGAGCTCACCTAATGGATATAAGATGGTCCCGGCGGCTCACACAGTTTCCACCATTAGCCAACAGTCACAAAGACGCGTCGGCATTTTTTTCAATCCTTCCGGACAAAACCCATTCACGGTTTGTCCGCTTTGGAATCTAATAAACGAGCAAACTATGTCCCACGAAGGGACGATTTACGCCGATAAATGACTTCCCTTCTTTTTCCTTTTTCGACAAATGGTAGTAAGGTCGATATCACTTCCTCCAGCGGGGGCTACCGTGGAATGCGCCCCGACCTGTCCTCAGCCTGGGGAGCAGGGGTTAGGGAAGCGGTGACGTAACCCTTTCCTCGGGGTATTCAATCATCCTCACTACCCAGAGGTAACGGCTCCTTGTTCATTTACATAATCCTAACAACAGATGTGTTTTCGACAAGTAAGCCGTTCCAAGACAAATTATCAATCAGCACGGATTATTACTACCTAACAGGGTGTGAAAAATTAAATATATGAAAGAGTAAAACCGAATCGAAATTTATTTATAATTTCCTTATTCATAAATGGAATTTAGCGGAACTAAAGGATAAACATTTAATACACCGAACTGACTCGAGCCGTCTAAATACAATTCAATAATTCTCCACGTACATTTATTACTTTTACTTCAATAATTTTAGGTAGACTACCGACCAAAAAATCAAATGTATTTGACAATCCAATTTTAAATTATTTTGGCCAATCTTACCCAGTCTGTGAGAAGAATTATTCATAAATAGAGTTTAGCAACAGTAAATACCCTTTGTAAATTTGTAGTGGTTAAATACTCTTGAACCACTACAAATTCAAACTTATTACAAAACGCAATGTTTTGCAATTTTTGCCAATTTTGTCCTTTGCTCAAGAAACAAAATAAAAAATAATTTTACTCGAACACATTAATCGTTTTTGCCCTTAAAAAGGTTCCCGAGAAGAGTCTTCCGACGTTATAAAAACCCAATTTTGAAAATGTCCACGTTTATTAAATTTAGAAATGAAATCATTTTCCTATTAAAGAATGTATCATTTGCATTAGGCTTCATTTCGAACACATATAATTCATCGTGAATAATTTAAGTTTAAAATGGTTCTTAATTTATTCATTCATCCTATGTCAGCAAGTTTTGCTGTTTCAGTTAATCATAAGATTTATTCTATCTATACGCAATTATTTTAAGATAAGAGACAAGTCAGTAACTTTTTTACATGTACTAAAATTAAAAATTACTAAAAAATAAATTAAAAATTTACAGATATTTTTGATACACCCTATTACATTTCAAACCACATACACGCACACAAAAAGAGTTCCATCAGACATGATACCAAATAAAACCAATCATGGAGCGCATAAACAAACGCAGGATACCATCAACAGCCCACGAGCATTCATCCAACGGACCGTGGCAAGAGTCAATCTCAAATTGATAGGCAGGTGAGAGTTTAATTATCGACGCTCTCATAACAATCAACAATGGAGCATGATGTTTGCCCGAATTGAAAATGGATTCATATCGTTTTAAATTGAAATTCCTAAGGGGTAAGGTCAAGCAAGCAACACTTCATCGACTAAAAAAATTCCAAGAATTAGATTTAAAGAACTGAACTCACTAAGAGACGTACTAAATAAGCATATAAATATTGGCCATAAATAAATAAAAAAAATGATAAACGCCTTATTAACTACATGTATAGGTACAGGTATCCACAATTTGATAAATTAGGAACGGAAAGATGTAGGGCTTTCAATCAACAATAATTATGTCATTAATAAGAGATAAAATATAAGAAAGAAAAAAACATCCCTATTAATTGAATTAATACTTCTTGTTCCAAACAATGAAAATACGACTAGTAAAAGGAATTGAAACATTTTTAATCTTATAGAAATTTTAAAATTTTATTTCAATATTAATTGAAAAACCAAACAAATATAAAATATAATCGGAAATATCCTTTTTCTCTTGTAAGGACGACACCGAATGGTATTTCAAAATCACTTCCGTTCCACTGTAAATTTCTGATTTCATCAAAGGAAGAATCCATCAAAAAAATTCGAAGGGTTTTAATAAAATAATATAGAAAGTCTACAAACAAAAAGGATGGGAAAGTACTAAAAAGAACAAACAAAAAAAAAAACCTGGAGACAACGAAAAGACATTTGGTAGCGAATTAGAGTTAATCACAGATTATTAGCAGAGTCGGAAGGCACTCCAAACGATCCCGCACAAAGGAAGAGAAGAGTTAATTATATATTCCCAACCTTCTAAATGACCCAAAACTACCAATAGGAATAAGGACACTTTCCAGGAAATGAGGGTCATTTTCAAGAGAGAAAAATGGGGGTTGAGACTTTAGAGCCTACTTAACCAGCCGAGTACTGTATTTTTTTTTTTATTGTTTTCTTCTCCCTCAAAGTATACCTTTATTCTAAAACTCAGAGCAGGTACTCAGAAAGTAAAAAAACTATTTAAAGGTACTCCCTTCAACTTAAAGTTTGTAATAAAGTAAAAAAAATCTTTATAAAAGAAAAAATAGAGTAAATAAAATAGAATTTAGGAGATTTTTTAAAAAATAAGATTAACAAAGTTTTATTTCTGAGAATTATAAACACTAAAACTTAATATTGAAATGAAAAAATATAATCACAGATAAAAAATAACGCCGGTAGGTACTGTTCCTAAAAATGACACTTGATAATCCATTGTTATTCAAATCGGGGTGGTGAGGAAGGTAATTTTTGGAAGAAATATTCATTCTTAAATAAATAATAAATAAAAAATCTGCGCGCAACACACCACTTCAACTTACCTACCTACTTAGAATGAAAATCGACAAGTTTTGATAAATAGTTACATGCAATTTAGAAACTTCACAGAAAATAGCTTTATCCAAATTAACTTACTTATTTTCGTTTCTTATTCATTAAAAGGTATAGAGTACCATAATTATTGCAAAGCCTGAAAGTCTTCAGTAATTTTTTATTCATTATTACTTATTTATTTTCGTAAGAGAAAAATTCCTAATTTCATCAATATTCAGGAATTTTTAAATGTTTTTTGGAAATATGTTGGTATACAGTAAATTGAAATCTATAGAAGGGGTATTTTAGAAATTTTGATTTGTTTTCGAATTTCAGTCTCTTAATCGCAGTCTCTCGTAGAAACCGACGAAGATGATTATCGATGATTGTTTCATTAAAAACCAGCTTATATTTCATTTAGAAATCTATTACGAAACCAAAGATTCACACGAACATATAATTATTAAGGATCTTATACGTCCTTAGTATAGACTGAAGGGATTATAATTGATACTGGACATTTTATTGCTAACACGGAATCGTTATATAATAAAAACAATATGCTACAAACGACAACTATAATAAAATTGATTAAATTGACTAATTAAAAAAGTTTAGTATCACTGCTTCTTTTGTAAGTGTATTTTCAAGGGATCGTGATTGGAAAGATTTAAAAAAAAAACCAATATTTTAGAAGAATTGTTGCATTACTGATCATTTGAAGGCATTAAATTCTCGAGCTATACTTTCGTTAGAATATCTATAGAAAAATTGACTTCACTGAAAGTTTTTACTGTCCACCCTTCTTTATGCATCCTGAAATAAAAATATGTATACTATCTTCTACATTTTTTATAAATAATTAGGAATCTTTAAATTAAATTAACAGGACTTAAAAAAGGAATAAAAAGAAATCTGATAATACTATTTAGAAATACATAACAATATTGTAGCTTGAAGCAGAACCATATGATTGAAAAGAGTTCTGGACATTTTGTTGGAGCAGTTACCTAACTGCTTTAGTACACGTTCCAAATTGTACGAGAATATTCTACCGCTTTTCCAGAACCTTCTAGAATGTTCGATTACAGACCAAATATAAGAAGCAATGGACTAGAGTCGTAATATGTTCTAATATCTTTGAAGACCGAAGGCACATGGTTGTGTGTGTGCAACTACATTGTTGCAAGTAGTTATTTTTTGTAACGTTATTATTAATTTACGTCTTTATTGTTTGTTGGGCGTTGTAAATTATAATTTTCTACTAATAAAAACTACTCAAACCCAAACAATTGTTACAATATTAATGATGCTTCAACGCATTGCTGGGACAAAATTTTGATATATACTTATCCCCTGATTGCAAACGTCTACATTTAGAAATATGCTATTATTTTTTACATTTTTATAAATTTTATTTTAATACCATTATAAAAATTTTAACATAACAATTTGAATTTTCAATATTTTGTTTATCATTTGAAGCACTTAAATTCCTTAATGGCATCTCGGGGAGAGGAGGTGAATAGACAGGAAGCGTAGGTGTTGGAAGAAGGCTTCGGCCGGTTGACATGGACGTCGGGCCCGTTAGACCAAGTCCTCGGGCCATCACGAGGCAACTGGTCACCTGTTACCACCGGTAACAAGTAACTATGGCTACTAAGAGCTCATGGTTCTCGTCTTCTATAATAGTGCGAAGAAGTTAATTTTAAGTAAATAATATAAACGAGAAAATAGATAGGCAACACATATTTCATATTAAAAGTCAACGTATGATTATAGTACATGCATAATAATATATAAGTGCATAACCAAAGTATTTATAAAGAATACTATTATGTTAATTAGCAACACAAATTCCTATAATTATATTAATTCTTAATTAAAACCTTATTTGTTTAAGATTTGAGGATGCCTCTACACAACATAAGCCATTGATTACTTATTTTAAATATAACTTTAATATTTATTTATAATGAAAATAATACAATCAGAAACACTGGAGGGGGGGCCCGGTGTGGCTGTGCGGTAAAGCGCCGTACTCCCATGCTGGAGCTGCGGGTTCGAGTCCCGCCCTGGGTGGTGCTTTTCTTTCGTAGGAGAAGTATCACCCAGTGCCATGGGTGTTAGTATGGGCAGTATAGGGCTTCAGTAGAAGCCTTAAAGTCCCAAAAAAAAAAAAAAAAAAAAAAAAAAAAAAAAAAAAAAAAAAAAAAAAAAACACTGGAGGGCATTTAGTATCAGCGATCCAGGGATCCATTCACACATAGCAACTAAAGCATAAACCAGTAAAAAAAAATAGATTACATCAGATGCAAGACAAGAAACCAATTGTTAATCAAGAAAAAATGTTAATGTTACAACAGCAGCAGGAGAAAAAAAATCAAAACAATAGAAAACTTATGGTTCTTATGGACGGAGAAGTTAATAATAAATCATAAATTATTAAATGATGAATATTTTAGGGAGATGAATGAAATTCTTTATTAAATATGCATTGAAGTTCTTGAGATTTGTTAGAACATATCTCTAGTGCTTACATTAACACGCAACTTAACGAGCATTAATTTCGCATTTTTGTAAACACAAAACCATTTCCTCAATAATTCCAGAACGTGTAACAGCAACCGGTTACAGAATAATTCCAAGAATATACCTATGCTAACGAAGCTGATGGCAGGGGGAACAAGACACAAAGATGGCCAAAAATATCCCATAAAAAAAATATGAATAAAAATCATAAAATATGGCTAGATAAATCAAACACTGAAGAGAACGAGGGAGGGGGGAGCTATAAATATAAAAAACGGTCACGCAAACCAGCAGGATCACAGGGCACCGATTGACCAATACCAGGAATGCTAATAAAACGCAAACGCTTCAGAGAAGATCCAAGCTACTAACAATGGTACGACAATTTTATGGCTTTAACTCAAGAGTGAGAGTTTTGTAAAGGCGTGAAGATAATTAACATATATCCGTGGGGGTGGGATGTGAGAAAAAGTAAAAAAGGTTTCCCTAAAGAGAGGAATGGACACCTGCTGCGAGGGTCGAGCTGCCTAACTATATGATCAAAAAAACTTGTGTCCTTTCACCTTCCATACATTATTAACAATTCCACTATGTCCCGGCACACTATAACCCTAGCTCTAACACAACTTTATCATTCTGGGTTAAAAAAAATAAATAGAAAAACAGAATAAAAATATGCCATCAGCATACGGTACAAGTGGCTAGAACTATTTTATTGGATAATAAAATTCAAAAGGATCCTTGAATTAAACGCGTCTGTCTTTTTATTAGAGGTACTCACATAATTCGGCACTGCTCCACTTTTATAATAAACTAGCTAAACCCCATAGTAGTTTACTATAACCTTTAGTAACTTTGTTAACTTTTAAGGAAGAAAAGAAATGTACTCCTGTGAAATTTACCCCAAAACACCATTATACAATGTAAGCACCTCTACATTACTGTGAAATAAGAAAGAATTACAAATCTTCGCTGAAATTTTTAAAATTTTATATTTAAATATAGTTAAACTCATCTACTGTAATAAATAAGTTATAATTTTTACTTGTTACAACCAATGATATGGGAAGGCCTTTGTACAAAGAAGATGATTGTTCATTTAATTTCTGATTTGTATCGATTCCTTAAATGTATATAATAAAAGGCTAGTATTATTATTATTACACTCATCTACTGAACATTAAGGGACTTTGTGTAGTCCTTAAAACATTCTATTTTTCCATTGGGGATATTAACGGATACAAGGGTCGAAAAAACATATTTTTCTATTCTTTATTACATTCTTTCAATTGGATATATAAGCATAAAAGTTATGATATGATTGTTATGTGTTGCCAGAAGGCAGGAAAGGATATTGAAAAAATAAATAAAGATATGACTGTATTTGGCTAAACAGCAACGTTGTCTAAAAATATCAGATTTATCCAATCCCTACTTTTCGAGTTTTCAGGTAAAAAAACATATGGCAATTGCATTTCTATGTACAACATTAATCTTCTTTAATTATTTCAGGATACTATTAATTACATATCATAAAGCATGTTGTCTTCCTAAACCAATTTAAAGAATTAAAAAAAAATCAAGTAAAAAAATGCAACTAAAAACATTTTTTATCAAAATATGTACAAAAATAATTGTTGTTGCTTTAAAAAGATTATGAGGCTAATTAAATACGATTAATTTCTATAGTAATAAATATTTTGATGTGGATGGATTAATTTATTTCTCCCCAAATATATTTTGTAGCAACCGAAGAGGACCCAAACATTTTCTGAAGGGGGTAGCAAAGTGAAATTAAATAAAAAATGTTAATAAATAAAGATCTTTTTTTTTTATTTTTTATTTCGCTATTTTTTATGAACATAAAATCATTTCTAAAAACTTTGAAAATGGTTGAGGCCTTCTTTTATTATTAATTATCATGACATACATAAATTCAAGAAATATTGTCCTTAAAACCTTAACCCAAAAAATAAACTCTGTACTATCAGAGAAATCGGTTTAAAATCATATTTAAGAAAAAAATTGACAATTAAATAATTAAGTTGAAAACTTAATATTTAAAAAATAAATATTAAATATTAACTTAATATTTTTTTTTTTTTTTTTTTTTTTTTTTAACTTCATTTCTATATTCACGCCTGTCTTAACTGAAAGACAATCAGTGAATTTGCTGTAATCAGTGAATCTGGGGATAATTTTGGCATGATAGGCATGGGGAAGATTTGTGCCCAGCGGCACCTCTTCCTGTCGTGATTAGCACTCAGGCAGGGAAAACCAGCTCCCTTTTAGTCTAGGGGTGTTATCGGGCAAGTGGGTATGCCACTGGGGCCAAGTGGCCAAGTGGGAATATTTAAAAAAGTTAATTGAAACTTAATATTTAAAAAAAAAATTAAAATCGAGTGGAATCACGGCTCTAAGGGTAGAAGCTAACAATCGGTGATGGAAATTGGATGAGGCCAAAAATAGGGGGGTAGGTGCGGGAGGAGTGTCCCACCCGCCTCGCCCCCACCACTACACCCATAATAAAGACTTCTTGAATATTTACATACAATATACATATTTACCGCTCAAGGTAATTAGTCACGAAAAAAAAACCGTATGAATTACGGATTAAAAATTTAAGTTCGCGAGAACTAAATAGAGCCTAGCATTGACAAAGTTGGTCGCGGTAGTCAGGGGAGGCGGCGGACAATTAAATAATTACGTTACAGTAGCAAACCATTTGTGACGCGACCCACAAGAGTTCAAAAATATATTATTCTTTCATCACACACTTCGACACAAGGCTTTAATAGTCGCTACTTTTTTATTTTTTAAACATTTATTTTAGAGTTTTTGCTGAGAGTTTTGTCACGAAACTCTTTATCTGATGCAATCTCGTAAGAAGTACTTGACGTATTAATTAAGTTGTGAATTCGCTAAAGTCACAATATAACTGTTATTGCCTTGATTGAGATTGAAGCCCACGTTTTATTTTTGAATTCATTGATCACTAGATTTTCTTACTCGTTAACCAACTCTCCAAAAGATGTTCCCTTGGCTAGAAGCTAAAGTCCTCAAATGTGACCTCTTTTATTCTAATTAGATCTAGATTAAAAGATCTAGATCTAATCTAGATAATTAGCTCATCTACTTCCTTCTGAATTATTTCCTGACTCTTTGTTGGTGGAATTACCTGACTTCTCACCGAACTTTAGACGTTGCATGTCCGGCAGACATCCTTAACAACGTGATTAATAAAAAAAAATCAAATATGAAAAACTAGCACGAAGAAGTAGGTGGTTTTTTTGCATACTTTTATTCATGCTAAAAGTTGATAATCACTCAATTTAGAAGTAATAAAAAATATTAATAATAGACTGGATACAGGAATATCAGTTCCTTTTGATATTGTTGGGAGTGAATAGATTCTGATCATGAACAATCCAGTCCATTCAAAAGATCCATAAATTTATCTTCTCTGTTGGAGTTGATGGCATTCGATAATAGGAAAAATTCAAAATCACCATATACATCAGCAGTTATTGCTAAATATCGAGCATTATAATACAAACATAAAAGGCGACGCTGAGGCCCTAAATCTGCCACTAGGAATAAGGTTTATGGCCTTTTGTGATGGCAGAGACTCTCCATAGCTCATTGCGCTAATTTGGTTTTGAATGGTGCAGAAGTGCGCCTTCGGCTAACATGATATGCAAAGCACCGCGCAATAAATCTCAAGCCGAGATTATTTATGTAAGGACCGCGTGTAGGGGGTGGCTTACCTTCGTGACTCCACGCTCCGCTGCCGTCGCCTGTCCGTCCCATCCTCCGTACCAATTTTTTTTTCGATTATAACCATAAACTATTTTTTTGATATTGGATGATGGTTGAACGAATAATTAATAAATATAAGAATATTCGGGAGTGGCTGTCAAGAAACAACAAATAGTATTGAACCATTGCTGCAATGAAATAGTTCGATACCATTTGTACTTTTACGCCTCCCCGGACTATTCTTATATTTATTTTCTTGATACAATTTATAATAAATCAATATCTTTAAGAAAAAATTTCCTTATTTTTATTACTTAATTTTTGCAATTATTCATTAAATATAACTTTTTATTATTAAAAGGCTTCCTTTTAAAGCTTACTGGAATATATGTTCTTATTCAAATTTATTTGTTTATTTTAGTTTTTAATAGGCCTTAACCCCAAATGGTGAATGGAAATTCGCCGATAATTAGATTTCAGTCTATTGTAGAATTGATGATGATAATTTTGAGAAAAATCAAGTTCTTTAGACTAGTCTCAGTCTTCAGACTACTTGTTTAAGTAGTCAAGACTACTTAAACAACTAAACTTCTATTCGTTAATATTAATTCCATTCTCACCAAAGTTGTAGTTTATTATTTTATTTCTCATAATTGCTATCCATTAATTTCATTATTTGTCTGTTCAAATTTAAAAAATAGTGAACTGCTCATAAATCTCCTCGACACTAATAAACCGTGAGGTGATTAATCCATTATTGGCCGAGTTTTTTTTAACTGTTTTTCCTTTTATTTACCATATTATTTGAAAAATTAGGATATGTAATACGTTCCAATTTGGGAACTCCGGGCAAGCAGGAGTGCATTAAGTTTTCTTAATATGATTATTAATATGCAAGTTTGATTCAATCTTGACTTGCTGTATAGTCATTACTTCCATTTCTTGCAATTAGAAGAAAGGAAAAAGCATTTTCTTTATTCAAAAAGTTTTGAATACCCCTACGCCCCTACATACCCACTGTCATTGGAGTATTGGAACGATTTGGTAACAGTAGGTATAGATATTTAGAATGTAATTATAGCTTAAAATTAATTTTTGAGGAAAAAAAATCAAAACAAAAATCAATAGGTCAAAAAAATAAAAATATATTTATATCAATATTATAACCACAAAAAGTAAGCTGTTCCATTGGACCCGGAAAAAAATTAGTAGAAAATCAATCATCCAAACCGTTTCCGAGAATGGTATTTGACGTAAGGATGGTAAGAGCGGAGCGAACTCCCAAGATGTTAATCACTGGAAGCAGCAGCAAAGAGGTCATTAGTAAGCAGGGCTCCGTTTAGAAATGGTTAATAACAATTTTCCCACAGTAAAATAAATTACAGCAATGGCGGTGTGAAATTGCCTTTCCAAGGGTGGAAATTAGGATTTAAAATATCAACCATGGCGAATGAATGAATATTTAAAAAACTAAAGCAATATTTAACAAAAAGGGGGGGTTGTGATAAACGAGGCAAGGAACCGTAACCATCCGCAAATAATAAATTATCAAAATACGCTAAATGAAAAACCTTAAAAGCCATTTTGACGATTTCTATTTCCTAATGTTAAATGTTGGCGATTTAACGAAATATTCACGCAATTAATTTTGTAATATACTCAGTAACTTATCTAGCAAAATTGACATAACAAAATATTACTTTTCAAATAAACAATAGATAAATAATTGAAAGAGAACAAATCTTTGGCAAAAGAAGTGGAATCAGACTTGCAAGTACTTTATAGCAATAGAAAAATATCATATATCTTCATTAAAAGTCAAGAAAAAAATTCGTAGAAATATAATCATGCTAATCCAGACCTGTCATTATTTTTTTATCAGAAATTAATTAATAAACTTCAATCGATAACAGAAAAAACAACGATTCATCCATTAAGTCAATTTTTCGGGGAAAATCGCTGAATTTTAAATAAAAAGAAAAGCCAATTATTAAAACATATCATTTCTATTTTGAACTTAGATATTACTGTTTTCTTCAAATTTTTGAGAATTTTTAAGTAATTAAAATTTAATAATTTTTTTCGAGATCATTATAGCTAAAAACAAGAAGGAGAAAAAAATCTGGTGCGATGCGCACAACTTTCACTTAACCAACCCCTACTTAGATTAGAACATTCTAGAAAGTTCTCAAAAAGCATAGAAGCTTTTAGAACTATCACGAACGTGTACCAGAACAGTTGACAATCGTTCCGAAAAAGAGTGTAGAACTCTCTTCAATCATATGTTTTTGTTATATAATACAATATTAATGACTTTAATTAATATATTTATAATAATGAAACCATAATCCCTCGGAGCAAACCGTTATACCTGTTTAACACTTTTATGTTTGAGTAAAGACAAAAGAGAGGTTAAAAAATACTCTCATGCAATACATTTATACCAACCATCGACTGTTGAAAATAGACTTCGCAAGCTAAGCACGGAGCTTGCAAAATCAAAAGAGGCCTTCGTGCGCTCAACAGATATCATATCTCCATTCTATTCCACGTACGAGGGACTATCAAGATGGTACCGAGAACAAGCAAGTAGAGTCAATTCCCTTTTATAATGTGGGAGATTTTTTATTTCAATTACTTCAAAGAATCTATGATATGAATTCAGATTAGATGATCAGCTATTATTCTATTCCTATTTTCCAATCGCATCTTTTAAAGTGAAAGGATTCATTAGGGGACACGACATTATATCCCTACCTAAAGAATACAAAGAAATAATTAAAAAAAAAATTGGTTAATAAAACAAAATAAAAAATAGGGGATTTTATATTGGCTTATATTTGATACTAATTTGCACTTTAAATAGCTATTTTCTTTGTCTTCTTTATGTAGGTATATCTTGGGAAAAAAAATTTGTTCAAAATATATAGTCGCTATATTATTTTATAATGATGTATCATTTTAAAAAATGATTTATTTAATTTATTCAATTATTTTTCTTGTTATGATAACTTGAAAATTCTTAATTTTTTGTTTAATATTTTTTATAAAAAGAGAAAAAGGATTGGCCTTGGCTGGGATTTGAATCCGGATTTTCGTATCACTAGTACTGCTAAAAGGATTGTCTTGACTGGGACATGTGCAAGTGGCAAAAGCGCCGTGCTAGTGATCACAAAATTTGCGAGATTGGAGGGAAAGAGGTCAGTGAGGAGAAAGAATAGACTTGACCTCCGTCATATCCCCATGTGTCAAATACAGGCCAAGTCCAATCTTTTCTATCTCATTTATTTCAAAATTTATATACAGTCGACTCAGTTTAATTGGGTCATTGGATTATTGGGACCACCGCTTAATTGAGCCATTTTTAATAAAACGGAATCAAATATAGGTAAAATATCACCGCTTTATTGGGACAAAACATCGGCTAAATGGGCAAAAGTTTCTGGAACTTAACGTAAAAAATCTCTCATAAGTATCTCAGACCACTCCTGTTTCTCAATCAGAAGCAAGAAACCGCATTGTCGTTTTTTTTTTTCAAAAAAAAAGGAAATGAGGAAGGTCCTTATATTTGATAGCGGGCCTATAAAAGTGCGCTAATTATGTCGGTCGTAAGTTTATAATGAATGTTATAATGCACAATTTATTCTTACCTGTTAAAAAAATTGACGTAAAAACATGTTCTGATTTATTTCTTATTTCGAAATTTTGTCTTTTTCAGCATACTTTATACTATACACGAATAGTTATTTTAATTTTTTTCGTCTTGTATAGTTCTTATATTAAAACACCAATTTAATAAAAGTATATTTTAGGAGTTAAATTAATCGTATTATTTTGACCCCATCATTAAAATTAATAGCCGAGAATAGATGCACCTATTAACTTGGTTTTCCCCCAAATATGTCTAATGTACGACATAAATTATCATACTTATATAGTAGCCCCGTTATTAGGCGTATTTAGGCATTTTTTCTTTGCTTTTACGTGTGGATTCATGAACTCCGCTTAATTGGGTCCTCCGCCTAATTGGGACAAAACAAATTTTTTCCCTTTATGGCCCAATAAAACGGAGTCGACTGTATACATATATACCTGTATATATATATATATATATATATATATATATATATATATATATACATACATTTGAGGATTGGAAAAGCATACGGAGGCTGAGTCTTTAAATATATATTGTAGCAAACACAAACAATAATATCAAACGTAAAAATGGGTACTTTTCAGGGTAGTTAAATAAAAACTGTACTTCCTGCGGGGTTCCACTCACAGTGAGCCATATCCTAACTGAATGCTATGCTTACCAGACTTCCCGAGAGCATCTCTTAAAAGAAAACCTCGACGAAACTCTCCAAATGGAACAAAAAGCTCTAAGCAACCTAATGCTGTTCCCCAAAAAGAACAATATATTTACTATAATCTAACTTACTTTTTAAATAGTAATTGTATTTGTATTGTACATATCTTGTGTACGTACTGTATATTTCTTGTGTTCGTGTTGTATTTTTATGGTATTATACTTGCATTGTGTTTTTTCAATTGTATCGCAATGTATTTAACTGTAACCTATATTGTATTACAGGGCGAAAATGACCCAGGTGGTCGAAAAGCCCGAAATTACATGTAAATAAATAAATAAAAACTGTAATGATGAACCCATAATAAGTCCATTTTCAAAACAGCAAGATTTTATATTTTTGCCATCTACTTTCCGCTAGTTTTAACGTTTATAAGTTTAGTGTCGTGCCGTATACAATAGCAAAAGATCCCACCAAAAAAAATTACATTAGACAGTTTGAAGTGGTAGTGATGATATGTTGATAAAGTGATGATGCTAATTTCCCTTTTAACTTCTTTGAATATACGCGTATCTATTTCTAATCTAAATAGGAAAGTAAGTAAAAGTTAATTAAGTTCTTTTTATTCTCTGAACATTTTTGTGCTGAATGACAAATAACAATTTTGACTGAACCATCAACAGGTGTTGCGAAGCTGAGAGGAGTATATAGAATAGAAAAAATAAAAATAGGAATAAAAAGGAAAAGGCGGCAATAAAAGGGAAACAAAAAGGGACCGTGGGAAGATAGATTCTGCACTGGTGAGACACTAAGCGGACGAAGCCGCCTAGCAAGAGCAGAAACCCTCAGTGACTAAGTGAATCATTTAAATGCCGGTTGGATCCTAGAGAGCCCTGTAACGCCCTCATTTATTCAATTATAGCCACAAGTGACCGTCACTCTTTAAGCAATTGACTAG
Organism: Aelia acuminata; assembly: GCA_911387785.2. Taxonomy (NCBI): domain Eukaryota; kingdom Metazoa; phylum Arthropoda; class Insecta; order Hemiptera; family Pentatomidae; genus Aelia; species Aelia acuminata. The sequence continues at coordinate 103,372,406 of OU426978.1, read as the reverse complement.
GCCAGCTTCTCAGAACGCCGGCTGCTCAAGTATTCCACTGGCGTATATCTTACCTGGCCAAAATCGTCCCAGCTCCATTTAAGGATCAAAGGATGGCATGGATAAGTAAACTGGGAGGAAAAAGTGTAAATAGGAAGTTTAGTTGGTTTTAAGTTATTTTGTCGGAAAGAACTCTCCTTGTTCGTTTCAATTACTATTGAAGTGCGCAAATTATATATATACATATATAAATATATATTTTTTTTTTTCAATTCTTAAAAGGTCCAAATACCAGAAACTTCCAGTTTTTACTTTTGCGAATCTGTTGTAGATAAATTCATAATAACACTCATTATATTTATAAAACAAAATAAATTGTCAAGAAAAATCCACTTACTTTTTAGGATGCGTGATTTAATTAAACATGCAGAAAGCTTACCTGAAACAAAAAAAAAACAAAAAATAAATCATTTGTTATTAAGTGCAATAAAATGTTTAGTCAGAACAAAACTCACTGAAAATTATAACCAGAAGATGTCCATATCGTGATTAAATTAGAAAACTGTTGTTGTAGATGATCCAGCGGATTGATTTATAATAAAGAAATCAGTGAATTATATGACTAAGGGAGTTATTATACATTTTATAATGTATATAGGTGTCCATTTTATGGTAGAAGTTGGCAAACCATCACACATGTTTTAATGGTTATGATCTTGATAGTCTAACAGTGGATTCAATGTTAACTCAAAGCATGTTTACAAGAAAAAATCCCGACCTCTTGGATTAAAAGACACAAAAAAATTAAATATTTGAAATTTAAAACAAATAAAATGAAAATATTAATTTTATGTGGAGATTTGTAGAGAAATAACCAAATGGTAAGAATCTATAATGATTTGTAAATTAAAAGTTCACAAAGCCGTTTCAGACAGACGCTTTGGTGTAATATCAAGTTTATTTAAAAAAAAAAATTATTGAAATTTACAACTGTATGTAGAGCAAAAGCATTTAGTAAATATGATAATAATAAGAAAAGAAAATGTAATGAACAAGCATGAAGAGAAGCTTCACACTGGTAGCACTCAACTAACACACACGAGGCCTTTTCTTTTCTTTTCAGACGCCTAGGAGGATGGTGTTGTATAGAGGAGGAAACAAGGGGGTTCGGATGGGTCGGAAGTTAATTATGAAAGGATTGGTATCTGGATCGGGCCAAATCGGTGATATATGGAACATTTAAGTCTTGATGGATGAGTTTATTTGTGACGAAATAAAGAGCGCTAAGGATTTTACGAAGGAGTTTTGATTAGAAGAACTCCACGCATCAAGGATTGGTGGAGCCCCAATGCTTGATGCCCTAACTCCAAATAGGTCTTATTATAGTCAAATAAATTAGCCTATGTCAGGAATAGTGGCACGGTTCAGATATGTTAGAATTATAGGTATCGGGTCATATCAGTTATATAACATATAAAATTAAAATTAGAAATGAAAAAGGTGGCACTGCGTATGTTAATAATGAAATATGGTTTTGAAACTCTTTCTGTCCTAAATTTATATATTATTTATTCAAATGGGTACACATTCATTTATCTTATCAAGCAGTGTTTACATTTAAATACAAGTGCTAGAAACATATACTTAATACAAACATCTTTAAAAACAAAAAGAGAAAAAAAATTTGGGGTGAGTGTGATCAAAAGCTGTTTCATGTTGAAAATAATATCGTGAGCAGCAAACTGAGGGGGATAAAGCGAAAAGGTGTCGGGGCCTGAGTGCACAGGCTGACGCATTCCGTCGCAGGCGAAAGGGTGCGACACCTGTTTAAAAGATTCCGCTTCCCACCGACAAGGGGGAATTTCGTCCATAGCCAAAGAAACGGCGTTCTCAGAAGCCTCAGGGAGCCACCTCTCTTGACCTTCTTAAAAAATGATTTAAACACTGTCTTATCTCAAATCTCAAAAATCGGCCAGGATCAGTAAGAAGAAACAAAATAAAAATACTATTATAAAAAAATAAATCGGAAAAACAAAATGTAAACAAAAAAAAAAGAAGACAGTGAAGCTGGAAGCGGAATTTGATTTCAGGCGACACGGTTTCCGAGCAAGTAATGGCCGGCGAGTCTCTCTCGACAGGAAAGTAAAAAACTCATCTGACGAGTCGAGAGACGCGAGGATGGAAAAACTGCAGATTCTTGCCATAGCCTCTCTTTGTCAGGGCGGACGCCGGCCCCCTCAGCTCTTCCCTTTCTAGTTCTTGGCCTCGGCAATTACACATAGGCACCTCCTGTCCCATTCTTGTACGCCATCTGGCAGAACGGGTATTGGCACAGGTTCAAGGCTGAGGTGCAGATCTTATAAAATATGAAACAAGGATATAGAAGTGTTAACTACTGCTAAGATATAGATTAAACAGAATCCCATGTATTTTGAAATCTAAACTGATGGTAGCGATGATAAGGAAAAACTCTTATATGCGACACACCAGAAGACAGAGAAGCAAGGGAGTGGTTAAAATTATTTTGGAATGTCTTGTTTAGTATTTTCTTCAGAGCATCATTACAAATTTGACTAGATGCGTTTAAAATGCGGGGGTAAACAAGAGAAAGTAACTAATTTTAAACATACTCTTGGGAAGATGGTGAATTGCGATTTTAAATTCTTGGTGTTTTTACTTCTTTTTTTTACGTTGATATTATTACAAGTGGTGAGAAATTATTTGATTGAAGTATAATGTTCAAAGTTTAATTAAAAATAATATTTTAAATTGTAAGTATGGGATTTAATTTTAACAGAACCTTAAAAAAACTATAACCAAATCTATATTAATTACCCTAATTAATTAAGGAGAAAAAGAATAATAAGAATGTGCGAGATTTTAGTCCGTTCATCTACTTGCTTAAACCGTTGACCACCATGATGGGTAGACGAAGTACAGGTTTTTTTAGAGCAAAGTATAGATTACAGGACATCTACTTATATCTATTCAAATTTTAAATATCATTCAGAAATAGAGTCAGCAGATGTACCTAATTCTATTCAGATAACAAAAACCATGAACTTTGAAAAATATTGAAGAATAGGTGTCTAGGAGAAGGGCTCATGTTAGTTTCCTGATTAAATGTATTGATGGAAAACCCATTTGAAATTATTTTAGTATCGAAAACTGCCGTAAATTGTCATATAAGTGCAGTTATCGTTCTTGCTAAAGGGTATTGTGGATTGTAAATGAGGTGCCATTGTTGCTTCAAACATGAATTTGAGACAGATACCCTTCTTCTCGAGACCATTTCAGTTAGTAATTGAGAGAGAGTATTAAAGGAGTGATTAAAGGATATTAAAAGTTGATATTCTAAGAGAACATCTATCGACCGAATGGGGGGGGTTGTTAGAGTATATATATACATTTTTTTTTAAAGTTTTAAAATCATCCTACTCCTAGAAGCATTAAAATTGTGTTTTCCAAAGTTCCTAAGGTTACGAAGAACAACTTCCATCGGGAAAATAATTCCTTGGATAAAATGAATTATAATTATTATATATATAATTATATAATAATTATTTATCCAGCATGAAAAGACGTAAAGAAATTCGAAGTTCTAGGAAGTATACTTTAATCAGTTATAACACCACTGTATATGTGAGTTTGAAAGGTAGACCGAAACGTAAGTCGGAAATTATAAATTTTGATTTGGTTCTGTAAATAGAAGTTTTTATTGTTTAAAAGAGACGATAAAAGCCTCGCTGATTAAATTCAAATTACTATTTGACACTATTCAATTATGTAATGAGCAATCTTTTCTACTTAGTCTTTGTTTTGGTAACATATTAGAATCGGTAACATGATATCCCAAAAAAATCTAACTAGACTTCTTTTTTTTTTTCGTCAAGAAAACTTGAATGCAGAAAAGGGAAATCATGTCATATAGGATATCGAAACACATTCGAATATGGAGATGGCATTCAGAAGAGGGAGTTGTCATACAACTTACAAATGATGAAGGATCGATCAGTTTGACAACTGAGAGCATCCATCTTCCTTAAACAATACTATGTTTAAGGTGCTCCAGTACCATTTCAGTATCGAATGAAGAAAAGGTATCTAGGGCATGGATGTTATGAAATGAAGGAGACCTTCGTTTTTATAATTAAATGTTTATTAAGCCGCATTGAAATTAATTATGATAAAGTAGCATTGTTTATATATAAATATCAATATATTATGTAGAATTTATATTGCCTTGAAAGTGAAATAATATAAATCATATGTTTTCGTAGTTCTTCTTTATACATATAAAAGAGGTTCATCTTTATATATATAAAAATCTCGTGTCCCGATGTTTTTCGGGAGTAAAATCAGAAACTACTCAACCGATCATGATAAAATTTGGCTCATTACCTATGTGTAGTTTTGTCCAACTTAAAAGATAGGATAGTTTTTATTGCAAATTAAATGCTTATTATGCTACCATCGAGTGTGATTATTTGTAAGATGTATAAATTTCCAACAGATGGTGTAAGTTGATTTATTGACACAACACTTCATTTTCTTTCGATATTTAGGTTTGGTAAGCATCCAGCAGCCTTATCTATTTTTTCCGGCTTGTACTAGGGAAATCCGTGTTTTTACTATGAACAATTATGACACTTCCTTTTCACGTGTGGGAAGAATTAAATAAAATCATTGTGCACCTATTAGCACTACGATAAATAGTAGTTGTGAATTATAATAATAAAAAAATGTTAATTATTATTATAAGAAGTTATAAATTAATGTTATCTCATTCATAAAATCAAATCTTTATGTTTTGATAAGTAGTACTTCTATAGTAGTACTAGAACATGCAATATGGTTTGAGGTTCTCATATCGTCATGTGCTATATTTTTTTTTTTTTTTTTTTTTTTTTTTTTTTTTTTTTTTTTTTTTTTTTTTTTTTTTTTTTTTTTTGGGACTTCAAGGCTTCTACTGAAGCCCTATATTGCCCATACTAACACCCATGGCACTGGGTGATGCTTCTCCTACGAAAGAAAAGCACCACCCAGGGCGGGACTCGAACCCGCAGCTCCGGCATGGGAGTACGGTGCTTTACCGCACAGCCACACCGGGCCCCCATGTGCTATATTCTGAATTCACTTAATATGTAATATGGCAAAAGATTAACTTTGTCTGTCTATTGTGATTGTACTAAACCCTATTCCAATTATATTCTTTATTAGTCCCTTTTACATTTGTGTTATTTATAAACTCGCCTCTGCTGAAATAATCCATTAAGCCCTAAATGAATTGATCATTACGTAATACTTCCTATAGTCAAATATGATAGTAAAAATAAAAACTTAAACTCTCCTAAATTCTTTACCAAACAATTTTAAATTTGGCGCTATTCTCACTTCCCTAAGTTTCTTGACTACCTGAAAAGTTTTTATCTTTATCAGTGAATTTTGATTTCACTGCATTAAAAATATTAAGGTATAATTAATTCAATGCATTTATAGGTACTGAACAACAGCAACGCGTATTTATAGGTAAATAAAAAACTGCTTCTTATTTACTGTTTTTATTACTGTATTAAAAACTATCTTGGCGACGTTTCGATAGTTCTCATATTCTTGACCTAACGTCAATGTCAAGGTTTGCAGAATCAAATAAATTACAGTACATCTTCCTTTTCACCATTTTAATTCAAATGGTGATGAAACTCCTGTTAAAGCAAAAAGTAAACTTTTTGGAGTTCGCTTAAACCATTTAGGTTTAATCTAATTAGTGAATGGCAAATACAAGTTCTACTGTTTAGGTAGTACATAATGTAAGTAACCCTTTAATTTTACTTATAATTTTATTGTATAATCATTTTCTGTAAAAAATATTATATTTTAAAAGATTGAACTTTTTGCTGCCGGGTATGAACATATCTTTCATTTGAAAATATATCCTTGGTGTTTATCATGAGGTTCTGTGTAAATAATAAATATAAATATAATAGCTATTATATTTAATACAAAAAGTAGACATTGGTTGAAGCTGTTAAACCATTTATTACAATAGAAATATTAGCATCGGTTTAGATTTATTTTTTTGAATGATGTGCAGGGTAGGATACATCATTATTTTTTGACAATTTATTAATTAGTCAGCTTTCGTACTAAATATCTACTTTTAAAAAATTTAATACCTGATTTATTAGACTCGATTTTTTCCAAAAAGATACCTTATATTGAATAAGTCATTCTTGGTTATTTGTGGCATACGGTTGGAGGTGGGAGGGGTATTCTACATTAAGAAAGCTATATTGTGGCTGGGAAGAACGCAATTCATTCCTCACTCAACATTCCAACGCTTTCGGCCGTCAAGGCCTCCATACTTCAGCTCAAGTGCAATAATAGATATCAATAAGTAGAGGAATAAGATATTATAGAGCAAACAAAATTATTTCTATTAGCCTGATGACATAACTTGTTTTTATTTCTCAGTTTCTGGAGGAAGCGAAATAAGATTCTGCTTCAACAGAGAGTAAACATTGATCTTAGTATATGACTGAGTTATTTCAAGTAATTATGAGACCAAAAAAAAAAGTGTGGATTTATCAACTATTCCAGAGACTTGAGAAGTTGAATAAGAGGCAATGTTAAAGGAGATTCGGAGAAGGGAGCGGGGAAAAGCAAACAGGACAGTAACGAGTTGGCTAGCCAAACCTGTAATTATCAGCTCCGAGCAGCTCCTCCGATAAACGAGGCGTCAATTACCCTTTCCTCACGCCATCTTACCCTGTCACCATCTTTTTTTCATTTTCCTATCCAATTTCGTTGGATCCGACTATCTCTCTGATATTTTTATCCCCATCATACAGATACTTGAAATACTCAGACTAATGGAAACGTGGAAATCTACTTCATGAACATCCTACAAGAACTCGACTCTCATATAGCAGACTGGAGAGAGCAAGTTTAAGTTTTTAGTTTTATTTATTTTCTTTTTTTTTTTTTTTTTTTTTGAAGTTTATATATTTCTTCTTTGGTGCAGGAAGAAATATATAAAGTTGTAATGACAAAATGAAAATGAAATAGGTATTCTTAAGCGTTTTAAGCTAAAAAAATAATTAATGAGTTAATTGTAAGAATTAATAAACGATTTAGAAACTACAATTTTTTGTCACTGAAATCCACCATTTTTTAAAGATTTTTTACGAAAATTCCTAAGTAACAATATTTTAATAATACTAGCAGACCCGGCCACGCGTTGCTGTGGCTCAGTAGTTATATCCTAATATTTTTAAACAAATACAGTCGTACCAATATTCATTAATAAAGATGAAAACCTTTCAGCTAACCAAAATCCAACGTGATTGAGAATAGAGCATTACACCATTTAAAAGTATTTGGCAAGGAATATAGGAAAGTTAAAGTTTTTATTTTTTTCATCTTATATTTCAATTTAGATTGATTAAAAAAGAGCTGATTGCGTTTACGACTCACAGCGCTGCCTACACTATCGCCCTTTTTTGATGCATCGGTATAAACTAACTCGAAATTGCTATATTTTTCCATTAATTTTAAAAAGGATGACTGAACTTCTACCGGGTAAGTTTTGGTAACCTCAGCCATTGATCTATTGATTATTGGCCTAACACTACCTCAACTTGGTATTGTTAGTTTAGCGACGGGTTTAATATTTCTCAGGGTCATGCCAATCTTGGTTAACGCGTCATATATGTCCTTTAGATTGGCGTTTTTCTCAATTTCTTTGAGACCTCGATTTCCCGACCCTTCGGAAAATAAGTGTTCGGTAGGAGGGTGGTGTGTTGAAGCTTTTAATTTAGCAATATATTTGAGTGATAAGAAATCTCTTCTTAAAGAGGTTTTTACATAATACAATTAAGAATTTTTATTTATTCAAGTACTACTTTGTTCAAAATGTTTTGGGATAACCTGTTTTTTTTTTTTTTAACACAAACCAAAGATTTGATAGTTTCCATACACGTGAGCAGGCGATGCCCACGTGAGGTACGCCATTTTCCATGGGAAAACACGGATTTTCAAAGTCCAAGTGGACATTGTTTGCCCTTGGGATTTGTTTATGGTCATGGCAAAAGCCAAACGAATAGGATATTGAAGCCTTTTAAATTTTATTGAAAATTCTGACGGTTCCAGGGGAATATATATCTCCTACAAGCCTTCCAGGCAACATTTTTGCTTCAATAACATTTCCTGTGATCCTTTTAATGACCAAACGTGTACCGTTACATAATTGAGGTGGATTTAAGTTACAAAGAAGAATAATCGGTCAACCAATCTTCAACTGGAGATTGTTTTGGTGTAAATCCCAGGTATATCCAGGGAATTCAAAAATTCAGATGGGAAATTTACATCTTCGTTTAAATCTAGAACATTGTCAATTGATTTTGGAAGTTTATTTCATCGAAATAAACATTTTTTTGCTGCCAAAATAGCACGACTACCCAGCCAAATATAGTCCAAATAATTGTTCAAAATATCAGGAAAGACACTTTATATTAGTTCATTTTTCGTCTCTACAACAGTGGAGAAATTTTCTGGTAATTTGATAAATTTTGAATTTCGATGCAGCTCTATTTCACCGTTTCCAATATAGAACAATTGTTTAGGAAATATATCTGCCGATGGATCATTTTGCAGTAGTACTCTCATATTTATGGTGGATAAATCTGAAACTTGCTGTTTATCCAAATAACAGTTATTCCTGTTTAGTAGAGGTGTAATAATCATTATATGTAAAATTTAAAAAATGCCGCGGAGATTTCTTAATTAACAATAATTTAAAGATAAATAAAAAAATGTATTCTGGTGAAATTAACACCGAAATATCATTCCCAATAATAGCCTACTTTAAATTAAAAAAAGGATTAAAATCTTCGCTGACATTTCTTAAATTGTACATATAAAGATAATTACAACTCTATTGAACAGGAAGGAACAGCCTCTATTCGATTGGGATTAAATTTTCTCAACTTTAAATTATTGTTGATAAAGTAGGAATTACAAATCTCCACTGACATTTTTTAAATTTTAGATTTTAGAGCACGGGATAAAAATATTAAAAAGGTTTGGTAAAATAAAAAAATACTGTATTCAAATAATAATAACAAAACGAATAATGAAAATAAAGAAACTTCTGTTAAATAAATCAACTGAAAATATAATATTAAAGTCTTAATTATGCAGTTTTTTAGCAAATCACAAAGTAACCCACAACACCTAATCACACTCAGGGAGGTTGCATGTTTGGTTACCGGCAGTGTAGCCACTAATTTTCACAACTTTTTGGGAACACTGACTCCCCAAGTCAGGTTTCTATTAGGTTACCCCTGTGACAGTATGTGCTATTACAAACATGTATATTATTTCAAATAATAGCCTAATTTAAATGATTAAAATGTATTTACTTTACTAAAAGTTGATATCAGGGTAGGCCACTGCAAAGCGTTTTAGCACTTAGCTAGTAATTTAATTGAAACACAAATAAAAAAGGAAAAGGAAGGAATTACCTACACTTTTGAGAATTTATTATAGCCTTTTCTTGATTTATTTATTCTTTAATGAAAATTAACAATAAATACAAAGATTTGTATTACTATTTGTCAGTGGAAAATAATAATATAGGAACCAATAACTTCACTCACATAACACAATACAAAATTATAATAATGATAACCTGTATTACAATAGCATGCTTATAAACAAAAACGTTATGAAATCGACATATGACGCAATGTTAATAAATCGAAACCCGACCTACTGTATTTGCAATAATTCGCTATATAAGAATTATTTTGGCAACTAATCAAGTTAAAAACTATTAAGTTGGCTAAAACTATAAACATTGAGCCAAATTTCATTAAAATATGTTGAGTAGTTTCTGAGTAATAGAATGACAAACATCGGGACACGAGATTTTTATATATATAAGGATTAATATTTCATATTTTATTAATGAAACTTTAACAAAAAAATTTTACACTTTTTTATAATTATATAACAGTTTCGAGTATAAATTGTAAATTTTTACCAATGACCCTAAATGATAGATGCATTCAAACCAACATATAAATAAATAGAACAATTTATTAATTATATATAAATAATACAAAGAAAAAAAGTTTTTAAAAGCCGATTTAATGAAACCAGAGAACCTTACATTTGTATTCTATTATCTCAAATGGGATTATAAAGTATTTAATCATCCTTCAATCGTAAAACACATTGTTTTAGTACGGATTTGTTTTATAAAAATTATGATATGTATGCATTTCAACAGCAAATAATAGCAATAAATTTAAAAGGCAACTTGAATTTCAGAAAAATATAAAAAAAAAAAAAAAAATCCGATTATTATCACAAAATATTGATCATAAAATAAATAGGTATAAACATCTTATAACCTTTATAGTACGATAATCATTAACGAAAAATATCATCAAGGCTTTGAGCTTATTATTATTATTATCAGAGAAGGTCAACACTAAGGGTAAGGATAAAATAGGCTAGTGAAACGGGAATAAGGAAATGCTAATAAGGATCCGTCCGAGCTTCCAACAAAGGAAAGCGTCATAATAATTAAGTAATAGAGGATCTGATGAACGCGAAGGGGAGCAGATTCTTTCTGGTTTGCTCGAGGAAACAAAAAACCAGTGTGGACAAAAAAAAAAAAAAAAAATCTTTGTTAGAAAGGGACAAGAAAAGGACCAGAAGTACCTCTAAGGAATTAGCGTCACCCTATACCTAACCAGCTTCCTTTGTTTTTATCAATGGGCTGGGAGGTGACGAGCCTAACAAAGCCAAAACTTATTTTTTAATAACTGAGGGTGGGAAGGTGAGTCCCCTAGTTGGCCTCGGAAAAATCCAACTTCAATTGAATGATGAAAAAACGAATGAAAAGTAAGAGTAAGTTGTTTATAATAATTGTATAACAATGGAAGTGTAATACATGCTATATGTAAAGAAAAAATAACGCTACAGAAACTGAAGACTTAAATGAAATAAATCCTCAAGAATAACGGAGCAGGTTTTTAGAGCGTATACTTACCTTACCACCTGTTGAAGTCACTAGACCAACTGGACAACGGCTGTTAGTTAAAGAGAAAAAAATTAGTAACAACAACAACCTAACGAGACCTCGTTTTGAATGGCCACATAAATTCTGTAAATTATGTAGATATAAATAATTTTGAATGTATTTGGATCAACGCTTGCAGTGGCCATTCATTCATACCTATACAATAGGAAATCAAGAGATGTACAAGCGTAATATCTTATAAATGCCTCGTTATCATAAGAATGGTATCAGCGTTACGAAACAATATGGCATAATATAAATAATAAAAGATCCTAAGGTAAAAAAAAAGGAATCATCAAATTCCAGTTTTATGTAAAAATAGAGGATCAATTAAAATCAGACATTAAAAAATTAATAAGAATGAGAAGAACTTGAAATTGATTAAAATCATTCAGTACAATACAAGTAAACAGTGATTTAAAAATCTTAGTTATTACTTATTTAAAAAAAAAAATTTAAATTACATTTCCCCCCAATTTTCCAAAAATCTTACAACCTCAACAACCATTATTGCACCCCATCCCCAAGCCTATCACCCTCTAGTATAAATTCTGAGTACGCACTAACATGTGAAACAAAGGCTACAAGTATTTATTTTCTATATTTATTGATCATTATATAAACAAATATATTTAATTTCAAATATCAATAAAATTTATTTGAAAAAATAATTGAGCCTAACAAGGTCAGAATACCTCCAAACCTTACCTGAGGCATAAGAATATTACCAGCCTGTAACCCCCCCCCCCCCCCCCCTCCCAAGACGAAATACTGTGGACGCCCTTGCGCCATAATACCTTTTTATAAATAAAATTAAGTAATAATTTAAAATGGTAAGCATTAAAAGAAAATATTCATAAATGCCGATTTGTTTATATTTTAATATTCAATGTCAGTCAGAATTGCAACCAGTAATCGAATAGGTATATAATATCGTCAGGTTCTCAGTAAACTAGCTAGCGCATCTGCAAAAAACTCAATTTTTGAGGAGGGTCAAAAAACTGTTAAAGCAACGCGCGCATGCTTTTGTGATGTTTAGATATTATTTTATGTGATTTTTTGGTGAGGAATCCCTAGGTAATAATGTCAGGGGTTTGAATCACCAGGAGGAGTAACAAGATAAAATCACAAAACTCAATACTTCTTTGAGAAGAACCAGATTTTTTCCCCCTCATATTCGTTAGTTTACCGCATATCCGACGATATATACCTACTACTAATATTATAAGCTAACAATCAATGAACATCCTCGAGCATTTAACATCCGGGTATGTTTTAAATAATTCTTGTACGTCGAAATAACAAAGCAATAAAAAGATGCAGTGAAATTTCCTAAACGGGGTACGAGATGGGAGATTTTACGATGCCATATCTCCATGTCGAGAAACAACTACCGTTTTAAGTATCTACAAATATGGGGACAAGTCATACTGTCTTGAGTCTCCATGTCCTCAACTCCTAGTCTGGAATGGGCTTTAAAGATATGGAAACAAATAGCATTTGATAGTAATGTGCTTGTGATCTTCCCATAAACGTGCGAATATAAGATATTGGGAAACAACAAAAATGTCACACAATGATGTAAGAACGCAAATGATATTAATGGACTGCAATGTGATAGCAATATTTAAAACAACATATAAATAAAAAGTGATATGAAGTTTATAAGGGAGTTCAAATAGCGAAACATTGAAAACGGTGAATACTCGATTCATAAAAACTTTAACAGGAACTAATCAATATGAACAAATTAAAGATATAAAAGAAAATTGGTTTATGTGTTTAAATGCAAATAACCAAATATACCGTGAACAAAAAATATAGAAATGAAAAATAAAAAGCAACCATCAATAAACTATAAAGTACAGTTGAAATACTAAATAATCGTTGAGCCCCCACCAACACAACACGCATCCGAAGAATTTATGTAGGTTTTTTAAAAAGTTATTTATTAATAAAAGAAAAAAAATCTCTATTCTAGTTTAATTGCACAAGGGAGTTTCATCACCTCGTTGAATTTTTAATTCCATTTTAAAGAAAAAAAGGAATGGTACGAATAAAATGTAAAAAGCAAAGCAAAATAAATAACTTCGAGCTATCAGGGAGTTGACATTTAATTGGACAAAGGTAGTTAAGATTCATGGGAAGCCATTGGCCCCGGAATAAGACATAACTTTTGCCGCTCTGACTTGGTAATTGAGTGAGATTAATAACTCCTCAAATACCGGAGCGAGAAGAAGGAACTCGATGACCAATGCGCTCTGGGAAACAGTGGCAACACTCCTTAACTACTTCTTCCATACGGAAACAAAGAATATTTAATACAGAATTTTTTTTTTTGTGAAGAAGTTCAAGATGGTAACGATATCATAAAGTAAATATATCATAATGTATTTCTTCGAAACATAGACCAACTTACTCATTTCCTTGAAAATATATATTACCAAAAAAAAGTGTTATGAATTATGAATTGCTAAAAAAAAAAAAAAAAAAAAAAAAAAATTAAAAAAAAAATCAGTGAAGGAAAATAAATGCACCTCTTAGTAAAATTATTACACATTCAAATTAATTTAATTGAAACTTTATACAGAAGAAATACATTATATAATTAAATTATATATGTTATATAATTATAATTATATTATATAATTAAAATAAAAAACCAATAATTTTCACATGATTATTTATATTATTTATCATTACAGCGATTTTTCACTCATTTTTATTGTACATGAAAAATAATTCTGTACTATTGGTTTATGAAAAATAATTCAGAACCATTAAGACAATAAACAATGAAAAAAAACTTAGTGGAATGTTGTTAGTCCAGTTCAGATTACTTCTCCAAACAAAAAAAAAAAAAAGTTCCTTAGAAACACCGGACGCTAATCATGATGCGAAAGTGAAAATTGAAGGTGAGAAGAAAAAAATAAAATAAAAGAGACGGGAGTCATGAACTCCACAAAAATTGCTTATTAATAAGACGAAGTCGCCATCTTGGTGTGGCTAGTAGCAATTAGAGCCCACGCCCAATTCCTACTCTCCATCTTTGTTTAATTATCACGTAAAAAGGATGGAGGAGTGGGGTTACTAGCTCCATTCAAGTCCGGCTCGGCAACACCTGCCTCATCTCCACGACAGCTTACCATTCACCATCGGAAAGAGAAGGTGAAAAAAAAACCTTGATGGAGAGGTTCGAGGTAACACTCAACACTTATGAAGAATAATAAATTAAGAATCATAACGAAAGATTCCTTGTCGAATTCCAATCAGTTTAAACCAAAGGATACAATTTCACACAGATGTTGTGGCTACCCAAAAATTGCTTGTCTAGGAAAATAACCTGACCTGGCCTTGACCGAAATACAACATTCCCTTAAAAAACTACAAATTCTAAAGTTACCATCTATTTCGTTTTACCTTCTTTTCATTACATTTACACATAAACATCTGACATTCTCACACTCCAATCGCAAATTTAGTGGTTAATAAAACCCATTTCTTTAATCTGACAGCTATTCAAAAAAGTCATAATATGTGCAGTTCACTTATTAATCTGTTTATAAGTGAATTTTCATCCCAAGAAATTGAAAAAAAAATTAACCTTGTAAACTACGTTCATTGAAATCGCTCGTTGCTTTAAAAAAAGCAAGCAACATTTTGTTCCAAATTAAGTAAACATATTTTCAGCGCAAAACTCAAACTTTGAACAGCAGCGGATCCAGGGCGCCCCCCCCCCTCCCCCCCCCCCCCGAGAGGTGAGGACACTCATAAAGTATTACTATTTCTATATAAAATGAGCTATATTTAGTCATTTTTCAAGTCCATTAATTGAAAATGAATTGTATTTAAACATTTAGGTACAGTAATTTACAACGTCATTATGTACTAATATGTATTTTAAATTAGGGCCTTCATTACTCATGAAATGTAAAAAAAAAAAAGTGCGCCCCCCCACTCAGAAAATTTCTGGATCCGCCACTGACTTTGAACCCATCACAATATGTTTTTAAAATAAATGCTATAAATTTACCTGCATGATTAACCTAATGGATTTTTGATATGCCTACTACTACAGTATTCCTAAATATTTTCAAGAAACAGAAATCATTGTGATTTGGGTCACTTCTCTAACAGTTGTTACAGTTTATACGCAAGAAAGAAAAATTTGCATATGTTAAAAAAAAAAAAATATCAAGAAAATATTTTTTTTTATATCTTTGAGTGAAAATACTTAATGACTTCCTGATTTACATCATAATCGACAATTTGGACTCCTTCCACATCTTCAGGACTTATTCTAAATATTTCTCTACATCAGAAGTTGAAAATATTCTACGAATTTTCAAAGTTTTACAAAATATCTACTAACAGCCATATTTTATAAAAAAATATGAAGCATGAGTTTCATGACAAAAATGTCTTTTTCAATGTCACAAAATTTAAAAGAAAAATTTCTATTTATTCAATTAAATTGAGATTATATTTTAGGTCCAATTTGTTTTATAACGTTTTTCTTCTATTTAATTTTTAATTATATTTATTTATTTAAAGTATTTTTTAAATTTAATTTATTTATTGAAATTTGCAACTGTATATTATCAATACAATACGTAAATCATTTAAAATAAAATATAACACTAAGGGAGTTGATATCCTTGCTGTTAAAAGCCATAAAACAACAAATTTGATTTTCTTTTACTTAAAAAAAAAAACTTTATTTGAATAAGTTTAAGAAACTAAAAGATACCGGGAGAAGAATGGCAGGAATTTTTTGTAAAAGAGACGAGCTTTATTTTTTGCAGAGGTTCACTGCCCCACCCCACTACCCCGACAAATATAAGTCAATATTGTTGTGATTATAGAATTTTAGGTAATTATTTTTATTGATTATTATATTGTTTACTTTCGGTTCATAATAAAGACAGGGGACAGGTTTCGGCACAAAAGTTGTTCCCAAACTATGAGGCGCACCCCACCTGGGGGGGGGGGGGGAGCGTGAACACAAGTCAATGGAGGCGAGGAGCCAGTCGAAAAAAATATTCTTACTTACTTAAAATTTCATTGTAGATTTGTTTAAAATAACAATGATATTAAGTAAATTAAAACAATATTTTCAATGTATGTACTTTTATTTGTTTTTCATCATATTCCCATACAATTAATTTTGTCAGTTAGGCGTGGGAGACCTTCATACCAACAGGGGGGCTTGGTACAAAAACTTGGGAAGCACTGCTCTAGAATCAACGCATATTTCATTCGAGGAGCACTGCTGGACCCATTTGTAAATTGGCTATAATGTAATTATAAGAAAAAAGGTGGAGCTGTAGATTTCAAACTCGCTTAGCCGAAGATGTTTTATACATAAGTGGGAATAAACATGCTACCGAAGAGGCAGGCCAATTTTAAGATAATTTATATTCACTAACCGCGAGCGTTCATCATTTCTTCGCGATAAAATTACGGCTTTGTAAATAACTCAATGCTTATGGAAACTCCATGTCTGGCCCCAACCTTCCAATTTAAATGTAAATAAATTTATTACGTCCCATATTTGCTTTTCTGACAAGCTGGGAGAATTGTTATGGACAAGATAGTTAATGTAATCAGAGGGAAAAAGGCAGCAGCATATACTTCCAAACCTGTCCATTTAAATTTCGAATGAATGAATAGGGAGGAAAAGAAAAAAGAAAAACAACAGTGTTTTGAATTATTTATTGCTTCAAATTTAAATACCACCGATACATTGGGTGGTTAACATGAATTTCATCACCAGTCAAAAACTGAATTTTAATGCAGCAGACAACCTAATATCAGTAATCTATAAAGGTTAAAAATTTTGAATTGTAATTTTTTGATCAGAACTAAACTTCATTTTTCACTCATAGTATGATTCGGTACAACAGAGCCAGAGTATCTCCGAAGTCCGAACTTTCAATGTTTTATAAATTCAGAAACACATGATAGCCACAAGTCTTTAGTCAATTTCCATTGGCTGTTTCAATAAAATTCGTTCATTAGTTGACTTAGGAGAGTTCGGCTTTCAAAATCTCGTGAAACTTTAGGTAAGCGTTTCATCATTTCAGCTTCACGTTCATCATTTCAGCTTGTTCGATTTATGAAACATCGACCGTTACCACAGAATCGATAAAAATGGACAATTTGGGCTCAGAGTTACCAAATTAAAACTTAGTAAGTACATTTTATTTTGCAATAGATATTAATATTTCTAAAGAGGAATTCATAACTATTTTGTGTTGGTTTTTTTATCTTTATAACAGATAAAAAGTAACATCTTTATAAAAGATTTAATATAAATTTAAGTAATTTTATTATTAATGATATATATTTTTATTAACGATCTTATGATTCATAATCGAAAACGATCATAAAAGAGGACATAGAGTACACAATACCTACTATGAGTGCGTCTTTCTTTTGTAGTACCGTAAATAAATATAAAATAACAAACAATATCAACACTAATTCATAAATAAAGAACCGGTAAATAAAGAATCTATATGATTTTCTTTTTGACACACTCTAGAAAAAGAAATCATCTTAGAAGATAGCAGCAAATGTAATGTGGAAACTACCAGCGCAGCAATGCACGATTTCATCAGAAAAATATTTAAGAATGGCATAAAGCTTATTTTAAACGTCATACAACAACCATGATGATACAGATGTTTGATGTTATAGAAATAAGCTATCAAAGATAAGGGAAGAGGAATAATTATGATTAAAAGCACCGGAAGGAATTAAGTATGCAAAATAATTGAGGAAATCAGGATCATAAAATTTCAAATTATTCACTGAAAAAAAAAATCATGATATATCATTTTTGAAATATTTTCCGTTGGCCCCGTCATCTTTATCAATCTTTGAAATTTCATATTAATACCCTGAATGTTTTTGAGATGCTATTTTTTTTTAAATTTAGGAAGCAATAAGCTTTAGTTATAACTACAACTGTAACATTACTTTAACAGATTAAGTAAAAAAATCATAAATGTGACAATTGTTAATATACAAAAATGTATTCAGCAGCATTACTTATTTATTCTTTAAACAGAATAAGAATCCAAACTTATTAAAACAGTATTAACAGTACGTAAATCTCACTTAGATGTCATCTAGCCCTTAAACATTTTAAAACAATTTCTCGGAAATTAAAAAATAAAGCGAATATTATTTTTCACAAAAATAACATCCTTTAGAATTCGAATTATAAAGATAAATGTTCAATTATCTAATTTAAAAGATATTGATTATTGAACTACCAGTATGAGGAACCCATAATGACCAAAAAAGTAGACTTTCGTTTTATTTAATTTTTTGGCGTCCATGATATTTCTAATTATAATTTATAAAAAGGTATATCTGTAGGAGAAAAAAAAATGATTTATTTATTTAAACCTCGAAGGACAAAATAGGAACCTTTTTCATACCTTTGAATTTATTTGTTTAAATTGAATTGGTTTTAAATAAAGAAACAAAAACCAACAACAAAAAACAGTCTATTTAGTAAATATTTTTAAATTTCATCAATATATTCTCATATGAAAACTATATTAAACTTTGGGAATTTTCGAATTATTGTAGGAGAAACGTATTTTGAACTCCCTTAAAGACGATCAAGCTTAAGAATATAATTTATCGATTTTTTAAAAAAATTAA
Organism: Aelia acuminata; assembly: GCA_911387785.2. NCBI lineage: Eukaryota > Metazoa > Arthropoda > Insecta > Hemiptera > Pentatomidae > Aelia > Aelia acuminata. The sequence continues at coordinate 103,353,655 of OU426978.1, read as the reverse complement.
ATGACATATTACAAGACATTGAAAAATCGAGTCAATTTTCCAACCTGGTATTGTATAACAAACAGGGGAAATATTTGGTCCTAATGTTTTATGACAAGAAAGGTAAACATGTTCCTCTTCGCATGTTTTATTCAGCAATGGTCTGGACCACAGGGCGGTCTGAACAATTCCAGGCAATTCATCACGTGGCCACTTGCGGTATGCAAACCTCACTTCGGTAAGAGATAAGAAGATATTATGTCAAAAGCTTGATGTTTTAACATTCAGCTGTAGTTTTGAGTATTGGGCATAAATAAAAAATCTTATTTTGACATAATAAATGGCTACTAGCTTTTTGTGACATTGAAATATGAAATAGAAATTCATTTGCTTAGTTAAACATCTTGAGTGTTCCAAATAGGGGAGAAGAATGGCTTCCTGCCAAACTAAAGTTGATCAAGATCCTGAGTGAGATTCTACTTCCCAGAGGAAGGTTCGAACCAGAATTTGCAATAATTTATTTCACAACTTGAATGCTATGAGGATGTCATCCAGACTGTAAGAATGAAAAAGCCTTTAAATAAAAAATGTAACGTAGATAATGCGCAAAGTGACCTGTACGATGCACGGTAGGAAAACGGCAGGGGGCTAACAGCATACAAAAACTTCCGAAAAAACCATGACCCCAGCCGGCCTAGGTAGGGAATGGCCATGCATGGGGGAGATATCGTAGGGGAAGCAACAATGCTCTATTGACTTTAAGCTGGCTACAAGTTTTCTCCTTCGTCGATCATACACAAGATACGGAGTCTTTGAGCAACAATAGGAACCATTGTATCCAGGAGGCCTACCATCTTTCAAAAAATGAAGATGTAACCCTAGAGCTCCGGATGAAGGGCAATTTATCTCCCTTATATCCTACTTATCGATTTCAACCTAACAATAAACCATACCCTCTTTTTAGAATGAAAGGGCAATCTGAAGATGTCATAGAAGAAATAAATTATCTACAAAATGGCATAGAAACATTTTCTTTTTTAATAATTGTAACAATAAGAGGAAATAGCCGGGAATCGAACTCGGGTCTTAGCATTGTAGCCTTAGGCACTAACCCAGCCATGTTAAACTCTTCAACGATCCAACATAACAGGACTCGCGATGTTGTAGCATCGCATTTGCAGGACTAATGTCCAAATGATAGGATCTAATTGACAGACCGGCATTGTTAAACATTATTGTTTATTTTAACAATAATTTTTATTATTTTAAAATAATTTTACACGAAGAGAAAATGTAATCTATTATTAAAATTTTTAATGTATTTTATTATTAGAACTCTTCGCCATAGCAATAGAAAAATAGGGTACCATACTACGTCCATGCTTCATCAAAGAGCCAATACTTTTAAGCAATTACATCTAGGTACAATTATTATTTATTTTAATTTTTTAAAAAGCATTTTACTGACTTATTATATTGAAAATATCAGGATTTAGAGAGCTTCCTTTTATTTTGAGCAAGCTATAGACATCAATTAAATTTGACTGATCCATAGAGTTGTAGAAAATATATATATACATAATTTTTTTATGTGTTTAAATATATCATACTAACATTAATTGCCTATTTGATGATTGAATCTAATAATAAAAAAAATAAAAATTGATAAAAGATAAAAGGAAAATAAAATAAGATATAGGAAAGGGTGCCGTGAAATATAGCATAATAAAATGTTTAAAAATACCTACATGTTAAAAGTCGTAATGTTAGCATTAATTTTATTTATGATGACCTACAAAAAAATTGTTTCTTCTAAATTTATTTCTACTAACCTATTAATCCTAGACATTTCAACATTAAATTACAATCCAGAGAACCAAAATTGATTTTCTTATTAAATTACTATCAGCTATAACGGCATTGTTGTTAAAATTTTAAATTTGAAAATACTTAAATCAGAAATGGATTTCAGAACTAGGCAGGAATATTTGGGCGTGAGAAACGAAAAAGAAAAAAATAGTTAATGTATCGTTGATTGGAATAACGGGAGAACTCGGACATAATTCTAAAACCAAATAGTTGGTCCAGGGACACATCTCATAACCATGTCAAAGTATCGAAATTTAAGTTAAAAAGTCGAACGAAGAATGCCACGAGATAATTTTGAATAACTAACATATGTTGGAATTCCGTCTTCCTTACCAGGGAGGAGATTCTTCGCTAACCAGATGATGGCTTCATAAACTAACTCCTAAAAAAATTTCGGGAAATACTTTTTTAAAAAAAATACGATTTCACCGAAGAGGTAGTTGACCAAGATACCAATACGAGAAAGTTATGGAAAGTAAATATAGGTGGAATCTATTTATATGCTTCTGCCTCAACAAAAGAAAACTTTAAGCAGATGTATGAATTTATTTTACTGTTATTATTTAATTAAGGTTTCAGAGTCACTAAGAAAACGTAAAGATAAATATAAACTATTAAATAAATGGTTTATAAGATACCTTTATATTTTTTGTTGCCTTAAGACTTCAGGAAACTTCTATTTTGCCCAAAATATTTTCGTCAATTAAAATCGTATCCTTGTTTTAAATTTGTAATTGTTTTACTTAATTAATTTTAATTAATTCGTTTTACATTGTTTGATCGACAAACAGACAATTTCCTCGGTCAAGTAAAATATTGGTGAAAATTCACCTCAGTTAAATAGAGATGCAGTCCAATATTTAATGGAGAAGATTAGTAATTCCAACTAAACTTTAATACATGATTAACATTTTTTTCGAATAAAAATATAAAAAAGGAGTGAAGAGTCCTGTAGGAAATACATACCTAATTAATTACAAATTTTCTGCTTAAAGAGGCTAGAGTATTTTTTGGTTAATTTTTTTATTAAAGACTGGTGTAAAAAACAAAAATTTAAGAAAACATTTTAAAATTGTCCAAAAATTCAGATTTATTGAAAACTGCGACGATAAATACCTTCATAGTTCTTAGCATATTAAAAATACTGTATGAATTTATTATTATGAACGGAAAATGGTAGAAAAATCCCTCTGTCTTCTGCGTCTTATGCCAACAATCTAGTCGTTTTACATCTCATTATAATTAGATTAGATTGATGGACAAGATAAATCTTAATCAGACAAACAGGAGTTTTATGGTTCTCCGGCGGTACATTTTTCTTTTCCCAACACCATTTGCATTGTTGTTAGTTCATGTCACCAATCATCAACTGCTATAACAATATGGAATTAGAAAAAATATGGATTCTCAGCATTATTCCACTGGCCCCTTATACAAGGATCATTGAATGGAAGATTAGACGTAAAATAAAATAAAACTAATACAGACACAAATATAAAAAATAATTAAAACTCCACCACCTCCAGAAAAAAATGGCTATCTTGAGAAAATTTAATTAGAAAAAATAAATAAATTTAATGACGTTCTTTATTCGTCAGCTCTACTAAATCATGAAGAATAACCACAATTTTCGATATAAGCGAAGAAAAAATCCAAAACACAACTTTTTTACGATAAATATTAAAAATTTGGTTTCGACTACATACATCTCTCTGCCCCAGTGAAAAAATGTTCACAAAAAATAATTGTTTGGATGATAAAATCATCGTAATAAAGTTATGTAAGGATTGTATGGTTAAGGACTTGGGCCCAAATGATTTATGTACGCAAATGAATAGTCGAGTTGTAGACCGGTATTGGGCAATAGGATGAATGGGAATCAATTAAGATGGTTTTACCTAGTGGTTGGTTGGTTTTTTGAACAGTGAGCATTTAAGTGTTCCTAGAGTTAATAGTTACCGTAGACCGTACCTACATAAGATTTTCCTGATTTTTTACAGGAATAGTAAATAAACTCGAACAATCAACATTATTATTCTTACATTATTTATATTATTCTTACATGTTCCGATAAGTTTTTTTAACTTTAGAGATAACTGATTAATTGTATTTTTCACCATATTATTGATAATACAACCTTGCTCCTCATTTTGCTTTCCTTAAGTCGTATCTAGTGCAAAGTGGTTTAAGTGACTAAAAGACACATGGAGGCAGTTTCTTTGTACTGAATGGATATAAAAGTAGGCGTTAACTTGAAATGAACTTATAATTTGCGTAAAACTGTTGTAATCGGCCAGTACACAATTAAGACAACTCTAATATCTGATTATTGATACAACCAGATACCAGATATGTAATATAAATCTGAACATCCGTTCAGCTGGTTTAATGACCGAATCAATGGCCAAAATATTGGTAATTTTAACAAATATTTCAACGTCTAGTAATGAAAAGCTGATTTTCATTTGTAACACCAATACTGTTCAAACATTAAAAGCGTTTCCCAGAAAAGTAAGGAAATTTGACTAAACGTTCACGGGGAAATTTGTGAACGTTTTGGACTAGTAGACTATCCTCATAAGATAAGAATATTTTATAATTTTTTTTTTTTATTTTTTTTTTTGTTGCTTAGCTGAAACTAACAGGGACGTTCTCTGTTCAACCCATCTTTTAATATCTATATTCTTACTTGTTTTCCTATAAATTATTTGAAGAAGGCCCTAGGAAAGAATATAACCATTACTCATATTCGATGATACTGATAGTTCTGGGAGGTTCCTTTCAGGTATAATAAGGCTCCGGGATCCGTCGCTACCTCGTTATAGGAAATATGAGTTACCTTTCAGACGGACGAGGTAGGTGCCGCCAGGAAGCGGAAAAGCCCCTGTAGTTAGCGGCGCATCTGCCGAGGTTTTTTGTCGGTGGGTTATAAACAGACGATAAGCGGTGGTGTCACCTCACCCTTATTAGAGGGTGTGTGGCTATCACCGCCCCCAGCCGACGTACTAACAAGATAGCAACATCTGCCCCGCCGCTCAATTAAAATATTTCTTACCTAGTTACCTCAACTACCTAATTAGGCAGCTGGTCCACTGGCTCCTCTACCTTCGCTCGCCACGGCTCTTATTGAATATTCATAAACTGTTCGGCCTCGCCTTTTAACTGAGGCCGATAGAGGCATAATCTGTCCCCGAGTCATAGCTCTCCTTCAACTCAACCCTTATCTCGGATATTAATCCTCCTTCACGTAGCAATAGCCCCGTGATATGGATTCCGACTGGCTGAGCTCACATTTCAAGCTTTAAAGACTTTTCGATAGTACAATGGTGAATTAATGAATTCGATAGATTACCTAACTAACTAACAATAAATTATAATAACTTATAAAAAACAACTATTTCCCATAAGGTAATTAGAATTATTTTTTAAAAGCTTTTCTTGAGGAATAACACTCAGGCGATAAGTATTAGAGACTAAAGTTTTGGAAAGAAGTTGGAAACAGAGGTTGCTCCGCTTTTTGACCTCCAGGAACGATTACAATGGACCAAATAGTCCTGTTTTTAAGTTTTTTTATCTAACTTGGGATAATTATTAGCCGGTGATGATTATTATTCTTAAATAAGTGATATAATACAATATGATATAATATCACTGATGTTTGATAAAAAGGGATTGTCATGAAATGTGAAGCTTAAACAACGATTTACCAAGCTATTGAAATTCATTATAAATTCTTCTTTACTGTATTTTTTTATTCCAGAATAATAAATGAAACTATATTCTTTCAACAGAGACTTTAATCAGTTATGAATAACGAATAAATTATAGTCAATTATGAATTTTAAGAAGACGAGACAAAAAATATTTTTTATGACTTACGCCCTTTTGCCCAAACATGAATGATATAATATATTTTAATAAAATTATAATAAAATAAAAGGGCACACATCAAATATTTAAGGTATTTAAAGTGTTTTGTTATAAAAAAAAATGCACTTCCGTAGCTAATAAACCCAAAATGTAACACTTGTGGTGTTTAGATCGCAATCCTTCTTGATGAAGGAAATAATTTCTAGAGGCCGGAGGGGGTCATGACCCCCCCCTCAAATTTACACCTTAATCAGCCCCTGATTTAAAGTTTTTAATGTTTAGACTTAAGCAAAGATAGTTTTTGCAAATAAAGATTATTTTTCCTAACTAAAAGAGATTCATTTTAACATTGATGTTTTGAGAAAAACAAATTTTTTTTCTAATTGTAGCGGGATAGGAAAAACTTAGGAATCCAACTGTACCATCGTCCAGTTAACCATACTAGCATAACGTAACGTTAGATAAATAAACAATTTTAAAATGCTTGAGGAGGGTTACGGAAATCTGTTTCTATTCTCAATAGTTTTAGCCAAAATATTTTCAAAATCTTAATGGGTTCTGATTTTTTGTTTCTTCGAACATTTGGATGAGAGTCGTGTTTCAATTTGTAAACATCCATATTAGAAGCATCTCCAATGATAAGAATACTAAGACTGTAGGTAGAACGTTTTTTAAGAACTTAGAGTTCTTAGGAATGTTTATATATCTATCACGATTATACACAAATAACTATCGAATTTTCACTAATGAATGGGAAAGAACAACTACAATGTTAATACGAAAATGTTTAATTTACAGTAATAGTCCTACTTTGAAACAACGAGAAAAAAGTAAAAAAGGGTAAGAAAAAAAAAAAAAAGCAAATTTAAATATAACTACGACAAATCCCCTTAAGCAGTTGAAAAGGATGTAAAACTTAATGTAAACAAGAAAAGCCTAGCACAGTAATTTAGAAGTACCAAAATACTATTCAAATCCACTTCTTCAACTCTTGCAATGGAATTTCAGAACCTTTAAAAGGTACATGGAAAAACTCTTAACAAACGAATTAGCCTAACAGTTGAAATACGGAATCAGTATATACTTCAACATGTATATCCAATATCGTCGTCACCATGCTAAAGTAACGAATGTGCAACTAAAAACCTATGCATAGTCGTTACTTTAGCATGGTGACGACGATATGATTACACGCTTTGAATAAATGTTTTTCGTTAAGAAATACCTACTTCCGAAAAAAGATATGGTGAAGATGATAGGAGAAGTAAAGATGCAACAAGGGGTATTCTCCATGTTTTTTATTCTTAATGGTTTTCACATTGGATAGCATTCTATTTAAGTTGGTACATGCATTCATAGTGTAAAATAAGAAGCTAACGTTTAAAAGTTTGGGGCGCGTAAAAAAAAAAAAAAAAAATCTAAACATACCTTTTTTAATTTTCGAATTTTAATTCCCCATTTGCATGTCTATCGAAATGTAAAGGTTTCCTCAATTAAACCAAATACAATTTAATGACATAAAAATTATAAGAAACGAAATATTTTTTTTTCTGAATTCACTGCGTTCTTGCTTTGAGTTGTGAACTGCAAACCACCAATCGAAAAAATATCATTTTTTGTAGCGATATGATAAACTATAAAAGCTGTTTTATCTTCTGTATATCAAAAGAAGGTTACAGAGTTCAGAAAAATATTTTCAAATTCACCAAATAACCTAATAGAATCAAATTAACTGATTATTATAATGAAGGAATAGATAAATATCAATAACATTAACATACATAGTTTGAGTCTATTCTAAGAAATGTTAAAAATGCTCAAAAGCGTTACCTCCATTTCTAAAGATAACTTACTTAAAATTGAATTTTATATAACAACATTTTTTAACTCATTTTGGAAAAGATAGTAAAGTAATCGTGTGTAGGATGGTTAATTAAATTGGTAAGTCGAAGGAAATGTATATGAGTATCAATCAATATTGTTTTTGTGTCTATGTAAATTCATATATATATTGTGTCAATAAGCACTTTCAGTCTTACATGTTGTATTTTTTTTCAATAGGGTACATGAATAATAATTAAAGTATGCAATTTGATAAAAGACCTTTTTTTTATTAGACTATAATACATAATAGTAAATCCAACCTATATCTACTTCTTTATATTTCACCAAACGAACTACAATAAATATTATACTATCATAATAGATTGCAATATAACAATTCTGACTCTGGTTGAATATAAAAAGGAAAGCTTTTATCCATGAAATCTAATTATTGGATGATGTAGACATTAGAGTATTGGTAGAAAGCGATTCAAATTATATCTTAGTGAAACAAACAATGGAACGAAAAAACCCAAACCAAACCAGATTATCTACTTAGCATGGGATCAGGTTAGCGAACCGTAAAACTGTATGCTAGCTCAAACAATTGCAGGAAACAGCCCAAAACAAAGAGCAAAGAGCGGCGGCCATTTTATTAAGGGAACCGAAAAAACAACATCATTAATAGAGTTCAATAAATTTAAGACAGCTGGCAACTAGGCCAAAAAGGATTGTATAATTGTATACGAAAACAGTTGGCTCTTATTAACGGAACCGGGAACCTGGAAGATGGACGAGTCTCAAGGGTAGTAATTAACTCCGGCAATAAATAAATAGAGCTCCGATCATTCCTAGCCATCTCGGCCAAAAAGTTCCCCATCCATGAAATTGAGGAGGAGGAAACTAGATACGCAGTAGTATAATATAATGGTCGATGACTAATTGCTTCCGATTCTAGTTATCTATTTATATCCGTAGAATTAATTGTAGGTCACCTGCCGACTGAAAGCAATGAACGGAAGGAAATATCACTATTGACAGGCGAACCTAAATCACAACCATATACAACAAGAATGATGCTGAACTAATGATGAAACAAATTGAAAATAAAGCATCAATGTCTTTTAAATATTAATTAATCATCTATCATCTTGTAATAATCATGTATATATAAATGCAAGTGTCGTATGTTTGTTATCTGTAAACTGGAACATTAGTGAAGGATTTACTTGAAACATTAACACAGCGTAGCTGTTTAGCCAAATAACGGCCATATCTACTTTTTATGTAAATATATTCAATGAAAACAATGTTTTAAAGAATATAAAAATATTTTTTTCGGGTTTAGCCAATGTAAAATGATAGCTTTTATTTTTTTGAAATCGGACAACTATTACAATTGAACCAGAGAATGTAACATAACGACCCAACAATGAAAGAAATAATATAATTTGCACTAGGTTAAAAAACAAAAAAACACTAATAAAACCTATATATTTAGGGTTGAAATACCAAAACACGTAACTGCAATTTATGCTTAAACGTTTTTCGTTTCTTTCACTTACCGTTTTCTCTTATGTTAAGGTAGACATATAACTAAAGTTGGATTGTTATTTGTACTGGGACCATTTGTCGTGTAATATATTTACAAATAAAAAACATTTTATAAAAAAATATTAAACCGACTTCGAAACCTAGGAACCAGTAAAAATAAATTCACTGAAAAGTATGAAATAATTACCTTCTGATTTTTATGAATACACAGCAAAATTGAAAATGGTATAAAAAGTGGAAAAGTGCAATAAGACGAATAATTTTATTTTGATTTGTACAAATACACACTAATTGTTAATAAAAATTATTAAATTTAAATATTAAATTCTATGTTCAATACAACACACTTTTCGGAGGCGGCGCAAAAAAGAAATGAAATGTTACTGATACAATCCCATTAGTAGTCATTGAAAGTAATAGATAGGAAGAAAAGATCCATTTAGAAGATTTTCATAATGTCTAGTGTTAAATATTTTAAATTTTGCGCCGCCTCCGAAAAGATTGTGTTGTATTGAACATAGTATTTAATATTTTAATTTAATAATTTTTATTAAGAATTAGTGTGCATTTGTACAAATCAAAATAAAATTATTCATCTTATTGCACTTTTCCACTTTTTATACCATTTTCAATTTTGCTGTGTCTTCATAAAAATCAGAAGGTAATTATTTCATACTTTTCAGTGAATTTATTTTTACTGGTTCCTAGGTTTCGAAGTCGGTTTAATATTTTTTTATAAAATGTTTTTTATTTCACAATTTTTAGTTGGAGAAGATAACAAATGTAGAAAACCGTACGTTGGTTTAAAAATTTCGTTGGTAATTGGTCGTTGATAAAATAAACGTACCAACGTTGAACCAATTTTTAAACCATTAAAAATTTCGAAATCTTTTTACGCTCTACCACGTTTGTCTTTCCCAGGTCTTTTTATTATACAATAATTGTATAAAATTATTATGAAATATACTTTACCTTTTCAATTTTATGAATACACACAGAAAGTGGGAAAGCGGTGCGTGTATTATACAACTTTCAACACACTACTTTTTATGATTATAAATGGATTTTTTTTTAAAAAGATCAATGGTCATTTGGGAAGGGAACACATCAAATGTTTTTCCACAATGACAATATTTTTCCTTTGCTAAATGTCGTCAGTACTTGTCATTTACGTAGAGAATCAGTGTTCCGAGATGTGTTGAGTTAAATACAGATAAATACATAAATCCGGCCATTCCAAGATGAAGTAGATAAGTCACTGAACAGTCGAGATTTTGACCGGTTTTAGACATGATATCGTTAATAGAGAATCGATGAGGATGCTAATATGACCTATAGTAAATTTGAAAGTAATTTTTAAATTTTGATTGCTTGAATATCCTTCTGAAAACTATGGCGATATTATACACGACTTCATTGGATTACATCATTGGATAGAAGTCCCTGCAAAAAAAGGGGCAACCATAAAATTTATCGATATCAAAAAGACTGCCCCGCTAGGATAGAAGCAACAGGGTTTGGGACTCACATATGGTTAATTTATAATTACGAAGGATATTATTATTCTCCGTATTAGACTACTGACTTAATTCCAAAGGTTGATTCAATTATGTTCGTAATTCCTTTCGATGAATTTTTGACTAAATTTATTACCGAAGTACTATGAATTACATCCTTCGTAATAAAACATTATTCAGAAAATAAATTGCTAAACAATGTTGCTTCAATTCTAGAGGCGTAGCATTTATCATCATTTTTAACAATCATTTCCAGAACTGCCAAATTTTTGCTGAGGGGACTTTCATACAATGAGGTTGTTTTCGGGTAGTTATCAAGTTATATTTTATAGTTTTTATTGATGGATGTACACCAACAAAAGCCTCGATAGTTGTAGAAACAAATTTAAAACCCGATACTAGCAATCCGGATAACATAACAGAAGTGTCACCCTTAAAAGATCGGCACAAGACCTCTGGCAAGATATTCAACAGTAACCGAGTGTATCCGGAAGAAGACAGAGGTATCTGAATCCTTTATTAAGTCAACTGAAAATGAGCTTTTCCAGGAATTATTGTATTCTTTTTTAATGTGCATAGTCAATAAAAGATAGAAATCAAAATCTAATTTATATCAATAATAGCTACGATTTTAAATTTAAACGATCCTTCGGGAACTTGAAGAAGTCTTAAATTCTGCTTTAAAACGATTACCGATTAAATACTCAGTCTTTCTTGGAATTCCACAAATTTTGTTGTCTTATGATTATGGTGTCCAACCGTTGATTAGATCTAAATTAAGAAGGTTTACTGTTATCGGTGAATATACATCTAACTATTATTTAAGCTAATTATAATTATAATTTAAATCTAATGTTGAAAAATTAGTTAAGGTTATGTATAGGTTTGTTCCAACAAGCACGTAAAACTCATCGATAACTAACAGACTGCTCATGTTCTCCCCCCACTCTTTTGATTCTGAATTTGATTGGTTGGTTTTCCCATTTGATTCATCCAGCAGTAATACAATATTTGGATTTGTTAGTTATCAATTAGTTTTAATAGCTTGTTGGAGCATACCTTATGTTATATATGCCATATGTTTTTCCAATAATTAAACAATTTGAGCGATAATTAAATAATTATTTTCATGTTTTTTACCGATAACTTCTTAAATAAATTAGGAACCCCAAAAAGGTTTAAATGGGACCACCTTGGGAAAATACACTACAAGATGCAAATGGTTTCGTTCCAATTGGTCCACCAATCTCTGAGTATTCGGTGAACATACATAGAAAAAAAAAAAAAAAAAAAAAGGCACAAAAAAAAAAAAAGTCACATACGTATCGAATTGAGTAACCTCCTCTTTCGTTCGAAGTCGGTTAAAAAGCAGAAATTTCGTTCCAAACATATAAAACATAGAATGATAAATTTAAAATTTTCTTTAGTTTACAATGTTTGGTAGTTTAACCGATGATATTGTAACATAACCTTAAATTTCAATATTCAATGGCTAAGATTAATATTTCAACCAATTACATTTTATGATATTGATATCAGATCAGCAGAAGACTTTTAGTCTTATTGCCGGACAGCCAAATCGACATAGAATTAGCGCAGACGTTTGGCTATTCATGTCAATTCTTAGGATGGTTTTCGATAAACTGATTCAACACCAAGTTTGCAATAGTCCTAAACTTTTCTCTAATTTTAAACCAAATCGAATAAGTTTGTTTGAATAGTTTTGTGTCTAAATAGATACATGTTGCGCACGTTGAGGCGTAAAGAGAACGGATGTGCAATACGAAATAATCAAAGTGGAAGCCCACGCCACTGGCCCCAGGCTACCGCCGCCCGGCTCCAGACGATACAATCTTAAGTCAAAGATATTTTAACACTATCCTAAATCGGGGCCGGGAAGGCGTGACCCAGCACTCCAAATGTGAAGGCTCTCCTCAGCCAACCCTCCGGCTCGGATAGTTCTGTCCATGTCTCTTCGGTAAAGGTCAACCTTCAGGCCAAGGGTCAGGCCCAAGGGAGGGTGCAAGAGGAAGGAAATGGGGTGCAAGGGCGTTGACGGATAGTTCTCAACACATCGGGCATAATCCAAAACATATGAATCAATAATCGATACTAAAGCATTGCACTCTGTAATTCGTAGGTTTTAGGGTTAATCTTACACATTCGTTATAGTTCTTAAAAAGCGTTCATTCTTCCACTGACTTTTTATCATATGGAAGTGATACGAAGAAATAAAATTTATTTACATTGAGAAATATTTAATTATAATCATTGTTATATTTATTATTCATTGTTATAATTATAATCATTGTTATCCATTAGAATATGCATCTACTGATTGTTACTTGCCAGAATTGCCGATTATAGTCTGAGAGAAAAAGTCTGAGAAAATTGTCACCTGAATCTAAACTAAAAGGCCGTGAATATATAATTTTTTTTTTAAACAGGAAAGGAAATAGAAAAGAGAAAGAAGGTACCAAAAAAGGTATTGTATTCACAAACTAGATAAAGGCAAACCTTGCTTGGATAACAGTAGAGGAGACGGGAGGACATCAGAAAACACCAAAGATAAATTTATCTTATAAGCATCATTTGCATTTTGTCATATTTTCAGATCTTCGCTTTAGTGTTTCGTTCAAACAGCACATCATCATATACTGCCTCTTTTCTTCCTTTTTATTAATGAACCTAAGTAGCATTTAGGAAGGAGAGATGTTAAGTTCCGTTTTTTTATCATGTTAATTTTTTCAGCTTTTTTGTTTCAATACAATGTAACACCTCATAATTTCAATATCTAGTTAATACAGTATTTAATTTATTAATTAATTAAATTAATTTATTTCCCTTCTTCTTACAAAATAAAAGACAATATAAAATGATCTAGGCTCATATTTTTTAATATAAATTTTCGAACATTTTTATTTATCCGTAAAACAAAACATTAAACAAATTTTAAACATTTAACTTATATATTTCTTTCAGTTTTAGCTCTGATAAAGACTCACAAGCTAGTCTTAACGTAGGCAATTCCGACTGAAGAGAAGCTCATGACAATTTTCTACCCAAATGGATAAAGTTTGATTTCTATTTACAATTTGAAGGTTTGACTACAAAAATACACAAAAAACCGCCCTTAAAAAAAATTCACGTCACAAAGATTAAAAACCGGTAACAAGATTTAAAAAATGTTGAGCGATTCTGCACCAGAATCTACATCGCGAATGGAAGTAAACGTTCGAAATACAAAAGATCCGAAATGAAATGAAATATTTTAATTTCTAAAAGTGATCAAAATGTCATTTTAGGAAGAAGTTAATAAGAAATAAAAAAAAAACACCAAAGTTTGGCTATTAAGGTTGACTTGTAATACTTTTTGCTGCCCCTGCGGACTAATATTAAATTAGCGAACTTCCTTACTTATTTGCATCAAATGGGGGTAGGACCAATAAGGGTTAAAAGTTTAATAAATTGCCCTCACAATATTAACTTCCCCTTATCTTTTTAAATTATTCCCCTCCCCCACCCCCATCACTTCTGAGCTCCGCTATCAGCTACCCGGGCCACGAAATTGGTGGGGAGGAGCACTAATTCTCTCTCTCTCTCTCTCTCTCTCTCTCTCTCTCTCTCTCTCTCTCTCTCTCTCTCTCTCTCTCTCTCTCTCTCTCATTATAAAATAATCCAAAAACTTTTGCCAGACACCTTACAACCATAATAATTTATTATTCCTGATTTTATATAAAATGTTGAAATACGTAAAGATGACAGTAAATAAGCAATTAATAATTATTAATAAGTAATAGGTAAAGGAATAAGTACTAATTATTAATTTAGAAATATCGAGATGGCAAGGTACCTATAATGAGGAGGATCTATTTAGGTAGACGAATTAGTATAAAGAAACAGTTTCGATTTAAAGACTAACCTGAAGGATTGAATCTGATGATTGAGTATAGACAAACATTTAAAAAATGAAATGATTGGCAAATTATTTTTTTGTCATAACAATTCAATAATTAGAATTGAACTAATATGACAACTATTTGAATGTAAATACGTGTTAGAGAACAGCAATTTTTTTATGAATAAATTTATACAATTATAAATTTTATAGGATACAATTTTATAAATTTTTGCAAAAATCTTATAAGTAAATAAAAAGTATTAGTATTAGTATTGACTATGATGTGAATCATTCAGAGTGCAAAGAAAGCAAACAAAGATATAATCATTCATTATTATTAATACCAAGGTATTTTACCTCTCCTTGCAAAAATGGATAATAAACGCATAATTTATATACTATAAATAACACACTCAATAAGGCTTACTTGTAACAAAAGGGTAAAGTCGTATTCAACTGCCATATTCAGCACATACCTGCAACAACAATAAAACATCGTCAGTACAAATCGACTACATGATGAGCTAGGATAAAATCAATCAAGAAGAAAAATGAATTGAATTGACAAATATTAATAACCGTTGGACCCCTGGCAAGGCATCGGATGTCATCCTCAACCATTATGGCTTTTGTGTCGGGTTGGCTACCCCCTTCAGCTACTGTGTCTACTTTGCATATCGGCCAAATGATTTAATCCACGCCAGGAGGAGGCATATATTAGCCAAACTAAATGAGGATTAATCCTTACGTTAATGCTACTACTTAAAAAAGAAAACATAAACATGCAATAGTAGTGGTAAATAATAGAAAACGACTCTTACTAAGAAATAGTTTCTCGTATCGGAAAGTACCTGGTAATGACAATGATCGTTCAATACCAATATAATTAATCTCTTTAATTCTTGTAAACCATAAATATATATGGCATGAATTATACGAATTTCAACCTATTTCCGGAAGGTGATTTTATCAATAAAAATCAGCGACTGGTCACCTAGTTGCTATTAATGTATAAGTGAATTAATATATTAATATAAATTTATAAGTGAAAATGTATAGGGAAAACCTTGCACAAGGTTTTAAGAGGTAAAAACGGCTGGCTATTTTCGAGAAACATTTTCGAATTGCAGTTATTAAGTAATAAATTATTAATTAATTATTTGGGTATACTAATAACGTAATTACTTTTTCTGCTGAAATGGTAATTATTTTCGATCTTTTAACATCGATTTAGAATAATCCGCTCAACCTATTTTAATTTCTTTTTTTTTAATAATTTAATTTCATAATAATTTTAATTTTTAATAAATATTACCGATCTTTGGAAATAGATTCTCGCCAAAGGGCTAAACCGATTTAAAACTTGAACATTTCATCCGATTAGCAATTTAATAATCCCATACTTTAAAGAGAATAAAATTTTCTGTGCGAGTAATGCAATTTTTACGAGTTATTAGCAAAAATCATCAAAACTCGAAGGGAATTGTGTAAAAAATTCGAATTCTCCCCGCTGACCCGGTTAAATAAAAATTAAGAAAACATATCTTTTAACCGGCCTCTTGCCATAGGAAATGTATATTTTCCCTGGACTAACCCAAGCAAGTAATATTTCTACATCATTCAAAGGTAATTAATGGAATAAGAAACTTTCTACAGAAAGTATTTATTAATGAGTCTAATGAGTATTCAATTGGATACTCTGGAAAATTAAGATATGGGCAATAATTAGACGTATATGTCAACAGCGACCAGCTACAAAAAGAAGAACTATCAACTGAAGATCAGAGAGAGTTATTTGCTCAGTCAACTTAATTTATTTAAAAACAAAACTAGTCTTGAAATAAAAAATTAAAGTTAAATAAAAGGAAAAGGATATACGGAAATTTAAGATTTAATAAAAAAAACAGAGCGTTGTGTGAAGAGATTTTTAATGGATGATTTATACAACGCAACCACACCTAAATAAGTAGGATGTCGAGACACCTCTAAACAAGGAGGTGTAAGATGAAGTAAAGATAAAAAAAAAAAAAAAAAAAAATAAGGAGCTGTTTATAATTTTCTGCATTATTCAATACGCCATAAAACGATGCTCATAAAATATCCTTTTACGACATGTTCGTGTTACGTATCCAAGTACTACAGCAAACACATTTTGTTTTATTTCCAACAACAGCGCTAGTGTCTAAAGAATTCCTAGCATGCAAATTCTTCAGGAAATCCTTTAAAATGGGTATTAAAACTATATATTATAAATTACCAACCATGAACAATTATTAGAAAGAAATAATTATAATCACCAAGGTTTAAGAAATCACTTGGCGTAACAAATAAAAGAATAAAAATCTGGTGCGATGCTCGCAACAAACAACTTCCACTTACTAATTTCATTAATATTTGAGTTTTTTCTATATTTTTTTATAGAATTTATATATTCTAAATATATCGTGAATCGGAATTGATAGAAGGGGTATTTAGGATTCGTCGAATATCGGGACTTAGTTTTCGAATTTTAGTATCCAGAAACCGAAGAATATAATTTTCAATTATTGTTCCAGCAAAAACCACCTTATATTACATTCAGAAATCTATTATTGAACTAAAGTTTGAAACTAAAATATAATTTTAGGGGTTATTTTGTACCACATGTTTAAATCAAGAGCTTTAAATATTTAGAGCATTACGTGCTTTTATACGCTCTCCCACACTAAAGAACTAATAAACTAGTTTTTATTATTATCTTTGATTAAGTGCAATGCAATACAGTGACAATGCAAAACATAATAGAACATACCGTATAATTAGAAGCAGGTTACTTTTCGAGTTGAGGGACACTAAATTTTTTCGGAGATAAGTTATCGGTAGCTATATTTCAGGGGCGGGGGTTAAAAATAGCGGTGATAAACATAAACGCACCCACCGAAGATAGTGGCGATGAAGTTAAATATTAATATTGTGAGAAACTAGAATCGGTTTATGACAAGTTACCGGGAAGCTACATGAAAATTATTTTGAGAGACGCAAACGCAAAGGTAGGTAGGGAAGAAGTATATTATCCTACGATCGGTAGAGAAAGTTTACATGATTGTAGCAATTATAACGGAATACGAATAATAAATTTTGCAAATCTCGAAAAACTTAATAAAAACAGTACTACGTTCAAACATAAAGATATAGATAACTATACTCGGACGTCACCGGATGCGAAAACCTATATGCGGTGCAATATAGGTGGCAAAATAGCATACTTAATATTAAATTATATCGTGGGGCCTAATGCAGGTCGGATCATGAACTAGTAATCCCGAAGATTCGTAAGAGACTTAAAATAAGAAAGAAAAAAAGACGTAGGTTTCTATTGCGATAATTTTAATCAGCAAAAATTACAGAAATAGAAGTCAAAATAGGTTTGAGGCTTTAGAATCTTCTGACGAGGATAACGAAGACATTGACAAGGTATGGGAAGGTATCACGGATAATATTAAAGGTTCGGTAGCTTGTGTCTTTGGGAAAGGGAAAATAAAAGGAACAAACCGGGGTTCGATGGAGATTGTGTTAACATGTCAAAAAAAGAAAAACTGCTAAATCAGAAGCATTAAATTTAAACAATCCGAATGAAACAAATCTCTCTTGCTTCCGAGCATTAAGAAAATGAAATCGAAAATTTTCACGATAGCAAAACTTTCACATTTAGGTAAGTGTAAGTAAACACCAGAGTATTTTAAAAATAAAATAATAGCAATTGATAGTAAAAAATGGAGAATAACATTGGAGGTATGTACGAAGGCATCTACAGAATCTTTAAATGGTCGGGACCGGTTACGACTGGAATTAGGGATGAAAACAATAACTTCCGATCCGGTTCAAGGATTATTTCAATAATTTTTTTAAATGTATAAAGTAATATTTACCTTCTCCCTCGGAATATCAGAGTGCTGAAACGTTAATAGTAGGACCGAGTAAAGAAGAAGTTGAAATAGCCATTGGAAAATTAAAATCGCATAAGGCAGGGGGAACAGATAATATTCCTAATGAGCTAATCAAGGCATGCGGAAAAACTGGGATCTCTAAAATACATCTTTTGGTTAAAAAGGTAGAATCAGGTCTCCTTAACAGGGGAACATTAAAAAATATGTATACGAAGAATGGAAAGAATCTATTCTTCTTCCGATTCACAAAAAGGGATCAAAGACGGATTGCAATTTCTATCGCGGAATCTCACTCCTTCCGATTTGTTTCGGTACAGTACATTAGCTTTTCATCGATTTCAAAGGGGCTTATGATTCGATTAAACGCCAAAAGTTGTATAATATTCTTGTCGAGAAGGGAATACCAAAAAAGTTAGTAAACTCAGTAAAAATGTGTATGATTGAAACGTTCAATAAAGTTAGAATCGGTAGTTGTTTTTCTGGGAAGGTCGAGGTTCTCTCTTGTTTTTAAATTTCTCTCTTGTTCTCTCTGATTTTAAATCATCAGTTCCATTTAAATTTGCACTGGAATATGCTATTAGGGATGTGACACTTGGGCTGGTAATAAACACGGATAAGATATGTAAGGTATATTCCAGCGCGGCGAATAAAATTGGCATGTAATATTGCTAAACTCGGTTGTGAGCGAATCATTAAAAGATTAATAAGCACGGATCCAACTGGGAAACATCCGAGGGTTAGGCCGAGACGGAGGAGGGAAGATTGCGTGATGGCAGATATCGCGAAGTGTGGGTAGAGGTCGGCAGAGAGCGAGTTGCGGTGTCAAGAGTCAAGAGTTTAACAAATGAGACATTTTTATCTATTCGATAAATTTCTTGAAACACAGTCACATACTGAGCTCATTTTTTAAGCTTAAGCACTGTATATAAAAGTGGTGTATACAACCATCAAACTCTGATAGTAATATTTAAAGGAGCAGAGACGTTAAATTTTCTGAAGCATATCTAAAGAATCAATTGATACTGTAAATGTTTTACCTTGTTAAACCGGCAGTAACTACGTTTTTTCCACTACTTCTATGGGATCTATCTGACAAATACGCCATTTAAACTCCTAACTAAATTTCGATATGTTTTTAAGGTAATTCAAACACTTCTTAAAAATCGTGAGAATTTTACAAAAACGAACAAATCTTACTCTTGACTATATTTAACACTAGTATCTCCTATAGTTTTTCGAAAGATATATCACTGACAAATCATGGGATAAATAAAATGCTTTAATAAGATTAAATAATTTAGAAAGAAAATAAATATTAATATAATATAAATATAAATAAATCATTTGAATTACCCAACAGCTCAAGATTGAATAATTTATAGGCGCACCTCGAAGTTGGCCAATCAAAGTTTCTCTAACCTAAAATATTCCAGTGGGACCGCTGCTCATACAGATTCGGATTTCTATCACGAGAATTAATGGCAGGAGTAAAATAAAAGGTCGGTAATCTGAATTGGAGATAAGCAAATCGAAGACAGATGAGAGACTGACAGATGCAAATGAAATCGACATTACTTTACTGTTCAAATAAACTAAATAAATAACTAAATAAAATTAGAAGAAGTAAAGGGAAAAAAAATAACCAATGGGAATGGTTTTCATGACACCTGGATGGTTCAGAAATGTAAATGAAAGGGCTGTCAGTTGAGGATAGCGATAAACTATCTGAACCAGCCCACGATATAGGTTCGATTCCTTCTCCAGGTTTAATATAACTTTACCGCTCCTTTCCTATTCCTGTGGTAATGCCCATGGTTTAAAGCTCGGAGATAAACTTCGCAAATAATGAACCTACCCTACCACTGTGGTATTAAAACCAATGCCAGACGATCGACAGTGCACTACCATCCCGAGGGCGTTCATTTGAAAATAAAGATCTTTACCATTTTCCATCTAATGCATATATGCATTAAAACAAGAATATAAAATCTATAATATTGTAAAAATATTAAACGGCAATTTAATCAATATCAGAAATGTAAAGGAGCTAAAAAGTTGATATAATTTTTATTCATTAAATATTGTTTAACATATCTACGAAATATCAGTTGAAAGCCAAATTCTAAGCCAAAAATTACAAAATACATAATAAAGAAGTAAAAATTCCTCCTTTTGGCTACAGAAGTGATAAGTTTAGACGAATAAGATATCGAAAAATAGGGAAATTAACAAATCGTGACTAATCGTAATTTTAATTCTTGAATTACTTGCAGGTTATAAAACAAAAGCACTAACGCAACTGGGAGAATTCTCAATTTTTTTAATTTTCAAACATCGACGTATCGAATGCGAATCCGAGCCATACCGTGAAGATGTTGAATAGTTCAGTTGGAACTTTATCAAATTTAAAGTAAAGCTCCCAAAATTAAAGGTTTTCAAAAAAACAGTTGAGAAATAGAGCACGTAATTCTTGAAGTTGCTACTTGTGGCTTGTAAACGTTTATATAAATTTTTACAAGTAATAATAAAAGATTTTTGATATTTGAAAATTTGTCCCATTGAAGTTTTTTTGTAAATACAAACATACTAGTACGTAATATATGTATTAAATGTAAACATAGAAAAAAATATATATATGACATGCATACCCTTTTGGAGAAACATTAAATGACACACAAGAATGTGACAAATTGTTTTTTTGTGCGTTTGTCAAGTAAATGCTGTAATAAGCGGTAACGTTGAGCCATTTCTTATCATTTAATCTTGTATGAAGATTCGATTGAGATAATTCTTACAATGTTCAGTAATGTATTGTTTAAATGACTCAATAGTAGTTTAAATTTGTTAATGTAAGAATTTTTAAGAAACTAAGTTCACTAAACACCTTAGGAAGAAACATCCTCTAGGTTGAGAGTTTTCACAAAAGAATAGTAGTCTAAACATCCTGTTTAAATTTTAAGTTTTATAAACCGATTGTGTAAACTGATACCAAATATTTCAACGGTAGACTCTCGAGGTATTTCCTAGTTTACATGCATTCATAACAATGTTTCATTTTTCATAGTTTATTTTTATTCCTACAGTATTATTTACTAGCGGTAAATCCACGCTTACACAGAATGCCTTTATTTGAAATAATTTTATTTTTCTCCAATAAATTCCATGTATAAGAGATTGAAGGAAACTCTTAAATTTGTATCAAAAAATATAACATTATTAAAAAAGTCTAGTGATTAAAAAGATTGGTTTATTAAGCAAATTGCACAATTAACCAACATTATAACGTTAAACAAACACAAATTACACAGAATTCCTTAACTGTTCTTCAATGGTGGTCCATAGCTTAACTGCCAAGTCGTAAACAGTAATTGTTTGTAGACTGGTCGTTATCCTGAACAATTAATATAATCCAGGAAAACTATCTTTCTTCAACTAGCAATTAGGTACGTTTTAATCACTATGATTATAATATAAAATAAATTACTGGTCAAAGTTACTAATGAACGCTAGCCTTAATATTATCGATCATATTTATTAAAACGATTTTCTTTACATACTATTTATGTTTTGAATTAGTCTCTTCTGTAGAATATGCTCTATCGTTTCGATTGAGTAATGTCAGCTAAACTCTCTATGGGATTAAAAAATATCTACAGATGGCGGCTAGGTCAGATTGGAATATGATAGATGGAGATTATGGTAATGTTTCAAGATTCCAAATTTAAAAAAAAAATGAACAAATAAAATTTTAGTCAGCAAAATTACTCTTTCCATATGTTACCTTAATTTGATCTTTAACTAGCTCGGCTTAAATGAAAGTACGCATTCTTTTTTCAACTACACAGATCGCGGATTCGTAGCTTGACAAGTGACCCTAGGAAATTTTATTTAAGGAGTAAAAAATCCTTGTTTATAACATCTTTCGAATGAGACGGAAAATGGAGGTCTCTTGTGCGCCTGTCAGGTACTCCTTAAGATCCCTATCATGCTTATAGTTGTTTAGTCGAATTTAGGACTCCGAAAGTAGCGTTGTCCGATTAGCACAAAGTGACGTTTAACAAACAATTATTTCATTGTACCCAATTAATATTCATGGCAAGAATAGAATGTGATTGTTATGCGATTTATTCTTTCTTAGATGGTCGAAATTTAGATGAAAGATACACTTCAAACGTTCAAAAATATCTGAGAACTAATGCGTTAAAGCAGAAAAAAGTGCAAAAGTGACGATTTTAATCTTCTCATCATCTGGAATCTTCCTCCTAGGGCATTTTATCAACGAACTCTAATCGAATTTCATGGTTAGGCACTCCACTTAAGGGACCATGATGCAACAAAATTCTGGAAAAAAATTCTTATTGAGTAAAATCTTAAGACCGATATCCGCAAATACTTATAAAATTATTTGTTGTGTTGACTGTAAGGTAAACATCTTAATTTGAATAAATGCAAATGCAAATAAAAATATATTTTTTGTGATGTCTGTATGGTAAACATGTAATTAAATGCAATTGCAAAAAAAAGTTATTTGAAAGGTTAAAGTTTAAAGGTTTTATTTTTTGTTGTGACGACTGTATGGTAAACATCTTAATGCGCAAAAATGCAACATACTCCTGACAAGTTGGAAGATTATCTATATAGTTTAAACTGCAAATATTTAAAAACAAATCTGGAAAAAATAATAATAAAAAGTGTCCCAAGTTCCCATACGTTAGAATATATCACATAACGTAAAATATATAAAAGATTATCACTTAGATTTTTTTTTATTTTCCATCGAATTATAAAAGGAAAAGAGCCATGACTGGACAGTAACATTTTTAAAGATGAATACTCAAACAATTTTGCAGCGTCCACACAAACGATGCCCTCCCATTGTGATGTTGATGAAAGGGAAGGGCAGCGATATATTCACCTCTATAAGATGAGCAATAAAGTATCAAAAAACGTGACGTCCCTCGAATAATACGATAGGGTCGGGAGAGGAAGGAGGAAACAAGAAGAGGGCTCTCGGACAAAGGAACATAATCACTCCCCCGGGAGTTGCGTCATGTCTCCACTCCACCCGGCTAATAAAAATAATATCCTTACTCAAGAGGGGACAGCCTCATCCCCTACCCCTATCTTAATATCAATCTATCTCCACGAGGGTAAAAGCAGAAGGCAACCTTTTCGCCAAACTTGATTATATAAGGACGGGCAAAGCCGATTAGTTGAATTAAGATCATAAAATACAATTATGCTGAACGGAGCAAAGAGGGTATTATAAATAAAAAAATAAATATATAAGCATTAAGTATATCGCCAACGAAAATTGAAATAATAACAAATACAGGAAACAATGGAGTAATGAGAATTAGGAAAGCAAAATGCTTTCTTTTTCCTGGCTCAGTAGCTATAATGCGTAGAATTAATAATATCATATTCCTTTTAATACAGTCAAATCAAAATTCACTGGCAAAGATAACGTCCCTGCTAATCTAAAAACCAACGGGATTTACAATAGAATTTTACGCCAAATTTAAAATTGTTTGATAACGAATTTAGAAGGTATTATTTTGTAAAACGTTTTATTTTTTACATCTCATATTTGACTTTAGTAAGTATTAATGATCCATTAATTTAGCACTTATTGGATTATTTAACCAGAGGCGAGATTAAATATAAGTAACACACATGTAAAAGGAACTAATAAAGAATATAATTAAAATAGGGTTTAGTATATACACAATAGACAGTTAGCTATCTTTTGTCCTAATACATATTAATTAAATTCAGAATATAACACATGGTGATATGAGATATCATCTACTTGTTGGTTGAGGTTCTACATGAAACAACTTATGAAATGCGAGCAACCTCAAACATCAAAACATAAAAATTTAATGTTATGAATGATAAGTTAAGTTATAACTTTTTACAACAATAATGTACATTTTTTATTAGTAGAATTCACGATTTCTATTTACTGTAGTGCTAATAGGTACACAATGATTTTGTTTAACCTGTCTTTGCTAAAACAATCTTTTCTCCACACGTGAAAAGGCGACACATGATGGCCCATGGGAGAAACGCGGATTTTCCTTGTCCAAGCTGGAAAAAATAAATTTAAGCTTACCCACCCTAAATATCGAAAGAAAATGAAGTGTTGCGTCAACAAATAAACTTAAACCGTCATCTGTTGGAAATTTATAGAACTTACAATAATCACACTCAACTGTAGTATAAAAAGCATTTGATTTGCAATAAGAGAAATATTGAGGCCAATAATCGAGATAAAAAACTACCCTATCTTTTAAGTTGGACAAAACTACAGACAATGAGAAATTTTTTATAAAGATCGGTAGAGTAGGTTCTGATTTTTCCCCCGACAAACAACAAAAAGGTTTTGGAATCGACACATGATGCCATGTCAATAGATCGAAACACGAAGCACTGTACTGTATTTGCAACAGAAGAACTCTTGGGGTCAATAATCAAGATAAAAACTATCCTATCTTTTAAGTTGGACAAAACTATACACAAGAAGCCAAATTTTATCAAAATTGGTTGAGTAGTTTCTGATTTTAGCTCCGACAAACATTGGATTTAAAACACGAGATTTTTATATATATAAAGATAGGTGTATAATTATATGTTTTTCTTTGCGATAGGTTGATAATCAGGATTTTCAGAAGATCCACAGGTAGGGATCGAATAATAATCCTGATTATTTATCAAACTATCAAAATTAATATATATTAAGATTTGGACAAAAGATGAATGTAAAAAAAAAAATCTGGTGCGATGCGCGCAACACACAACTTTCACTTAGGAACTTACTTACATTAGAAACCGACGTGTTTCGATAATATGTAAACGCCATTCCTCAACTTCACACATTTTTCCACATTAAGTATATACTTACTACGATGGGGTAAGATTGCCACGTGATAATAAGTAAAGATTAACCGGAGAAGTTGAATTTAGTAAAAGGGCTAAAAAGTAAGGAAGAAATTTATGAGTATAATGAGAGGAAGACACAACACTCAATGATATTTGTTCTTTGGGTACTAACTTGGACATAAAATAGAACATTAGACTCTAGAAACTTTTCAGTCAAAAGTATTTTGAAATTCGTAGCCGACTAACGCATGGTAAGCCCTAAGCATCCAAAACTGTTTTCCGGTTTAGAGTCAGGGAGGGGCTGGCGATAGAAGGATAGAGATGCATAGCGAAACTTAGTGACGGTCCCATGTCCCACACAAGGGATTTGTGCATTTGATAATGCTACGATAACGTCGAAAGCGCATCAGCTTGTTAATGAATGAATGTATAATATAAATCGGCCTGAAAGAGTTTTTTTGTATCAATCACAGATTTTTTATCGACCAGAAGCTAAATAGTTTTTTTTATCAATCAGAAGCTAAGCTAAAAAACAGACAAAGAGTACTCGGTTCATTTGTCTAAAACAATCAAATAGCCATCTCAAGATCCTGATCAGGATGAAATGGGAGTACATCAGACACAACCTGACTCACAAAACACTATTTACATCAAACAAAATAAGGCCATAGCGAAAAAACATTGAAATTTGGATAAACCTAAACAACTTTTTTGTTTTTAAAACAGCTTATGGTACTAAATTAATTAATCGTTAAAACGATAAACTCAACCGACTTACTATCTTTATAATGATTATTAATTAGTAATTAGACTTATAAATATTAACATCGCTCACTAATTTCTACATCACATCTCAAAATGCTGCTTTTGAGATGGTTGTTTTTTTAATGAGCTGAAATAGAAGTATATCCTTGCCAATTTTTAATTGCCTATAAACAAAAGAAAAAAAACGGTTGTCATCTGAAATGATTAGGCGCATAGTAAAAAATTCAATCTTAGGCTTAATATCTATTCTGCATATTTTTCATGTTACTTTTAAACTTTACATTAACTCTATAAAAATAAAGAAAGAAGGGGTATACAATTTTTAAAAGGAAAGAAATTTCATTCAGCCTCTTTACTTTAAAAATTTATACACTGGTCTTAAATGTTTCAAAGTATAGGTGTAACGAATAAATTTCACTTAAAGATATCTCTAAATAAAGCGAATGACTTATATTAAAAATCGTTACTAAAAAAATTATCTCAATCAACAACGGCAAGTAAAGAAAGTTCCTGTTTTATCAGAATGATGAAAGTGACACAAGATAGTTTGAATTTTTATTTCTAGTAAAAAACTAATAGGAAAATAATTTAAAATGGTATAGTAGGCGACCTGTTCACTGCGAAGATAGATATTAAACTTCCAATCAAAAAAACTGTACTTGTATCATCTAATCGATTCTGGTAAAGAATTTACTATAGTTTATGACCTTGAATTTTATAACAAACAATAAAATTATTCCCCCTACATCCCCATGGACGTAATAATAGGCCGCTTATCAATAGGTTTTATACGCTGGTTGATCATGAACCATCTGTCACTTACTAAGTGAGCCTATGTAATCTATACCGCAGGCAGGTGCTCGACTATTGTGCGGATATCAATAGGGCTACAACATACAGCTGACTACTGGGTTACAACGAGGGTTAAAATGATACATTGCATTACCTCATTGTACATGTAAAGTATACCCAAAGTAGTGTGAGGTTATGATTACTATCTAAGCAGGTGTGCGAATCGGTGCTGCCGAAGGAGTGATTTGGAGTGACTCATGGAAGCAGAAGAGTTCAGTTAGTTCATAAGGCGAATCTATGAAAGATGCAGTATAGTGAACAGTAATGACAGAATATATTAATTAAAGAAACAAAAAAATCAGATTGATACGTAACGATTTAATTCGGAAGGAATGTCTGATTATCATACATAAATATGACCTTGTGACATAGGTAGGTATTCAACGGTTCTTTCCTTCCAAGATATACTCTTTATTTCAATCGAATTATATAGACGAAGATATTCACCAATAACTAACGTTTTGTCTTAGGGGCAGTAAAATATTTAATTATTCATATGTTGTCTGTGAGATTGGAAATGGTAAAATTGGTATGGCCATAAATTAATACACCAAAAGTGGCCTTAGTCCATAGTCTTAAGACACGAATTTATCTCCACCCAACCTAACATGTATTTAATAAATCTAGCTAAATCCGGTTGATGCCAACATGCCAATTGCTAATCGCAGACGCGGAAGATCTAAAAGGAAAAATAGTGCACTCAGCCTTCATTAATTTCAAATGAAATAACACATACATTTGTAAATTTCAATAAATATATATTTAAAATATATATAAACATATGTAGCAGTACGACACCCTATCATATTATATGAATATTGAAAATGAATTACACTTATAATTTTATTATTTTTCATTTTCTGAGTTTAAAAATTAACTTAACTCACTATTGCGACTGATTATGGAGTACCTGCTGCAGTAAATAGGAAAATAGGACTGCGTAGGCACGTTTTTTGGTCATCACAAAAAAAAAGAAAAAAAAATAAACAACTATAAAGGAATTTTTAAAGAAAAAATAATTTAATATTGAATTAGGTACAATTAACAAGTAAAGTAAATGCGATCACTCAATAGAGATAATGAATAATTCTACTATTTTTGAATTTCTCACCAAAGAAATAACATTCTCTTAAATAATAACAAAAAAAAAGATAAATGCTTGCATAAACTAAAAATGGCCATAGAAGTTAATAAACATAAAAATACATGAGTTTCTTCAGTAACATGCCAACTTAATATCTTACAAAGCGATGGTTTTTACCTAATTAAGTATTATATCCATTTATTATTTAAATTTTTAATTGGGGAATTAAAAACGCAAATATATAATCGAAATAAACTCAACACATGAAGAACAGTATTACCACACTGAATAAAATTAAAACAATAAACAAACGCAATTTTTTGAAGATTCTCAGTAAAAAAAAAAAAAAAAAAATACAATTGGCCAAGAGTTTCGAAAATTCAAGGAAAAAGGAAGTCATTTAGGGGCAATTATACTCGTACATAGGACACAGCGAATGTACACATGGGTGCCTTCTGGTAAAATGCTGCCATCCGTGGAAAAAATTCCTTCAACATATAGGGTCTGGCCACACATGTCCGCACCGCAGTATTAATATATATTATACAGAATATTTTTAATTTAACTTACATATTACCTTTAGTTATGCCTAAAGTGGCCTGTGTCTGACATGTGTGGCCTAACCTTTAGGCATAACTAAAGGTAATATGTAAGTTAAATTAAAAATATCCTGTGGCCAGGCCCTTACACATGTTGCATGATTTTTTCTTTTACCAATTATGTGGGATATTATTTATAATACCCCATTTTAACATTTATTAAAAATATTTAATAGGAATAAAACAATTGGAAGATTTTTTTGTATCAATATAAATCAATGGTATCAATATACTCGTACAACAAATATTTTAATCGGTTGCAAAAAAAAGAATAATTGTATGGGCACTTTTAATAATGAATCGTTCACCGACAAGTA
Source organism: Aelia acuminata (assembly GCA_911387785.2). Taxonomy (NCBI): domain Eukaryota; kingdom Metazoa; phylum Arthropoda; class Insecta; order Hemiptera; family Pentatomidae; genus Aelia; species Aelia acuminata. Next base: position 103,324,713 of record OU426978.1, on the reverse strand, counting down.
GATTGTAAATATAGATATAGATAGATAGATGATGTTCTGAATTTTTTTTTTCATAAATTAGATTTTTTTGTGATTCTGACACTCCTTGAAGAGATTTTTTTTTTTTTTTTTTTTTTATACAAATACTAGTTGCGCTTGGGAAAATATTTAAAAATGTTCATAAAATACCAAATTTCACCTTAACGATTTTCATATATTTGTCCATTCTCATGTATAAAAATAAAGTCAAACAACTAAAACTTAATTATTAAATTCTTCAAATTTACAAACGCTAGCCAGAAATAACGGAAATCACCATTTGATTAAAGAATAGATTTATATGGTATAAACAACCATTTTGTATAAGCAGCACAAGAAATTAAGCATTTCAAATTCCTTAAAATTGTTCTGGGCAAAAATAAATATGCTATCAACCATTGATATCTTTAGCACGTTCACGCCAGCGTGTACCAACGGTGGCCCGCACTAGACACCCCGCATCGGACACTTTAGTCAATCACAAAACTTTCCAAGACGATTTTTAACGAGGAAGGATTGTATTGTTTATTTATTATTGTTGGATTGTCATTGAGTTAGGCCCTTGACAAACTACCGTCCGGTAGAGCGAAAATCATTAAGTTGATCCGCCAATGGGCGAGGAGCATGAATTACGTGTTAAGAACTTGTTAAGAAACTTTTTTTGGTCCAATAAATTATCAAGTCAATAACTTTTGTTATATAACAATAACAATAAATGCTTCACCTACAATGACCCGAAAAACGTGGGTCAAGGCCAAAGTTTTAAAAACCATCAAGCCTGATGGTTATCGGCAGAACAATTCACCGATAAGCTTGTTCGATTGTGATTAATCCTTATTTATTAGAATTGAAATGGTCTCTATATACTCTATAATTTGTTGGTAGACTTACGAACCTACATAGTTAAGAATTTATTATTACCAAAAAGAGTAGGTCGAAATCTCGGTAGTTAGTTAATAATTTTCCTACGTTTCCAAGGTCTTTTCCTTGATTGACCATTATCGTATTATTCGAAAATGCTTGGTGAATTATCAAAACATCCTCAGCATTCACCAACAGTCTTGTCGAAAGGGCTCTTCGGACATTCAGCATTCATACTCGTAAATGACGATTTCTTGAAACTTCCAAGAAACAGAATTCCCCAGGCACAGCTGTCCCGCGACGATTAACTACCAAGACGAGCTAGCCCATGGATCTGAAAGTAGTCATTACCGAGAACTGTTCAAAAGAGATTGTGAAGATGTCTCTAATGATGAAGCCAATGGGCAGCTGCAGGTTACTCTTCAACTACCCCGATGGTTCATATTCAACTACCATTCCGCCATAGAATGGAGAGCCTTGATGGAAATTTGCATGTGAAAGAGGAATGAAGAGGATTAATTCCAAAGGGACCAACGATTACTGACGGTTTACGGCTCATAAAGTAATCTTCTAGTCTCTTAAAGGCTCTTTATCTCTCCAAACCAGTTACCAGTTGGCTTATGATGATTCAACCTTTTACAGATTTTTATTGCTTGGTAATCTTTTGGCTACATATGCAATTAATAAAAATTTTAATTTAATAAAATAATTAAATAAACATTTTACTGCCATCTTCGACACGGTTTTTAACATGGAAAATAACATTTGAGTCAATTAAAGCATTCGAATTAACGAGTGTAGTAAAAAATGAGATAGTACCATATTAAATCGAGTACATCAAATAATTATTCAGGCACAATTAGGAATTTTACTACCTTGATTCTTAAGCAAACGATGTTAAATTTCTTAATGAAAAGTCTTAATTTTTATAGCTTCTAAATAGGATTTTTATAAAATCTTAGGGTAAAAAAAAATATTATAGCTATTCAGAGCTAAAATTATAGCTCTTTTAATGGAAGAGAAAATATTGAATCACGGCAGGAAATCGAACCCAGGTCCTCAGCATCTCCGTTGCAGCGCTCTTACCACCGAGCTAACCGTGCAGGCAATTGCAGCTGTGTCAGTTCTTTCTCTTCAGCTTTCTCTAAAGGAATAAAATTTATGATATAAAATTGCCCACTCCGTTTAATCAATTTTTATGAATGTACATACATACCAATTTCAGGTTCGTACGGTTTATATTTTTTTTATTCGCGGAGCTTAGTTATTTGGACTCAAGAACTAAAATCGTTGATTTCCGTAGAAAACTTTAGAAAGTCGAAATTTTTCACGATCACAATACTTTCCCTTACTATTTATTTCATCTCTAGGTAAGTTAAAGTAAAAAAAATATAAATTAAAAATAGTCAATTAAGAAATACCTTATTAAAATTTCAGCCTGTCATTCCAAATAGTTTATGAGGCACCAAGCAATATCGAGATACAATCAATCATAAGCTCTAAAATATTCAAAGTTACAGTTAGATGAAATATTATTTTCTCTAATAAAGCGATTATAAGAGATCAATATCGGTAATGTAAATATCATGTTCTCTCAACAAACCAAACGTTCCTCAATCTAAACAGTAAATACAAATATTATTCTATGCCAGAAAGCGGGGAAACGCCTGCCTGGAAGAGATAGCAACTGCTGCTCCCTATCAATCCCCTCACAGCCCTTCAAACAAATTCAGTCTACTCTCGATAAGTCGATCTTCGAGGGACCCGTAAAACTTATTCGACTCGGGATATGATATCTCAATCATCAAATATGATTAGGCATAAAGAAATATATGGCGTACCGACAAAAAAAATGCTAGGAGAACAACATACAGTTTTAGTACATACAGATTTATGTAACTGTCGTAAATTTAATAGTGTAACGGCTCATTTAAAAAAATAATAATAAAATATACATAAACAATTACCTAATTTAATAAAAATTAATGACACTCAATTAAGGTACATTCTTTATCATTAACACAACATGTGCTCAACTATTATTCATTAAGTGGCAAGAGCACATCATTACAATAATTATCATGATTATAAATTTTGATGAATATTCTAATCATATATAAAAATAAAAATAATACAAATATAAAAATGGCTTCCTCCCATCTTCAAAATAATAATTAATAAAATAAGTTTATTATAGCATTCATTAAATGAGTTTATACCAATTATTTTCGTAATTTCGTCAAGTCCATTAACTTCCTTCTAACAAAGTAAAGTAGTAAAGAAACTTGATGCCAGAGCTTGTTTCACCATTTTTTACGTTTTAATTATAGCTTTAATACTTTGAGCTCACGGCCTCTCTTTAATTATATGCATGAAAGAAATTATATTAGAGTCCCATCAAAAGGAAAATTTAACTAATTTTCCTACTTAAAAAAGAACTCCTGGCGGTAATTACGTTAGTTGTTTTTTTTTTTTTGTAATGTCGAAGGTGTGAAAAATTAAAAATGTATCTAATTAAAGTTGATGAATGCTCGTATAATATTTATGATTATATAAATTAGAATGCAAACATTTTATTAAGGATAAATATGATTAATTTCAAAGTCGATAATTAGTAGTATTGCAGTACTCGAAAAAGAGCGTTACATTGTACAGAGAATAAGTTTCTAAGTATCCTTAGGAATTTCTACTCATGTCTCTTATCAATCTGTTGGTTAAATTTCATACTTGTAGTAGTTTAAACATTTTCTATTATCTATTAGAAGTACTATAATATCTCTATCAGTGCTAATGGTGTTAAAGTGAGATGTACTACCTCTGGTTTGTACATTTTTGTGATAGCTTTTCAGTCTACATTTAATTACTGATAAAACTTAATAGGTGTTAATAAAAGTGGAATATAAGTATTACAACAGAGACTGAGTGAAAAAACAAAATCCATGACGATTGGAACCAAAAGTTTTTATCTCGAAAGCACAGTGGATGATAAAAGGAAAACAAATATGAGAACATAAGGTAAAAAATAAGATAGTAAAACAAGAAAATAAAATAACAATAGAACAATCATTTACAGATTGATTAGTCAGCGGTGTGCAACACAAATGATCCCATTTCTTTTTATTTTTCTTCTTTCTTCATTTAATCTTCTTTAAGGGGGTATTAACAGTTATCAGGTTCTAGAGATGCACTATGCAATAGCAAAATATTAGATGTAGTAGTGATGATAAATTATTTTTTAGCTAATACTCAGTCAATAAGACACTTTAATACTATGTCAGGTTCTTCCTTTAAAAATAACTAACCCATTTCGTCCTGAGGGTAGAAATAATATGATTTTTTGGCGTTACTCTCTATTTCTATGTTAACATAGTAGATGTGAAAAATATGAGTAAATGTTAAATTGAAAAATTACTGCCCTTCGGGGACCCTATTTTACGGAAACGCAGGATTAGAACATCAAAGTGTTCAATATTTCTGTTTTTCTGTTAATACATCCATTTGGGACCGGGATCGCCGAGTGGACAGAGGCGCTTGCAATAGGTAATCAAAGTTAAGCAACGTCGAGCGTGTTTAGTACTTGGATGGGTGACCGCTCCATTCGGGTGACCACCCGCCCAATGAAAGCTACGCAATCCAAGCCTACCACTAATCCCGGGTGTGTGAGACCCGTCAGTCTACTGGAGCAACTCACACCGACCGGGGGTAGAAGTGATGTACCTTCCCTTTGTATCCCATCGAGAATCGTGGAGTGGTTTTCCAGGATATCAGTAACTGCCCGGAGGTTTGGTACAAGGACGGTATGCTTCAGGAAAAGAAATATAAGTCCTCTGGGCCTGCTGGCTCTGGGCTACCATAATCCTTTGACCTAGACAAGTTTGTCACTGTCCTTGAATCCGAGAGAGCTGAGGCCATCGGTGGGAAGGACACTGCCAAATTGGCCCCAATGGGATTATGGAGCTATGGCAGTCTGCCGCTGCACCATGGAGGCCATGGCTTGAAGCAACGTGAGGTTTGGGCTACCCTCTCCAGGCTGTCTGTGCTCCCGCAAGCAACACAAATGTGTGTAAGAAGACCACACTGCGCGGCCAAAGGTCTCATTAGGCTTAATGCGCCAACCGAAAAAAAAAAAAATACATCCATTTAACATGTTCACGCCGGTACTGCAATTCATACTACTTGCCCATTGGCGACTGAGCTTAACACGTTCACGCCGGCGTGTACCACCGGTGACTCACACTATAATGCCGCCTCTGTGTCCGCTAAGGCAGTCTAGTGCCGGCCACCGATGGTACGCGCCGGCGTGAACGTGTTAATCAAGATTAGACAAACAAAATATTTTAATAGTTGCACATTTACTTTTCATTTTATTTTTGAAACACCATACTTTAGAGGGAATTGTAAGTTTCACATGTATTAAGTATGCACATTTGGAGTTTCAAGCCACAAAAAACGTACTTTAAAAAAAGTTAAACTATCGACATTTTAAAAATTAATTTATTACCTTTTACGTTAATTAAAAGCAGAAATAAAAAGAAAAATCTTTCTAATATACTGAAAAAAAATTAATGTTAATTTATCTCAGATAGAAAATGGGTTAAGGGGAGAATATAGACGGTTCAGCGGCCCTCTTGCACAACGGTTAACCTATGCATGGTACTTATCTAAAAGGTATACAACGTAAGACTTTCATCATAATGAACTAGTAAGGACTTCATGAAACGGTAAAATGTTTCATACCGATCCACTGTTCATTAGATCCAAACTTGATGATGGGAGAGTGGTCAATTTAGGAAAATAACCCCTACGCAGGGAACATCGAGGGAGGATGAAAAATAAAAATAGGACCATGCCTAATCTCAATGGAATTAACAATGTTCTCCTAACATCTCAACTGTTCTGAAATAATTTTTAACTTAATATGTTAGAAATAATAGAAGTAAAACCGAAGTTATCGAGAGGGACGTGGAATAAGAATCCATCCCTACTTAAGATGGCGTCAGTGTGGGAAAAGACAAGGAAGGCCGTGGGAGGGCAATCAGTAATGATAGAGCCATGATGCCGTATCGCCTGTTTGCGTTGGCCCCACTGACCATTACCTCCGCCACGATCCAACCATCTCCAGGCTAGTCAGTTAGCACCTCGCCCGAGTCAGAAATGGGTTCCTGCTAACTATCTACGTTCCTTATCCTACTTAGGAATTATCTCATGCCTGGTGTAGGTACAACGAGTTTCACTTACATTAGGGATACAGTATCGTAAGTCGTTAAACGAGTAAAACAGAGTGTCAATTCGACAAGTCTTACCCGGAAAAGCTAGGCAATTTTCGGGACCTGGAAAAGTCAAGGAATTTTCGAAATCTGGAAAAGGTAAAGAGATTGCCTAATCTGAAAATCAGGAAATTTTTGAAACTTAAAAAAAATATCTAATATACTTTCGTGAGGCCGAACCATACAAGTCTTTATATATATATAATTTTTTTTTTCAAGTTCCAAGCAATTATTTGTAACTCATGATAAAGGAAAATATTTTTCTTCCGATCCAACCGGCCGTATACTTTCCAAATTTTCACTTTTTATTTTTAAACTAGCAGACCCGGCCACGCGTTGCTGTGGCTCAGTAGTTATATCCTAATATTTTTAAACAAATACAGTCATACCAATATTCATTGATAAATATGAAAACCTTTCAGCTAATCAAAATCCAACGTGATTGAGAATAGAGCATTACGCCATTTAAAAGTATTTGGTAAGGAATATAGGAAAGTTAAAGTTTTTATTTTTTACATCTCATATTTCAATATAGTTTGACTAATAAGGAGCTGATTGTGTTTACGACTCACAGCGCTGCCAACACTATCGCCCTTTTTTGATGCATCGGTACTCACAGCGCTGCCAACACTATCGCCCTTTTTTGATGCATCGGTATAAACTAACTCGAAATTGCTATATTTTCCACTAATTTTAAAAAGGATGACTGAACTTCTACCGGGTAAGTTTTGGTAACCTCAGCCATTGATCTATTGATTATTGGCCTAACACTACTTCTACTTGGTATTGTTGGTTTAGCAACGGGTTTAATATTGCTCAGGGTCATACCAATCTTGGTTAACGCGTCATATCCATATGTCCTTTTGATAGGCCTTTTTACCAATTTCTTTGAGACCTCGATTTCCCGACCCTTCGGTGAATAAGTGTTCGGTAGGAGGGTGGTGTGTTGAAGCTTTTAATTTAGCAATATATTTGAGTGATAAGAAATCTTTTCCTAAAGAGGTTTGGAATTAAGAATTTTTATTTATTCAAGTACTAATTTGTTCAAAATGTTTTGGGTTAACCTGTTTTTTTTAACACAAACCAAAGATTTGATGGTTTCCACACACGTGAGCAGGCGATGCCCATTGCCCACGTGAGGTATGCCGTTGCCCATGGGAAAAACACGGATTTTCAAAGTCCATGTGGACATTGTTTGCCCTTGGGATTTGTTTATGGTCACGGCAAAAGCCAAACAAATATGATTAAGTATATGATATTGAAGTCTTTTAAATTTTATTGAAAATTCTGACGGTTCCAGGGGAATAGGTGGCAACAGGACGATATCTCCTATAAACCTTCCAGGCAACATTTTTCCTTCAATAACATTTCCTGTGATCCTTTTAATGACCAAACGTATACCGTTGCACAATTGAAGTGGATTTAAGTTACGAAGAAGAATGATCGGTGAGCCAATCTTCAACCGGAGATTGTTTGGGTGTATATCCAGGGAATTCAAAAATGCAGATGAGAAATTTACGGCTTCGTTTACTTCTAGAACATTGTCAATTGATTTTGGAAGTTTATTTCATCGAAATCAACATTTTTTGCTGCCACAATAGCACGACTACAAATAATTGTTCAAAATATCAGGAAAGACACTTTATATTAGTTCATTTTTCGTCTCTACAACAGTACAGAAATTTTCTGGTAATTTGATAAATTTTGAATTTCGATGCAGCTCTATTTCACCGTTTCCAATTTAGAGCAATTGTTTAGAAAATATATTTGCCGATGGATCATTTTGCAGTAGTACTCTCATATTTATGGTGGATAAATCTGAAACTTGCGGTTTATCCAAATAACAATTATTCCTGTTCAGTAGAGGTGTAATAATCATTATATGTAAAATTTAAAAAATGACGCGAAGATTTGTAGTCCTTTCTTAATCATCAATAATTTAAAGATAAGTAAAAAAATGTATTCTGGTGAAATTAACACCCAATTATCATTCCCAATAATAGCCTACTTTAAATTATAGAAAGGATTAAAATCTTCGCTGACATTTCTTAAATTTTACATATAAATATAATTACAACTCTGCTGAACAGGAAGGAATTGTCTGATTGGGATATCCACGTTCAAAGTTCTCTTGTGTAGTATTTGTCTAAAATCAATCAAGTTTCTACGGTGATGCTATAAAATATCTCCTGAAAACAATCTTACAACCAACAACGACAAAAAGGCACCCTAAAGACAAATAAGAGCGACTGACATTGAAGCTACCGAGAGCTAACCCGATCAGAAGAGAGTTGCATAATGTAAGAAGAGGTTCCCCGTTTGTACCCTACGGTACTGAATAAAATATCAACGGATTTAAAAGGGTTCTTAGCCCACTCCAACCTGGCAATTACACCGAACCAAGGGAAAAACTCTTAAATTAAAATAGGGTTAGCTGGAAGGAGACCCCAACGGGAACCTCTGTAATCGACAACTTATTTATTTACAGGAGCGGCAAGTGGAGGACATAAATATTTCAGATAGCTGAGCAATGGCTCTGAGAAAAGGCAAAAGGAATAGCAAATGTAGGGTCACCAAGTTTTATAAAACGGAATATTTTATTATTTTCTCATAAAGATCTTTCATTAGTATCAGCATCCGAATGAGAAGGTAAATTTATTGTAAAATTCCCAAAGGAATACACAGCTACTGATATGGGTTATAAATTTTAAATATAATTTTAGAAAGGGGTCATTTAATGCCAAATCATCATACCGAAGTTCTATTTATCTTAAACCCGTCACGAGACGTAAGATTGAAAAATCAATATACTTACTTAAGTTTTTCCCCCCCCTCATTTTTAACATGGTATCATTTTAAAATTATAAATCTAAATTGGGATGGTTTAATTAAAACGAGAACACTTGACTTTTCATTGTATTGTTTTAAAATAGTGGCTATTATGTTTTAAGAAATTATAACGTCTGTTTCAATTGAAGTGACAACGAAGTTGTATATACTATATATGCTAACGTTTAAAAAAAACAAAATTTGAAACTCAACTTTAGATGAATTCATTGTCTAACTTCTCAATGAAACTAATAAAAAGTGATTTTCTAAACAGGTTATTTTTTTTTATTTTTCTTTTTTTTTGTTCAGATTAGCTAAATATCTCTAATCAAAATGCGTTCTTAGGAACCTTCCTAAAAGACTTTCAAGTAAGAACTATTAAATATTAAATTTCATGAAGATAACAATTGACTACATGGCCACGCCTGGCATGCCAGTTTGATGGCTGCTAAAAAGAAGCTGGATGAGGGACCTCCTCTCCTGATGTAACAAGCCCGGAAAGAGTTACTGGTGGGCACTTCCCTTTCCTCCTGCCTAAAATTCGTTGTAGCCATCATATTCGCTGATTGCTTACAGGTGTGAATAGAAGTTTGAATAGAAAGGAAAAAAACAAAACATTTTCATCGCCTCCCAATGAAATATCGTGCACTCTTTCTTCAAATTTTTTGCCAGATCTAGTGTGGTATCTATGAAATCCTATTAAAATAAAATATATTTCTTTTCTCAGATGGGTGGTTCTTTTTTTTTAAGAGTAATTGATGCGAGTTTGCAGTGGCCAACGGGAAGACGAGATACAATTATTTGGTCCCTTTTACCCAGCTTCGAGACACTCATTTTTCACTACTTCTTTCCAAATCGTTACCCTTAAAATGTTAATGTCTAATTAGTTTTACTTTAAAATGAAAAAAAAATCAACAATATTAATTATGTACATATATTAGATTTTTAATATATTCAATATCTTATATATATATATATATATATATATATATATATATATATATATATATATATATATATGTATATATATATATATATATGTATATAAAAATTATGTTGAAGATACATTGAATAATTTTATTGTAGAAACAGTGATGAGGAAGAGATAGAGAACCAGAATAAATAGAATATAACCGCGGGTTTATTCGTTCCAGATCAAAAACGGTTCCTAACGACGGGGGTTCTAAATCTCATGATACAAGAGAGCCAATGTACAGTTGGAGATGGATTAAAACTATATCGGGGTATTATAAACTATTAAAGTCGTGGAGGCGATCGATCAAGGAGGGCCGGACTAAATCCAATTAAGAAAAGAATCTCGGGGATCCAGGATTCCCATTCCACTAATGAAAAAGCACCGTTTCATAGCAACGGCCCGCAACATCCCTACAAATCCTACTTGTCCACCTCAATTTACTGGGCCCCTTGAAACTGTCCTATTAATTTTTTTTATTTTCCTTTTTCTTCTTTCTTTTAGAATTAAATATTAATACTATCATGAATAATATTCTACTGTAAGAAGCTGAGACTGTATCCTTCATGAACATGTATTGCTATTAATCAAACCGTAACTATTTAGACCCAAGGAACTGAACTTATGAAGAAGAAAATAAAAACTAAATGATCCAGAAAATAATTATTTATTTACATTTAAACAACAAACTCTACCCAATATCTGTACCCCGGAGGTAAACAACAGCATGTCCATTTTTTTATAGAAATGAATTAAAAAATTTGAATTTAAATACTTTCAATCCAAGCCAGGAGGAGATGCCGCTGGGTAATGCTCCCCCTCATGCTCTCATGCCATTGTTATAAATTTAATGACAGCAAATTCACTGATTGTTATTATTATATTAACAGGGGTGAATAAAGATTAAAAGTTAAAAAAAATACTTTAATTACTTATCAACGCCAATTACAAAGTGAAAAACCTCCATAAAGCTGCTTAAATAAGTAGCATAGAAACTCAAAGTAGAATACTGAATACTCAGCCACTACTTTTAAACCACTGCAAAATTTACATAGCGGAAAACTTCCTTTTCAAGCTCCAAAATACCTCGATCTCCTCCATCGATCTCATTTCTTAGAAAAGTCCTGAGGCCAAGATTTTTTTATCAAAATTTAACATCAGATAATGTTCTCAATGGAGAAAGTGGCGAGGAATACGCCGACGCTCCCATATTGGACGAGGAATTAGTTATCTGTAGAGAATTGGTTTTTAACATCTTTTAGTCATAAAAATACAAGTTTTAGATATAATTGGTTTATTTTTTTTATTTATCTATTTTTTTTTTTAGCCCTAAATCATTCGAATGCGTTTATCTCAAAATTATCTTTATTTGACTGACGGAATTTTTCACCTGTATTCATAGTAACTTCTGGAACGTTACAATTGAATTACTAAATGAAGACCTCAAGATAGACTAAATTCTACTGATTTTTTTTTTGTTTATTAATAGATACTTGATTAATCAAAAAGTCGATTATTGGGCTGAGAAAAATGTTAATGACAGATGACTATGGACGTAGACTGCAGAGGCGGCAAACACTTTCTTTAAGATAATGAAGCAAGCTCGACTATTAATCTTTGCTCACACCCTGGCTCGCCTCCATCGCATGGCTATAGACAATCCTTCAACTCTCCCTCACATATCACCGTCGCAAACAGCTCCTAATCCCGCTTATACACACTTTGTCCAGATTTATCGTACTAACATTTTTTTTCTAACCCTCCTCCCAATACTACAAAAATGTGTGTTGCAGTGTTTTTTTTTTCCTCCTCTACGTGCTATTTTGCACTATTTCAACGGAAGCCGTTATACTTTGACAGTTTTATATTTATCCTAAGAAGAATTGGTTAACTAATGGAGCACTAAATTATTATCCTTCCTTCCAGGGAATCCATGACCTAGCAGTACAAAAAGTAACTTTAAAGATTATTAGTTGCAATACATGATAGTAATAACACCATTCAATTTAATATATAAATTGAAATGAAATTATTTAAAATAAAAAAGTAAAAGACAAAAAAAAAAAAAAAAAAAAAAAAAAAAAAAAAAAAAAAAAACGGAATACTTTATAAACATACAACGACCCTTTTAGCCTCGGAATGAGGATAGTTTTATAGAGATAAAAAATTCTCTTTACAAATGACAAGTGAATTATTAATCTTTATTGCAGGCAGAAAAGAAATAGTTAAAAGATTATTAGAAAAAAAAAAACAGTTAAAAGATTTGATTTAAAATGAAAACATAGGTATAAACATTATTACGAAAAATTTAAATTGTAACCAAATAAACATACATGTAATAAGCATAAGTCCTTTAACTATCAATATTTTATATTACTGCAGTATTTGTATTAGTAACAATTACAATCATAGTGACAGGCATGATGGAAGACATAAAAATAATTTTTCGAATAAAAAGGTAAAACTAGTTTTCTTTCAAAAGGATTTAGGACATAAATTTTTGGTAATTAAAAAAAAAAAATCTTGATATCGAATCCTATTCGTCCCTTCTAAATTATAATTGTGATTAATTGAAAAAAATATATCCTAAAACAAGGAAAATTAAAGTACTTTAATATATGATATATTAATATAAACTTTCGTTATCTTTTCCGATAAAAGTCCTTACAGGAGTAAAGCCTCTTTAGAGCTGACTATATTTACCTTCTTTTTTTGGGGGAGTTGGGATGATGAACTAAAAATAAATAAGATAATGTAATAATGATGTAATAAATTTGTTTATGGTGATGATAAATTTATAAAGTTAAAGATAGATAAAATAAATTATCTTTACAAGCGACAGTTGAGTGAATCAATTACTTGAATTTATAACTGTCAGAAAAAATATTGAAGTACGCAAATGACATATTTAATTGTTAATTGCATTAACTATCAGTACGGTTTCGCTTAATATTTTAAGTAGAAAATACAATCATAAAAGCATCACAATACAATTATGCAAGCTGAATGATTTTAAAGTGTATCGCTGAAATAAAAAACATTAACCTATTCCTAAAGTAGATTGTTACCTATTCCTAAAGTAGATTAGTGTTCAGTCCAAACAAAAAAAAAAAAAAATATTTGATAGCACATGACATTGTTGCACATTTATAACACTTTGTCGACATACCTTGATGAATAAATTTAAAGATGAAAGAGGTTGGTAACCGTACAAGTAAACTAATAAATGTGTTAAAAATCTTTCAAGTTGTGTGCAAACAAATATAAAAAATTAATTTGGAATTAAAAATATTTACGCTAAATCCACAGATATATTTTTTGTTAATTCAAAAAAAAATAACGTAACTAAATGTTTTTTTTTCTCCGTTAAATTAGAAATTCATTTAACAACATCAACGTATAATTTATTACACCACTAATATTATTAGATCGGAATCATTAAAAGTAATAACCAAGTTCATATTTCATAACAATTACAGGGAGCTATACATTTCAGTCATATGCGTCGTTTATCACTCTCCGTTCTAGAGATGTAATACAGTTGTGATTAGGGATCGTGGCAGAGAGAAGGAAAAGAAATGAATGCGAGTAATGGATGTGAATAAGGTTCCTAAACGATTGGACGGATGCTCCATCAATCAAAGCAATCCTAACTGTAGGAAAAAATGCTAATATACGGTAGCAAGATTCTGTTGAAGATTTTGTTACAATTAATAACGGCAAAAGAGGTTAAAAAAAAAGGGAATCGAGGAAATTAAGCAGTATTTTCCCAGAGGAGAGGAAATATGCGGTAGACATTGATGGGCAAGACCCCCGCTAGAAGATGGTTGGCTAATAATCCCCTGTTGAGCAAACACAGAGCTAGCGTAACGAGCCGACGATGATAGGGTGTGTTTAGCCGAGCCAGCTGCACCGTGTGGTTATCACAACGCCGACGGCGATACGACAACGCTTTGAGATGCGTCTAGTTATTAACTAACATTCGGGATGTAGACACCCGAAAACTAGCCATAGATTAGTCATCGTATGACCAATAATTTCAGAGGTCCTTCGGTAAAAACAATTCTTTGAATGTGGATTTTCACAAGCAATTAAACCTTTTTTTTAACAGTTTTTTTATTAATAGATAAAAGATTGTCCTACGCTGGGATTCGGATCTGGATTTCCGTACGGCGCTCTTGCCACTTGAACCACCGGGATATGTGTCTGGTGGCTCAAGTGGCAAATGGTACTATAAGGAAATCCGAGTTCAAATCCCGGCCAAGGCCTATTTTTTTCTTTTGAAAATATTTGAAAATTATCAAAATAATATTTAAGTCTCAAGACAAGAATTGAATTATTACCATTATTATTTTTTTTTTTTTTCAAGACTGTCTTGTTTTTTAATCTCTTTACAGCAAATTAATAATGAGTAAGACGAATGGGGCAGATTCCTATTAGGCTATCATTGCGATATTAACACTTTGGATTTCAATCAAAGTGATTATATCAAAATACTTGTTAATTTGATCTTTCGGTATATAAAAATATAATGTAACGAACGTTTTTCACCTTATTATTGACGTGGATAAGTGATTGGTATTTTTTTCATGGTATTAAAAGCCGTAGTGATAGATTTATTTCAATAAAAAATTGACATAGGACAGATATATTTTTAAACTGAATGTTTATTTATTTAGTTACATTTTGGTTTCATGTACATCAAAGGCAAGAGGCAACTAATTCTAGCAAATTTCATGCATAAATTTATACTAAATTCTGGTGGATTTATATATGTGTTTTCCTTGAGAAATTTGAATAGGTTTTCTAAAATTTCTGGTTTTAAAGCTTGATTCAGCATATCCCTGAAGGGGATGCGAAATACTCGATGGTTTAAATCCTGGACAATTTTCAAAGATATGGAGTACATCTAATTGAATGAAAATACTTTATTTCTATATTTACGGTGACTGGTCTCATGCCTAAAAGTTTACCTACCTAAAACTTTTTTTTTAACAAAGGATAATTTTCGGAAGGAATATTGTTTAAGGATAAAGACTAAAAGTAGGCTATGTTTAAAATTAAAATGCTAAAATGAGAAAAACCTACAACTATAAATTTTAAAAATGTTCACAAACTATTAAAATTTATTATAAATACCAGGTCTGCAAGTTTAAAATGTCGTTTTAATTCCAATAGAATGCGCTCTTAGCCTATTGAAGGATTTGCTTATCTCTAAACGCTATTTTGTTTGTTAGTCATTTGTTTACAAAAGTCAGTTGTTTTTAAGTCGTTTACGTGGACGTATCATACCTTTCTTTGGTGTTAAAAATGTCTAATTTTAAGCCAAATAAAGAGCATTTGCGGCATGTCATGATTTTCTTATTCAATCAAAAGAAAAAGGCATCTGAATGTCATCGAATTCTTGTTGAGACTTATGGCGATCTTGCTCCAACCGTCAAGACATGTGAACGTTGGTTTCAAAGTTTCAAACGTGGTGATTTTGATGTTACTGATAAAAAACGAGAAAATCGACCAAAAAAGTTTGAGGACGTCGAATTGCAATCTTTATTAGACGAAGACAATACCCAAACCCGCTACCGACAACAAATGATCAATTTGAGTCACGCATTGATCGAAAAACGCCCAGAATGGGCTCACAGGCACGCCAAAGTCATTCTTCAGCATGATAACGCTCCTGCACATTCAGCCAGATTGACTAAGGAAACGATTTCTTCGCTTGGTTGGGAACTCCTACCCCACCCGCCGTATTCACCTGACCTGGCGCCTTCTGATTATCATCTCTTCTCATCGATGGGACACTCATTGGCTGAGCAACACTTTTAACAATTTGGAGGATGTAAGAAAATGGCTCGATGAATGGATTTCAAATAAAGATGAAGCATTCTTTTGGAATGGTATCCATAAATTGCCCGAGAGATGGACAAAATGTGTAGAAAGCGAGGGCCAGTACTTTGAATAAAATATATTATACTTTTTTTTTAAATTACTGTGTATATATTTTAAGAAATAAACGACATTTTAAACTTGCAGACCTGGTAAAAGTGCCTTGATTGATAAATAGAAATAGGACGAAGTTATAAAAATAAATATTAAACTTTATTTTGTTCTTAAATATCAGGTTTTTATCAGATGACTTTCGACTAACCCACAGGAAAACTACCAGGGATAAAATATTCTTGAAACAGTTCACCAAATATATACTACAAATTTATGAATTAATTATATGTCTATTTTAATTCAGAATCGAAAAAGTACAGTAATAAATTAGACAGCTCATTATCAGAAGGGACGCCAGGACGTAAGTGGCAAGAAGAATATAAAAACCAAAAAGGGGCAAGAGAATAGGATGGACTGGCACAAATCTACCCATTTCTATGCGCCTCGGCCCAGCGGCATTATGACATATGTGGAACCCCTGTGGCTCCAGCATTAAATATTTGATATCGGGGGTCCGCGCTTCAACCACTCTTATATTCAAATAAGATTCAAGTATATGAGATCATAAAAAAATAAATATATACACACATACATTTTTTTTCAAAGTTTCGATTATCCCAAATTATTCAACAAAACATGAATCATTCGAAAATAAACTCATACAATTATAATTTATTTATTTATTTTTCCCTTTGAATTTTAAATGAAAGTTTGGGTACCTGAGTTTTAAAAGTAACTTCTGGCGGCACAAAATTATTACCCGCAGAAATAACCCAACCAACACTTAAGGCTAAAAAATAAGTTTTTATTCTATAAAATCTGTTATGATGAAAAAGTATCCCTAATTTCTGCAAAGCATAAAGTATAATCTACCACCAGAAGCGAAACTAGCAGTTTTTTCAGAGGAAGCAATTAAATTTTGCCGCCATTTCTAGTATCGTCTCTTGTGTATAATCATAAAGCATTATTGATTGCTGTGGCTTTATTAAATTGCAATTTGCCATTTTTAATTTTCTGTGGCCTCATTATTATTATAACTGAATTCCAAGCCTACTAACTATTTTTATTTATATTTATTGCATTTAATAATCCATAAAAGTATTTGTTGGAATAAAAGATAAAAATTGGCGTATTTCAATATTCATCAGGCAATGTTAAGCTAACGTCATGGATATGGGAAGCGATTTCAACAGGACATTTGACATTTTTATACATGTTCTTTGAAGAAAACTATCTATAAAATAAATGACCTACCATTAGCGTCAGCTAAGGATAAACGATAATAACATACAAATGGAAACCAATAAAGTATTGGCCATTCACTAATTATTGTATTCCTCGTCGTAAAAAACATCACTTGCAGGTCTAAATCAATTTTCTTTATTTCCTTTAGTGTCTTTCACTTGGAGTGTGCCAGTGCGTTATTTACAAAATAGCCTCAAAGATTAACCCTTTAACCTGGCGGGACGTATAAAAGCGTCCTTGAAATATATGTTGTAACCTGGAACTGGTGGGACTTATATTTTCGTACAACAGAGGTATTAGTCATAGATACATGTATCTATGTTTATATATATATATATATACATATATAAATAATAATAAAAACAAGAAATATTTCAGGACGTCCCGCTCGGTTAAAGGGTTAATGAAACTCCTTACATGTGAAAGGATAAAATAAAATGTCCTCTGAATTTCTGGCTTAACTATTATGGCCATAGGAGTTGATTTTAATATTCTTGTTTTTAAATTCTTATAGTATTCTTGTTTAAATATTCTTCTATCTATCCTTAGAGTTCACATTTTTTTTGTTTTGTTTTATTTTAGTCAGAGAGCACATTTTTTTTTGTTCGGTACCCTAGAGGAGAAACCAACCAATTCTAGCCATGGTGAGTAGGTCCAGATTTATTCCGTGGGGCCTCCACTAAGGATGAGTCAACCATCTCAGGGCGGATTCGAACCTCCGCCATGCGACTCGAGCATGCTAAAGCGTGTCCCGCTCCAACACGCTCGGCAATCCCAACCCCTACACAGAGAGCACATGCCATATTCCACCAAGTCCACCAAACTTTACCAAGCTTCATTCTATTATTTTCCAGGAAGGCAAAAGCTTTCCCAGCTCCCATTGCAGCAGCTAACGGTGAATGTGATGTTCTCAATCTGCAAACGAATTCCTTCATACCTATTTCCCAAATAATACAAAAGTGAAAGATACAAAGCAACAAGAAAGAGGATAACTGAATTTTTATGAAACATCGAACCCCATTGTTTGAACCTGGAGAACCCTTTAATTTAATACTGTACCTTCCCTAAAGAGCCCGTTCAAGAAATACATATCATCGGTTAAACTACCAAACCTTGTAGTGAGACACAATTTACGAACACAATGTTGTTATTTTTTGTGTTTTTTTCCACTTTTCTCCCTTTTTTAGCTTAACATATAAACTGACATTGAATTGTTATTTTATTTCTACTAAAACATAAGCAGAAATTTTTTTACGAACACATGGTGGTTAAGATGTTTGGTATTATAATTAAAGATATGCATGTAACATTATACAGTATAATGAATAAGAACAGACGCAAAACATAAAACACAATTTGTCTCAATAAAATTATCGTCGGTTAAACTTACATAACATCATTACACAACTTTACATACAGAAAATTAATAATTCTGTACTGTTATAAGTTTGGTACGAAATTTCTGCTTTTGGTGTATCTATATAACTAGAAAACTGTCTTAGTAGAAATAAAAAAACAATCGAAAAACAAATTTGTCTACATAAAGTGGAGTTACTTGCTTCGATTTAACCAACAATTTTAAAATAGAATTCAGCCAGGTTATTCACATCTTTACTGTAAATTTATACTACCTCAAGCAAATAAAAAAAAAAAAACTTTGAAGTTCAAGTTCAAAGTATTGAAAACTTTTTAAGAAACTACATGGCTCTTACTTTATTATCTAAACGTAATTCAAACCGAAAAAATCACCGAGTCTGCATGAAAAACATTATCTCTACAATCATGAGGCGAGTTTGTTTTAAATTATACGCTCGACACAAAAGGTCAGCGGTTGAGCCATCGTTAACGACCTGTATCAACAATATTGCACCTAGTATTAAGTGTGAGATCGTTAGAATCCCACGATAGTCAAAGTTGCGAAAATTAATGCACACGTTATGCAATTCACTAAATTTTAAAAACATCGGTTAACGTTTTTCAACATTTCAAATAGAATAAAAACTTAATCGATTTCATAAATTTCCTTTGAGTCTTACAACATGGTAATAAATTTGATACACCATACTCTGATGCATTAGTCTCTGAAAAAATGACTAAGCACATCATCTTCATGATAATATAAAACGTTTTGTAATAATTTTACTTTTTTTTGGGTGCTGGGTGGCGTGCACTTAACAATTTTGACAGTTGATTGAAGAGTACTTAGTCGGAATCCCAGTGTAGCACAGCACTCCGATGAATGGACAAAAATGAAAAACGGAAATGAAAAAAATACCTTTCTAATTGGCAAATTATCCTTTCCAAAAATTGTCTAGGGAGGTCCGAAGGTGAGTAAACAACATGCCGAACAAGTCGAACCAATATGACAAATATTTGATTGAATCGTTATAATAAATAAAACATCGAATTTCAGTCGAATGATAATGACTGAAGTGGACTTTTACTGAAACTTACAAACTATTAAGTGTGGCGATGTATTCTTTTCCTTTTTACCATAACCAAAAATCGTTTTAAAATGTTCGTTTATTAATAGTTGAACGAATCATGATTTTTATTTTACCAAAACTTGTTTAAAAGATTTTTCAAAAATCTAGTAAAGCACATTTTTGAAAACTAGGATAATATCCCAGTTCAATATTCAAATATGAACTGCACGATGAGATATAATTTAAAGGATGGTATGAAGGAAATGCTCCATCAATTTTTAGCATGCTCAAGAATGCAACGTTTAACTTCCAACGGTAATGGGAGTAGCAGACGACTAATTGCAGAATATTAACTGCCTTCGACGACCCTTTCAAATTTGAATGGTTCAGAATGCCTAGATACTTTCTTGGGACTTAACACATTGATTCGGATCGCTCATATTGCTTTTTTAACAAAAACATTGTAACATAGCTATATTTTCCAGTATGTTCTGTATTTCGAAAAGCAGTTAATATAGTTTTCATCTATACATGTTTAGCTGAACATAGAATGTAATTTTATTTAAATGTATGCCTGCGATGTGAAAACAACGTCAAAATCGAGTTAGCGGGGGGGGGGGGGGTACGTTATTTCATAAATTTAATCACTTTTTTATTTTTTTTGCGATTTTTTCAAAAATTGCTCTAACGATTTTGATTAAACTCGTCGTGTTTGATGATAATTAAGTACTTTATGATATTGGGTAGGTTTCATCATCAATGAAATGTTCTGATGGGGCCAAAATGCTTCAAAGCAGCCCATCGTTATTAAGTAAAGCGTAATACGCAAGGGAACGAGTCGTAAACGTGTTTTAAGTGTTCGTTAAAATACATACCTATACTACGGAAATCATTTGTTTCTATGGCAACTAAATTACGTTTTTAAACAACTAGAGAAATAAATTTAGACGCCATAATGTATTATGTTTTGCATTGCTAAGGATTAAAATAAAACTATTTTCAAAGTTCTCTAGTGAGCAAATGCTCAAATTATATAAAGCTGTTTTTCTTTAAACATACAAATATGAAAATATATATTTTCTATGTATATTACTTTAATAATCCTAGTTCAGTTCAAAAACTTGGTCCCATAATAGATTCTTAATGAAATATAAGGTGTTTATCTGGAAAGGAATTAGAAACTAAAATTAGAAAAATAAGTTCCAATTTTCTACGAACCGTACATACCCCATATGTCGGTTCCCATTCACGATATATTTCCAAAACAAAATATTCAAAAGTAAAAACAACTCGATCTTGGATAAAATTAGGATTGTTTTCTCCTTAAAAAAAAAAAAATAAATAAAAAATTACTGAATTCATTCCAATTTTGCAATAATTATAAAACTCTTTACCTTATGGAGAATAATAAACCAAAATAAGTTTAAAAATGGGGATAAAGCTATTTTCTATTAATTTTCTTAATTGCGTTAATACAATTATCAAAATGCGTTGGTTTCTGTTCCAATTGCACCGGTTGCACTTAGTGTGTTGCGCCTAGCGCACTAGATTTTTATTTAATTAAATGAACCAAGAACAGAGGCAAAAAACATACACAACTGATCTCGATACATAAATGAAAGGTTAAACTACTAAATAGTAAATAGGGAATACAAAATGTATCTTGTATCTCCAACATATAAAAGGGGAGATTTTATATGTTGGAACGAAATAACTTCTCTTGTAGTATCTATATAACTCAAAAACTGTAGGAGTGGAAATAAAAGAACAATTGAAAGTTAGTTTAGGTATATGTTCAGCTTAACATGGGAGAAAAGGAGGGTGGGGGGTGAATAAATCGGAGTTATATTATGTTTTTTTTATATAACTGACGATTTAGAAAAAAAAATTCTGAAGTTCCTGTGGTTCAATGGTTCCTGAAAAGAGTTAGAATGATTTTTTTTTCATTAGCGGCTTTCACAATGTACTTATATAAAGTCAATACTAATATTTGAGATTAAGATCCACTTTTAATACAAACAAATTATAATCTTAATTTTTAAAGAACGAATATTCTACTCCAATATCAACCAAACTTCAAAACATGCGCCCCCCCCCCTAATTTCAATATTTAGCATTAATAGAATTATATTGTTTGCCTAAGAAAATAATAGATTGTAATTACATTAAACGATCAAACTAGACTAACAATTAGACAAATATTCCGAGGCCTTGTTGATTATCCGATTAATTAAGTTGATAGTGAGAGAGACTGCCGCTATGATTAAAAATTGCATTGATCTTAACATCTAATCTGAAATTAAATCGACCGATGATGAATGAGTTGAGTTTCAACCTTAAACTTCAAAATAAAAATAAAACGAACTGAATACATATATCAGAGGTGAATGGGCTAACCAGAGGCCCGTCCAAATTGGTCAAAAAAAGGATCTCGTCTAATTAGAAAAGGCCATTTCTACAGACAGCTTAATAGTCCTATCCGTCCTTCTAGCGATGATGAGGCCGGATTGTTTGGTTAGAGAATAATTGTTCAAGGGAGGCTGGCTAGGACGGCCACACGCGAACAGAGAAACCATTATATTTATTTAAAACGGATGGATGGCTGGTGTCGCATGAGGAACAACGAATGATGAGCCCACGATCCAACATCACTGACGAATGTTTTATTTATTCCCTTGTTTACATAATAATTAAGCTAACAGCCGTCAAATTAGAAACGCCGCCGAAAGATCATCAACAATTAAAATAATAACTACTCTCTTACCTCCACAACCGACTTTTCCTAAGGACTCAGCTAAGTCGGAGGAAAAAAAAAAGAAAAAAAATTGAAATAGATGCCGGAGTTTGAAAAGAATCTTGTTAGTATTCCGGAGTAATTATAATTTGGCAGGAAACGGACTATTATTTCCTAGGGGGCGTGGAAATACAGCGTGGAAAAAACCACCCACTACATTCGTTATGCCGGTAATAACAATCATTATATTTCGAGCGGCATACCATTTCCTTTAACTGAGCATGAGGAAAAATCGGATCGGATCATAATCATACCTATCTCTATCACAATCAAACGCCTCGGTAATAATTAATTAGGCAAACAAACTTGTTGATGACGATCTCATAAGTGCTATAAGGAATTTGATAACTTCTACCAGCTGATAAAAAATAACAACAATTATCGTAGATAATTGAAGAAATTATATTCTCAAACAAGGAATTAACGTTAGAGGGAGCTAAATAAGCAAGTATATAATTCGTATAATTACATATATCAGCACACTATATTGTAGCAAAATCTAGGGATAACCTGGATAAAAGTTCCGTCTTTTTTCTTTTTGGGTACCGTGATAAAACTTTTCTTAACTTTTACTGTACAATCTCTTAAGACTATTTAGAAAATAACTTGTTTCGCGTCTGATGGCTAAAAAATATTGTTTTTTTTATATTAGATCGATTGTATCTTTTTTCCAACAGATGTTTATAATTATTTTTAAATTGTGTTTATAACAAAAATTGATAAAAATACATATGGCCTCGCTCGTTTGTTGATTAGCAAACTGAAGATTTGTGTGGCAGATCTTGCCTACTTGATAGACGCTTCTAATTTTAAATAACTAACATAGCGTCAACAAAGTACAAGTTAAACCATTATGGACTTGTCAACTTTAAGCAGCAACAAAATCCTTAATAAATTCCTATATACATTATTTTTCTCTTCCTCGTTCAAGTAAGCAATACCCAAAACCTACGATGAAGACTGCAATGATGATTGCAGCAGCCGCTACTGTTTTATTTTATTATTTTCATATTTGAAGTTTAGTTATATTAAAACTAAACGGGGTTGCGTGGGGTTGCATGAAGGAGTTCAGACCATTAAGTAATTGAAACAATTGAGGAGGGGCTGTAGGGTAATTATCAGCTGAAGGTGGCTGCTGGGGGGATTCCCGTCTCATGCCCGAACATGTTTGTTTTTGAGATGATTCGCAGATGGTTCGCTGTACCGTCAGCTGTGAAGATGGTCCCAGCTGATGATCCGGAACAAGCCTCTGCGTTTGACTCTTTTGTCTGTGCTTGGGTGGTTGGAGAGTTGGATAATGTTCGGAATTCGAGGGTGGAGGCGGAGGTGGAGTTGGAGGCGAAGACCGCTGGAAGCGGTTGATTCGTGCTTTTCTTTGAGTTCTTAGGTCCTTGAGAACTTGGCATCCTCGGTAGTTGGCAGGGTGTTCTCTCAGTCAAAATTGTTACGACTTATCACAAAATCACCCTGGTACGTGACTAAAAAAACTTTACATACAAACTTCCATATACCAACAGTCGACCAGCACATAACGACGCTATACAAAAGATTTTTTAATAATTTAAACGGACACCCTAATAGTCTAATCAGTTATATGGCTGAAGTACGGATGGATACGAGAAGACTAAAAAGGCGCTGGATGAGAGATCTGCTCTCTTAGACAGCCAAGGTAATTGAATCAAACCAGGAAGGGGGTGCTGTTGGGTGCTTTCCCTCCTCATGCCTGACATCTCATCATTTCCCACTACCGTCATCTCATTCGCTGATTGTCAGCACCTTGCTGACAGGTGCGAATCAATTATTAAAGTAAGAAAATAAAAATGTTATATTAAAACTAAACAACAGGTACTGAGTTAATAAGGAAAAGTCGAAAATCAACCATGTCCGTCGACATTGGCGATACATATATGATAAACTATCAACGCTGAAGTGTTAAAATGCTCCAAACAAATACTTAACTCTCTAATCATCTTATTCAAGTTTGGTGATTAATTTAATATGATTATTATATAATTAATCAAATATTTAACCTCTAAATAGGGAAGACGGTAAAAACAATAAAAACAAAAAAGACTATTTACATACATCTTCTTTAAAACCATCTAATAAAATGTTAAATGCTGTTCGGCTGACATAATTTTCGAATATAACTATGAGTTGTTTAGTCATTCATAACCTTCTAAAATATTTATTATTCCATTATTCATTAAACGATTTCATACCATATTTGTACTTAGACACGAGTAATCACGACAACAAAAAAAAATTATGTACCTCTTATATCAAGACATCGGATTAATAGCCGATTAATCCTTCCTTAAATCGTTGTTAAAGTTCCTTAGATCCTCAAAAATTGTATTTGTTGAAGCTGTAAAAATCAACCAATATTATTCCATGGAATTCTTTCAAGGATATGTGCTGGATACATAGTTATAATAAACCTTGCAATAATTGATACAATCTCAATGAAGAGAAAACACAAAAAGTGAAAAGAATCGAGATTTCCTTTTCTTGTAAAGAGTTTGAAAGACCTGTGCCATTAGGAGTAGCATATATAGTTTTTATTACATTGGTTTCTTCTCCGTACCAACAACTGCGGGATTTTATGACATAGTAAAAATTTCGGTGTTAGGAGCGATTTAAATTTTTATGTTGACTGTTTTTTCTCTATTTTACGTAATATTTGCTTTTCATCTTCAAGTTTTTTTTTTTTTTTTTTGCTTAATACATGGCACCACACGTTTCTAATTTTGTAACATATAAACAAGAACCTCAACAAAAGTTGTTTAAGGATGCAGGTTAAGTTCTTAGGCAATTCATTATTGAACATATTTTTGCCGTTAGACAAATTAGTTAATAATAAAAAAAAGAAAAAAAAAAGCGATTAACATCTGGCTGGCAATATATTCATGTAGTGAACCGGAAGAAGGGGTATTAAGGGGGTTGATTGGGTACCGGTAGCCATCGGTAGCGCCCCACCCCTCGTGCAGATACAACAGTC
Source organism: Aelia acuminata (assembly GCA_911387785.2). Taxonomy (NCBI): domain Eukaryota; kingdom Metazoa; phylum Arthropoda; class Insecta; order Hemiptera; family Pentatomidae; genus Aelia; species Aelia acuminata. Next base: position 103,299,359 of record OU426978.1, on the reverse strand, counting down.
TCAACAGATGTCTGAACAAATTAAATAATGGAAACTGGCCGAGTGTGGAGGGGGCTCGTTAGCCCCAGGGCGATAGAGGTGTTAATGGGAGGGGGAAGGGGGCGTAGCCCTAGTGCCGGGGAGGGGAACAGCCATACCCCGTAGCCCCACCACCCGATTTCAGCCTTACTCCTGTCGTTGCCGCCAAACATCGCGAGCCTAGTTCTGAAGACGTTGAGGAGGCATAAGAAAACTAAATACTTCAATGGAGAAAACCAAATAAGGCATTAAATGATTTAGAGGAACGTAAAATAAAACAATAAAAAGCAACATGTTTGCGGATATTGTGATCCAAAATATCATTCATTAATGCAGAGATCCATTTCTTCCTACAAAAGAAGTTTATTTTGATTGGACTGAAAAATCCAGGTCATCCTATTTATTATTATACATGCAAATCCCTTGGAGAAATAAATAAGTCAACAATAAAATCCAAGTAAGTTGTTAAGTATACATCTCAAAATTTTAATCCCTACATCTATCCAAAAATCTAAATTTTTTGGTATGGCGTATCTAGAAAATTTAACCAAGAAAATATTTTACTTATTGTTACTTTAAAGCTAGCCTGTTACAGCAGCCTTGATTTGGAATATCATATAGAGGAGATTTAATTCAAACATATCTTCAAGTTTATTCAAATTGCTGATGTGTTATCTAGTAATGGCATACTCTAGTGCTAGGTTAAATAAAACTGGTGATAGAGAATCACCTTGTTTCAAACCAAAGCGTACCTAGAACTTCTCAAAAAAATAACTACTAATTCTTTTTATATTGAAGGTTTCGGTCATACAAATTTTTACTAGATTTACTAGCCTTTTTTGGTATTCCCTGATTTACAAGAAAATTATACAACTTTTGGAGGTTAATCGAATCATATGGCTATTTGAAATCGATGAAAAGCTGAAGTACTGTTCTGTTATATTCTATTTTTTTCTCTAATATTTGACGGAGGGGGACTATTTGGCATATTCCTATTAAAACAATATAAGTAGATAAATAAGTAACTGCTCAAAATATTAGAATAAAAACTCATATATCCCTTGGTGAGTCATTATTTAGTATAAATACATATACGTACTACAAAATTGCTATGTTTTATATCTATGAAAGTTATTTTATTTTACGTTCATAAGTCGGAGACTATTCCTTCCCGCCTTTTGCTGTAGCAAATAAGATATTTATTTACGGTATTACTTTTTTTTCTTTATTTCTCATTTTCATTGATTTTATCATAAGGTTAAAAAAATATCTAATATTAATTTAAGGATTTAATAATATAAAGCCGAAATTTATACTTTTTTATTCTGAGTTCTTTGTATGCAAAATATTTTTTTTGGAATTCACTTATTGTTAATTTGCCTGTTGCTTTATATTTTTAGTCTCATGCACTAAACCTAACCTCATCAGGTCCTTAAAAAAAAATCAATGAAACAATTACTTTATAATCACAATTTTAAAAAGCCAAAGGTGGTCACCATGCATAATCTATGGAGGTCGTAATGCAATACTGTGATATCTACATATATTGTAACGTAAATTATCAGCATATATCATTAAAAGACATTCCATATAATAATTATAGTTGAGCTGAGACACAGCAACAAAAAGAAGTTTTTGAGGATCAAAGAAATTTGAAAACTCTAATTCTTAGTTCCTAAGTTGCCTACGACTACAACATCATTCGCACAGGATAACATCTAACGATTCCAAAACCTGATCGGATAAACCAGGGGCGAAAGTATAAAGGTATCGAATAGAAGGAAGTTGCTAAAAAGGGTAGGTCGTGCTGTAAATTGGGCTCGGCTGCTGAATATGCGGCACGGACAAAGCTATCCGAGAACAAATATTGCATTATATGCTAATCCCCGCAGGGCCAAGCGATACAGATATTGTGCAAATGCGGAGACCCCACCGTGGAGGTAGCATCATGTCCTTACCATCTTCAATACTGCTATAGCGATATCTTACGCCTTCAATTCCACCTTTTCTTTTATTTACATAGTAACAATCCGCCCTATCTCCTCCCCTTACCCCGGAGCCGGACAATAATAGAGGGGCCAGATCGCAGATTACCCTCGACTACCAGGCACCGACCGACCGTAGATGCCCCTATGGGAAATAACCTTTATCTGCATCTTATTTTATATGCATTAAATGCATTTTCGTGCACATCTCTCTCTCCCTTGCCCCTCCACAGTGAGATTTATCTCGGGTTCGTGGACCAATAAATGTACTGAAACAAGTGCGTCCGCAGGATTTCATCTAGAGGGCAGACTGGTAAAATATTCGTCTGGGGGGGGCAGCCAGTTAAAAGTCTTATGCCTCGGGAAGGGATTCGAGGTATTCTGACCTAGTAAGTCTTTATTAATTTTTCAAATAAAACTAAGTGATTAATTTAATCTATTTTTGTGGGTAACCACCTTGTTTAAATTATTTTTAAATAATTTATTTTTTGAAGAGCAGAGATTGGGCTCCGCCGGGAGTCGAACCCGTGCCCCCCGCGTCAGTGAAGAGGAAGGATTGGCTCCGCTTGGAAGCGAGCTCTGTGGTGCAGTGGTTAGCATACCGCGCATGTCAAGCGGGGTTTTAAATAATTTATACTCTTAAAAAAATAAATTATTTACAAAGTAAGTGATGTTTATTGTTGAAATATTTGTTTAAAAATACATTTTTAATAGTAATTATTCTCAAAATTTCTAGGGGACAGTTACCCTCCGCTGTCACCACCCCTCCCCCCTTGCGGGGACGCCCATTTACTGAAATAAACAACATCTGTCATCAAAGGTACACAGCCCTAAAAGTCACTAACAACTTTATGTTCCAACTAATAATTAAAATATTTATGGTGATGTTTTTAGTAACCTACTAAAAATAGATTAAATAAAGTAATACAAATTTTAATACGCAAACAACTTATACGCAGGCCTGATTAAATAAATACTTAGGTACAAAAACTCTTAGTTAAATTATCCCTGGAGCATTACAAAACTATATTGTTGCTAACATATTACATAGGACTTTTTCAACGTTTTTTTTAGGGTGTCATGTCATTTTTTAATATGACATTTTTGCCTTTTTGCCTGATTGCTAAATGAAATAAATAATTTATCTCCATTTTCTGTTTTAATTGGAACCAACCTCTCCTGGAATTGGCCGATTTTTTGTGAAGAATTTTTTTATGAAAAGAATTTAGCATTGCTTGGAGAATAAAATCACCAGACGGTAAATATAATAGATCTGTCCCATTTTGAAATTAAGATGGATGTGTCAGCGAGTCAAAAATCAAAATTAAGGTATGAGTAAAAAAATAAAATCATTAAATGTTATTGTTGTACAAAACCTATTATAAAATTCTATTACTGTAAAACCAGTAGAAGTTTTATGTATCTATCTAATCATCTAAAAAAAAAAAAAAAGGAAGACATTTGCCTAACAATTCAGTCATAATGCACTAATTTCTGGTCTTATCAATTTTGGAATGTTTTGATTTCACTGTTCATACAGTCAAATATTAAGGACTACTACATAAGTACCATTCCATCTTGATTGTACGCCACAAGATTTCATGATCACATTATGAATGGAATTCACGAGTTTAACCTGTTCATGGCCTTTTTACGTGTGTACCCTCCATTTACATCGAGATTTACGACTTCCGCAAACCCCTTACTGGTCCTCTTTAGTTAGAATCTTAGCCTTAATTAGTTTTAATTAGATTACGGCTTTGGACTTCCGACTGCTAGGCTCAAAAAGGATAAAGAGTTCCTTTTCAGTGCAGGCAGTGGCCTAACTAAACGGTTAGGCCAACTCCGCCTACTTTCGGACTTTACTCCGGCTTAGTGCTCGAACTCACTTGGCAACAAAGGAATAAACTCTAATATGGAATTTGCGTGATCATCAAATCCTAAACCATCTCTCAAGATTAGATGGTATAAAAATGTATAAACATTTTTCCTTTCACGTACCTATATATCAAATATATAGTAAGGGAAAGTATTGCGATCGTGAAAAATTCCGACTTCCGTTTTTCAACGGAAATACAAGTTTTGTGGTCCCCTGAGTCCAAATAACCAAATCCAGTGTGTGTGTATTACGTTGTGTGAGCTGACTAGCTGAAAAACTATAACCCTTACAAACTTAAAAATGGGAATTTGGTGTATGTAGGTATATGCCCGCAATGTGACACCAAACATTTCATTAAAATCGGAGGGGGCACTTTACTTAATAAATTTGGTCTTATTTTTACTTTATTTTTTTTTTCGATTTTCTCACAAACGGCTTTAACGATTTTGATCAAACTCGTCATGTTTAATAAGAATCAAATATCCATATAAATTAAGGTGAAATTCTGTTTGTTTGTTTGTTCTTTATAGAAATCCATACCGTTTTTCCTAAATTCTCCAAATTTCGCTTAATGGTTCTTTAATGCCAGGTGCGGACACCTGTCCACTAACATTGCATAATTTCAGCCGATTTCTGGGTATATTATTTATTGTTATAAAAACCGCTTTGATCTCGCTACACATTGTTTTTTTACGAAATCGACCGTTTGAGTCGTTAAAAGTCTCACTTTATAGATTTAAAAAATGAAATTCTCCGGGTGAAACCGGTATATACTGCTAGTTCTTAATATAAGATAAATTTTATCATCATAAAAATGTTCTGAGGGGGCTTAAATGGAGAAGGAGCCCCCATTTTTTTTTTCTACAAACTACGTTTGCTTTTGTTTGTATGGAGAAATTAAATGTCCCTCGTTATGCGTAAAAATAAGAAATGGCTAAATATGAAATATATAAAAAAAATTTGAGTAAACATATACCTACAGGGAAAAAAAAGAAAAATATTCCAACAATTCATAAATTACGTTAAGCCCACGCATGCTTGTTAATAGGAGAGAGTAGTTAACGTGTTTTGAAACATATATATTTAATATTAATTATTTGTTCCCATAGTAACTAACTGAAGATTTCAACAACTAAATAAAGAATTATAAAATCAGACACGATGGAGTATTATGCTTGCATCGCCGAATTATAACAAGGTAAAACTTTTATTTAACAATAAAAAAATTAGTGAACCTACCTTAGAGAGCAAACAAAAACAATGTTGGTCAACATTTTGTTATTATAAATGCTGTGCCTACCGAAATTGTAAGCTAATCTACTAATTGAATTATACCTAGCCGGTGACGCCTTAGGTAGTAGTTATTTAACGCAAATAAGATTTGAATATATGACGGAATAAGAAAGATTAAGACTAAAGAAAGCCAGTGTAAACTGAAACTTGGGGTATGACTCAGCAGGAACTCAAATGTAAGGATTCTAAGCCTTTCAAACTTATAAAGCGTTACACAAGTACAAGGGCGTACCCACGATCAAAACTAGGGGGGGGGGGGGGCAAGCTATGGTCGTTCAGGTAGTAACATCTTACCGCGGAAAAGGTGAATGAAACCAAAATTATGTATAATTATAGCAGTGCTTTATCAACTAAGTTATTATAATTATTTGCTTGAAAAAAATGTATTCTATCATTGCTTCCAGTCTTAAGAGCCTAAAAAATTATTGCTTCCAGCCTTCCAGGGGGGCCCAGCTGCCCTTCCAAGGCTTGCCCAGCCCCCCGCTGGGTACGCCCATGCACAAGTATATTAATTTATTGTCTACGATTGCAAAAAAATAGAAAAAAAAGGTATTGACAAGAGACCAATTACTTCGGCAAATGAGTAATTTTTTACAGTGCATACCTGCTAAAGAGTCTCATTAACTTAGAAGATGAAGCAAACTATTGAGAAAAAGAACTGACGCATATTGAGACAAACAGAGAGAGAAATATGGATTCATTTCTAGTTCGGGTTAAAAACACGAAGAGCTAATATCTTTTAACTTTGTGGTTTTTTTGTTTTAAAAATATGAAAATTTGTATTCAAGGCAAATTATTCCCTATTCCTCAACACACACACATACACACACACTGCTGATGATTAAGAAAAGGGATTCATGGGAGTATTGTGCGAGTTCAGACGTATCATTGGTCTTTTGATAATTTTTGATCCAGCAGTGAGCATTGTTACAGAAAATAGTCAACTATTCTACCATTATAACTCGTGGTGAAGTTATAAGTCAGCTAGTTAGAAATTAGCTAAATTACAAATTGAAATTTATAAATAATGTTTCTTTCTCTTTTCTTGTTTTAGGTCTCCTAAAGTCAGAGATGAGCTCCATAACCGAGAATGATTCATAACCTGCGATTTACAGAACAAATTCTAAAACATCAAGGTTCCTTAAAATGCATATAGGCAGGAAAATAACTAGTGACTATGAAATAAAAAATGAAGAACCTGATGATTTTTATTGTTATTATTCCGATAGAAATTCAAAAATTTCTATATTTATGATTATAAATATCGAAGAAGACAAAGGTATAACCACTACCAGATATAAATATGAAAGAACTTTCCTCCGCATTGGTCTATAACCAGCATACGCCAGCTAAAGGAGATAAATACTCTGAAGAGGGAGGACTTGCAAACAGTCCGGAAAAAGACATAACGCCTCTTTTCCTTCCTTCCGCCAACTTTGATATTACTAATGTTGCTGAAAATAAGGGCTCTTTATATTCATGAAAAGCACTCTGCCTCTCATTCCTGTCAAACAGATTTATTTTAAAATCCGCGTACGAATTATTTCAGTCACGTTTGTTTTGGTTAAATAGACCTACAAAAAAAAATATACAAAAAAGAATTCCAAACTGTTTATGATACATACTCTGGGTACACAAGAATATCCAATAAATATGTCCTTCAAAACTTATTCGACCGAATATTTGATGGAAACAATTAGATTTGATAAGAAAGTGACTTCATAAATGTACATCTCTAATTGTTCAGTGTTAACTGAAATTTCCACGAGAAGCGTGTAATTTTGATAATAATTGTGTTCCGTCAACTCTGTTGAAAACGGCCTAGACTGCATTAAATATTTGATTTAATATTTAAAGTCTTTTAAGCCAAAGAAAACTAAAGATTTCAGTCTGTGGCGCTCTTCTTCTTCTTCGATCGATATCTGTATTTGCTAGCATTCTCTATAACATTTAGGAAATCCATAAAAAACATTGACAAGAGTTCTCACCAGTCCCCGTTAAAAACAAAGAAAATTGGTAGAGTTGCATTTTTAGGATTTTTTTTTTTTTAATCGTAGTACGATTTATTAATTTATTCCAATGATTTATTTAATTATACTAATCGAACTATGTTGTTAGAAACAGGTGTGCACTTTTTTTAAATTATTGCATATATTAAAAACATTTTCTTAATATTCAAACTTGAAATTTTGACAGAATAAAGAACTAAAATAGACCGGAGTGATTATGTATATCATATACATAAGCTTGATATCAAGAAACAGAATAGAAACATTGCCATGTTTAAATATTTTTAAACTATTACAGCCAAAAAAGGTTTTTATGAATGAGTTCGTTTATGCGACGATAATGACATACGAAATTGTATGGTGATAAATAAAGATTCAACGTTTATAACCATGTTTGCTTAGGATTAGATTAATATTAATCACAACTGTCAATAATTTCCGGACATTTAGAACGCGGGAAAAAGTAATATCTTTCACCCAACTAGTCGTTTCTGTAATTATTAGCCTGACGACGATGATTGACAGTATAGTAATCACTGTACTATTATAAACAATAGATTTTTTTTTGTTCTATGGTCCAATCCAAAAGACTGGTCGATTTAAAAAAAAAATTGAGAGAGCGAATAAAAGTTTCTTCTTTTTCCTTTCTTTGATACCCGTCTCCTATTTTATCCGATTGTTAAAATGTTTCATAACTCATTACTGTGAGCGGCCTTGTACAGAGACAGTACAAGAAAATTGGAAGATAATTCGTTAAAAAAAAAATCTGGTGCGTGCGCGCAACACACAACTTTCACTTACCAACTTACTTAGATTAGAAATTGACGTGTTTTGCTAATTATCATTTCCCAAAGTCACACATTTTTCTACATTCATATCTTATTTATGTTAATCGTTAAAGCCGTTATTGAGCAAATAAAAAAACCCCTGAAAATGATACAAAATTTATTAAGTAAAGTCCCCCCTCACGTAGATCAATTTTGATGAAATTTTTACAGTCATATCTCGGGCATATAAATACATCAAATACCAAGTTTGATCAAAATCGTTAAAACCGTTTTTGAGTAAATAAAAAAAACATGTGAAAATGGTACAAAATTTATTAAGTAAAGTCCCCCCTCCCGTAGATCAATTTTAATGAAATTTTTACAGTCACATCTCGGGCATATAAATACATCAAATACCAAGTTTGATCAAAATCGTTAAAACCGTTTTTGAGTAAATAAAAAAAACACGTGAAAATGATACAAAATTTATTAAGTAAAGTCCCCCCTCCGGTTGATCAATTTTGATGAAATTTTTACAGTCATATTTCGGGCATACAAATCAATTAAATACTCAGTTTAATCAAAATCGTTAGAGCCGTTTTTGAGAAAATCGAAAAAAACGTAAAAAGTTATTAAATAAAGTATCCCCTCCCTTTGAGCAATTTGGATGAAATTTTCGCTGTCACATCGCGGGCATATACCTACACTAAATACCCAATTTCAGGTTCCCACGGTTTATAGTTTTTGAGCTAGTCTGTTCACATACACACACACACACACACACACACACACACACAGACCATTTCGCGGGACTTGGTTATTTTGACTCAGGGGGTCCCAAAACGTGTATTTCCGTTGAAAACCGGAAGTCGAAAATTTTCACGATCGCAATACTTCCACTTACTATATATTTCATATATAGGTAAGTGAAAGTAAAAAAATATCGGATTCTCAGTGGGACTAGATTTGTGCTTATCAATGCAAATATCGTATTCTATTCCTGATCGTATCCATTGTGCCTGTTCCGTACGAATGGCGTATCCGTCAGGCTTTTCTCTGATATGTCTATCTCTGTGTACACTGTTAGTGCCGGCAAATCTCTTATAATAAGATAATGCCATGAATTAATGACTGCAGAGTAATTACTAAGATTTAGAACTTCACAAAAAGTGCATTATTGGCCGCCGCACTAAGAAGCTACTAAGCTGCTGTGGTTTATTAGTCGATGGGGCCCCGGAGGTGGTTAGGGTGCGCCCACGGCTACGTCCCCTACCCCAGGCCTCATTCATTTCCTCTCTTAGTTGGCCATTGTGCCCCCGAACTTAATTCAGATCCACTCCTTTCCCTCCGCCTTTATAGTCCTGTGTCAACAGAGGGGTTATTTATTGGGTCTCGTTTCGATATTCGGAAGGACGGCAGTTTCGCTGATTGTTGTTTATCGGATCGTTGAACTTCACAACGCCCAGAGGTCTGAGCCTTCAATTAGAGACGCCTTCGGCTGTTTTGACAAGTCATCCTTTACTACCAATGGTTAAGTACGTTTGAACTCTTTATGACCCAGTCGAGTGTCATTATTATTTAAACTCCATTTAGTATCTTTAATAACAGCAATAAAAATAGGTGGGACGAAATTATTCCCTAAGTCACTATCTACCCAGGTTAGAAAAACATACTTTTTTAAAAGACTTTTTTGTTTTTGCACATTTTTAGTTTATCTCACTTGGCGAAATGGATAAATCTTACAATTAATAACCCGGAGTTGAGTCCTTCACCTCCTTGGAGTATTCGAACACTAATTAATGGAATCGTTTTACTTAGTGGCTTGTTCAAGATAAGCGATGAGCTCAGCTCGTTCTTGTGGTTTCTTGATTCCAGCGATCACCATCTTAGTTCCTGGAATGTATTTTTTGGGGTTTCCCAAATATTCAAAAAGAGTATCCTTGCTCCATGTGTTATACGATATTGGCGTCGGAATAGAAAAATCCGGCGGCCTGGCCTGTTTGTCTACCTATCAGGCTATTCAGATTCGGGCCTACTGTATGTTTGCCTCCTTTCTCTACAGTATGACACTGAGAACACTTCTTAACAAAAATCTTCTTTCCCTTTTCAGCATCACCAACAGGAACTCCCATTCTGACTATCTTGGTATACAGAAAGTGGTAAGCGACGAAGAACTCGTACTTCACTGAGCGAGCACCGCCTAAGAAATACATTCCAGGAACTAAGATGGTGTTCACTGGAATCAAGAAACCATAAGAACGAGCTGATCTCATCGCTTATCTTGAACAAGTCACTAAGTAAAAACGATTCCATTAAGTAGTGTTCGAATACTCCAAGGAGGTGAAGGACTCAACTCTGGGTTATTTATTGTAAGATTTATCCAGTTCGCCAAGTGAGATAAACTAAAACTGTGCTGATTCTCTGAATACATACCCATGTTGTGTATCGAATATTCCTCTTTAAAAGTGTTTATTATTTTTTGTTTTTATTTTTTTAAGGGTATAGATCCTTCAATTCATTCAATTCAATTCAATTCAAAGATAACAATTCATATTATTATTAACATGTACAAAATTCTAGTACACCAGATGCAAAGATAACTATTAAAGTCTTTTGTAATGATGTATTTAAAAAAAAATACAAGAATTTTTCTTTAACAAATAAACATTTATTCTATTCTATGTACAAAATTGTATCAAGGATAATTAGTTATCCATTCAATTAAACACTTGCAATTCAACTTTCATTGTATGTACTTAGTTCATGGGATGTTTTTTTAGATACAAATTTTAAATGCTTTGATATTTTGTTATTATTATTTTTGTTTACATATCATTTAATTTTTTTTTTTTTTTTTTTGCATTCTACTATAATTTCTTAACTTATGTATGATTTCCTATTTTTCCCCCCATGCCCCAACCTGTTCGATGATTTTTTTTTTTTTTAAATATCTACCCTCAATTCTTTACAAAACTATAGCCCTAAACATTTATTACGCTCAAATAGATCACAAAAATATATAAAGTTTTATCATTTAGGTGTATACTGGTAATAAAATTACTACATTTATAATAGTTTTTACAATTACAAATGTCGTTTTGTCTGTCTTATTTTGTAACTGAAGAGGGAGAGGTATAAGAACGCAAGACATCACATGCTATAGGTCCTCAGGCAGGCCATATATCTGATTGGAAGGGGAAGGATCAGAATCCTTGACTGGGATCGTGTTCCAATGCGATGCAACTCCCAACTTTATACCATCCCTACCTAGCTCACAGGTCGGTAACCTTCTCAAAAAGAATTATAAAAGTTGAATGTAATTTCAATATCATTAACGAACAAATATAATAAATAGCTTGGAAGAAACGATATATACAAATATCTGACTCAAGTAGCTGCCAGAGAAAAATAAAAACTGGGGAAAATTACCTGCCAGAGGCCCTCAGCCAGATGTCCCTATGTAATTAAAAATAAATCTGGGCAGAATGGATGACCTTAATTCCATCCCCACAGGATAAAGACCGTTATCAAAGAGAACCTCCTAAGAAAATACCCTAAAAAGGACTGTCAATAACTGCCCAAAAAATCCCATTATAGGAAGCAAAAGATCAACCATTGTTCAAGTGTCAGGATGATGAATATTCAAAGCTATCATTATTTAATCTGTGGCGAATCGGAAACATACTATACAAATCACACATTATGTATTTAATCTATCAAAAGATGAGGAGAGAAAAAAAAGAAAGAGAAAAATAATCTGAGGGGAAAGGAAACATTTAATTATATCAGAAATGCAACTATTTTATGCCAAGCACGAAAATTCCTCTACTTAGGACTAATTTTTTTTAAGGCACAAGTTTGACACTAAGTAATCTGTTTTTAGTTGCATTAACTGATTACGCATTGTCCAAAAAACTTATGTGTATTTGAAATAGGTTTATTATTTCGTATAGTGAATATACATCTCATGCGTATTTTTTGCGAATAATTTTAGTTATAAAAACTTAAAAATATGGAATACACTGATAAATAGCCATGTTTTTTCTTCTTTAAAAGGACCCATGACAGCATTCTCTACTTCCATTACCACAATAACTGTTTCAGAAATACAGGGGGAACCAGGAGAGGGGCAGCTTGTTCTAATTTACATATTACAAGGGGTACCACTCAAACCTACTCCGTTCTCCAAGTCCAATATAAAATATATTTAGTCAGCTATCTCCTTATATAAACAAAGATCGTAAAACAGTCAAGTCGGGTATACGGACGTCCATTACCGGACCTTATGCTCAGATAAGAAAAATCAGGGTCTTGTGTTTCGACAATAATAAAAATGTACGATGAAACAATATTTGGCAGGGAGTTTTTTACATATAGCCTTGTAAAATACAAGTGACATCTACTGGATTCAATTTAAAATATAAGAATAAAAAGTAAACCCAAAAGCTTTTTATTCAGAACCAAAGGAAATCGAAAATAATCAACACAAGAGGTTGAGGGGGAAATAAACACAAGAATTAATGAGGTAGACTTCGTCAGTTTCCAGTTTGTTTTAATAGATATATATATTTTAATTATACAGAAAATAAAATAAGGTAACAAAATTATAAGATATAGGTTAAACGCTCATGATTCTGCTTCAGTTGTTATAAAAATTGTTTATAGTCAAAGCATGTTAGGCCCAGAAGAAGATTGAGATTATACGGGAGGATTGTCTCTAGTCTGTTATGTAGGAATTGGGATTGCATGGAAATTTTATCATCTTTATAATACAAAAATAAAAAAATCTGGTGCGTGCGCACAACACAAAACTTTCACTTACCAACTTACTTAGATTAGAAATTGACGTGTTTTGCTAATTATCATTTCCCAAAGTCACACATTTTTCTACATTCATATCTTATTTTTGTTAATCAAAATGGTACAAAATTTATTAAGTAAAGTCCCCCCTCCGGTAAATCAATTTTGATGAAATTTTTACAGTCATATTTCGGGCATATAAATCGATCAAATACTCAGTTTAATCAAAATCGTTAGAGCCGTTTTTGAGAAAATCGAAAAAAACGTAAAAAGTTATTAAATAAAGTACCCCCTCCCTTTGAGCAATTTTGATGAAATTTTTGCTGTCATATCGCGGGCATATACCTACACTAAATACCCAATTTCAGGATCCCACGGTTTATAGTTTTTGAGCTAGTCTGTTCACATACACACACACACACACACACACACAGACACACACACACACAGACCATTTCGCGGGACTTGGTTATTTCGACTCAGGGGGTCCCAAAACGTGTATTTCCGTTGAAAACCGGAAGTCGAAAATTTTCACGATCGCAATACTTCCACTTACTATATATTTCATATATAGGTAAGTGAAAGTAATAGAAATATAACATTCGATGGTTTATGAAGACTGCAACCATTATTCTTGAAAAAAGGACAAAGGGACAACAGTATTTTCAATACCAACAAGCGTTAGATAGTGTCAGCATATGCGAATAGTATGAACAATTAAGGAAACGAAAAATGCCCAAAGTATAAGAGGAAAATTGCTATTTCGAAATTCCATGGCCTATCGCTAAGGCACTATTTTACATTTATAATTACCTATTTCCATTTATAGTTCTTTCCTTAAAAAAAATTAAAAAGCTACAATGTTCACAAATTTAACAAACCGAAATTCCAGTTCTAAAATTGAAAAATAGATTAAGAACAATCATCAGCATTTTGCCACCCCATAAACCAAAGAATTAAAAGATGAAATTCAATTTAAAGAATAACATAAAAGAGAGTTGCGCATAACATAAAAAAGTAAAATTTGAGATCAGCAACGTGCTTTTCAGTCATAATTCTTTATTTTAATAACAATTAAATGAATTAATAAGTAATAAGTACAATAATTCTTCAGAATGTGTGAAGAACTATTGTAAATATTTAGTTAACAAAGCGGAAAGGATGAAAAAAAAATCTGGTGCGTGCGCGCAACACACAACTTTCACTTACCAACTTACTTAGATTAGAAATTGACGTGTTTTGCTAATTATCATTTCCTAAAGTCACACATTTTTCTACATTCATATCTTATTTTTGTTAATCGTTAAAGCCGTTTTTGAGTAAATAAAAAAAAACCGTGAAAATGATACAAAATTTATTAAGTACAGTCCCCCCTCCCGTAGATCAATTTTGATGAAATTTTTACAGTCATATCTCGGGCATATAAATACTTCAAATACTAAGTTTGATCAAAATCGTTTTTTTTTTTTTTTTTCACTTTTATTTTTTAATCCGCACCTGTTAAATACAAACATTAACAATCAGCAGATGTGCTGGCATATAAAATAAAACAGAACAAAATGGCTTGATAGGCATGAGGAAAAGCAGTACCCAGCGGCACCCCTTCCGCGGCTTTAATTTACTTACGTGCTTGATTCCTTACGCAAGTAGGTCTCTCATCCAGACCCTTTTCAATCGTCTTCTGGTGTTCTCTGGCATGCCAGTTGTGGCCATTTCTTTTATTAATTTGTTGGTATGTTCCTTAAACTTATCATGAAATCGTTTGTAGTACGTCCGTATGTGTTCAATGACTGTAGGAATTTGTAAATCAGTATGTAAAGTCTTGTTATTTATGTACAATGGAGCTTGGGTAATTAGTCGTAGTATCTTGGACTGAAAGGTTTGGATTCTATTCAGGTGTGATTGTTTTGCAATGCCGTATATTTGTATTCCGTAAGTCCAGACAGGTTTTAATAGGTATGTGTAAATATTTAATTTCTCTCTGGCTTTTAATTTGGAATTTCGTCTGAAGAGTGAGTACAGTAGTTTTAGTCGTATATTTAACGAAGCACGTTTTTTTTGGACATGTGGGCCCCATGTCATTCTCCTATCAAATGTGAGTCCAAGGTATTGTACTCTGTCCGTTTGTGGTATCGGTATATTGTTTAAGTAGACAGGTGGACATGTTTCTTTTCGTAGGGTAAATGTGATGTGTTGAGACTTTTGATAATTTATTTGAGTCTTCCAGCGTTTACACCAATCATGTAATTGTAGTAAGTGATGTTGTAAATCAAGTGAAGCCTGCGTTGCATTTTCGTGTTTTGTAATGATAGCTGTGTCATCTGCGTAGGTAGCCGTAAGAGTGTTTGAAGTTTGAGGTATGTCATGGGTGTATGTGATGTATAGTAGTGGGGCAAGTATTGATCCCTGAGGTACACCAGCGAGAATTGGTCGAATAGAGGAAAGGCCTGAGCCGTGTCTTACTGAAAAAGATCTGTCTGAAAGAAAAGAATGAAGAATTAGATAGTATGTGGGTGGAAGTGCGTTCTTTAGCTTGAAGAGAAGCCCCTGGTGCCAGACTTTGTCGAACGCTTGGGCGACATCCAGGAATACTCCAGTTGCATATAATTTACGCTCTAGTGCAGTCGAAATGTAGTCGGTTACCCTGTGTAGTTGTTGTGACGTTGAGTGTAATTTTCGAAATCCAAATTGGTGGTCAGGGATTATTTGTCTGTCAGTTAGTATTTGTAATAGTCGTGGATATAATAAATTTTCGAATAATTTAGAACATACTGGAAGCAAACTAATTGGTCTGTAAGAGGAAGGACAGTTTGAGTCTTTGTCAGGCTTTTTAATCATAGTGATGTAAGAGTATTTCCACTGAACAGGGAATTTGGTGGTCCTGAGAATGCAGTTAAAGATTGTGGTTAGAAAAACTAGAGCTATCCTGGGCATTTGCTGGAGCGCCTCTGCGTTTATCAAGTCATATCCAGGGGCTTTTCTTTTCGGCAACAGTCTGATTTCTTGAGCGACTTGTGATGGTGTAAAAGGAGGTGGTGGTAGTGTGAGCTGTAGTGGTATGTCTAAACTATTGTGTATGAAGGCCTCGTGTTCTGAGTTATTGGAGTCCGTATGTGGTTTGAAAACAGACGAAAGGTAGTCAGCAAACAGTTCAGACCTTTCCTCGTCCGAAACAGCCCAGGAGCCATCCTCTCTGCGGAGTGGTGCTGACACCTCACGATGCTTTAAGAGATTCTTGGTGTGCCTCCATAAACTTCCATCGTCTGTCGTTAGGTTGCTAATGTAATTGTCATAGTTTGTGCTTTTGAATTTTTGGATCTGTCTTTTAAGTTCGTTATTTAGTTTATTGAAAATCTGTCTGTCTGAAGGAAGTCTATTCGTCTGCCATACTTTACGAGCTCTCCTCTTTGCTCTGATTAGGTCTCTTATATAAGAAGGGTAATGAGGCAAGTTCTGTGCTTTCTGTGGCCTTGGTGTTGAAGAGGTCCAAGCTGCTTCTTGAATACTTGTCGTGAAAGTTTCGACAGCCTCTTCTAGTTCATATTGGTTTTTGATCGATAGTGGGACAGAGAGTTTTGAGTTCAAATGATCTCTATAAGCGTCCCAGTCCATGCAACCTTTTATGAGCTTCGGTCTGCTTCGGGTTTCAGAGGGCTCGTCGAAAAGGACCATGTGCACTGAGGAGTGATCAGAGCAAAGATCAGAGCTTGTACTGACGGTAAATGGTACTGTTCTCAGTCCTTTGGTAATGAAAAAATCTAGTAAGTCGGGTGATTTTCGTCTGGAGGTGGGCCAATAGGTCGGTGAATTCGGAGTTATGGTGTCTAATGAAAGTTCATGAAGGGTAGACCCTAGATTTCTGCCTCTTGGCGTACACAGTCTCGACCCCCAGCATTGATGTTTGGCATTATAGTCACCACCTGCGATGAAGCATCTGCCGAGGCGTTTGAAAAATTCAGAAAACATCGTGGGTGTAAGCTTGTACCTAGGGGGACAGTAAACTGAAGCAAATGTTATGTTGTGGTAGGTCGTGTATAATGTAATGCCTGTGGATTGAATGTCAGGAGTAATGGGTAGATGTATAGGATTGTGTTTAAGTGAACTTTTAACGATTATCGCTGTTCCTCCATGGGCAGTTTTATCTGGGTGGTCGGTTCTATAAATAGTATAATCTGAAATATAAAGTTTTGAGCGTGGTGTCAGGTGTGTTTCAGTAATAAGTGCTATGTCAATCCGTTTTTCGTGAAGGTATAAGTCAAGTTCAGTGCTGTGCTGAGCCAATCCGTTAGCATTCCATAGGAGAACTGACAGGGAGCCTACAGTCAGGTGTTCACGGGGCATAAGTAGGGCACCAGACCTGCGTAATCTGTGATAGTTGCTGAAGAAGATTGAAAAGGGGCTGGATTAAATTATTTAAACCGTTTATAATATTAAATAGCTGGGTAGAGCCATTATCAACCGTGGGTACCGGCTGGGCAATGCCTCTCCTCATACCTGAACATGATTGCTGGATCTCGGGTCCTGCTCTGGGAACTGATGGGCTGTGTTGCTGCTGTGGCTCGGGAATGATGTGTGGTGTCGTTTGGTTGTGGCGCTGACTGATCGGGGGGAACTCATGCATGCCTGGAGGTCCCTGAGCTGGCTCTGCCGCTGGAGGATGCTGTTGGAGATGGTTTCTTGCCCTACGCTGAGCCCTGAGCAATTTCAGTGTCTGGCAGCCTCGGTAATTTGCTGGGTGCTCACCGGCACAGTTGGCACACTTTGCGGGCGTATTTCTAGTTTTTAGACATGAGCTACTTTCATGAAACTCCCCGCATTTCACGCAACGTGGTCGATGATTGCAATATGTTCTAGTGTGCCCATATTGCTGGCACCGCACACATTGAGGAATATTTTTCTTTTTCCTCGGTTCCTCGATTTTTATACGAGAATAATATAGGAATTCTAACTTAAATATGTCATCTCGGAATGTTTCTTTAGTTATGTCCACAAAGAACATAGGAAGAGGTTGCTTAAATCGTGAGATGACATTAACTACGTTTGTGACTTCATAACCTAGTTTGCTGAACTCTTCTTTAATAATGTTGATAGGTGTTGCATGGTGCAGATGTTTTGGAACAATCCTTGGGCATCTATCTTGTGGTAACTGATAGGTATGAAAGTCTGCGCCTTTATTTCGCAGGCTTGAATTGAGTTT
This sequence comes from Aelia acuminata, assembly GCA_911387785.2. NCBI lineage: Eukaryota > Metazoa > Arthropoda > Insecta > Hemiptera > Pentatomidae > Aelia > Aelia acuminata. Next base: position 103,281,411 of record OU426978.1, on the reverse strand, counting down.
TCGATAGATTTCAGGAGATTTAGGGTATACAGTAACACCTTTAATGGTAGTTTTGGTTATAAATGAGTTTGGACCGGATTCATTTTCGAGAAAAGAGATGAGTGCTTGGTAGTTTTCAACGCCATTAATAAAAATTGGTGGAATTTTATCATTTTGTGGGGTTCTTTCTGGTTCCTGAGTTTGAGAACTACTATGTTGGGTTAGGGTGGCAAAACGGTTATAGGTTGGAATGACATTTTCTGATGGCCTTTTTTGTTCTTTTGGGTTGCTGGCATCTGACATTGGTCTTTTACGGCTAATAACAAGCTCCCAGGAACCTACGGCATTATTTTCGTCACAATTGTTAGTGTCCATGTGGCTTACCTCATGTTGGGATGATTCCACCATCGTAGATGGCGAAATCTCCTCAATCTTGTTTTGTGTTTTGTCCTCGATGTTGTAATTTTCTTGAGAAAACACTTTTTTCGGTAAATATGAAAGGTTTTAACACTAAATTAACGATTTTTCACACAACTAAAACAAACTAACCTTTTCTCTTCATTAACATCAACAGCTGTTCCTCGATCAAAATCGTTAAAACCGTTTTTGAGTAAATAAAAAAAACACGTGAAAATGATACAAAATTTATTAAGTAAAGTCCCCCCTCCCGTATATCAATTTCGGTGAAATTTTTACAGTCATATCTCGGGCATATAAATACATCAAATACCAAGTTTGATCAAAATCGTTAAAACCGTTTTTGAGTAAATAAAAAATACACGTGAAAATGATACAAAATTTATTAAGTAAAGTCCCCCCTCCGGTTAATCAATTTTGATGAAATTGTTACAGTCATATCTCGGGCATATAAATACATCAAATACCAAGTTTGATCAAAATCGTTAAAACCGTTTTTGAGTAAATAAAAAAAACACGTGAAAATAATACAAAATTTATTAAGTAAAGTCCCCCCTCCGGTTAATCAATTTTGATGAAATTTTTACAGTCATATTTGGGGCATATAAATAGATCAAATACTCAGTTTAATCAAAATCGTTAGAGCCGTTTTTGAGAAAATCGAAAAAAACGTAAAAAGTTATTAAATAAAGTACCCCCTCCCGTTGAGCAAATTTTATGAAATTTTTGCTGTCACATCGCGGGCATATACCTACACTAAATACCCAATTTCAGGTTCCCACGGTTTATAGTTTTTGAGCTAGTCTGTTCACATACACACACACACACACAGACCATTTCGCGGGATTGGTTATTTCGACTCAGGGGGTCCCAAAACGTGTATTTCCGTTGAAAACCGGAAGTCGAAAATTTTCACGATCGCAATACTTCCTCTTACTATATATTTCATATATAGGTAAGTGAAAGTAAAAAGTAACAAAATTGTCCAAGTTGAAGCCCATATTTATTATTCATATGCCATTTATAATTATCTTATAAACACCCTGTCTGTCTTATCTCAATGTTCATTTAAAAACAGTCTCAACACGATAAACATACACATGTCTATACTAATGAAGAATAGAAGAAACATGACTATAAATTTAACCGTAATAAGAAATTCAATAGATAAAATAGTAATAGCTGTATTAACGAATAAATGTACCCATTTGTTTTTAAACTCCTGCACTTTATGTATATATTTTTTTTTTTAATTTATGCAATAATTAAAGATAAACGAAGTGGTCACCTGTGGTGTAGTGGTTAACATAGCAACCTACAATACTGAAGTTCGCGGATTCGCGTCCCGCGGAGCACCTAGGATTTTTCAAAGGGAGTAAAAAATATTTGGCTATGCCTCCCCTCGGATAGGACGTAAAATGGAGGACCCGAGCCTATGTCAGATACTCGTTAAAGATCCCTAAGCTAATTATACCTGGATAGGCACAATTGAGGACTCCCACTATATCGTCCGATTAGGCTAAGTGGCGTAAAGATACCATTCATTTCGATATTATCGACAACTAATATCGTTTCTACAATTTATTTTTACTTTTTATTTTTATTACAAGTATCAACCCTAATATTTATTCTAACAGGTTTCGATAGACTACATAAATAAAAAACAACAATTTTAAGCCTACATTTAATTATAAATATTTAAAGTTTCATCTACTGGGTCTTATAACTACATATTGCTATACCATGCTTATAATTAATATACAATTATTTAACATATTGTAATTTAATGTAAAACCAAATCATAAAAATAAAAAATACTAAAGGCAAATAAAAGAGAAATGAAATAAAGAAGGAAAAAAAAATGATAAAAAAGGAATGATATAAGGGTGATTTTTGATCATTTGTACCAAATAACTTCTTAAAATAAATAGTTTGCAAGTAAAAAGACTAATTGAAGAAGGTAACTCACACATGCGTTCCTTTAACCCGCCACTAACGAGTCGCTTCAGTAATTGCTGTAATCGATTAATAGCAGTCAATAAAAAGACAAGACAGATTACAATTAGCCAAGTAGGTAATGAGCAGAGTGGGTATGTAATAAGCTCATTAGGGAAATGTGGAAGTTTGCGAAGTTGAAGTGGATAAGTGCAACTTATCTTGGTGGAAGCCATCAAGCACGCAACCATGGTTGCATGACCCTATCTGCAACATGGGCACAATGCTCGCAGAGGCCCCTCTGGTCCGGCCACGGAGCTGGCTGTACTCCTGAGTTATTGTCTCAGATGCCATCTCTTCGCGCACACACGTCCTGGGCCTACTTTGTTCCCCAGCGGCCTTTTTCATAAGGCTACCGTCTTAATCTGAACTCCGTCTCCGACCAAAGGGACATATATCTAATCTTAACGAGCATTAACAAGGAAAAACGATCGGTATTCGCTGCCCAGACGACTATTTTACTTTTAACACTCTTAAATACTTTATTTTATGAATAGAATATTGAACAAACTGACAAGAATTGTTGGTTTGCGGTGACCAACAAATACGCGTTTTCTCTGACAAGTTCATAACCTGAATCTGAACCTCTTTTCATAAGTCGGACTCCACCGAAAACGCGTGGAGAGAAAAGAAAGTAGTATAAAATAAAAATACCATCAGCAGAGGGTGTCCGCATGATTTTGTCTAGGGGGGACAGGCCGGGAAAATTTTCGTCTAGGCGGCAGGCTGGTAAAATTCTCAAGACCGTGGTTGTGGGATCGATATATATGATTCAATCTATTTTTCAAAGAAATCTCATTGACTGATATTTGAATTTAAAATAGATAAAAAATATAAAAAATAATTTAAAATATGTTTTTATATAATACTTAATAAATATAGTAAATGAATACGACTTTATATAATTGGTAGTTTTTGACTATCGCAACATTAAATCAGATTTTGCAATTCAGAATCTGACCAGGGGCAAATAGTGGAAATTTCCTTCTTTGGTTTTTTAAGATACAGGTAGTTTAATTACTAACCTACGGAGTTTTGTTGTGTATGGGGTATATTTGAGGGTTGTGTATGTTCATTCATAAGGGTATGTTCATAAGATGTGAAGGTGTATAAGAAAGTGGGTTTGGCCAAGAAAAACATCTCTAATTCCTCTAGTCGAAAAGTTCGAAAGGTTGAATATGATTTCAATGCCTGCATTGGATTCGACGGTTTAATGGGTGTAAATGGTGGAAACCACGGATATTTGAGTCCTAAAGTGGTTGATGAAAACATTCGGTCCATTTTGCATTGGAGTCTAATTAATAAGACTAGCACCGGAAAGTTAGAGGTATCCCGAGACAGTAATTTTTAAACCCTTAAAAACACCTTGTAAATTATTTAATCACAGATTTTTTTTTTTTTTAGCAGTGTGTCTGTAATCTTTAAAAAGTTAATCGGATGGATATGACGTCTGACAGATACTTATTATACAGGATTCTTTCTTAAACCTAAGATAAACCAACTTGATTTGTAAAACAGGAGTGGCAGATTTTGTTCTTGGCTCAATAAGTTTATTTTTAGTGATCTGAAATCGTATTACAAAGAACACTTTAATAAGATTAGGTACACATCTTTTTAGCAATTAATTAGTTGAAATTTGAAATAATTTTTCCTAATATGTTAAAAAACATGACTAAGTTGATCAGAATATTGGCAAAACCTACTTTATTATTAAGAATATATATATAAGTAACAGTCTCATTTGGAATCTAACAAATGAATGAATATCTGACACAAAGTCAGATATAGTAAGGACTCTTAAATCCCTTTAACAGCAACCTTCCAGTCTTACAAAAGAAATAACTAACGACCGTATTCGAGCGATGAGATTATTAAGGGACTATAAGCAGTTTGATTTGAAACAAAATAATTCCACATCTGAGCCGAAAAACTCACGTTCATTTGATTAAGTAAGAATCTCTTTACACCAAAAGTTCATAAAAATAGATTATTTGTTTGAATGACATAGCTCTCATCGAAGTGGGCTCATCTGCTCTATTTTTCATATAAATGTAAATTTAATTCATCAAAATAGCAACTAGGTAAACTAGATGTCAGTTTATTTACTGATTAAGGTAAAATAATTAAAAATCTTATAATTGAAGATTAATTCCCCTCGCGGGATATGTTTTATCTGTTTCACTCAAAGAATCCCCATATGTCGTAAAAACAGTAAAATAATGGGTAAAACAGATTCAACGAAAAAAAAAATGTCCTCAGAAAAAGCCATTCTAAGCTGAATGGCAAAAAGAGGGAGCAATGAAAAAAATAATACTAAACATTACATTAAAACAATATTATGAAAACAAGTGAATTAAAAGTGGTGAGTTAAAATAGGTAGATTTTTAAAAAATACTTAACTGAACTCACAAAATCAGTTAATCTGAAAAATAAATAATTGCCCATTAGGCCACCTAATCAAAATAAATAATTAAAAGCATGATAAATATATATATTTTTTTAAATGAAGAGGCAAATGTTTAAACCTACGTATATGCGAGCAAAAGTTGAACAAGTGTGTGTGATTGCACTCGTCTGTGGCCATAAATTTTATATTCTCTCCATTAAAGTGAGAAAATCTCAAGAATTTTATCCGATCTATCGTGGAGTTTTCAGAAGCTCAAGTCTTATCAATTGCAAGCAGCAGGCAAAAGCACATTCCTTTCCTTAACAGATTTAAATTATGCAGAATATACAACCTAATGATTCCTAGGCTTCTTCTTCAAAAATTATGCTTTTTTTTTTTTTTAAAGAGATAAAAAAAAATGGATATTAATCCTGCAAGATTTATAAATTTTTCTTTTTTGTAAACGTAAGATTAAATATTTATTGACATCTCACGACTGTCGCTAAAATTATACAAACTTCATCCATACGACCGTTTAATTATTAAAACCTCCAAACAAGAAATAAATGACTTTCATAATAAAGGACTGTTGGAACTACAGAAAAACTACAGACTCCAAGAAGATTGGTCCTGAACGATTTCCTAAGCTTTATCATATATTTCATGTCTCGAATAATCCTTTTTCTCCAAGAACAGATGCTGTAAAAAGGAGCATAGATAAATGACTTATAATTACTCTACGTGTAGGGGTGTGTCCATATAATCCACCGACACTGTTCGCTTTTAAAATTGATTAAGCGTGACGAGGTCCTGGGAAAAACTGGTCAGTTTTTGAGCGCGGGGCATCGTTCCTCTTTCTGAGCACAGCTTTCCTCGCATCACTGGATCCACAGCGAGCTCCTTCCCGCTATGGTAATATTCATTCTTATAGGAAGGAAATAACTTTAAGAAAGAAAAGGACAAAAGAGTAAGAAACCACTGTGGAAAATTAACAACAATGGTCGGATTGAATAATTCTAAAAGTTATCCTAAAATTCTTATCATCATTAAAAAAATTATTACCGAATGATAACAACCACTAGGTAACTTTGACCGAAGAAAATTGTTTAAATGATATTGACAAGAGTAATACTCAGTAAAAGATTTAGAAGCCCAACTAGTAAAGCTTCTAAATTGGGTTTATAAACTCACTAAAATTAAATTATTATCTCTTACTAATGTAACGTAATGAAATAAACCTGCTGGACCTTTTTTTTTTAAATGAACAAATCAAACTGGACTTCAGCCACTTAATAAATTTCAATTTTTCTTTAAATTTTTAGTTTTTATAATTTTTTAGGAAAATGAAAATCATTTAGGTCGAACTTAGAAGTAACTAGCAGTATATCCCGGTTTCACGCGGGTTTTTTTTAATTTTTCTACGACTCAAACTCGATTCCGTAAAAACTAATGCAAAGCAAGATCATATATTATAACAATAAAGAATATACCCAGAGATTGGCTGAAGTTATGCAACTTTATTATGGACAGGTGTTCACACCTGGTACGAAAGAACCACTGAGCGAAATTTGAAGAATTTAGGACAAACGGTATGGATTTCTATAAAGAACAAACAAACAAACGTATTTATTTATATAGATAACCAAAAATAAGTGGCAAAGATATTTTTTAACAATATTCTATCAGTATATTTATAATTCTTCTATCTTATCCATATGTTTACTAAAATTAATTTAAATTATATATGAATAATTTTATTTTAACATACTCTTAAGACGAAAAAAATGTAACGTATAACTTAAATTATTATTATTTCAATGACCATAAGATATTTTCAGACTTCAATGATAATACAATACATAAAATGTAATTAAAAAAATAAATTATGGCAAGCTTTAAAATATTTTTAAGAAAGAGAAAACAAAAATAAGATAGAAGGATTTTTAGGTAGTACAATGTGTCAATGACTCTTCTTTTCCTTAAAAACCTTTTTCGCTGTACCCATACATGTCAGATAGTGGAATCCAACTGATATCCATTAGTAGGACAAGCCAAGGTAGCGTTTTAATGAAGTTTCCATGTACCCGTAGATAATATTTAAAAAAACAAAAATAAGGAATCCAAACAAAAACCAAATACGACCTTGCCTCAAGATAGGAAAACAACAAAGTCTTGTTCGTCGAATTCGATTAGTGAATGAAAACGGTCGATGATCGTTCAATATACAGAGCTTTTTTCATGAACCTAACAACCATTGTGAATACATTAGAAATTAAAGTCCAACAATGACCGAGTGTGTACGGAAGAAGACGGAGGTGCCTGGATCTTTTGTTAAAGCACCTAAATAAACTAAAAATAAGATTTTCCAGTAAGTACTGTATTCGGGTCACCTGTGGTATAGTGGTTAGCATAGCAACCTACAATACTAGAGGTCCCGAATTCGCGGGGTCCACGGTGGCCCTAGGATTTTTCAAAGTAAGTAAATGGCCAAGGATGTTTATGCCGTCCCTCAGATGGGACATATAACGGAAGTCCTGAATCAGGTACTCGTTGAGGATCCCTATCTTAATTATACCTGGACAGGAAAAATTTAGGACTCCCATCGTCTGAGTGGCCTTAATGGTATAAAGTGAAGTTTAACAAGCAATTCCAAAAGTATTGTATTCCTTTTTTCTGGGAAGCGAGGAGAGTCGGAAATCAAAATTTAATTTTATTATTTATTTATTTAATCAATAATGGTTACGATTTTAAATTTCAAGTTCCTTCGGGAACTTGAAGAGGTCTTAAATTCTGCTAAATACTCAGCCTTTCTTGGAAAGTCATGAATTTTGTGATCTTTGACTTAGGTGTCCATCTATTGAGTATACCTACATTTAGGATGTTTCACAGTTATCGGTATTTTCTAATGGCTTTAATACCTTAAATACAAAAGAATATTTTAAATAACCCCAAAAAATATTAATAAAATGAGTTTCATTCCTTGGAAAAAATTTTAACCAAGATCAAAACTACAATAACTTAGTCAAATTTGTTTGATTCTCAATTCGATTGTTTGTTTGGTTTTACCTTTCGATTCATCGAGCATAGAAACAGTATTGAGCATTGTTTATAAAACCAACCAATCAGACTTAGAGTTTTTAAAAATGGGGGAAGGATTAGTGTAGGGTGTTAGTTATCAAAGTTTGTTAGTAGCTTGCAGAGCATAGCTTATGTTATAGCATATGTTTTTCCAATAAGTAAACTTATATTTTATCAGCCGTAGCACTGTTTTCTAGGCCAACAGTCCTTAAACTGTTTGTTCGAGCTCCCCCATGGGGGGGGGGGGTGGGGGGCTGAACTGTGCATTTTTAATATCACTATTACTGGTGATTAGTGAATAACTTTTCTTCCTTTTTGATCATATGGCAGCATAAATTTGAATATGAATGTGGTTTTCCTTGCTTAACAACTTTATGGAGCACTTAAAAAAAAAAAAATTAATCTTTGCGCCACACCCCTTTAAGAACGCTAGTTCTAGGCCATTTCATATTTTTTATGGGAAGAAAAATAAAAATAAATGACGGGACAAATATAAAACAGTGAAGAAGGAACTAATAATTAGATAACTTCGTAATAACTAAATAGTAATATATGACATGGATATGAAAAACTAACATTTATAGAACTGGTTATTTTTTAAGACTTTTTTTTTTTAAGGTTAGTGAAGTTTTTATTAGTAAATTTTCAAAAGAAGCCTATTTATTGTAAATAATAATATATCTTCGAGCTAAAGCATTACAAGATCAAGTAGCATATTAAAGGTATCTTATAAAGTTAATAAAAAGGCAAAAGGTTCCTTGGGTATACCACACAACCAGAGGATATAGCTTAAGGGAAGAAAGGAGACCAGGGCTTGACGCTATTATAATCCTAACATGGATATCCGGAGGACCCTTAAGAAGAAAATCCGCTTCTCGTAAGAAACTCGAGCAATATGAGAGGATTAAGTCCCACGAACCAAAGAGAAAAATACGATACACCAGAAAAGTAATGTGGTAAGATATGACACGCTGAGTTAGTCACACATGAACGAACAAAACGCTACCTAAAAGGGATCATTTCTAGTCAAAACAAAATGAGATAATTAGACTAATTCCAGAATTAAAGAAGAATTATGCACGTTTTCGAAACATTAAAAAAAAAAAAAATACTAGAATCATTCTCAATAGTAATTGAGAAAAGATTTTGTACTCTACTGCGGATAACAGGTGTTCCTCTTGTTAAACAATGAAAAAACAAAGGTAATGCTATCACTATGTTACTGCTGTGCGCGCCCGTAGTTCAGTTTTCAGTTGAAAAGGGGTCTGATCATCTTTATTTCAATCCCAAATTTCGACTCCAGCTCGATCTTTACAGCTAAATAAACACTCAAAAGGTTATTTTCAGTTTACCCTTAGAAGTTACATACAGTTAAAATTATACACATAACACTAAAATCAAAATTATGTAAAAAGAATTGGGAACATCGGTTATTAAAGACTATGTAACCTAAATAATTAAAATATCCTTTTTCAAATGTAAGAAAAACAAAAATAATCATATAAAAAATAGTGGCCATTAAACTGAAACTAGTACAAGACGGTATGTTCATAAAAGAACTAAACATATATTACTGTGAACAGAGTTGGGCAAAAAGAAGTTGAACTACAAATTACAAAACTACTGAGATAGTAGTAGGGAAGTTGTTGAAACTACAACTACTTTTATAATTTGTAGTTGATGGACCACAACTACAACTACTGTAGTTTCGATAGGTTAAATAATGGTCAGGATTTTCAGTTTACAATGATATTTATTATGGTAAGCCAACGTTTCGATCCAGCTTGTGGATCTTCATCAGGGCTAAAAGAAAACAAATATATGAGTATCTATGCTAGAGGATGACAATAAATGGATACATTACAGAACTGATAATAATATAAAAGATGGTATACATAAATATTAAAAATAAGAGGCTGGTTAACAAGATAAAATAGAATCTGATATTTACCTACTGAGTCCAGGTGGATACTAAGACTAAAGGTAAAAATAAGGTGAGAGGTAGTGGTAGGGGGTAGGTTTGCCGACTTCAAAGGTTTATGGCGGGGAAATCCAGCGCTTTTGAAGTGAAGGCACATGACAACTGAGTGAACAAAATATTTAAAAACTAACAAAATATATGGTACTGTATACAAATAGTTGTGTCTGGACTGAATAATAACATAAAAATGAGATAATACATAATGAAACAATGCATACAAATTTGGAAAATATATAGAAAGAAGCATACAATACAAAATTAATAATAGTATAAGAGGTACAGAGATAATTGCAGGTACCTATGAAATCAAAACTAGGATTTGAGGATGCGGAAGATATTAGAATAAGTGGATGAAATTATCTATTATCTGTTTTGTGATTTATCGGGTTATTAGTTTCTAGATGGATGAAAATGGATTCTGAGAGGAGACGTTTGTCGTTGAGTTGAGATAATAAATATCATTGTAAACTGAAAATAATAAATATCATTGTAAACTGAAGATAATAAATATCATTGTAAACTGAAAATCCTGACCATTATTTAACCTATCGTAATTGAAGAACAGTTGACCATCTCTCATCTCTACTGTAGTTTCAAAAAAGTAGTTGCATTTTTACAACTACAACTAGTAGTTGCAACTGTAATTATGGGCCTGAAACTACAACTACTTTTATTGATAACGAGTAATTATCGATATCTAGTATTATCGATAAGGAGTATATCAAATGCAATTCAGCTAATGTATAAAACATGGGATTGATCGAGAATCTAAGGTTAAAAAAAATAATTGACTGCCAAAAATCATGGAAAAAAATTGTATTACGTATATGTACCGTACTATTTTTAAAACAGATTGTCAACCATAATGGAGCCCATTTATCTATGGAGTATTTATCTAAACACAAAATAAAAATAGCGAAAACATGTGATTTAATTAGACGTTGCTTAGCAAATGTAGTTGCCGATCTAAAACTACATTTACAACTACTTGTTGTATTTGCCATTCCCAACTACTTTTTCCGAACTACTGTAGTTGTAGTTTTAAATAACAACTAATTAACTGGTAGTTAAAAAGTAGTAGTTGCGCGCTTCCAACTACAAACTACATGTAGTTGTCTGTGTAGTTAATTACCAATGTAGTTAACTACTGCCCAACTCTGACTGTGAATTAGATTTATGTATTTTTTTTTCACTTCAAAAATGAAAAAATTGTTTGTCTTTTTTTCTTTCTTATTTTAATTAAATGGTTGTTTTTTATTGTTTTTAAAATTTATATCAAGAGTATGGTCTATCTTGGTTCAGACTATTATGTACATTGTATGAAATTATATATAATTTCAATTTCATATTTTATAAATTATACATAATTTCATTTAATTATAATCAAAAAGAGAAATGAGAAAAAAAAGTAGTAATGCTAGTAACGGAAACCTTTACAAAAATAATAATATCAGCATATAACGAAATAATAACCAGATTGAATTTTTTCATCTAAGGTAAAAATTTAATTAGAAGTTGCCCAATTCTCGGGAAAATCGACAAAAATGTTATAATTTGAAAATTGATTAAATTAACGTGATTCCTTATATCACATACTTTTGAGAGGACAGGTTACTCCTGGGACGTTTTTTATAAAAAATTTTTTTTAATATTTTTGTACTAACAGAATTTTCTTTAAAGGTAAATCGCAATGCTTAAACGAATCTCGAATTTAAAGAAATTAGCCCATTTGATTTGAGTAAAACATAAATAATTTTAATTTACAAAAGTCTGGTGCGATGAGCGCAACACACAACTTCCACTTACCAACCTATTTGGAGTAGAAACCTACGTGTTTTGATAATTGTGTAAATGCATTTTAGAAAATTCACAGAAAATAGCTTTATCCACATTTATTTACTTATTTTTATTTGTTATTATCAATAAGGTATAGATTATTATAATTATAGAAAAATTCTTTAGTAATTTTCGACTCAATATTATTTATTTCCTTTTTTTAATGGGAAGAAACCCTCGTTTCATCAATAGTCGAGTGTTTTTAAACCTTTCTTTTGTAAAAAAGTATATGTATTGTGAATGAAAATGGTATATCGATTTTCATTCACAATACAAATGAAAATCGCTAGAGGGGTATTTACGGTTCTTTGAAAATTTAAACTTTAGTTTCGAATTTAATCTCTAGCACCTTATATTTCATTCAAAAATCTATTATGGAACTAAAGTTTTAAACTAAAATAAAATTATTAGGGATTATATTGTACCAACCGTATATTTAAAAAATCTGGTGCGGTCCGCGTATCACAAATTTTCACTAACAACTCAAGTATCCTCTCCGTTTACTCAATTTTGACGAATTTTTTGCTGTTACATCAAGAGCATATACCTACTTTAAATGCCAAAATTCAGTTCCGTGCGGTTTACCGTTTTGAGCTATTCATGCAAACCATTTCACGAGACTTGGTTATTTGAACTCAGACGACCCCCCAAAACGTGTATTTCCGTTTAAAACCGGAATTCGAAATTCTTTACGAACGTAATACTCTCCCTTAATATATATATATACTGTATACTGGTAAGTGGAAGCAATAAAAATGTAAGAAGAGCTATACCAGAAGAACAAATAATAAAAACACATCTGATAAATTGGTGAAGTAAAAATAAAATTTAGTTTTAAGAAGAGTTATTTTATATACATTATCTAGTCCGACGAAATTCAATTCGGCTAAACAAAAAATATATATGAATTACTATAAAGATTTAGGCCCCCGGTTAAGGAACTGTTTTTCAAGTTGACTGATGGGCTGCATAAGTTACGGCTTCCGTTTTCCCGGCTAAATGGAAAAGCATGTAAATTTACTTCCGCCTTTTTGGACGAACCGTTTGAAAAACGGTCGAGGCCCGCGTGGTAAATGAACTGTGCCGGAAAGTAAATCATTCTATCAGTCAAGGGACAGCCGCCAGGACTTCAATAGCGATCTCCCTATTGATGGGACCTCCGAGGAATATGAATTTACAATTCGGTACAGTTGATTTTTTTTTTCACGACACGGTTCGCTCCGAGACGATTCATCAATATTTTAACAGTTGAACTGTAATTCTATTAAAATCGTTCAATGTTTATAGTTTAAATAAAAAAATAAATAAAGGAAAAAGAGGAAATGTCAGGATGGCTTTTGGCTCATACTGGCTTGGCTCGGGAAAAATAAATAAAATTCATACTAAACCATTTTATTCATAAATAATCTACTTTCATCTAGCTTCTGACTATAGAGGAAGAGCCATTTTTGATATAAATATTTTGCATAGAAGAAAGAAGTATGTACTATGGATAAAACTAAAAGAAATAACACTAACGGATATAAACGGCATAGAGATCTACCTATTCTACATCTTATATCTACATAGCAACACTTGTTATACTTTAACATGTCTTCAAAATATGATTAATGATGGTAGACAACTTTTATGTAGAAGAAAGAATCAAACTGTTTCCTTGATACCTAAAATGATATAGAAATGTAACTTTAATTTTTTTTTTTTTTTTTTGGCTTCAAGACTTGTCAATGCTAATCTAAAGCTATTTTGCAATTTAAATTGATACACTCCAACTTATATTGATTTGGAGACAGTGCTACGATGCAATGACTGCGAAAGAGTGCTATCCAACATTGCACTGTTACAATAGCTATTGTTCGACCCTTATGAAAGAAATTAAAATTACTTCTTCTTTGACTTAAATGAAGCTGGTTCTTGGACTCATGAGAGCGTACAACAACCTGCTCTGTAGGTTATCATGGGTCAAAGATTAAAGTTTTGTACATGCGCACTTTTAGAGGTACATACTACACAAATCCCTGCTCGTAAGATTCCTGTTAGGTCGGTAGTGAATCTATTTCAGACATTCATCTACGATAGATTAATGTTATCCTAATCGGGTTGATATTGTTTCGGAATTCGGAATCGGTCACTTGAATTACAATCTAGATGAATTCCTTGATTTTCTCAAAGGTCAAAATGTGGAGTCCAATATGCACCTGAATGTATAACTTTGACCACCAATGGAATTTGCATGAGTACGAGTATACTTGATACTTATTTCATTTATAACGCTTCTTGCAGTTTCTGTAGTTATATGAAAAATTGGTAACCACTATATTACCTATTATATAATTATTACAATATATTGAACTAGTACTATGGTCCAGGACCATACCGACTCACTTATAATGAAGATACTGTTAATGAAATAATAAACTAGGGTGAAAAACCTTGCACGACTACAAGAAAGAAACTTTACTTCCTGCCAAATGAATCAAAGATAAACCAAGAGTTGTATTAGTATTTGTTATTAATATTAATTTAATTTTATATCGTTTAGCATATGACTATTTTTTTTTCATTAAAATATATATTTTTATTCAAACTTTAATTAATTGTTTCAATCCATAGAAACTGAAAATTTGAGGAAAACGTGGAAGGCAAAATAATAAATTAGTTGGTATACGAGGGTATTTAAGGGCATTGCTCCGAGGAGGTGTGGAGCCGAGGGGACAGTAGGCAACCACTAAAGCTGAGTGTGGGTGGTCAGTCGTCGAGAGCCCAGGTGTAAACAGTGCTCTTAAGTGGCCGGTCCTATTCTTTCCAACTCTCTCGAGAGCTGTGCACACCTCTACAACCCCAGGCCACCAACCAAAATTATACCTCTAATCCATTTGCATATTATAATATTAGTCCCCTCCACTAGAAGTTGCCAAGTCATCCCGGTGTCGCTTTGACAATCCAGCCAATGACAGACCTGAAGAACCCGTGGGACCGCGACGATCGTGCGCCTTCAATTTGTTCCCTAAGGAATTCATTAAGTTCAAAGATTTGATAGGACCACGTACTTATATTACCATGGAATCTTTATATCAAACGGCTAACTAAACGATTTTTAAAGATTTAGTTCACAATTTAAAATTTTAATAAATGGAAACGACCTAATCACAGACATACAAAGGCGGATTCAGAAATTTTCATAGGGAAGGGGTTTCCAAACTTAATTGATTCTCTTGCAACGGGAACCCGTAGTGAACATTTTTTTATAAGAATAGACAACTTAAAATGTCACGAATAAATATGACTAGATTGTCGAATTCAAAAACTCATGACGTTAATCTTATCTCCAAAGAATTTAATTCAGTTAAATCCTTAAGAGTATATCTATATATACTCATTGCTTATTTCAATACGACACAAAATTATTGGTAATATCACCGGTTTATTGTTTTGGTTAAAATCTTCGTAATAGTTTCACTTTTATTTGTCTCTTACTTGATCTCTTATTTAGCAGAAAATTTAATCATGGTTCAAATAATCATATGCAAATTTTGAGGATGGAGGAAACTGAATGGGTTTCCGTAAGAAACAGATCATATTTGAAATGTAGGGGGGAGCGGGGTTGGTTGGCATAGGGGGAAGGGTAGGTTGGCCTTTGGCTTATAATTTCCGTCACACCTGTTGTGAAGGCGCCACAATCGTACCACGTGACCCGCTCGACCTCGGGAGTCTTGTCCTGAGGTTTCAGTCCGATGCTAACAGTGTAGAGAAGTGTGTGCTTCATTAATTGATTTTACAACATTTAAATAAATTTTTATATTTTCAGTAAATTTGGTTTTAAGGCATGGCAAAACATTTGACTCCGATTTTGTTGACATAGCCCCAAACTCCTTTAAAAAACCTAACCTATCAACTAACCAGACTCTTGTTTGATTGTTCTCCCCTGTCCTGGCAGCCATTTTTCATATGATCTCTCCTGTGGGTTTAGTTGGCTCTCTTCAACTGGGGTTTGTTGGCGCAGTAGCAATTCGCAGAAGCAAGGTAAACATAAACAAAGGTGAAACTGCCACTTGTCTTTAGTTCTAGCGAGGAGAGCAATATTTCCTATGCGAAAAGAGACGACAGTCTAAACTTAAACGGAATCTTTAGGAACAACGAAAAAGATAATGACATTAAAGATCACCTTCAGCCGCAATCGAAGCATATTGATGAACCAGCCACACCTGGCTACCATGAAAATGAAACTAGTGCACCGCAGACAATTATTTATTTATTATATTATTATAGTGCAGCTTTTAATTACAATAATATTTGTCAGGCAGTACTTGAATGAGATGGCCAAACAACAACACTTTTTAGGCCAACCTGCCTCAGGAATGACTCAACAATCAAAAAAGTGAAAACTGTTGCCAACCAACCCCGCTTTCCTGTACTTTTAGAGGCCTGCGTATCATGTTTGATCCGTCGTTCTAAAAAAAATCTAAAACTCGTCCTATTGAGACGTAAAACTCAGTCCTATTGAGCTATAGCTAAAAATCGTCCTATTGTAGATTATTCTTTTCATTTATTATAAAGAAATTTAAAAGACCTTTCAAGTGATGTCCTGATTTTTTTAAATACGTTTTTATTTCACGATATTTGTACCAGCGCATTAACTATTCATAAATGATATGAAATAAAGCAAACATAGTAATCCGGCATTACATCACTAGTTTCTAGAAATGGCTTTATTCGATTTAGGGAAAGTTTTTAAAATATTTTTTCCAGTATAGGCAGTAGTGTAAGATGAAGGATTAGTCGGGTTTCGAAGGTTTAATAATCGGTTTTTGGTAAGTTTTAAAAGAATAGGAGGATATTGCCATGCGCAAGATATAGTTATCGAGTTAAGAAACATATATGTAGGTAAATAAAAAACAATAACAGCTTTTGGAAGCAGGCTACGAAGGATAAAGGAACGATTAGATAACAGGATTAATAGCTTTGAGCTAAGTAGAAATAAGTTTTTTGTTTTGTTTTTTTATAATAGCCATCCTATTATTTTAGGGAATGTACTAAGGTGAAGAAAAATTTAGGCAAGTATCACAAAAATCGTTAGAGCCATTTTGAAACTGGAGTAAATAGAAAATCACGTTTTCGCCTATAGCGTATAGGGAAATTTGATACTCTGGCATATGTGGCAGAAACCATACAAAAACTCAGACCACCCATTCAGCAATAATCGTGGAACAGACACACGCACAAAAAATTTAATTCTAAAACCATATTTTCATTAAACAGCTAAGGTAGGCGAGTAAAAGATAAAGTAAGTGCGACTGATAATGAACAATGAAATCACATTACGGTATGTATGATAAACCCGTGTGTATTATCATTAGTCCTAATCCGAAGAATTAAAAATTAATATTAATACTGATTTACTCGAAAGTGGTGGAAAGGAAAAATATATATGATTTGTGTAATAGATCTCTTAAAAAGACGGATTTTTTTCCACGAAGAGGAAAATATAAATTAAAAAATCCTTTCCGGAACATCTGCCTGACTTCATGAAAAAAATTTTTGGATGCTAAGTGTGAGGGTGGGTGGGCGGCCTTAAGGTAAGCCCATCCGCCAGCCATATGTCACGGCGCAGGCCCTCAACAAGCAACTGTCGCCACTGGCTAGACGGACACAACACCGCGTGCCTATGAGTTTTTTGTTATTAAAACGAGTGGTTTCCTAGACAGCTATTTTAAACAAGAAACTTTTTAAAAAATCATAAAAAATAACTAAAATACTTTAATGTATACGTTGAATGAAAATGAAATTATACGTTGAATTTAATGCGGTTAACCTAGTCGCTATTATTACTTTTTTGTAATTGTAAAAAAAAAATATTTGCTATGACATTACTATTTTTTAATAAGACTGGATGACAAGGAGATAATTCATAACAAAATTTATTTAATAATTACAATAACTAGGAGCGAGTTTTTACAAGGATTTTTATTTTCTATCGATGCCAAATCAAAGGAAAAATTAAAACTATTGAAATTAAAAAAAAAAAACTCTTTTATTTCAGTGTCAGATGGATATTTTAAGACATCTGATTCATCAACAATTTCACTAAAGCAATCATAATGACATTCAATCACGTGTGGTACATTTGCCAACTTTATTATAAAATTACCCTTTCCCACCATTTTTTTTTTAATACCAAAATTGTGGCTTCTTATTAAACCAAATCAATAGTTCTTTTCAGTAATGAGAAATATGGTTGACTAACTGTCCGCCAAACAATCACAACTATTTTAACGTAAGTTATAATAAATATAATTTATTTAACTTATTCATTACGGAGAAACCGCCTTAAACAGTTTTGGGCTAAGTTCAACCTAATCACTTATTCAATAGGATGAAATTTATGCCATTGTAACGAAATAAATGTTCTAAGCACTGAGTGCAAAGTAAAGCAAGCCGAAATAGACAGCACCGGACTAACCAGTCCCGTATGAGGTGAGGGCATAATGTTTGAATATTACAGTGTGAAACATAGAGTGATGGATGCGACTGAGGGGAAGTCGTAATTTAATCTGAAGGAAAATGTGGACTCAATGGCTCACAAGTGCCCGGGAGCATGAGTAATTCCTTAGCAGGAGGAAGGTACCAGTAATAGCTCCAATTATAATATTAGAGAATGCTATTTCCTTAGAGAACCCTCCAAAGATCCATCATTCGCCAAGATATATAGGCCCATTTCCTCGAGGATGTAATTACAATAGTTCGTCCCACGGTTCTAGTTGGAACCGCACGCCGAGGACTACCGGATCAGAGGATGCTTAATATTAATTTCCATAGGAGCCATTAACAAATTACCATTGAGCAAACAAGACTGTCGTCCCTAGCCTCAGGTAGGATCTTATCCCTAAGACTATAATAACGATTTTTATCAACTTATCATCAGCTCATCTCCTCGGCTTCCCTAAGTAATTTATCAAGCGTCAACGACCGATCAGTATCAGGTCCGCTAGGAACACCCTCGGGCCATGTCCTCCTTTCCAAACGGGTAACCTCAGAACTGCATCGCTAATGAGTGATTAGGAATTATTTTATTACAGACATATATATTTGTCAATAAGCATTCTACCGGATACCTCATCTTTAAAATGATAACTACATGTCATCATTGCATCGATCTTTAAGTGGTTATAAGACGGATATTCTATCGACAATGCCTTTAAAATTGGGAAGTCGTTAATTCAAAAATATTGAAAATTTAAATAATTTGTTATAAGGATAAAATATCTATCCCGGTTTGGACAGGTATACTGAATACAACAGGAGAGAAAGTAATGCAGAGACAAACTCACAGTAGATGAAGGGATTTGGAGATCCAAAAGAAAAAATGATAACATCACAAATAGAATGCAGGAAAATTTTATTTAATATTAGTCTTTGATTCTTTGTCAAACTAAACGAATTAATAAACAGCAACAAAAGTAAGCTTTCATAGATGTATCTTTAAGCATCACAAAAAATTTACAAATACAATACAAAAACACAATACAATACCAATACAATAGGAACACAAAAAATATACAATACAATTACAATTTAAAAAATTGTAGAAGAGATTAGATATTTATTATACTGAGAAAACCAAAGCATGCCAAAACAAAAGCTCGGCAGAACATTCACCTTAACATTGGGAATTTTTAAAAAAAAAATATATAAATTCCAAAGAACATCATACGACCATTTCCAAAAACTGGATTATTTGCGAAAATGAAAAGATGGTTTAAAGCTAACACTAAAAAAATGCAAATCAAATGCCGAATTAACGATGAGTATGAAGTATATGAAGTCTGAATGAAGAAGAAATGTTAATACTCAAAATTAATTGGAACGATTGCAAAATGAACTTCGATTGATTATAACGATTATTATTCGATTGATTATATGAGTGCTTGAATACAAGCACTCCCAATAAATATTAAATCCAATGATTCAATTCGCCGGATATGCTTGTCATAACCGATAATACAGATATAAGGAAAAGAAAAAATTAAATTAAAAATATTTTTTTTAAAAAATTTCTTTTTTATTAATATCGCACGTCGCACACTGGGAAAATTGTGTGATTCAGCGGCCAAAAATCTATAACTCCTGACCAAATGAAGTTAATCGAATAATTCTTTTTTCATTAATGAGCAAAATATTTTCTTTATAAGTGCCAATAAAAAAAATATAAATCCTATCACTCTAGGTATTTCATATTAATTTTTAACTAAGTTTGGTCAGGAGTTAAAGATTTTTTGCCGCTGAATCATAAGATTTTCGTACCCAGGATCAAAACTAGGGGAGGGGGCAAGCTATGGTCGTTCAGGTTGTAACATCTTACCGCGGAAAAGTGTGAAAAGTGAATGAAACCAAAATTAAGTATGATTATAGCAATGCTTTATCAACTAAGTTATTACAATTATTTGCTTGAAAAAAATTATTTTATTACTGCTTCCCGCCTTAAGAGCTTAAAAAATTATAGAATCCAGCCTTCCAGGGGGGGCAGCTGCCCCCCCCTGCCCCCCGCTGGGTACGCCCATGGCTGTTACTGACTGTGACTGAAAACACGATCATCGTTAACACGATCATCTCCTCCATAAAACAATATGGTAACTTGCGCCTTTAGCGAACGGAACTGTTAATACTAGTGTGAATATTATTCCCTATTAGTGTGGCTGATATTCTGGCATTATAGGATTTGCCATTCTGATCTAATGGTGTGCATAACTCAAACTTTATATATTTTGAGTTTTTACCATCTTCTTGCGATAAGTTTTACGGTAGTTGTAACTAAAACATGAAATTTAGATTTGGCAGAACTTCACAAAGCAAAATCTTTCTTCTGAGTATGTATACATACTATTTGTTTCTTGGTTTTAACGTCACGGGACCTCCATTTTACGTCCTATCCGAGGGACGGCATAGCTAAGGATCTATTACTCCCAATAAAAAATCCTAGGGCCACCGCTGGGCGTGAACCTGCGACTTTTAGTATTGTAGGTATACATACTCATGTATGTATATGTTCCTACCGAACTAACCAAGCTCCCTTAAAACCAAAATAACCACACAGATGCTCTGTTTCAGTCATGGGGCCAGTGAAATTTTGAAACAAGTCCCCATGAGCAAAGAATGACAGTGAGAGACAGCAGGATGGATCGGAGCAGATGCGACCACAGGACGACCGACCATCATGTATCCTAACTGAGAGCTAAGGCAGAGCTCTTGAAGAAAAAGCCAATGATCCATTTTTTTTCAAAGTGCCACCATCTGGGATACCTCGAAATTAGGATTTAAATCTATTTTACCTATCAAGACAGTGTTGCCCCAAAGCAATGTGTTGTATGTTACGCCTTATTTTCTAAACTTAGGACAACTACGTTTACTCAACGCCATCTCAAATAAAACTAACATTTGTAAGCTAGATGAAAATAAATCTTAAGCCTTAGAGAGAATCTTTAAATAAGTTATTCCATGAATCAATATAATATAGTATGTAGACAACGCCAAGATTTTTCTTCCCAGAATAAAAAAAGAAGAAGAAAATATTGAATAACTAAAAAATGAAGAAGCTAATTACTACAAAAACAAGAACATCGACTGAACACTGATTATGAATACAAGAAGGTAATCGAAGAAATCATACAAAATAAAGATAGTATAAATGTATGTACAGATTACCAAACCCAAAACACAACCTAAATAGTGAAATCAAAACCTAATAGAAAAATAATAGAAAAAATAAGGAAAAAAGTCCGTAATGTCGACAATATTACATATTATAACAATAAGGATGCCAATAATTATTTCGTTTAGGGTGGGGGTTTGTGGCCTACATACACATTTTACTAATTAAACATGCACTTAAAATGAAAAAGATAAGAAGGATAAGGATTTTTTTAGTGAATTATAAGGGTAGGAGTATTATTTTAGAATATTAGATTATATATGATTATTCTAATTTATAAATTGGATATTAAATTGAAAGTTTGTTTGTTTAACGTCACTTTATGCCACTAAGACTAATCGAATTTTTCCTATCCAGGTATAATTAGGATAGGGATCGTTAACTATTACCTGACATCGTACAGGCTCGGGACTTCCATTTTACGTCCTATCCGAGGGACGGCATAGCTAAGGGATTTTTACTCCCATTAAAAAATCCTATGGCTACCGCGGGACGCGAATTTTAGTATTGTGGGTTTCTATGCTAACCACTAACCTACAGGTGTCCCCTGAAAGTTTTATCCGATAAATTTATTTTTTTTAACAAAAAGTGTAAAAATATACATATTACTCAAAATATTTTTTTGTCCCTTTTTTTCTAGGATACCTTCATTACTTTACTTTTACGAATAGAGATGATCGATTTTTTAGTCGGTGTTTTTTTTATATCAAGTCTGGTACAATTTTGGCTCAAACCTAGACAGCTTGTGCTGACGTAGCTGAATCTACGTATCTATCCTTGTCCTTAGATGAAATGGACTCTTTATTAATATCACTTTTAGAAGTTAAACCTAAAATTATTTACCTATACTTGCCATTTCCTTTAAAAAAAGAAAAAAAAGGAGGGAAAATTAACAGTTTTATTGCACACTGTTGATATAGAGACCATAAACGAACCTAATTTTAATAATTTACATGGGGAATATAATTTAATTTACATAGGGAAATTAATTTACCAAAACTAATTTAATTAGGGAATCTTTAGGTAGAAGAGGTAACTTTTCAATGGAAGATGGTAAGAAGTGTAAGTGTCACCTTTATAAACTGGTGGCCATATGTGCATTGTCACTTGACTCCTTTATCACTTCTATCGAATTTAAGGGAACGGAAGATTAATAGAGATATTAATTTTACTTATCAACTCCATCTAACTTGACCCATCATGTTAGAACAACCATAAAGTCAACAAGCTTCATAACTTGACAGAAACATATTCACTGCTATTATATTGGAAATAAAATTGTTTTAGTGCATGTGATTAAGCGAAGGGAAAAAAAAAATGGAAATTCTCATTATAAATAAAATTAGAAGAAAAAAATACTGGAGCCTTCTTAATCCCCGCTCCTCTTAATTTGCCGGAAAAAAGACATTTCTGTCAGAAAGGTTGGCAGTTAGACAGCCCCCTAAGAAGGATCTAAAGATGAAAATCCGCCAGTTCCATTATTTCTTGGTAATTAAAGTGGAGATCTCTCGGGGAGAACAATGCCCATACCTCGAGGAAGGGGCTCTTCGTTTAAGAAGTATGAAAAAAGACAACAATTAAACAAATAAAAAATATTCCTTTCCTTCGGTTTAATTAAATGATACTTATCACTCTGATTAGTCGTTAGCAGATGGGCCGAAGGGAAGTCGGGACAGTTAATGATGGAGCGGTTGATCATCAAATATCATTAAATAGCCCTAATGATCTCATCCTTGACGAAGATCAGTATCCTTCAGAGTTCACCTATTTCAGGTTTATAAGAACAATTTTTTTTAATTTAAAACGTCATGATAATCAAGAAAGAAAAAAATATATACAAGCGAAAAAAAGCTCAGCCTAAAAGTAAATAATTTAAGTATATTAGTTATAAAGTGAATGAAATAAATATTTAAAAAACGTAAGTGAACCAAATTTTTACAGACAAGAGGGAATATTTCCACCCTGTTTAGTGCCTAGTTAATATCTGTCATACCAGTGATAAATGGTTAAGCCAATCAACTTTCCTAACTTTTCAGCCCACAACTTTAACGGTTTAATATTTAATATTTGAACGGTAATGTTAAAAAAACAAGTTTTCATTATCAAGTTTTGAAATTTCGTCGAAAATACCAAAAAAAAATCTGGTGCGTGCGCAACACACAACTTTCACTTACCAACTTACTTAGATAAGAAATTTACGTGTTTTGTTAAATATCATTTCCCAAAGTCACACATTTTTCTACATTCATATCTTATTTTTATTAATCGTTAAAGCCGTTTTTGAGTAAATAAAAAACCCCATGAAAATGATACAAAATTTATTAAGTAAAGTCCCCCCTTCGGTTGATCAATTTTGATGAAATGTTGGCTATCACATATTTGGCATATACATACATCAAATACACAGTTTGGTCACAATCGTGAAAGCCGTTTTTGAGTAAATAAAAAAAGCACGTAAAAATGATACAAAATTTATTAAGTAAAGTGCCCCCTGCTGATGATCAATTTTGATGAAATTTTTACAGACATATCTCGGGCATATAAATAGATCAAATACTAAGTTTAATCAAAATCGTTAGAGCCGTTTTTGAGAAAATCAAAAAAAACACGTGAAAATGTTACAAAATTTATTAAGTAAAGTTCCCCCTCCGGTTAATCAATTTTGATGAAATTTTTACAGTCATATCTCGGGCATATAAATACATCAAATACCCAGTTTGATCAAAATCGTTAAAGCCGATTTAGAGTAAATAAAAAAAACACGAGAAAATGTTACAAAATTTATTAAGTAAAGTCCCCCCTCCGGTTAATCAATTTTGATGAAATTTTTACAGTCATATCTCGGGCATATAAATAGATGAAATACTCAGTTTAATCAAAATCGTTAGAGCCGTTTTTTAGAAAATCGAAAAAAACCTAAAAAGTTATTAAGTAAAGTACCCCCTCCCTTTAAGTAATTTTGATGAAATTTATGCTGTCACATCGCGGGCATATACCTACACTAAATACCCAATTTCAGGATCGCAGGATTTATAGTTTTTGAGCTAGTCTGTTCACATACACACACACACACACACACACACACACACACACACACACATACACACACACACACACAGACCATTTCGCGGGACTTGGTCATTTCGACTCAGAGGACCCCAAAACGTGTACTTCCGTTGAAAACCGGAAGTCGAAATTTTTCACGATCGCAATACTTCCACTTATTAAAGATTTCATATATAGGTAAGTGAAAGTAAAAAAATCTGGTGCGTGCGCGCAACACACAACTTTCACTTACCAACTTACTTAGATAAGATATTGACGTGTTTTGTTAAATATCATTTCCCAAAGTCACACATTTTTCTACATTCATATCTTATTTTTATTAATCGTTAAAGCCGTTTTTGAGTAAATAAAAAACCCCGTGAAAATGATACAAAATTTATTAAGTAAAGTCCCCCCTTCGGTTGATCAATTTTGATGAAATGTTGGGTATCACATATTTGGCATATACATACATCAAATACCCAGTTTGATCACAATCGAAAAAGCCGTTTTTGAGTAAATAAAAAAAACACGTAAAAATGATACAAAATTTATTAAGTAAAGTGCCCCCTGTGGTTGATCAATTTTGATGAAATTTTTACAGACATATCTCGGGCATATAAATAGATCAAATACTAAGTTTAATCAAAATCGTTAGAGCCGTTTTTGAGATAATCAAAAAAACACGTGAAAATGTTACAAAATTTATTAAGTAAAGTCCCCCCTCCGGTTAATCAATTTTGATGAAATTTTTACAGTCATATCTCGGGCATATAAATACATTAAATACCCAGTTTGATCAAAATCGTTAAAGCCGATTTAGAGTAAATAAAAAAAACACGTGAAAATGTTACAAAATTTATTAAGTAAAGTCCCGCCTCCGGTTAATCAATTTTGATGAAATTTTTACAGTCATATCTCGGGCATATAAATCGATGAAATACCAAGTTTGATCAAAATCGTTAGAGCCGTTTTTGAGAAAATCGAAAAAAACGTAAAAAGTTATTAAATAAAGTATTTAATAACTAATATAAATATAAAGTAATAAAGGAATTAATTTATTTACAAATAATAATAACAAAGCTTTTTTTTCAGGGAGCACTTTTTCATTAAAAAAAAAATAAATTAAGATTAAAATTTAGCCAAATAAGTTTGAAACACATAAATATATAAATTTTTTTTTTTTTTTTTTTTTTTTTGCTTCAATCTTCGATTCACACCTGTCACCCAGCGTGACAATCAGCGAATGTGTTGTTTACAATTATTGAACTTAGGGCATTTTAGGCATGATGAAAGGACGGTGCCCAGCAGCACCTCTTTCCGGGCTTGATACCTTACGTGAGCAGGTCCCTCATCCAGCTTCTTTTTAGCCGCCTAGCTACAGGCATATCAGCCGTGGCCATGTCGTTAATTAGTGTATTGTTATGTCCGTGTAATTTAACAAAAAATCGTGAATAAAGAGTTCGTATGTGTTGTTCGACAGTAGGTTGTTGTAAGTCTGTATGTAAAGTTTTATTATTTACGTACCAGGGAGCGTTCGTTATTAGTCTCAAAATTTTTGATTGAAAAGTTTGTAATTTTCGTAAGTGCGTCCTCTTTGTTGAGCCGAAAATCTGTGAGGCGTATGTCCAAATGGGTTTAAGTAAGTAAGTGTATGTGTTCAGTTATAATATATATATAATATATGTATATATATATATATAATATATATAATATATATATAAATTAAATAAAAAGATTGGAATGATAAATTAATTCATTACGCACAATCCTCGAGCCTCGATTATATCGAACAAAAACCCTATCTCATAAAAAATTTATTTAAGTTTTGCCTAAATGTAAAATAATTATTGGCTGAAGTTATGTAATAAATATTTAACTCACATTTTTAAACTAAAGTGTTTATTAATTAAATATATTATGTTAGGTTCAATAATATTTTTCAACATATTATTTAGCATTTAAAAAAAGAAAAGAAAAAAAAACTATTAATACAATGCACGAAAATAAATTTAAATTTAAATAGTAAATAAAAAAAAATAAGAATCTATAAAACAGTGTCAATAATCCTTTTAAACATATTTAAAGTATTTTAATAACGAAAACCATTTTAATATATTTATAGAGACAGAGGGTGAGGGAATCAAATTTATTTCCTATTATTATATCCATAGATAAAAAAAATAAAAAATAGAATAAAAGAAGAAAGGATAAAAAAGGTTAAAGAAAAATAGGATGATCCAGACCTGGGAAGAGCTGCTCATAAAATAACCGATGTCTCCATCAGACCCCTGCTGAGAGGAGAGCTCCCACCTAGCAGCCTATAATACACAGCCGGAAGGGACCTTAACCTCTCTTAAGTCCTCTTATCACCATATTTCAGAATTTATTCAACCGGAATAAAGAAAGAAATCTGGCATAATCTACAATGAAATCAATTTGGAAGGATTGTCAGAATATAATCGTCTTTTTACCTGAGGAAATCCAAGAATTGATATGACCTTTTAGAAGGAAGGGATCCCCAATTTCTCCAAGTCAAACAGGTGATAGTGGAACAATACCGAAGAGAAAAGAATTGGAAGAAAATTTTAAAAAAATAAAAAAATAAAAATGTAAGACCTAAGTGTGCCCAAGAAAGCTAAGTATTAATAAAACGTGTTAGACTAATAAAAGGTGTTGCCAAGATGGAAACTAAATCAACAAATAAAACCAGGAATGATTGATAATGATCACCTCTAATATTTATTATTGGGAAATGTCACAAAAATTTTAATAGAGGTAAATCTTTCCTCCTTTTTATCCTTATAAAAAATAACAAAGCAAGCGATAAGCATCTATGTGCAATATGAATTGTTTTCGATGTGTGAAATCGGGAACAATGCAACTTATGAAATTAAATAATTAAGAAAAAAACGTGCGTTTTTCGCTTTTTCTTGATTTCCATTTCTTAGAAATTACAAAAACGTAAATAATAATATAACTCGGTAAAATCTAGCCAAAAAACTGGCAAATAAGCTTTTCATTTTGGCAACAATTCTCATTTCTGGATGGTATTCCTTTCTTGAACGATCCTCTAACCAGTAACAGCCTAACGACGACCAACATGGCCAATCAGCGATTAATAATTACCGAATTCCATACAAAATCCTCAAGCTTCGAATCCAAAAAATTTAATTCCTTTTTTTTTTTTTTAAAAAACCTTAGGGAAAAGTCTAATACATCATGTTTCCTTATCAAATTTAGATAATAGTGACAGCATTTTAATGAAATATGACCTTGGAAACTTACTGGATTGACTAGGGTTTTTACTATTAATAAATCGTACTTTCATCACAATTATTTTACCGTCATTATATTTAGCAATAATTTTTACTATGATAAAAATGAATAAAAAAAGAGGAGATGGAATATCCGAATAATGAGCTCATAATTGAGAACCATAATCTTTTGAATCAATAATTCATTAAACTAAAAAAAAATATAATGGCTCATTAATTAATGTTTTAATCCTATTAGGTTATTTAAGGACTAAAGTTAATTTAATGCATACAATGGGGGGAATATAATAGCATACACCTCATAAATCAAGCACCTTACTAGATAGAGAGAACGGCCGAATAATTTTACCAATCTATAAATGATCAGCTGACAAAAAATATAATTGGAGCATAGTAATAGCCTATACAATAGGAACGATTAATGTTAGAGACGTGAGCCGCTTACTGAGCGGGAGCTACCCAGCCGGCTAGTACCTTGCTGAATGAAATTTTCCGCAGCCAAGCTGTCAAAGCTAACTGCAGTATACATTATACCTTAAACAGCACCTAAGATAAAAATCAGCTCCTCTTTGCCCAGACCATGTTGAGCCCGAGGTTATATATACTGCGACCAGCCTTGCGTTTAAAAAAAAAAATATATATATATATATATATATATATATATATATATATATATATATATATATATATATATATATATATATTATGGGTCATTCTCACATAAGAGGACATTTTTGTGTCCAGGCATTTTAGAATAACCTTATGACGCTAAGACATCACTTTTCTAAAGCCAGACTAGCTGTAAAAGTAGTCCACATACGAATTTTTAAAAAATATATAATAAATGTACCGCAAAAACACCAAAAGATCAAAAATTCATTCTCTGGCGATGTCCTGAGGTCTGATTCTGCACAAATTACAAGTTCTGTGTCTCTATAGTAGAACAATTTTAACTTTTTTCCATTCAATTCGTTCGAAATACTGTAATTTTTTTAGAAAAACAGTCGAATCCTTGATGAAATAGGATTTGAATGAAAAAAACTAAGTTTCTATACTGTCAATACGGTTTTCATTCCTTTCACTCTTTTTTGGTAAAAGGGATATATTTAGCCAAGATATTTAGCAGGGAGAGGTATTTCCCCTAGCAATCCCGACTGTTCACCTAACCTCAGTACGAATTCAAGCTTTCCAGAAGCAAATACGTTAGTTCTCAAAGCTGAAATGTTATGTTTAATGGTCTTCATTCCCCTGTTGAAGATAATTGAAAAAAATCATATTTCGGTGCATCGTAACAATATCTTGAACGACACATCTATCAACATAAATATATCTGCACTTGTATAAACAAAAACCTTAATAAACTGGATCAAACTGCGCTCATTGAACATTACTGGCAAACAAATCATTCGTTTAAATTCAATTCTTCTAAAATAAATAGATCGTGAAAATAATGATTTTAAACGAAATATTAAAGAAATGAATAACCATAAAAAAATACAAAAATCGCGCTGTAAAAAAAGAAATCATATGACATAAATCTCAACACGTGTTATTCAAATTAATTTTACTAATGATACATTTAAATAATATAATACATCACAATAATAAACTATTTTTACATTTTAATACGTATATAGTACATATTGACACTTATTACATAGAATAATACCTAAATAAATTAGAAAATAGAAAAAAAAAAAAAGTAAATCTATGACGTCGGTAATATTTAAGAATAACCATCCACCTCAATTTAGGTAATATTAAAATCTATAAGAAATTTTGTTATTTCGCGCATTATCGTTGATCTACGTAAAAATGAAGAAAACAATTAAATAAATAAAAAAAGATTCGCAACTTGCCATCAGTAGGTTCAAGAAGGAATCTGGAAAAAATAAAAGATACTCCGTGTTGTTACTTAAAAGGTATTGACAACCACCGGCAAATATAGCAAAGTAAAAAGCGCTATGCAAAATAAAACAAATTCCTATAGCAAACAAAGAATCGTAGAGTACTCAGAGAAGAGGCATGCATCTTAATACCTACCGAAGTTTTAAAAAAGTGCAGTAAGGATCGTCTCGCTTCTAAAAAATACTTGCTTGCTAGAAAGGCAACTTCTCAACGTCTTTTTTTTTTTTTTTTTTTTTTGTAACGATTAACTACCGAGACTAATTCCAGCTATTAAATATCAGGCAAAACATATGAAATCATTCATCAGAAGTTAAATGAACTGTCATTTAATCAATAGTTTATATACACAAAATCACTCAGGAATTTTTTCGAATTTAAAGCCATAAATACCGTTTGACGATAAGTAAAAGATGATACACTGGGGTGAAGACAATGAAGAACCAGTAAAAAAAAAAATACAGGCCATATGAAATAATCAGAACAGAAAAAGGAAAATTATTGAAAAAATCAGGGAGAAAACGTAACTTTCAACGTCGGAAGTCTTAAGCTTTGACGATATTTTATAGGTTAATGTTAAATAAGCGAGGTTTTTGAAAATGAAAATATAGCAAATAAAACAATAGGTTAAGTAAGTACATTGTGATAATGAATTATTGATTTTTAATATTGGCGGAAAAGCAAAAGCAATGTGAATAACGATGGCGCATCCACATCCCCCTCCCCTCCCAAAAAATTCTATTTTTTTCATTAAAATAGTTTCTATTGAAAGAAGAATTATTAAATTTCAGTTCAATTGAGCAGCGGTCCTCTCCACGGACAGGACAGTTGCTCTTTATTCGGTTCTCCGAAAGTTTCAAAAAAATAATTCCCAAGAGTATTCCATCTCACAATATTTTTTATGGCGAAACTTGAACGTATTCCCCTTCTAGGCACCACAAAATACGAGGTTGCTTCCAAAAGTGGAGCTGTTGGTAGCAGATAAGTTCTGAAGGAACAAATGGGCCTAATCGATTGAATAGTAAGGAAAAACTAAGACCATTTAACATTTAAGAAATATACGGCTCAGTATTTAAAAATATAACAATAAAAACCAACAACGTTCGAATTATTTAAAATGTGCGGTATTTTTAGCTAGGGTACATCTTATATGTAATCCTCTAGACCTAAAGTCTCAAACTTTTTTATCTATTCACAAAAGATTCTTCCATTCAACAGTATATTCCAGGCTTACGATGTACATGACCTTCTTATAAACGTTGCTATCTAAATCTTTCATTACCCCTCCGTATCTTTCCAGCACTTACACGAATTACTGTCGGTGAATCATCATCTACATTTATCTTAACTCGTATGTAACTCTTAACTGTTTGAAAACCTGATCACCTATTATTTCACTGACCTTGAAGAGCTTACAAGAGTATGTATGGACTTACGGCCTATGTATTAATTAATAACTATTACGAAGCAAATGACACTTCACAGCTCTTTATAACTAGTTTTGATGACTACCAAGACCATAAGGAAGTTATATATACGACCCAGGGAGGATTTACTCTCTCCACGTCTTTACGATGTGTTTACACGGACAAAGAGGCGGACTGCCGTTGTAGGATGGTAGTAATATTCATCAGAGAGGGGCTAGGAGGGACCGTGGGTGGAGGACACTCCGGAGTGGTTTAAACCTCTTGCCACGCCCTTGTTGCCCGATCCTGGACGGGAGATAATGGCCGGGAACACAGGAGGCTCAAATATAAAAGGAAGGTTTCCCCAGGGCAGAGCTGATGATGAGTGGGTGTGATTCCGACCATAGTCACCTTCATCAATAATACAAGGACCTGGCTAATGCTGAAACCTTGTCCTTTCTGCCAATTAGCCTCCGGCTAAACTGATAACGTTACTTTTTTATCTAACCTTTTCCTCTTTCACCCCTCATTTTGGGGGACGATGGCCCAGCTGTCCTCAACAGGTTTGATACCACCTGGTCGCTTATACGTTTTCAGAATATTCAATCAATTCTCAACTTCTTTTCAGCAAGATATTAACTATTATATATTTATGTGATTTTCAGACCAGATAACTAAAAGTCAATGCCCTGTATGATCTGTAGCTTCATATTCCTACACACTGAACTTTTAAGATTATCCAACAAAAAGGAAGGTCTCGTTTAATTAATCGTAAGTAAAAAAAAAAAAAAAAAGTAGCTGCCTTGTATTGTAATAATATAAACCATAAGTCAACTTAATCCTATGTTTGCAAGAATTCGTAGAAATAGACTTTTTAAAATGCAAAGGTTGATTTCACGCAACTTGCATTGAGATCTGTCAAAATCCCTAAACGCTAAAGTTAAAATGCATTTGAAGTCTTTGGTGGAAGAAGCCCGTTGTATATTTAGTTTCAGAAAAATAAAAATGTCAATATCTGATATTTAACATGTTCACGCCGCACAGTGGAGTATTTAACATCAAATCATGGCCAAAAGTCCGCAAAATAAATTGTACTTCAGAACATCACAATACGTATTTCCTAGTAGCTTAGGAATGTTTGCATCGAGAAATGCATTATATATTTCGTTCATTGTTATCCACTTCCTGCCCGAAGGAACAAGTCTGAATCCAGAGTTGAGGACGCTGCATGTACATAGTTGCTTTTCCCCGAGTTGTAAGATGCTTATAGATGTTGTGATTCCTATAGAATCCATTTAACGTGATCTAAAATTTTTCTAAACAGTTTCGAAATGTATGTATTTCTCGGTGATAACTAGTTTTTAGCAAGTTTTAATGTCATAACGGTTAACTTACAGTTCTTTTGAATACGATGATTAAACGATTAGACTTATTTAAAAGAATAAAATAGATTATTTTGTATTGTTGGGCAGATATTTTTGCATTAATGTAAAGTTGAATCCATCTACTTGCGATACCGCAAAAAAAAACTCACCCCAACACATCCCCCTTTTTCTAATAAATGTATGAAAATACCTCTTAAAGTGAACTTTTTTATATTTTTTGATAATTTTGTATTGTCAGGCTTTGTCTGGCAGATATTTTTGAATTAATGTAAAGTTGAATCCTTCTACTTGCCATAACGCAAAAAAAAAAAAAAACTCACCCCAACACACCCCCCTTATTCTAATAAATGTATGAAAATACCTCTTAAGTGTTTTTCTTACCTATATATGAACTATATAGTAAGTGGAAGTATTGCGATCGTGAAAAAATTCGACTTCCGGTTTTCAACGGAAATACAGGGGTTCCCTGAGTCGAAATGACCAAGTCCCGCGAAATGGTCTCTGTGTGTGTGTGTGTGTGTGTGTGTGTGTGTGTGTGTGTGTGTGTGAACAGACTAGCTCAAAAACTATAAACCGTGCGATCCTGAAATTGGGTATTTAGCGTAGGTATATGCCCTCGATGTGACAGCATACATTTCATCAAAATTACTTAAAGGGAGGGGGTACTTTACTTAATAACTTTTTAGGTTTTTTTCGATTTTCTCAAAAACGGCTCTAACGATTTTGATTAAACTGAGTATTTCATCTATTTATATGCCCGAGATATGACTGTAAAAATTTCATCAAAATTGATTAACCGGAGGGGGGACTTTACTTAATAAATTTTGTAACATTTTCACGTGTTTTTTTATTTACTCTAAATCGGCTTTAATGATTTTGATTAAACTGAGTATTTCATCTATTTATATGCCCGAGATATGACTGTAAAAACTTCATCAAAATTGATTAACCGGAGGGGGGACTTTACGTAGTAAATTTTGTAACATTTCCACGTGTTTTTTTTTATTTACTCTAAATCGGCTTTAACGATTTTGATCAAACTGGGTATTTGATGTATGTATATGCCCGAGATAAGACTGTTAAAATTTCATTAAAATTGATTAACCGGAGGGGGGACTTTACTTAATAAATTTTGTATCATTTTCACGGGTTTTTTTATTTACTCAAAAACGGCTTTAACGATTAACAAAAATAAGATATGGATGTAGAAAAATGTGTGACTTTGGGAAATTATATTTAACAAAACACGTCTATTTCTCATCTAAGTATGTTGGTAAGTGAAAGTAGTGTGTTGCGCGCACGCACCAGATTTTTTTTTAATATTTTTTGTTATCTGGTTTATATATGTGGTCACATCACATTATTTACATGCAGGTTTTCACATTAAAATTTACTACGCAAATAATGTATTTAGTATTTGCAAAAGCTAGATATGAAATTGCAATAAAACTTTCAAATGTCTTATGTATTGAACATTTTTCCCGACGTTTTTCAAATTCCCTTATTTTCCCCCTAATTTTTGTCAAAACTTGAAATGTTTTATATTTTATTCGTTTTATATAATTTTAGATTGTTAATAGAAAGTTTTAAGTATTCCATAGTTACAAAAAAAAAAAAGGTAAATAGTTTTGGCCAGGATTTCATGGCTAATACACCACTGTGCGCCAGGGCTAACATACGATCAGGATCTCCAAAATGTCCAGAATGTAGAGGAAGAACTAGAGTGGTTATATAGCCGGAGATTAGCGGACGTAGCCAATCATTCCTCTTCTAATAAAATTATTAAACAATTATACGATAATTATTCGAAAATAAAAAATACCTAATTTCCTACCAAAAACTATTAATTATATTTAATAGTTTTATTTTTTATTCTCTCAACAAATAAAATGATTAACATATCTGTATTCTGGAGGTAATGGCCACCATGTCAGACTTTTTTATTTGTTTGTTCTGATGAGCCAATTATTTATTAATTCGAATTATTAAATTTTTCATCTTTACTTTAAGAAACAACTTAATGAAAGTTTCATATTTTTATGGGCAGTAATAAGTAATTGGGAAGTATTTATGACCAAGTATTTTTCATAGTATTAAGAATAAGAATAACAAGACCAAGACATTAAGCCTGATTCAATAAAAAAATGGACATGTCATTTACATGCGGGTTACAGATGTGCAGATAACACAAGATTAAATAGCTTAGCGTTCCCTCAAATGAGAAAAGTTACAATTTATGTTATTTGATTACAAATGCTAACGCAAGTATTTTAAATAGGTTCAACAACCGAAGACGAGATTTCTTGGGCTATAATTTGTCGGTGCGAAATCTGAGGCAGATCAATGGCTGTGAAAGTAGAGAGGGATCAAAAAGGCAGACCAAGACCTATTAGACAGGAAGACACCAACGCCCCTGATCCTCGGAAGAGATAAGTTTTATTTTCTGGACCGGCGGGGCTATCTGGCTAACGAAGCCATCTCATCGGCCCCAGCCACGCACCACTCCTCTAATAAACGGTGTTAATATTAATGGCAACCCCCCATCCCGTGCTTGTTTATTTATTAATTAATAGACTTGTTCGGGGTCGGCCATTGTTTGCAGCAGTGTATTAACATACAATCCTTACAGAACAATTTTCAGGAGCAGGATAAGCAGGGTGGTTGTTACCTCCTTGGTCTGAATAAGCAGTACTGTAAAGGAAACTTGTTGAAAGATAAACCACTACCCGTCCCAGCTTTCTTTTAACTTTATAAATAATATTTTCTGGCATAAGGGGATACAGTGCAGCACAAAATCCCTAAGTTTACTACCAGATGTATTACACTTTAATAACATACATAACTTAATTATACTTTGATAACATACTATTGTTGTTATTAAAGGTGTACTGCGCATGCATGGCTTCAACGTGGTTTGAGTTGTCGGAATATTTTTATTTTTTTCCAGGTTTATTCGATTTTTTTCATATTTATCTATTTCTTACTATTTTTTAAGGCATAAAGAGAAACGGTTAATTTTTCCATAAAACCAAAATCAAAGGTACTTTATAGAAAAACTAGAAATTTCCCTTCGCTATTTAGGCCCCATCAGAAATGTTGATAAAACCTTCCTGATACTCAGATTTCCATTGAATATGACAAGTTTAATCGAAATCGTTAGCTCCAATTTTGATACAATCGAGAAAAAAAAAACCGTAAAAATTGGAAAACATTTAAGAAATAAAGTACTCTCTCTGTTTGATTAATTTTGATGAATTTTTAACCGACTTCGAACGAAAGAGGAGGTTACTCAATTCGATACGTATGTGCCTTCTTTTTTTTCTATGTATGTCCACCGATTACTCAGAGATGGATGGACCAATTAGAACGAAATCTTTTGCATCTTGTAGATTATTTTCCCAAGGTGGCCCCATTTAAACCTTTTTTGGGTTCTCAATTTATTTAAGAAGTTATCGAGAAAAAACATAAAAATAATTATTTAATTATTGCTCAAAATGTTTACTTATTGGAAAAACATATGGTATATGTAACATAAGGTGTGCTTCAACAAGCTATTAAAACTAATTGATAACTAACAAATCTCAATATTGCTTTACTGCTGGATGAATCAAATGGGAACACCAACCAATCGAATTCAGAATCAAAAGAGTGGGTGGAGAACATGAGCAGTCTGTTAGTTATCGATGTGTTTTAAGTGCTAGTTGGAACAAACCTATACATAACTAATTTTTCAACAATAGATGTAAATAAAGATAATATCAGCAGAATATAATATCGCTGTCGTTATATGTAGCGATATTAGCATAAATATTAGATAGATATATATATATTCATCGATAGATTCATATATATTCATATTTATGTATGTTCTACTTTTGTTATGTTCTCCAACTAAAAAGTATGAAATAAAAACATTTTATAAAAAAAAAAAAATAAACCGACTTCAAAGCCTTGGAACCAGTATAAATAAATTCACTGAAAAGTATGAAATAAGTACCTTCTGATTTTTAAGAATACACGGCAAAATTGAAAATGGTATAAAAAGTGGAAAAATGCAATATGACGAATAATTTTATTTTGATTCGTACAAATACAAACTAATTGTTAATAAAAATTATTGAACTAAAATATTAATTACTATGTTCAATTCAACACAATCTTTTCGGAGGCGGCGCAAAATTTAAAATTTTTAACACTAGACATTATGAAAATCTTCTAAATGGATCTTCTCTTCCTATTTATTGATTTCAATGCCTACTAATGGAATTGTATCAGTAACATGTCATTTCTATTTTGCGCCGCCTCCGAAAAGATTGTGTTGTATTGAACATAGTATTCGATTGTAGTAACTCACGAAAAGAAGAGCCAAATCCTCACTTACCTAAAAAAAAAAAAAAAATTATATTGTTAAACAGAAAATAAACCAATACATATACAAATGATATGTGTAGAAACAGATAAGAATAAAAATATATAGTTACAGCCATAGTAAAAGTATTACATTAAACTATATCTTATTAAACAAGACTATATTATCTAGATTGAAGCTAATTTACAGAGGAAGTTCGAAAAATATTTGAACAGGTTCAAAATTTTTTAATTCAGCCCGTTGATATACATTTATAGCACCAAAAATATCATACACAATAGTATCGCATTCTCCTACATAATGGAGTTATGTCAATTATCTTCTAAGAGGTCCAATGTAACAGTAGCTAGTACACAATTTTGGTAGAAATAAGTAGATGTAAGTTTCACTCAATATTGTGGCACGATAAAATTGTATTTTTGATGCATCAAAACAACCCTTCCAAATTAAGAGAGAGGGTAAAAACTTTAAAAATGTTAAGTGATATAAATAAAGTTGTAACATGTGCAAAAACAACATAAGAAGGAAAATGAGCGGCTTTTAGAATTCAATTCATTCCCCTATGTTATAATGTTAATGGTAATGGAAATTATAGTATTGCAACATACTATATATAAAAAAATCACTTAATGATTATGATTGTGATGTATAATCTCTTGATGATAACCTTCGAGTTTTGTTTAGAATCTAATTAACAAAAAAACAATTAATAGAATGAAATATTATAACTACTTCTAAATATTAATAAAATAAAAAAATATTATTTTCAAAGCTATTGGAAACTGCGGGATAGCCTAGAATGGTTGCAAGAGTTATAAATATTATGACTACAGTGCAGCTAGGGTCTGCATGAATCTTATGGTCCACACATACTTTCAAAGATCCTATCTTACTTAGTTCGTGAGCTTTGCCGAGGAATTCATTGATAAAGTTGATTTATCCATAGCTTGATCCTCGAGGTAAAAAATTAGGAAACGGTTAGCTATAATTATTGTATATCCTTAGATATAGAAATACATAATATAAATAAGCAAAGTACCAAATATTGAAATCAATAATTAATAATTGTAATCACTGTTAAAGGAATGAAATTTTATACGAATATTAAGGTTATTAATATTATTATAATTTATATATTTCATTTTATAATGATTATTGACAGAAAAGAATTAAATCGCTGCATATTTTACTATCTCAAATTAAAAATCGTCAAAATCAAACTACTTACCACTAACACGGTCAAACTAAAACAACTATAATCTTATCAAGTTCAATAAATAAGATATAACATATTTCATTATAACGAAAATTTAAATAAGTAATGAATTTTATTTATTTTTCAAAATAACCAAGTAATATTCAAATAACGATTAAATATAATAAATCGTTATTAAATGATAATGCGGTGATAGAATTTCTTTGAAGGAAGTAAAATAGGTTTTATGTTTGGTTCTTTCAGTTAGTCATATATCCACTTTAGCCCAAGACATATGGTTATCGGGTCACGTAACGATCCAAAAACCGTTCAGGATCAGTACGACCAATTAACTGAATCAGTCTGCAGGAATTTTGTCTTTATTTTTAGGAAAGTCCAAAAAATTGGCTATAAGTAAGAATTCAAAAGTGGTTTAATTAAGAAAAAATCGCAGACATATATATCTTTTTTAGGAAAAAACTCATGAATTGTTTTTTATTACATCGATAAAAATCAAAATGCACAATCTGCAAAGGGAAAATAAAATAATATTAATATTTTTTCTTTCAATATTGATGTAGTAAGTTGACAATCAGTCCAAATGAGTTATTTAAAGTGTGATCATTTCAGAAGCCTTCTGCACTCAATGAATATGTAAGATAACTATGCAGTAATTATGAAGAGCAAAAGAACATCAAAGGTTATTAACTGCTTCATAGTCTGCGGAAGGCTTCTGAAATGATCACAATATACTTAACTCATTTGAACCATTTCCAACTTACCTATTTATTCCATGGGGCCCTTAATCAAGTGTATCAAATAAACATGAAGTATTGAAAGAACCGTTCGCTGAATTTAAGAATAAATTTTAATTCTGTTTCCCATCATTTTAATTTATAGTTTTTTTTCACAAAATGCTTGAATGTAAAATTAGATATTAAACCAAAATGTTTTATATAACAGAATAAATAAACTCACCGAATAAATTTCGACCTTCTCACCATGCATCTACCACAAGGGTAAGAATAGGTGGGTTACCTCTAACGTAACCCCCCCAGTAACGTAACCACACATGGCCAGGAAGGGGTACCGAGCAAAAAAAAAAAGCATAAGCATACTTGTTGATTTATTATTTTGTTTATCAGAATTAAAAAAAAAAAAAAAAAAAAAAAAAAAAAAATGCTCGCAAAAGATCTGATAGTATTAGCTAGGATCCATTAAAATATTTTATAACGATGATGCATAATGAGCCAACGCCATAGAAAACCATACAGTACCATTACTATACCAGCGGATGGTATGGTTTCCTGTTCCATATAACAGAATTAAACGAAGAAACAAAGGATAAAAAAAAAAACAGAAAAAAAAGGGATTTCTGTCTCTGATTCTTATTTTAATTAAAAGGTATTATTTTCGGGCATAAAATTACCCCTGGGATCGCGATATCGTAAACTTCCCCCAAAGAGATGGAGGAAAAAATAAAAAAAAATGCAAACGAGGTCGCTTTGGGAAAAGATCAATGGCCGTTTCTTTCCGATAACGGACCGTAAACTGAGCCACACGGATATACCAATGAACACCTTTAAGTAACAACCTTCATCCGAGAAGCACACACATGTTACATTATCTAGCCTACATCCGTAGCGACAAGGCGCTTATATCAACATGAATATGACGATTATCATAAACAAAAGTGGGGTAACTTCTTAGTCAAGGATCCACGCCGCTGCCTATCATCCTCGCACGTCAGAAAAAGCAGCTGTCGCCACACCGTTATGTTGAAAGGATGTAAACTGAGACCAGCCATATCCGTCACGAAAAACTTTGTTTTATATTTTTTAAGTTAAAAAGTACCACACAGTCTAAAATTAGAAATAAGATAAGAATAGTAGCTATTGGGATAAAAAAAAAAAGAAGATAAATGAATCAGTCACGAGAGAAACCCAACAAATCCGAATCTAAGAAAAAAACGTCTACTTTGGCACTGAGGGATCCCTTTAACTTTAATTTTTTTTGGTGGTAACCAGCGGAAATGGTTACCACGACAACAAACTAAGCCCATGATCGCAGGTTCGCAGATCGGTTCAAGAATTTATTTAAAGGGAAATAAAATAGAGGTCCCGAGCCTGAACGATGTCAGATCATCGTTAAAGATCTCTAAGATAGGCTAAATATAGGAATCCTATTAACTACACTATACTTCCGATTGTCCCTAACGTCCGAGGTGCCTTAGTAGAATAATGTAACGTAAATAAATAAAGAAGTTTACAGATCGGACTGATAGTTAATAAGGTTAATGGATTTTAACTAAAGAATTCTATAGCTTGTAAATAATACTACAGATATACATTAGATTAAGTGGGGTTCAATAGAACCACAAGTTACCATGGTTACAAAATAAAAAGGTTTTTTCGTTGCGTTCATACTGGTCATAGTTAGGCATTTTAATCGCGGTATGACTGTGGGCGTATTCAACTTTAAAAACATTTCTTCATATCAGATTTGGAGTTAAGGATAAACAAGCCAAAACTTACAAACTCGACATAAGTATGTGAGCATTTACAATT
Organism: Aelia acuminata; assembly: GCA_911387785.2. Classification (NCBI taxonomy): domain Eukaryota; kingdom Metazoa; phylum Arthropoda; class Insecta; order Hemiptera; family Pentatomidae; genus Aelia; species Aelia acuminata. The sequence goes on along the minus strand of OU426978.1, from coordinate 103,240,883 downwards.
TTTATAGATTTAGTACAGTTGACAGTTGAACGTGTTTCGCTGCGAAGTTGCCATGGTGTTTATCGCCATTTACACTTCGATACAACTAATAAGATACTTACAATTCTGTTACTATATTTCGAAATATATATCGAGAGTTTTGCACGAATTCACCGTGGGTATGGCAACTAATCAATGATGACAATAATGACACTATGTTAATTCGTTTATTGATTTGGATGACCCTATTAATATTTAGACAGCTTTCAGCGAATTCTACTATCTTGAATTTGAATATTTAAAAAAAAATTAAGATTTTTAAATACACACCATAATTAAGCAGAATAGCCTCAAAAGAATTAATTACATAATTAAAAAAATTCATCTTTCATTATATAATTTCTTCTTTTTCAAGTACACAAAATAACGTTATTGGAAAATATAATTGATCGGGCGGCAGCTAATAAAGAAATATGCTTTACTGGCTTGCGGGCCTACAAGCATTTATATGGTTTGCCGGCAACCCTTTATAGCGGCCAACAAAACTTCACTTACCATAAATTGAGCCTAGAATTCTATTGAGTTTGTTTCCTCCCCTAAAGGCTGCTTTAATTTATTGAACAATAGGTTTCATTGAAGTGTGGTTATGAATGTCGGAAAGTAGGAAGCATCTAAAATATCTCATTCCTGATATATTAAGAAAACTATTGCTGAATATTTCTTATAAATACCAGATGAGCACAAAAGCTAAGAAGGCAACGCCTTAAAGGCTTATACAAATAATTTTAATGAGTCGTGCGTTTCGGGACTCATCGTTTCTTAAACATTACTGAGGAAGACTTCATGAAGAACATCACTTTTTGGGATACATTTGAAATGCATCTTTGAAGCATTATTAAACGTTTGATCTAATTGCGAACATTTAGCTTATTTTAAAAAATGTTTTATATATGACATTTATGTAATGTTCATATAATAAGATATGAAATAACATTTTACGTTTTCCAATGCTAAAAAACATAGAAGGCAGCCATAGTAAGATACACCTTAAATGATCAGGCCAATCATCGGGAATGCTCATTTTTTCTCATAAAAGAAAAAATAAAAAATAAAATACTAATGAGTATTGTCGTTATCTAAAATTCTGTGCCACGAATGCAAAAAATACCTTATCTATTTCTTTATGGAATTAAATTTTCCACTATGGATTTAAGTACCATGATAAATAATTTCAATAATTTATCAAGGTCAATAACGAAACAAACCATCATGGTATCTCAATTCATAGGGTTAAATTAAAATAAATAAAAAAGTGAACTTGATGTTTTTTACCTCGTAGGTAGAGAATTTAACGACATTTTGATTCGTCAGGAGATCCTACATAAACCCTGAGAGATCGAAGGGAAAATGATCAGTATCCAGAGGAAATTGACATGGTTTGGATACGGCTTTGGTGGCGCAGGGGTTCGAATCCCAGCTATTACCAATATTTCCTCTTACAAATAATATAGCTAATATTCAAAGCTTATTTGATGTGGAATTAAGCCTTAATTAATTCCTACGTTCCTAATAATACGTTCCTAAGTATTCTTTCCAGAGGAACTTATAATGGAAACTTATTAAATACAGTGATCAAATATTCATTTAAATTTGCTCTTTAGGAGCATGACTTAAAAACTTTCATAAATAAATAGGCAAACATTTTGTCTGAAGAATAAGGTCTAGGTAAACAAAAAAAAAACACGAGTTAATTTTTTTACTCCTCATGAATATTTTTAATGTTGCCATCTATCTATCCAACGATTTTTAAGCACCTACCTAGAAAACTGGCTGTGAATTTGATATTTTTCTTGTACATCCACTCTTTTAATTCCTCAGTCAATTTTTAAGTTTCGAGCGCCCGATTTTCAAATCTCATTTTGTTGCTTATGGATTCATTTTTAATTAAATCGCCAAATATAGATTTTAGTTATGAGAAAAAGGGATAAAAACAAATAAATGGCATAAAAATTTAATTTTTGAACAACTGATTTAAAAGGTACACAGTTTAGACCACAGCATAAAAAAAAAATACAATTATTTGAAGTTATATATTTATTCCTTATTATCATTATTTTCTTTTTAGAATAGAATTCTACAAAAATAAAGTCTATTCATATGTTATTGGATTTATCTATGAGATTATTATCTTGAATAATTGTTTTGTTTGTTTCTTAGAATTTTCAAACGACAGTTTGCGGAGCTGATACTAATGTGGATAGAAATGCCTTATACTAGAAAATTATAGATTATGAAATGAACTTGAAACTGTTAAGGGAAAAAATGCTAATTAAACATTCAAATTATATACAATAAACGAATAATTAAATCTTTAATCAATTCCCTGCAGTTAAATTTCAGCCTTGTTGAAAATTTAAGTTATGTAAATATGCAAATTGGACCAATAAATCAAAAATATGATTACCTAAACCCATTATTCCAAGGTGTAAGAAAATAAAATCAACACCGTAGAATAGGTTTTATTCAAAGTGATTAACGGGATTGAACAGAAATCAAAGAAGGGTGTGATACTTATTTTATCATAACGGAAAGAAAATTTGTTGTGTGAACTGAGAAATTAAAAATAAAGGAAAGTTGCCAGAGCCTTGAGAGCTCTCATTTATAACTTGATCGAATTATAGTAAAATTCAATTATATTTTTTTTCTTTTAAACACGCTTAACAACATAAAACTTGGTTGGAATGATAGAAAAAATAGCCTTTTATAGCATAAAAACTAAGATTTACCTAAACAATTGGATTTTTATCGTTTTCTTTGAATACTCCATATTTTTTCAAACTTCCGAGGATTTTCAAAGTTTACTTTTTAACCTTTAGCACATGGCAATTTTTCGAAAGTTTCTAACCAGCAGCTTGACGCACACCGATGTTGCTATAATAATTTTCCAAAAATATTAATCCTTTTTCCATAATACATAATTTTCCAATTTAGGAATTTAGTAAAAAAAAACATATATTCTCCTTTATATTTATATATTATTGTCAGATCATAACTTTTTACGACGTTTCGGGGTCTACCACCCCAACATCAGGTAACAAAACAACAATGAAATAATATAAAAATAACGATTTCACGATTTTTTTTTTAAATTAAACAATTACAATCAATATTATAACATCTGTTTAATCCAGTGTGTGCATTTCTTTTTTCCTCTTCTCAATCATTTATATAACAGGTGAAGAAAAAAGAACTAATAAAGCAACCCACTTTAAGGCCCTTGGAAGTTTCAAAAAAGTCTGTTATACTTTCCTAACACCAAACAGCAGCTTCATTATTCTCATATAAAAGTTTAATATGTAATTAATATAATTACGATAATCCTAAATTATACAATTTATACCTCAATGTCCCTTTGTGTATTCTATCAAACCTTCCCCCCTTTTTTACTTAGTTTTAGGTTTATTTTACTTATCAGGTTACAAATATTATCAGTTGTATAATAATCTTTCCTGAATCCCGCCTGAAATTCTGTAATAATAGCATTCACTTCAGCCCATTCAGTTAATCTTAGTTGTATCATCCCAGTAAGCAACTTCTCTACTGTATTGATAAAGAAAATTCCTCGGTAATTATTTGAGTTAACTTTTGTCGCCATTTTTATATATTAGTTAGATTATTGACTGTTTAAAACACTTTAGTATTTTGCCAGTTTAAAAATTTGATTAAATGTTTCTACCAATTTTTCCAAAAAAATATTTGTTCCATATTTAAAAAACTAATCCTTCCTAGCTCTATTGAGTACAATTCGTAATTCTTATATTTTAAATGGTTTATCTAAGCTACTATATCTAGGACTTGTTCAGTGTAATTCATGTCTGATATTAATGAGGGTTGGTTATACAGGTTATAAAAATGTAGAATCAATTTACGAGTATCTTCAGATAAATTTTCATCTATTATAAAAGGTTTTCTTCCTACATTGATTTACAATTTCCTAAAAATCTTTTACATTTATTACTTTTTTAAGTCTTATATTAATGTCATGCAATACTGTTTTTTATTATTCGCCTTAACGCTTTTTATCTTCTTACCCATTTGATTTTCTATACTTTCTAAGAAAAAGAAAGCATAGTGCTCTTGCTTTTCGACATTCCCCTTTATACCAATCTTGCTTTTTTTATGCTTGATTTTCCAGTATTAGTAATAATAGCTGATTTTTTAATTATAACAAGTAGTAAATTCCAATATAATGTTGGTAATATGTTTTGATTATGTTTCTCACTTTCCAGATACCCAAGTTTTCTCGAACATACCCCCGGAAATATATTGAATAAAATATTGCGCATCAACAAATTTTCTCCTTTTATTTTTTTATTTCCTTAATTTCTAAAACAAAAATTGGAATATTTTTTTTTCCATTTTTCCATTCCATTTGTTTTTATTTATTTATTTTTTTTAGAATATCTATTTCACCACAGTTCAGGATGGGCTATGCGAAATTTCAAAGAATAGACCAGAATTCAATTTTCAGTATTAATTTTATATTCTCTCAAAGGAAATTTTAAAATGAAATTAAAAAATGTTTGCACCTCTGAATTTTATCTTCAGGTAGGTTTACACCACTAACCAAGTAGCAACACAAAGCCCAGGACTAGTACAGATGTTAAGAAAGTTTTTATTTACAGGATGAAGAGGATCAGAAATGTCATAGGAATCCAAGACAAATTATCTTCTGTAGTGATACACACAGCCAGAACTTCCCACGCTGATAATCTTCTAGTTTTTTTACTGATACTTTTTTTAAATTTTGATGTTATTTCATTCAATGATGAACAACATTAATGTTGTATAAAAAGTAATGAATATAATAAGAAAACATTGGAAATTTTTACTATTCGAGCATTACGATGATAGGTAGATAATGAGGTGTTTCAAAATTCTAAAAAAAGGAAAAAAGAGAAATAATACAGTAATGGTGGTCAGGGATATAATTTTTTTTTTTTTTAATTTTGTTTCGTTTGCTAATTACAGTGGACCATAATCTGGAGAAAATTAATAATTGCTACTTTTAAGGAATGTCAAAACATACCCTCATATGACATTGTATTGCTTTTCTCTTTTAAGTGTGTCGGTGGAAGAGTACTTCTAAAATTGGCAATTTAAATTACATCTATACTGTTTTTTACTTTCACTTACCTATATATGAAATATATAGTAAGTGGAAGTATTGCGATCGTGAAAAATTTCGACTTCCGGTTTTCAACGGAAATACACTATGACTGTACAAATTTCATAAAAATTGATCAACCGGAGGGGGGACTTTACTTAATAAATTTTGTATCATTTTCTCGTGTTTTTTTTTATTTACTCAAAAACGGTTTTAAAGATTTTAATCAAACTGGGTATTTGATGTATGTATATGCCAAAGATGCGATAGCCAACATTTCATCAAAATTGGTCAAATGGAGGGGGCACTTTATTTCATAACTTTTTTCCTGTTTTTAACTTTTTTTCGATTATCTCAAATACGGCTTTAACGATTTTCATCAAATTCTTCATGTTTAATGATAATTAGATGTTCTTTAATATCAGGTAAGCTTTATCATTATTAAAATGTTCTGAGGGGGCTTAAATGGGGTAGGGGCCTTTTTTGTTTTCTATAAAGTACCTTTGTTTTTGTTTATATGGAGAAATTAACTGTCTCTCGTTACGCCTAAAAATAAGAAATGGCTAAATATGAGATATGATAAAAATAAAAAAAACATAAAGAGGAGAAAAAAATAAAAATATTCAGTCAACTCATAAAACTCGTTGAGCCCACGCATGCGGAGTACGCCTTTAATGACAGACCATTTTTCATAATTAAAGCCGTTCTGTTCATTTAAGAAGAGGCAATTAACAAAACGCATTAATTTCTAATCTAAGTAAGTTGGTAAGTGAAAGATGTGTGTTGCGCGCACGCACCAGATTTTTTAAGTATAGGTTCAAATGTTATGCTTCTAAACCATGTACGAACAATGTTATGGTGAGCAACGGTTTTGAACTTCTCTGCTCGATCGCGGACACGGTTCAAGTTAGAAATTCAAATAAAAATCTATAACTTCAAACATTAGATCTTCCTCTTGACAATTCAATGATTGTTGAGCAGAAAATCCCTTTCGGAAAATAAAAGCCTTACCATTGGCATCAGCTGTAAAAGATTTTAATATTAGTCTATTAAGAGTTTTACACTTCAATAAATAAATAAAAAAGTATTCCTATCATACCGAGTTCGATCTAAACACCATCTAGACTGGAGGTCGGAATTGGCCATTCATCGGTCCCGATAATCGATGCTGTAATGCATAGACATTTGTTTTTTCTCAAAGAGTAATTTTTGAGAAGGAATAAATACAGAGTAATTCGAACTCTATTTTGTTCAGAAATGAAAAGGGACATAGTTCCCGTAAGGAGCGTGCACAGACAATTGAAGCACTTACATCCAAGAATAACACTAATACTGGTCACGAAACTTAACTGTTTTCATTGTAAACAAGGAATATACATAAGGTATCTAATTAGCACTGCATTTGGTGCATTAGTTAATCTAATTTCGAGTCAACAATTCCGGGTGTTGTCTGTTATCTCAACAATCATTTACCAATTGACTCTGAACCCAGTTGATTATGCAGCAACAATAACCTCAAACGCTGACTAATTACACAACTAGATCAGTAACGATTGAAATTATACTGAAACGATTGAAATACTGATAGCTAAATATAAATAAATATTATTTTAAATAATGACTCAAGTTTAAACAATAATTGATTTCTCAAAACCAAAATATGCTACGTTTTATAACCAGATAAAATGACGAACACAGGATATTTTTTTTAAATAAAATGAAAACAATAATCTCAGATTCTCTTATAAAAATCAAGTAATATACATAATGCGGTATCTCATTTCTAATTAATAAATATAATAATGTCGCTAATTAAATATGGTCGCACTCATGGTTTAGTAAAATGGATCAATACAATACTGAATACAAAGAAATTATTGTGAATCAAATCTTATAAACATTTCAGGAGACAATTATTTTTACAATATTTTAAGTAGTACGTTGAGTAAACGTTTTCAATATTTCTACTTCAATGATTCGCTTGGAGATTTGATATCGGTCGTCGAATCTCTTTTATCGTCGAAGATAAATAGTTAATAGATAAATTTCGAAGACAAAACTTGTTCCACTTTCTAAACAACCGCAACTGTTTGACTGAAAACTCCCAGTTCTATACTTTCTACGCATCTAGTCCAAAAAGCAGAGAAATTAATACATAATTAATGACGTACCTCATACAAATATAGGCGTGATTGAGCAAGATATTTAAAAAGTGCCTCATGAATAATTATAAAAGAAAGAAAACAAATTCAGCTTTAAAAATAAAAACCCTTTAATCATTATAAATGGAAGTCTGGAAACAGTAGTACGCGCGCTTCCCCCACATTAAACGTGGAGCAGTTTACTACACTGATACAGCTTATCTGTCAGTCTCTAGTATTCCGTATCCTGTCTAAATGTCAGTCAATGAATATTGCGTCTCTCTTTAAGATCTTGTCCGATCTTAAATCTGAATTCTTTTAAAGGTCAGTCAGAGGCTGCCTTTCTCAGAAAAAAAAAAAAAATCTGATGTAACATTCCTAACTATGCTCGCTCATTATCGTCCCAGCAATTCCGTTTTTCGATATCAGATTCCAATATTTAATACAGATAGAAAAAAGTAATTCGGGCTTATAACAGCGTAAAAAATCACACCAATTAATGTCAAGCTACAATTTTCGAAACGCTTTACCACAACTCTTGGAGTACGAAATTTCTAAAATTCCCACCTTTTTTCTCCCTCATAATAATAGTGATTTGTGCAGTCCCCAATGAAGGAACGGTTCCCTATATGGGTCGAAACCGGCTCCTAATTAGACCCAATAACGAACAGGTGACGAAAACGGGGTTATCTTTTATTGCATTAATAATGTTTACCTTGTTCCAAACAGGATTAAATCCTGGAACCGATTTGTATGATAGCCTGGCCGGGCTTCCTAAAAATCCATATCATTACTTGAATCATCGATTACTTCACGCGAAAAGAAATGTATTTTTTAATTTGCGTAATTAACTTAAAACAGAACTGAAAAAAAAAAGAATAAAGAAAAAAACATATTAATAGAAATTTACAACTGCACTATAAAGGAATCGTAAAGCTAGAAAATGTGTTAGGAATATTTACATGAACGAGAAAGTAGAAAAACTATGCATCAGCAGAACTCAAATAAATTAGGTCAATGTCAATAGGCACAACCAGTGACCAATAGAAAACTGATCTTTAAGGATGATTTTGTTAGTGACAAAATAGGGATTTTGGATCGCTCAAGAGGGATAAAGAGGGATAAATTTGATGGTTCGGGGGGGCCGTAAATCCAAGAAGGTCTTGAGTTAAACAATGTCATATCTTTAACAATAAAAATTTAATTTGATTTGCGGGAGTTATAAATTCATTACATAAAATCATTTTTTCTGCTAATCTATATAAATAAAAATGAAATTCTGTTTGCTTATTTGTTTGTTTGTTCTTTATAGAAATCCATACCGTTTGTCCTGAATTCTCCAAATTTCACTCAGTGGTTCTTTCAAACCAGATGCGAACACCTGTCTATATTAAAATTGTATATCTTCAGCCGATCTTCAGCTGATATTCTTTATTGTTATAAAAATCGTAATGATCTCGCTTTACAATGTTAAATACAGCTAGTATTGAATAAAGATAGTGTTTTATCCATTTCATCAAAATAAACTTATTTTTTCTTTTCGTTAATATTCTGAAAAAAATTAATAGCTAAGATGATATGATCTATAATCGATCAAATTCATGTTTTATATAATTTTAAAAAATAGTTATAAACAACTAGTAGGTTTTATTACCTTTTGAGAAGTTATTTTAAGTACAGTAATAAATATCAAGTACTAGATTCAGATGCAGTCCAAATTTACCATAAACAAAAAAGTTTTGTTTTTAAATAAATAAAAAATGTAAATATTATCAAAGGCAGCCGTAAAGGTGTAACTTATGCAGGAAAGGTGTTCCCATCAGTTAACGAGCACCTAGACCGCTCCAATTTGACAGACTAAACCAATAATTACCCAACTAGCCAACCGAAGTGGACAAAATAACATAAATTTCCCCCAATACACCCCTTCCGAGGGTTGGCTCGCACCCCCTGATCCTATCTTTGACGGTCTAATTGCACTCTTCCCTTCACGGCTATCTCGCCTAGATCAAACAAAGCCAGCGCCAAACTATTTTTTCTTCACACCACTATCTCACTATCCAGGCATTTTACTATGCACACACTCCAGTGACTGCGTAGAATTTTTTCCCACCACCTGCCATCTACGATTTCTTTGAGGAAGCGAAATAATTTCGGTGTTAGGAAAGAGCCGAAGAGGAGCTGTTAGCATAGGGAGAGGAAATAATGGATCCCTGGTGTTTCCTTTACGTTTCCGAGTTAATAAGGTACTAGGTTTCTGCGCAGATAAAATTTCTTACCTCAACAGTTTCGAAAAACAAAATAAATAAATAAAACAGGCCACATCGCAAACGATGAGAATACCCAACCAAATCGGATCGTAAAATAGAGACATAAAACTTATTTCTTATTCTAATAAGATCTAGAACATTATTGCATTCAATTTATATACGTAGCAATGTGTGGGCTGAATAACGTCGTAGGATGGAATGTTGAGGTTTAGATGCAATATGCTTTCTATTTCAATATTGACTATCAAGTATCCTTCCCCATTTAAATTAAATAGAGCATTGGAGATACATATCATAAAAATTCACTTTATGACACATACATATTTACATCATCACATTTAATAAATTAAAAAAAGGACAAAAAAAAATTAAAGTCTGTTCACAGTCCGTTGAATATATCTAACAGATGCCATAAACATTCGCTTAACAGATGGGATGCTTTTAATTCATATTACGACCCCAAAAGCGATATTATAGGGTTATTTCGGGCATGTTATTTGTTTTATTGTTTTTAATCTTATTTGGCACATGCTAGTTATTCTGTTAATTATTATTAGTGCTTTAATATTGTTAGTTTTTATGGACACTGAACTTTTGCAATATTTAATATCCAATAAATAAATGTCATACCTATTAACATTAACCTCGTTTGTTCATTAAACAGTCCATTTACAATAACAATTTTAAAAGTCAAATGAGGTCCTTCATAAATTGTTTTTCGAGCATTTATACATTACTCTGAAGTCTTAAGAGACGTTCCTACAATCATACTGATTGAATTTTATAGCTGACATAGGGGATCAAAAAATATTTTTTGAGGAGCAAAACTTGTTTTGATAAAAACTTGTTTCTTCATTTAAATAAAAAAACGCGTTTTACCACATGTCCGACTCATGCATTTATTTGTTACTGTAGGAATACAGAGCACCCTTTTCTAAAATACATAATTGGGACAACTCAAAAAGCGAAAAAAATCGAGATGTCCCATTATCATTGAGGGTGAGATGTGGATTAATTCCAAAATTTTGGTTCTTCGCAAGCATTAGGGGTTTATGAAATTTGGTATAAATGTCATTTTAATTACAAGAATCAAGGATTTCAAATGCTGGAAAAAAAAAAAAAAAAAAAAAAGGTTCATTCAATCAAATAAAAAAAAAAAAATGTGGGAAAAATCGTAATAAATCGCGAGTAATTGAAACCATTTTTTACCGATTTTTTTCATTAAGCTTATATATATATATATATATATATTCTTACATTAATTTTTAAATATTTTTATATGAGAAAAGATTGGACTTAAACCCGAATTACCTTATCACTAGCACTAGTAAGGCACTCTTGCCACTTCAGCCACTAGGAAACATCCCGGGAACGCCAATCCTTTTTCTTCCCTGACCCACTTGCCACCAATCTTCTAATTTTTGCGAATTATATGAGAGAGTGGACATATACATATGCAAATATATAAAATCACCGGATTAATATAAGTATACGTAAAATCAGTATTATATTATAATAATTTGGTCACCTGAAGATTATTTTTTTTTTTTTAATTATAGTTCATATTGCGTACTGCATGATTATTATTATCAATCATCCCAACTTTTTCCAGAAAAGCCCAAATCTTGTTTTTTACATATTCCAAAAAAAATTCAATTTTAGAAATTTATTTATTACCCAGGAGTGTAAAAAAAAAAATTAAGAATTTGAAAAAATAAAATTAAAATAATTTAAATTATTTGAATTTTATTGCAGCCTTGAAACTTATTTTATATTATTTTCAGATTGCAGGTATATTGCAATCCGTAGTTAATATCTATAAAGTAGGAATATTAAAAGAACAAGAATTGGGCTTCAATGGAATAAGTCGGTTTGATGAATGCTAATAATCATGCAATATGAGTAAGACCGATAATTAAAAAAAAAAATTCAACGCGTTTATAAATTATTAATAATAAAATTATTTATGTATATATACATAACATTCATGCGAATTGATTTGATGATTATATCCTTACACGACGAAAGGTCGGGTGAAAAAACATAAAGTTTGAGATTTAATAAGGTTTGTTCTCATAATGTTTGAATTTGAGTTCGATTTTTTTTTTTTTTGTAATCCTGCCTATCGATTTTTGATTCGAATATTAAGTAACATTCATATTAAATTACATGAATGTGTCTCTAATACTTGAGAAAAACCTAGATTTTGGGATTTGCCCAAATGCATTTGTATATATTAATTTAAGAAAAATATATTTGTATTTATTTAATTTATCCAGATTACTAAACAGCGAGAAGGTTCTTTGGGATTCCCCACTGATTTCTGCGGATCAGATCCTGATGCCACTTCGTTAGGCATCGATTCCCGACGTCATTCATCAGTGAATGCTCCGTCACTATGTAAATGCAATCAACAATCTATTTCGTAAACACGGGGACCGGATACCGTTAATATGCAGAAGTACACTTATACGCGTAGTTGGTACAGGTAATCATCTCAATAATAAATCAGGGACGGAGGGGTTAATAATAGCTCTTACGAGTATAAAGCAGTTGTTAATGTGAACTCCGTGATGATATCCGTAACCAAATCCCCCGAGGTGGCATAAATCATTTTAAACGGTATTAAATTAAGAGCTAACCCGAGCAAGCATAAAAATACGCATTATAAACACTATTGTGATGTTAAACAAAATGATTTGACCGTAGGAGTCGCTAACAGCGGTAGACCACAAGGGACATGAGAGCTGCAGAAGCTCCAACAGGCGAACCTATTATTCTAATCGCTCATTCAGGCTCATTTCTACAATTTCATGGTCTTTGCGGAACATGTAATCAGAAACCTTCCTTTTTGAATACTCGCCGAGGAATAAATCATTCGAAATTGGCAGTTGTCGGCTCACGAGGAAGGGACTTTCTTCCTGCCAGAGCTAACATTTCTGCAGATAGTCCTCCTTATCTCAGGGGGCGAGAATTTATCTATGACCGTTAGCGAGAGGGGCCGGTTTAGAGGATAAAAGGGACCATTACCCGTGATAAAACTAAAGGGGAAAAAATAAACAATATTCCCTTAGGGGCCACATGTTTGTAGGAACAGTCATAAAATGAGGGTTATCTAGGGGAAACTTTCACACCTCAAGACAAGTACTCTCTTCAAGTTACAACCTTAAACTTTTAGGTTCAGCAAGGTTGAATTTAAAAAGTTAAAACAATGTTTCAATATTTGTATAAAAAATAATATAGAAAAAATAACTAACATTGTGACGTGAACACAAATAATTTTCGTACGTATTCATGTTTTGGAATAGGCCTTTCTGGATTGTTCCATCTTGGACTAAATATAAGAACCGATGGACTGGGGGCAAAGTCTTGCCTTGAACATAGAAACATATGGTTACTTTGTGTCACTGTTTAGTGACGTTGTTACTAATTTGAGTTCAAATAATTTATTTAACATTTTTGACGAATAACTTTACGTAAATAAAATTATTTAAACCAACTGGTATTGCAATATTTAAAAACGATTTTAAACTATAATTTTACGGGGCAATAACTATAACGTCTATCAATATGGACAACATGTACCACCCACTTCCATACCTGTAGTAGCGAATTGACTAAACCTTGATAAAAGGTACTTACTAAAGTTGTGATTTTTTATGTAGTTTTATCTTGCTCCAAAAATTAATGAATTCGAGGTAGAAACCAATAGTGAGTTTGAAACATTAAACCAAAAAGAAAATTTAGACGACTTTTCCACGGACAAATATATGCTGTCTTATCCACATCAGCCCAATCAATCTTTATTTTTTTATTTGCTGATTTCAATTTATTGGGTTATTTCTCCCCATTTTTTTCGAACTTTTCTGGAGGGACAAAAAGAAATATACATTTTCTTTTTCACGGGTGTAATCAGATTCAAAAACATCAGCTTAACTTTTTTTTTAAATAATAGGGGCTCAAACGATTTCTGTTTAACCATTTTCGAAATTGACACGGGGTTTTCAAAAATCAAGAACACTGTTTAGGTTTAACAAAGTTTATATTTGCATTTTGATAAAGAAAATGTAAGAAGATTTAAAATCTGCTAAGTCCATCCAAATTAAAGGGGGGAGGGGAGGGAGTTGATAGGGGTTGATAAGAGGCAAGATGTTCAAATTAATTTGCTCCAAGTAGGTTGAGTGATGCATCGTTTTTGGTAGTTTCTATGCGTCTAAAACTAATGAGACCTTTCCCATGACGATGCAACCAATAGTTCAAAAGTAATTACTGATCATAGGTGGAAAACCACATTTTACCGTGGCTAAAGTTAACAAATTTAAGTTCAATGTAAGTTCATGGATATCGAGCAATAAGAAAAGGAAGTGATTTTCATATTGAATAAGATTCAAATATGTATTGGAGATGCGAAATCGCAGGCAAAACATCGATGTTTTTAAAATCAAAACATCGATGTTTTCGACATAGTTGGTTTTTCATATTCATTTATTAAAGATTCAACTGTTAGGACCCAAACATATTCATACATTGATGTCGTTTCCATAGTATATACAGAGAATCATATTTCTGGTGAATATTTTAAAAGATTTTGCAAGCAGCTGCATTAAATAAATAATTCAACTATGATAATATGGTTTTGCGTTTGCATATTTTATTAACTTTTTGATGTTAATGACTAAAAAATTTTAATTTGTAAATTTTACAGAAACAAGAAATGGTAGTGAAAACATAGGTAATATATCCAATATATATGTAATGTAAATGACGACATCGATGTTAATAACAACTTTGTTATTGACAAAACATCGATTTTTAAAAATTTCTGTTTTTGTCCAAAACATCGATGTTAAAAGATATTAGTTTTTGTCGAAAACATCGGTGTTAAAACATATTTGTTTTTGTCAAAAACATAGATGTTAAAAAGAACTTTGTTATTGTCTAAACATCGATGTTGAAACATATTTGTTTTTGTCTATGGATCGGAGTGAAAAACATCTTTCTTTTTTGTCAAACATAAATGTTAAAAAATTCTTCGTTTTTATCAAAACATCGATGTTTAAAAGAATATTTATAAATGAATATTGTGGCTTTATTCATGAACAGCTTAAAACCAAGATCTTCATGGCCAAATTTTATAATAAAACTGTTTTATTACAACAGTACATTCTTAAACTACCAAATATCAGCACACCAAGATTCCAAGCGCTCTGATTGGTTGTTGGTTAACTTTGTTACCTGTATATCCCTTCCAAGCTTGCATTTTCTACGCTGTCTTATGAGGTTAAATTTCAAGTGTTCTATTTTTTTGTAATAATCTTCACTAGACTCGTTTTCAATAAAAAAAAAAAAAAAAAAAAAAAAAGTCAACTACTTAAAACATTGATGTTATCATCGGCCCACAAATATCGATAGTCAAAAAACATCGGCTGCGTAACATCGATATTTCAGAAACATCGACATCGTTGTCACATCCCTAATATCTATGAATTAAAACAACACAAATATTTGTTTGCAAACAGGTTACCAAAATTATCACTTCTAACGCAAAGATAACCATATGACTTGAGCTCCTCTTTAACAAAGACTAAGACTAAATGTCCAATCAATCGCTTTTTATGTATAGTCGAAAGAGGAATGATCTAGAACCTCGTGGAACGGCGTGGATGGTACTCAAACCTTGTATTCACAAAGACGTGCTATCACAGTTTGTTCCGACTGTTACTTCGTCCCAACAAAAAGTCAGGGAATTTTAAACCATTTGTTGTTTTTTTTTTGTTTTTTTTTTGTTTAACGTTACCTGTATATACCTGAGATTCAAAAATTTAAATTATAATTCACATACCTTTTTTTCTGTAGAAATTATTTTGAAAATCCCTACTACATTGGTCTTCATAGTCGCAAACAAACAAGTTAATACCGGTCTGTTATTTAAATTACAAATGTGTAATTTAGAACTATTTATCTTGCGCAACCAAGATGAAAATTAAACCTTTCACACCTAATATTACGAAAAAAATGAGTAACGAAAATTAAATATTGCAAACAATCTGCTTTATCTTATTAATCTATAAAAAATTACGGCAATAACAATTTTGGGTCAAATCTAATCATAAATAACTTCACAAATTATCACACACAACAAACTACCAACACATAAACATAAACATTTAATAAGCTGCCGTAACTAGTTGTTATGAAAGAACTATCTTAAATCAATTTTATTAAAAATAAATCGATCCTATAAGGAATATTATACATAGATAACGAGAAACTGCGTTGAAAAGCGTTTAAAAAGGACTAGGAACCTCAAAATATGCAATGCCCTTTTACGTTCTAAAATTCTACAACTTGATAGTGGGTTTTACTTTTTCAGAAATACTTGATAACAAAATCAAAAGCAATTAATCTACTCGTTACTTATGTTTTCTTGGTTACGAATACAGTATTACCAAACAACATTGAAACATTTGGCAGTTTTTTTTATTCACCACGTCTTTTGATGATAATGATCCACTTTTTTATTTGTTTAATAAAAGGTTATTTCATAAGTTATTGATAAATAAATAAATTAAGTTTATCCTCATCTCTTCAAATATGTTTGGCTTACAAGAAAAAAAAATAATACGTAAAGATTATTAAGTATAAATAAAATCAGAAGAATAGTGACGATTAAATTAATATTCATTATAATCTTTTGTACATTTTTCAACAGTTTTTACTTACTTAATTTTTAGAATAAGCATTAAATTACTTATGATGCATTACTTTAGTAACGTATGAATAAATATAAATCAATAAACACAAATATAAATTAATTAGTATAAATATAAATTAATAAATATAAATAAGAATTATGTAAATAAATTACATTAATTTAATCGTTTCGCATGATTAACCACTAAATTTAATTTTATATTAATTTTCATTTAATTTAATTTAGTATTATTTTCATTTTAATTTTCATCACATGGTCTCCCGCGTGAAATGCGCGGTAAGCTATCTTCTGCGCCAGCGAGTTCGCTTCCAAGTCGAGCCAATCTCAATTTTAAAAATAAAATATTTAAAATTAGTATAAAATTAATATAAAATTAATTTAAGTGATTACCCACAAGAAAGATTAAGTTAATATATAAATATTTAAACTGGACGATGTCAAGAGATCCCGTTAATTGGACAAAAATTGTCTATCCCCTGTATAAATCCGCAAATTATGCGATATCGGGGGAGAGGGATCAGTGAAGAAGAGAGATTGGCTCGACTTGGAAGCGATCTCGGTGGCGTAGTGGTTAGCGTACCGCTCAAGACACGCGGGAGAACCGGGTTTGACTACCGGCCGAGACAAATCTTTTCTCTTTAAAAATATATTTAGTCTGAATAAGAACATTCCAGATAGTTCCCGAATAGCGTAGAAGATACTTCTAGAAGATTTTGAAGACTAGAACAGGTCGATCCTACAATAATTCTGGAACTCTTTTCAATCAAATGTTTTTTTGTTTTTTTTTACGTTACAATATAAATAATATAAATAGAAAATAAATTTAGTAATATATCAGTAAATATATGTACATTTAATGGTATTCATTTAGTGATAATTCATAGTTAAGAAATGATAAAAATTGTTTTCTGGAAAAATTTAAATTATAATGGATACTTATTTAACTCATTAGGATATTTAAACTAGAGGTTTACAGCATATCTTTTCGGGGAGATAAATTAATAGCCACGATTGAGGATAAGGAGATTGGGTGAGAAAGGTGGAAATAAATGATTGAAATAACTAACAAAAAAGAAAAAAAAAAAAGAAAAGAAAGACTGAAATGAATAAGTGGGAACGGGTGTTAAAGAGGGACGGAAGCGAGACGCCTTCCAGCGAGGCATAAGTCACATCAGCTAATAACAGAGGCTTTCCAACAAATGATCCACCACAGACGCCATATTCATCACTAAGCACTCTCTAAAGTACTATGTTTTTAAACGTTTCTGTCAGTACGGCCCTCTAACCATCTCACGATAAATTGGATTTCGGCAACAAACACCAGAAAAAGGAGAGAGAATTTATTACAGTAACCATTTCCTTGATACTCCCATTTTATCCTTTGGGAAAAATATTTTTAAAAAGTGAAAAATGAATAAGAAAATATTAATAGTTATTTTCTATAATCGTGAGCGAGTGTAAGAGAGAGAGTAAATTCAGTTAATCTTGTGTATAAGGAGTGTGAAATAGCAACAGAATCGGTGTTTCGATCTTATAAACAATCAATGATAATGTTCTTTTCATTATTTCTTTTTCCGAAATAATACTTTAATGCAAAGCGAAACTAAAAAAATCTGGTGCGATGCCACGCAACACACAACTTTCACTTCCCAACCTACTTGGAATAGAAACCGTCGAGTTTTTGTTTAAACGTAATTTAGAAACTTCAGAGAAAATGGCTTTATCCATATGTACTTACTTATTTTTGTTTGATATTCTCCAAAAGGTATAAAGTATTATAATTATCGCAAAACTTGAAAGTCATCAGTTATTTTTGATACATTATAATTTAATTAGTTTTGTAAAGTTCATCAGTATTCGAGTATTTCTTTAAACTTTTTTTTTGTAAATAGGGTAAACCATACAGTTATTGGCACCTCAACTTTAACTTAAAGAAACAGGCAAACAAGTCCTTATTTTATTACAAGATATACATGAGTCTAATGTTCGAAGGGTTCTCTACTCTAAGTCATCTATGAATTAAGACTTTAACAAACTAACCATAGGAAAGATTTCACAATTAAATCCACAGGTTGCGAATAACTAGATTTGGCCCTTCTAACAATAAATATTGCCATATTGTAAAACTTTAACTTGAAAAATTGAACTTTTGACAAAAAAAAACCTTTTTAGTCTTTATGAGGATAGATAATGAGGAGCTATAGGAAGTTTCTATTTGATCCCTTTATAAAAAGTATTTTTTTAAATTTAACCACAGGAATGTAGTCTTAATGGTGCCAATAACTGTACGGTTTACCCTATGTATATTATGAATTGAAATCAATCGGAGGGATATTTTAGAAAATTGGAACTTAGTTTCGAATTTTAGTCTATGATTGTTTCAGCAAAAACAAACATATATTTTATTTAGAAGGCTATTATGGAACTAAAGTTTCACACTAACTTATAATTATTAAGGATTATATAGCAGCGTGTGTTAAAAAAAAACTGATTATTTTTTTTACCATTACGTGATTATTTTAATTACCATTACGTACATGTCTACGCACTCACTCACTGATGACCTAATAAAGTCGTAAAATTTAAATATTCCATAAAATTTCGGCATGAATTCATTTTATTGATACATAAAAAATATCAAGTTTAGTTGAACAAGCACTTAAAACACGCTGACAACTCCTCCTCCAAATTTATAAACTAAATATTATTCTTTCTGAGAATCTCAGCTTCCCAACGATATATTACACATAAATATTACTTTACTCATTAACGTAAATTGAAATTTCATCATGGCCAAACATTTTTATTTTTGTCTCCTGTCAATGTACATAGATTTTTATCATATTTCATAATTAGCCATCTCTCATTACTAGGCATGACGAGAGACAGTTAATTTCTCCATATATATATAATCAAAGGTACTTTATAGGAAGAAAATTTTCCTTTGCCGTTTAAGCCCCACCAGAACATTTTAATGATGATGAAACCATCACTGAATACTTGATACACGGACGCACACCCACCAGATCATTTCGCTGGACTTAGTGGTTATTTGGACTCAAGGGACCCTAAAACGAGTATTTACGTTGAAAACCGGAAGTCGAATGCTGAGTCTGCTCGATCGCAATACCTTCCTTTACTATATATGTCATATGTAGGTAAGTAAAAGTAAAAAAAGAATAAAGGGTGGTAATAAAGGGATTCAGGCATTGAACTATAAGTACTTACAGTAAATTGGGCCCTCATACCGACCAACGATGATCTCATCCTTGGAAATTAAAATTGAAATGAAAATTAATTTAATATCAAGGCAGATTGATAAAATGAATCTCTTCGATAGATGCAGCATAAGTTTGAAGTATATATAACGTGGCCATCATATAGTTATTTAACACTGACTGAACATCATATTAACAATTGTAATATAACAGAACTATTAATTTTAAATTATTTTTAGAATAAAACTCTTTTTTTATGTTATTACAACCTGCCTCGTTTCGAGACAATGGTGGCATTGCTGATTGAACACATTCATACTATATTTAGAAAAAATATATAAATAAAAATATATATAAAAAAAATCAACTCAATTAAAGTAAAATAAGCATCTTAAGCACATTCATACACTGTTTACAACCAGGCTGGAGAACCCTGAGGCAAGCTTTTTCCACCACGGAGGAGGGAAAAGCTAGTTTTAAATTATCGAATTACGAAGAACGGACACAATTGAATGATACAAGCAGTCTTGACTAGAGTGCTACGGTTAATGACAAAAATTCATTCTAATTAGTATTGATAGAACTGAATTTTTAAGTACTATTCGTTAATTCTGAACTTCTTTACAGATGCATATAACGTCAAAAATACAATTTGAATACAGCACAACGTTCTGATTTTGCTGAGGGAATTCGTTTAACGTTTCCCTTAAATATCATTATAAACCATAATTACCGATTGAATTTTTTTTTTGGGAGAGTAAGTTTTATTATCATAAAAAGATGGAGTCAATCTGAATGGGTGTATAATAAAAATAAATTAACAAATAAACGAAGTAATAATTATGAAAAAAGTTGATGAAAACCAATAACTTTTAAATTGATCTTATATAAAACTATAAATGTAAGAAAATTTCAGTGCAGAACAATTGACATTTTATAACTGATGTTACGAAAAGGACATATTTGAGAAAACTGTTGAAAAAGACCCATAATCAGCATTGTTTTTTTTTTTTTTTTTTTTTACAAGCTCGTAATTTCTCTGAACAAACTATTTACATTTCTCAATAAATTTTGTTTCGAAACTAACACAGGGAGAAAAAAAAATTAACTTAGGTATCTGGTTCTTTTCGGTTTAGAAGATCGGAACATTTGGCATGTTTGTATATGGGAAAAAGTAAGAAAGACAGCAGAAGTAAACAAACGGAGTGAGAAAGTAAATATACCATGAACACATGTATAAGTATCTCGACTTCCCTATTTTTTGTTATCAGAGGCATAACACCTAGGCGAGAAAAAGGTGGCCGCAGGAGACCACACACCGTTGAGAGGGTCGCTTTTGTTTATCAACCATCAGCGGGTACGCTCTATACGATCAATTGTGGCTAGGATGTTTCCCAGAAGAAGAGGTGGTAGCTATCTGGGTTCATCGCTTTTCTACAAGGAACCTGACTATTAAGCCAAGACCCATCACAAAGGTCGACAAATGGTGCAAGATCTCAAAACTGTACTGTGCACCGTTGTTTAAGGCACAGTGGAGCCTCCTTTCCTAAGATTAATCCATATCAATTCCCGATGGGATAAGGGCCAATCCGAGGTAACTAAAATTCGATTTACCTATCATTGATAAAAAATAACATTTTCTCACCAAAAATATTTTTAATAGTTTACAAATCAACCCTCATTCAAAAAAATAAATTTATTTATTTACAAAGTTTAGGATGTAGGTTGAACCTAGCAAGAAAAAAAAAAAAAAAAAAAAAAGGGAGTCAGCTATTTCTGCCTCATTTTTGTGTGTCGTTTTCGCATCCGCTAGTTCAAACCATAAACAATAAATAAAGTATCAAGTTATCTATGTTAGTCACTGCCACTGCGTTTCTCATAACCACAGCTGGTTCATGAACTCAGTCTGAATCCTTATCATTTTCATTTTGAGTAACAATCCACAATACAATAATAATCGTATGTGATTGATAATTTAATACCTCCGCCATTTACAATCAATTTGCAGCACTGAGGTATAGTATATAATGTCATTCGTAAGTGAACACTTAATAGTAGTGTCAAAATATTGAGTAGTAAATTTATATACCTAAATATACATTGAAAATAATTTAATTTAAACATGTAACATAAACAAATACGAAAAAAAAAATTAAAAATAGTTCCACAAACGCCTCCCTAGGGCTTCCAAATAAAATAAACAAAATGATTGCTTTGAGGTCGGTAAGGAATTTGTGAGGTTCCTAAGGGGCCATAACACCCCCTCCCCCTAAGTGAGGAACAGAACCGCCCCGCAGGGAACTCAAGGCTAATAAACATATCGAGGTCATGTTATATACCGTGCGGCAGTCTTTTCTTAGTTCCCAGTCTCTATTAACTTCCGAAATTCTTTAAATGGTTCCTAAAATAACCAAAACATTTTAAAAATAATCAATTTTTATAATCAATTTATAATTTAAATAATGGGAGCTTCAAAAATCAAGATAATAGTAAGTGAAGGCTCTATGAGCCGTTTATTTTGAAAGTGGCCTAAGTCCATTAGTCTTCAAATCGAGATATTTGAGGGTTTGCGTCTCAATGAATTTAAAAATATACGTGTAGAATACTATAGAGTCATACTGCTTAAGTTTATCTTATGGTGTTAAATTGTTAGTTTCTATTACAATAGTGGCAATCATTAGGTGAATAATATTCGTTTTCTTATCAAGAATGGAGTTAGGACACTTTCAAAATTGACAACCAGATTAATTATCAAATTTGAAGGTGCCCAAGTCCATTCAACTTTATTTAAAATTGTTCAAATTGAAAAAAAAGCAATACTGAATTTATTTTACATATCTTTAAAACACTTTTAATATGGATGAAAGTGCTTTTTCCCTTCCTCAGATAATTTTAATGATGATCCAACCATCATCACACGTAAATCATTGCCTATATTTACAGCGTTTGAAAATCGTTTAAAGCGTCCTTCCCTTATTTTAAAAGTATCAAAAAAGAACTTTTTACAGATGGGAAATATTCCTTTTTAGAATTTAATAAATACCTAAAACTCCAATTTCTTGGCGAACCTTTTCCGTTTGTCGGACATCTTCCTTTCACAATTTTTCGCTCGACATCTTCGTAAAGTGATACATTTTGTTTGCTAAAACCTCCCAAACCCCAAAACTTCTCAAAAATATTCTTTCTTTGATTATTTATTCTTATCTGAACTAATTAGTCTTGTAATGTTCTTCCCCATGGATAAAATAATTTCTAAAATTTAATATTAAATTTTATGTTTTATATTAACTGAACGTATGGTTATTCAACTGACACAACTGACACAAACATCCAAAAACTTAGGTTGACTTGTAAATACTAGTTAATTAGAATTACCTTCATCACTACTTTCCGACATTATCAATAGTAAATATCTTGATTTAAGTATAAATGGAGTTAGGCCACTTTCAAACTACACTGTTTGATTATTGAACTAACTCTGAAAACTTATGTACTAGGAATTATCGTATTTGCTCGGATTATAAGCAACCTGAAACATTTTACTGATAAATAACATGAAGTTGTGCATGTAACCATGATAACCCGAAAAAATTGAAAAATGGAGTTAGGCCACTTTAAAAATAAACGGCTCAAATATTTATTCATAAACTCATTAGAACGAAGTTTCAGGATTTTTTTGAAATACCAATAACCGCTAAAAACCCAACAGAGAGCATCTATGTAACTCAAGAACGAAGAGATATTGGGTTCTTAATCCGATTAAAGGAATTAAGAAACTAACTCCCTTCACAGCAGTTGGGAAGGTTTGGTTTCTAATTTAGAGTTATCAATTTCAACAAAACATCAAAAATTAATTCATCAGTTTCTAATGTTAATCATTTAAACTATTTCATGAAAAACTAATAAAATATACTACATATTATAAATTAAAAAACAAAACATAGGTATTAGTTTGGATCTTATTCCATACCAAGTTTATATAGATATATCAACACTTATCTCAATCATGAGCCAACCCACATTAATTGGTTCAGAGGTAGTTGATTCAACATTATTGAGTTTTTAGATATTTTTACCATATAAACTGCAACACATTAGAGTACAAAAATGCGATTATTTTATTATTTTTATTTTTCCAATGGCGGATATTTAACTGTCGAACAAATGCGTATTTTTATTTTAGCTTTTTAGTGCTCTGCTTCAAATCGAATATCGCAACTTTTACTCATCTAAACTAGAACATTTAAATAATGACCAATCTCTTTAAAACGATCTGAACTTCAATAAAGGTTTTTACAACTATGAACTTAAAATTAAATATAACGG
Organism: Aelia acuminata; assembly: GCA_911387785.2. Classification (NCBI taxonomy): domain Eukaryota; kingdom Metazoa; phylum Arthropoda; class Insecta; order Hemiptera; family Pentatomidae; genus Aelia; species Aelia acuminata. The sequence continues at coordinate 103,217,067 of OU426978.1, read as the reverse complement.
TCAATATAATCCCTTTAAGTTCTAATCGGGAATCATACAAAAATCGGTTTTCAGGCAGATGGCTAAAAAATTATTGCATTTTCGTACTTCTAATCTATTGTATTTTCTACGATAAAAATATTTAAGATGTTGAAGCAACCAATTAATTTATTTTTGGACAACTTGATATTGACCCCCTATAATGTAAAGGTTGAAATCGTCTGCGTCCATCCTCTAAGAAGTTCTGTAAATATGTAAGCTAGAGTTGGGGCGAAGGTCCAAAGTACCAGTAGTTCCTTATGGGGATACATAACTATCGATAGTTTCAAACCACTGATAGTTGTTTATTTGAACAATGTAGTACTGTAAAACCACTGTAGGTTTAAATAATTTTATTAACTTAAAATTACAGCACAAACAAAGATTGGAACTCAAATAATACCGTTAGGAAACAATAACTAGCAGTGACAGATTCAAAAGTAACTGCATCCTTCGCTAGACGGCTTAAGACTGGCCCACTAGGCATTCGCTTACTTATACATATAGGTATGGTCTAGTATGGAACCAACCAGAGGTGCTAGAACTTTCCAAACACGTGATCAAGTACTTATGATGTAACCGTTCCAGGCTATTCTAGAATTTAGTGTAATTTAACAGAAATAAACTTTTTTTTTTTTTTGTTTCTTCTGTCACAGTCCTATCAAAATTCGAAAATTTTTTTTTTAAAGGGAAAATTGCGACTCCAGAGGGCCCCCTCCCTGCCTATGTCACATTAATTTTGATAAGGGGGTTTCCGGGTTGAAAATATATCCATCCCCTACCTCCGAGTAATCACTTGAGGCCCCGAAACATAACTCTATACGCCAATGTTTACTGTCGATAGTTCATATCCGATAATTATGGGGATTCATCGATATCGAAAATATGGATGGTTTTTACATTACTGTTTTTACCACCGCACCCTTATAAAGCCTCCACTAGCTTTTGATTCAAGTGGAATCGCTGAGAACATGATCTCCTGGAATCCATCTTATTCCTTCACGAATAGGAAAAAAAAAAGGTATTTCATATTATTAAATATAAAATGAGCTAAAATTCATTATTCATGTTTGAGGAATATTATTAAGGCCTCGTTCTCATTTGTTCTGTGGTACGATTACGAGTAGATGACTTTTTTCTGCTACACCGTGTAGTTGGGAGTTCGTCCTGCTGTAAGTACACCTAGCCTCATAAAAATTCTATAATTTACTATGGAAGAACATTCGGGGTTTGGTGAAATCATCTCCATTTATACCCACAAGCCAAAAAATCGAGAGGTTCCAGAGGTTGTAGTGATATAAAATGTATGATTTATTAATACCTGAGAAATATTAAAAAAACCTATTTAAAATAAATAAAAAAAATCACTGCCCCTTTCTCAATTTTCTTAACTTAAGAAGAAGAAAAAGAAACCATAAAAAAGCAAATTTAAAAAATGGGAATGGTCTATCTAATACTAAAATCGTGAGAACATTATAAAGCCCCTGTTTTTTTTTTTCATTTATTGAAATATGTAAGAAATAAAGTAATTCCCTTGATAAAGCCAAGCTTAAGATGAAAAGGCATCAAAACTAGACAGGGATATCATACCTTATTTTCATAAGTAAAAAATCTATCGAAAGCATACCACGATCAGGAAAGGTACAAACCGCCTACTTAACTCTGGCCTTAATTTCTGCAAAAGCCTCCTAGATAAGTTGAGGAATTCTTAGCGTTTGACCTGGATCGACTAAGGAAACACTTAATTGCCCAACCAATTGAAGCTAACAATCTTTCGAGAAAATGTTTTAAAAAACTAAAGAAATCATTACAATAATTATAAAAATGCAAACAAAAAAATTAATGGGCAAAAATAGTAAGTAAATATAATTAATATGCAAGAGGGGACAGAAAAATCAAATGCTAAACCCAAGATCTATCATTCATTTTTTAAACCATCTTTATTTTTGAAATTTGGTAATACTATGCAGGTTTATAATATACTAGCTAAGGTGCCCGGCTTCGCTCCGGTAGTTGTAATAACAGAAAAACTTTAAAATTAATGGAAATATTGAACAAAATTAGCAATTTCTCGAAACTTCGGTTTTAACTTGGTATCAATATTAAAATTCAAGATCTGCAGAGTCCGCCCAAATAAGGAACTCTCTCTCTCTCTCTCTCTCTCTCTCTCTCTCTCTCTATATATATATATATATATATATATATATATATATATATATATATATATATATATATATATATATATATATATAGATATATACTTTAGAGGGAGATTGAAAATAGTGAATGAACAATCAATTTTGCTGCAACTTAGTCGAGTTATGCATCGTTTTTTATGGTTTCTGTGATTCTGAATCCTATAAGCCCATTCCAAGCAGTCAGCAGATAATAAGTTATTAGATAATAGTTGAAAAATTATATTTCCAGTACAACCTCAGCGCCGACTACAATGATGGTCCTATTATATCCAGAAGTATAGAAACTATCGAAGATTCGTAGAAACTTTTATTTAAATACCTTTCTTCCATTTCAACCTCCCTTAAAGTTATCCCCCCGTAATTTCGGCGGGGTCTGTAGATATCGAATTTTACTGCTATTACAAAGTGAAAACCAAAATTTCATGAAGTCACAATTTTTCACCATATTTCTTTTTATCCTGAACTATGAGGGGTGATAAAATCTTATTGAAAAAAATGGTGTAATTGGAGTATGTCTTTTTGTCAACAGTAATCCTCATCATACATAGTAATATAACCAACTTCTTTTTCATAATTACATACAATAAGAAAAATTTTTTATTTTCGATTTATATTTAGTCAATTTATCTCTATTTTTATGCCTGTTTTTATTCGCTCACTGTACAAATAAAACATGTTCACTCATATTGCATTAAATTTACTTAAGTATATGTTATATATTGATTAAATGTAATGTGTTAATCAATTAACCTTCTTATGAGAAAATTAATTTTTTAAGGTATCCAGGCGGTTTCTAATTGATTGCAAAGATGTAAAATCATTATTTTATTTTGAACGCAAAGGTGAAATTAATTATTTTCTCTTGATGTTTTAGTAATTTAAAAAGAACAGCTGTAAAATATATAACCTTTACAATCTGAACGGAATGAATGAACAATAAACATTGAGTGAAACGCATCCTAGCGCTTCCTGGTAGTCTGCAGCTCGAACTAAATTTTTCATTCATAAACTCGTGTCTCAATCTCAGAGAGGCTAATTACATGGTGCGAGAGGCTTAAAATTCCAGTTCTTTTCTCTTCAATTTTACACCCTTAAGAGAAAAACGGAAACCTTCTTCTCCGTTAGGGGTTGTATAGCAACACGCTGACATAACTTTATTAAACATACGTTGAGTGGTTTTTGAGCCTTATCGGCACGCACATTGTACACTTTGCTTTATAATATATATTGATTAATAAATATATCACCCGAAGATTACAAGCTTCTGCCAAGGAGAGTCAGTGTAGCTTCCACATTTGGAGGTTTGAAACTGATTGGAACAATATAAAATCATTCCTTTAATAATCGTAAGCCTTAAATAAAATCTTATGTTTAAATATGAATGTTTATTACGTTTAAACACGCTAAGTAGCGGATGGATAAACCTGAAATATTTACAGAACGTTGCTGTTAAACCAAATAACAGCCATATCTACTTTTTACGCTAATGAATCTAGCGAGAAAAAAAATAATAAAAAATGGAAATTTTTTTTTCCCTCTTTGGCCATTATTTTTGTGCAAACTGATAGTTTCCTCTCGCAACAAAATGAAAAATAAGTACGGAAATCATTAACAGAGTTACGGCCAATTTTATTTTTAGTCACATATTTTTCGCCATTATATTCGTTGATATCCCAAATGGAAAAAAAATTAATCACACTGGAATATTCTTTCCTGTTCGGTAGAGGAGTGAAACTATCTTTACATTTAAATTCTAAAAACGTTAGAGAAGATTTGTAATCCTTTCTTATTCCAGAGTTATTTAAGGTAGACTACTTTGCGTAGTTATGTTATGGTGAACAACACTACGGTTTACATTTATTTATTTTCTTAAACGTTAAAGAATCTTCTTCCACCGTTATTATTTAATTTTGTTGTATAGTTTTCTTTTTTTTTTTTTTGCGTCCGATTTGGAAAAGTTGTGAGGCCGAAATCCACTCGAACAAATCTTTGATGCGCGGTCATAAGGACTTAAGTCAAAATTTTTAATTTTTCAGGAGAGCAACAGCAAAGTCCAAAACATTATGTAAAATCTAATTATTGATATTATTTGTAATTGTCATTTTTATAAAACAATATAATAGTAATTCAATCTGAAGCATACATTTATTTCTTGACTGATCGTTCCTGATTAGGTATTTTGGACTTATTTTGACTTAAGCTCTTTTGACCGCGAACCTCTTCACTTTGATGCGTGGTGATCAGGGCTAAAATCAAAAATTTGAATTTTTCAGTAGAGCAATAGCAAAGCTTAAAACAATTATTGATATTATTTGTTATTTTTATAAAACAATATAGCAGTAAATCTGTATGACATATACCTACTATTACTATCTGACCTATACATTTATTTCTTGTCTGATCATTGACTGACTGCACACCTCCCTCTTTATTGCACACCATTTTGACTGCACACTTCATGAAGTACTTTAACTTTAGTTGTGCCTTATGTTACACAATCTCAATGATAATAAATTTATTATAAGAAAAAAATGAAGTAGCACTTATAAAAATGATAGCAACTCATCTCCTTTTTAATTTTGGAAAAAATAAATCAGAATACAACATTAGAATATTGTATTAAAGTAGTTTATTAACGAAGTCAAAATTACAATTTGGGAATTAAAAAAGGATTTAATTTGTTTAACATTTTACCCTTTGTAATCGCTTAAGCATGTTAGGACATACATAAACCATAGTTGTGGTATAGAATAATTTTACATTACAAAACATACTAATGGCATAAATGAAGAAATACAAAATTAAAAAATTCCATTTTCAAACTTCCATTCCTTTTATTTGGGACTACTCCAGCTCAACTTCCAGAAGGTCAGGATCCTCCGCTTGGATAGCAGAATCTGTTGGGAGTTGTCTATAAAAATTGTGAAATACTGTTGGTATCAGAGGAAGTAAATCCATCAGATCTTTTTCCTTTACCTCAGTTATAGGAACCATGGACTTGTACTTTTATTGATCCAGTCCTATGGAAGGCCTCCCTTTTTCTAAAACTCATTGACTTGAAGGGTTCTTCTTCTGTTAAAGAGTTCTTGTACAACAGAATACGGTAGTCTTGAGTGTAATGAAGCCACTGAACATTAGGCCAGGAAAATAAGTCCCCATCCGAATTCTTCTTTCTTAATACTAAATCTGTCTTGAGAAGCTCTGAAAAAAACAAGAAAATCTTGTTTCATTTCAATTACTTGAAATGACATTTTCTTTCCGGTTCCCCTAACTAGCTGAAACCAATCGTGAGGATGATAAATTGAGATTTGTAGCTGTTTTTTTGTTTTTCTATCATTGAGTTTTCAACATCACACACATTGAGTGGTCAACAACACCCACGATGTCATCTCCATTCATACCAGCTGTACCACTCACTATTGGAGTAGTAGCATAAGACTATAGCGCCAATAAAATTTATTTAAGTAGTGAACGGTATTATGGCCATATGTTGACTTAAGACCTCAATACCAGGAAGGAAGTTATAAACTTGACTTTAGGCTATAATATTAATTGGTACAGCTAATCGATTTTTAAAGTTTGACTTAAGACCTTAATACTAATCGGTAGCTCTGATTTCGTGCTATAATATTACGACATAATCTCCAATTGCTCAAATAGTGACTTAAGCCCTTATGACCGCGCATCAAAGAAATAAAAATTCGGTTCATTCGTTGAACGTTACCTTAGCTACATTTGGCCGATAAAGTGCGCATGAAACCTACTTGTTCCTCTCTACTATTCCTACTCCTAGTCATACACCAACGGACTATTTTGAGAGATTAGGTCATTTGAACTACAGGCGGTTAAATTAATTTTCATTTTGAAGGGTAGAAATAAATTTTTTATATTTTCCGAAATCTACCTTAGAAATTTTTAATCTTTGATGGCTAAAACGAATATAAATTTAAAAAATCTGATGCGATGCGCGCAACCCACAACTTTCACTAACCAACTTATTAGATTAGAAATTGGCATGTGTTTTTAATTGTCATTTCTCAAAGTCACATATTTTTCCACATTCGTTTCTTATTTTTGTTTTTATTTGCTCTCTAAAATACACTAACTTTTTTTTTATTACTAAATAAAAGTTCTTACTTGCGATAATTTGGCAATGCAAGCATAATACTCCAAGTCGTCTAATTTTATAATTCTCTATGTAATTGTTGAAAATTTCATTCCATTACCATGAAACTAATTACTTCCATTAAATGAACGGAACGACTTTAATTATAAACAATGTTCTGTCTTTAAAGGCGTACTCAGCATGCTTGGGTTCAACGTATTTTATTAGTCGACGGAATATTTTTCTTTTTTTCTCCTTGATTTTTTTCAAATTTCATATTTAGCCCTTTCTTAATTTTAGGCGAAACGAGAGACAGATAATTTCTCCACATAAACAAATACAAAAGTACGTTATAGGAAAACAAAAAAGGCCCCTTTCCCATTAAACCCCCCTCAGAACATTTAAATACTGATAAAGTTTACCTGATATTAAAAAAGACTAGATTTTTATTAAACATGACGAATTTAATCAAAATCATTAAAGCCGTTTTTGAGAAAATTGAAAAAAAGTTAAAAATTGGAAAAACAGTTATGAAATAAAGTGCCCCCTGCGTTTGAACAATTTTGATGAAATTTTGGCTGTCACATTGTGGGCATATACATACACCAAATACCCAGTCTGATCAAAATCATTACAGTCATTTTTGACTAAATAAAAAAACACGAGAACATAAGACAAAGTTTATTATATAAAGTATCCCCTCCGTCTCACCAATTTTGATGAAATTTCGGTTTTCGCATGGCGTGCATATACATACATCAAGTACCCAGTTTGATCAAAATCGCTAGAACAGTTTTTGAGTAAAAAAAAAAAAAAAAACACGTGATAGTGAGACAAAATTTATTAAGCAAAGTACCCCCTCCAATTGATCAATTTTTATGAAATTTTGACTGTCATATCGCGGGCACATACATATATCAAATATCAAGTTTAATCAAAATCGTTAAAGCCATTTTTGAGAAAAAAACATAAAATTGGACAAAATTCTTCAAATGAAGTACTCCCTCCGTTTGACCAATTTTGATGAAATTTTCGCTGTCACATCGTGGGTATATTAATACACCAAATATCCAATTTAAGCTTCGTACGGTTTATAGTTTTTGAGCTAGTCTGTTCACACACACACGCACACACGCACGCACTCACACATATACACACACACACACTCACACACACACACACACACACACACACACACACACACACACACACACACACACACACACACACACACACACACACACACACAAACACACACACCGACCATTTCGCAGGACTTGGTTATTTGGACTCAGGGGACCCCAAAACGTGTATTTCCGTTGAAAACCGGAATTCGAAATTTTTCACGATCGCAATACTTTCCCTTACTATAAACTTCATATATAGGTAAGTAAAAGTACAAAACTTTGTTATTGTTTTTTCCCTATCTAAATGAATTCAACAGGTTGGTAACGATTTAAAAAATAGAAAAAGAAAAATTGAAAACAACCTGCATTGTGCAAGGTTCAGATCCAAAAATCCCAACCAATAAAACACGGAGACGTGCTTTCAGATATGTTATCCAACGAAAGACCTATAATGGACGATGAAGATTGTTAAATTACCTTAAATTGATCAAATTTATGATGAAGGAAAACAGGACATGAAAGCTAGAAATCACCGCCTATGAGTTACCTGTGACGACGCCAGACGTCGGTCCCCGTTAATTAGGGTCAACCGGGAGGTATCACCAAGCAGATCCATTAACCCCCTTTTATTAATCACCCTCACTCCGACCCTGACCTTGGTCATTAGTAGCAATGAACTCGTCCTTCTGTCAGCCCTTCTTCTTATAGAACGCTTATGATAGGCATTAATACCTATCATTGCTTAATTTATAGATTCTTTGATCATATACCGTCATGTAAAATATTATTTAAAAACTAACTTCGTCCTGTGAGTCCTAAATAATACCATTGGTTACTTACTCTACCAGCACACCTGATCGGTGTCGTGGAACGTTTTCTGTATTCCTAAACATAAATGACCGATTAAAAAACGTTCCACGCTTAAGGCATCTAAATAAGAGTATTTATTGCATTTGTTGATATTACAATAAGGATTTTATTTATTTACAATTACAAAAATGTGTCATTTTGTGTGATTGCACACAACCGATGTGTGATTTGCACAAAATTTACCAAATAAAAAAGCCACTGGTTATGACTTTTTTACAATTTTTTTGCGGAAAAATTTACCTTGGAAGGCAATACTTTTCCTGACTAATATCTACAACTCTATTTTAAAAACAACATACTTCCAGCGTGGAAATATTCTGAAGTTGTTATGATATTAGAACCCAATAAACCTTCCGAATGCCTAAATTCCTATCGTCCTATAAGTCTCCTTCCTCCCTTTTCCAAATTGTTTGAAAAATTCTTAATTCCCTAGAAAATTTTGAAAGCTATTCCAAATCATCAATTCGGTTTTGGAAAAAATCATTCTACTATACAACAATGTCACCGATTGGGGGATTACATTTCAAATGCTTTAGAATAAAAAAATTACTGTCCTGGTGTTTTTCTTGATATCAGTCAGGCTTTTGATAAGGTTTGGCAAGAAGGATTGCTTTCCAAGCTCAAAGTTTCGCTTCCTCCGACTTACTATTTAATACAACTCTCTTACCTGACAGACAGACACTTTAGTGTTAAAATAGACAACGAATTATCCCATATAAAAATTTTATTGAGAATAGAATTGCAATAAAATTCATGAATGCTCAACTAAATAACATGATTAACAAAGAGCAAACTCCGTCAGTCCGAAATGATATTAAATTAAATAAAAAATATTTCATTTAAATAAAATAATTCTCTTTCCTGGTGTTCCCACAGTTTTTTTTTCATTATATTTTCCGAAGTTTTTTGTATCTGTTCTATTCCAGCACGGACCAACTCTAGAGAATCATCAATTAAAAGGGGGATGGTCTCTCTACAGTAGAACCATTGCCCCCTTTTTAATGCGCAGTTTCGATAACCTAACACCTCTATTTCTTTGGAATCAATTGTTAATGTCTTCTACTTCCATCGCACTAAAACCCAACATGTTAACATAATTCGGTCATAAAAATAAACTTTCAATAAAAATTTAATTTCTAAGAGGTCAGGTATTCCTTAATGATGCATTAATGAGATCAATAAATGATAAAACATAAAAGATATATTGAGCTGAGGAAGATTGGGCAAGAATACAAAAGTTGATTAGAGAATTGGGGACGGTATTTAATTTACGATTGCACTATGAATGTAATGAAAAAAGAGACTTTTCAAGTGATAAAAGAGTTTTAAGTCCCAATAAAATAGGAACTGCGCCAACTACTTTAAAAAAATCACAAGGCTCGCCATAAATTTATTATAAATCATTAATACCGAAAGCTGTATAGTTCAATTACATTTAGTTTAACTTAAATATATCATGGACATCATATGCGGTATTTATTGAAGCATACATAATTAAAAGGAAGAAATCATGGTTTAACGTCCCTAATAAAGACCGAATCGATCCAGGTAAAAGGATAGGTAAAAAGAAACTGAATAGATATCTGAGTTTTATAACCTATCAAGATGATAGGAGTTTAAATAATTGTATTTAAATCCGTTTGCGTCAATATATTATTAACGTAGAATTATAACACAAAACTAATTTTAAAATTGAATTACCAGACTGATCATACTTTTATTCCTGTTAAATTGCAGCAGTTAAATTGAAAGTTGTATGTTTCAATGACATCATGTAGTTACATATGAGCTATCAAAAAGGTAAGTATAGAGCCAAAAAGGCTCTATTCAACAATAAAACTGAACAGGTGTAACGATTTGTTCAAGGAAATAACCAGCGTATTCCGGCTCTATCAGGCAGGTTTTCAAATGAAAAGGACAAGACGTTACCAGTTTATTGGGCCTCTAAATACAGGGTGCTATAAAACGTGGGGGAATTTAACATATTTAACGACTTGATTGTTGCGGCTAAGTAATAAAATGAAGGTATCTTTTTACAGTTGGGCACTAATAAATATTTCATGTAATGGCCGAATAGAGGCTAGTTAGAAGGTAGAAGGTGGTGTGGTACTAAAGGTGATGGTAGCTGGCAGCAGTAATTAGGGTCACGGCTCAAACTATTACAGGCCGTTTAAAGGAGGACCAGCTTCGTGTTAACAGATGGTGTGCTTCGTCGTAAACTTGAGCATCCTCAGGAACCCACTACAAACCGCAACGTTCTCGAGGAACGTGGGCAATTCGTAGAGCTATCAATGTTCAACATCTGCTTAATAGTGTCACGCAGAAGTACAAGAGAATCAATGTAGAGGCACTAGCATTTTATAAAAAATTAATGAAATACTTCATTTTAGCAAGAAGTTATTTTAAGCTATTATAAGTAATAGCAAGTTAAGAAGTACAGGAAAAATAGAGCAAAATTGACCATGTAAGGTGTCTGCTTTCGAAACGTACTACCACTAAAACTTCTTTCATAAGCCCACATTAGTAGTAAGTATCGAGATCAGGAGAATCCACCAAAATAAATAGAGAACTATTTCACTAAACGGGGTAGTTAAAGAAGGTGGGGGTTATGCAAATTAAACTTGCAGTGACTTCATTAAACTGAGGCATTACTTCATATCTTATCTTCATACATTAAGTCTTACACTCTTCACACTACAAAGTCCCTACGAAATGAGTGAGTTGAGAAAGTTGCATTTCAACTAGAACCGCAATGCGCTGTTGGTATTGCTTTCCACAAGACACTACTACTAAATACTTCCACGCCTCTTGTAATGATGTTACATTGGGGGTTATGAGCTTCATGGTTTTTATCCCTGCACTCAAACTTGCAAGAATCCGACCTATGGAACATTCGGGTAGCCCAGTAGCCAGATCTGCAAATACTACTTGCTTCCTTAGGCGGGTAATTAAGAAGTTATCTGGTAATCTCACTAAAATGGGCCTTGATTCGGACAACTCTTCGAGAGACGATCGGATCAACGATCAAGTGCTAACAACGAAACTGCATCGCAGCTTTGATGGGAGAGCATTGAGGGAGTCGAAAAATTGCCACACATCTACTCACTGGTTACCGGTCGTGCCTTACGGAGTGTGAAAACACATAGTTACAAGAGTAAGGGGGGCCTATATGGAGACAAGGTGTAGAGCCGGGTGCCATGCGAACGAAACAGCTACCCAAAGCATCCAGCACTGCTTATTGTCTCACGGAGGGATAGCGAAACGTCACGATTTCATAGTAGAAATCTCCTAGAACAAGCTTTAAAAGATAAAGGACAGAGCGTGATTAAGGAAACCACATTTGTGGAAAGTAAACGGAGATGGGTGCCAGACCTCGTATGTTCAGGGCCATACCTATGGCTCTCAGCTTGTCCAGCTTGACCTAGGACTTTGAAGAAAGATTGTTTGGCGCTTCATCCTAGCGGAAGTTAGTCAACCAACTGGTGATCTCTACAAGCATGACAATATCCTGACCCCGGCCATTTCCTCAATTCCGCCAGGTCAGTGGTAAACCAAGTTGCTGCAGAAATACAGCTCTATTACTCTTCCCACGAATTATTTGAAAAAACCGAGCCACTCCATTGTTCATCACATTCAAACGCGAGGCGTCCCGGTGACAGCGAAAGCGTGTAGGCTGCCTCCCGAACGTTAAGCAGCTGCGAAGCGCGAATTTGAGCAAATGATGGAGAAGGGAATTTGTCGACCGTCCAATAGTCCTTGGGCAAGGACGCCTGAATGAAAAAACGATTCCAGACCGTTATGCTGTTCCCAATATTGCTGATTTTGATATAAATCTGTATGGGAAGCGGATATTTAGAAAGCTGGATCTGAACAGGGGTTACTATCAGATCCCCGTAGCCGACGAAGACATTCCTAATATAGCCGCCATTACTCCTTTCGGCCTAATTGATTTTCAGCGGATGTGCTTCGGTTTAGGCAACGCTGCTCAGACATTCAAGCGTTTCCTGGATGAAGTTTTACGAGAACTCAACTTCGTTTTTCCGTACCTCGATGATATCAGCATTGGATCTAAAGATCTAGAGGAACATCAGGTATGCATGTGGAGAAGTTCTCCGGTATCCGACTTGGAGAAGTTTTCAAGAGACTAGAGCAGCACGGACTGACTACTACCTTGGCCAAATGCGTATTAGCCAAGAAGGAGATCGAATTCCTCGGTCATCGGGTGAACCAGCATGGCATAACTGTCCTGGCCGCTAAGGTAGAAGCCATCGAAAATTACCCACACCCGTCGAACGTCAGTGAACTCAGACAATTCCTAGGGATGCAGGGAGAGGCCTTTGTCCAGTCAGACCTTGGGACATGCTCCCATGTCTTCATGAGAGACGATACCGTGCACAAGACTTTAAAACCCCGATACACCGGCCTTCACCAAGTACTCAGTAGGAGTGAGAAGACCTTCTCGATATAGCTGCCTTCTGGCCCACGCACATTGACCATAGACAGGTCTAATGATATCATAGATTCTATATCTATCGAAGACCATCCTTTTAGTTGAAAAATACCATTCCCATGACAATCAAGTCAAGTTTAAAAGTTCTGACTTTATAGATAAAAAAGTCGTGACTACATATCGTGGCTGATTTTTTCAAAAAGTAAAAACTATCAATGGACAAACAGGAGAAACAATCAATCATATTAATGCTTTATCAATACATATAACATACGAAAAACTTATAAACACGTTTTAATAATGTCATATTTAAATGTAATATGGCTCATTTTGATTCCATATTTTCTATCTTTGGCTTGAGAATGTTTAAAAGAATAAGAAAACAAGACTGGGGCATAAGCGTTGTAGCGCTTTATCTTTCGTTGTAGGACAAAAACGTAAAACAAAGGAGATATTAGAGAAAAAATAATATTCCCATAATAGATGATTTCATCACTCAGCTTTTATTTTCTTCAATATACAATGGTTGTAATATTACATCAAAGAACATTATTTACAGAGCAGAAAATTTCATTGGTCTTGCTTAGCAGCAAATTTCACAAAACTAGAGTCCAGTGGATAACTAAGACGTTTTTAGAATCAGAGATTGACTTATGGAGCAAACGTGGTCGAGATAGAAATAGAATCACGTTTTAGAGGAATTAAAATAATTATACTAACGAGTTGCGTTCAAGGGAAGGTGATTTTGGAAGGACCAGCTCTAACACCAGTTTTAATGAAATTAAATTCTTTCAACTAGATAAAATTACTCCAGCGATAGCTCATAATTTGCCCTAATAATACCCCACAAAGCAAAAAACCATTTGGATCCCAATTATATACGTTTCCTCGTTATTAGAACTAGTTTTAATGGAAATATTACGTGTCTGTTCATTGTGTTGGCGGTGAGCGACGATGAAGTTTGTTTTTTAAATTACTATTCCTGTTTAAGAAGTAAAATTACGAAAATTGGAATACAGGAAACCATATTTTTTTTTCATTAAAAATCTAAAATTATAAGAAAAAGAAATCAGAAACAAATGTATACAATGATTATTATAATGGCTTAACAAAACTTTTTTTAAATTTAGATATACATCGCATCTGACATTTTTGCTAACTCTTATAGGATAGAGTAGTAGTATTAAGACAAAAAGGTAAAGGAAAAAAACAAATCAGCAAAATAACTAAGGAAAAAAATATCTATAAAATCATTACAAGAAAATACAACAAAACAAAACCAATACTTCCTTTATTAGGTAAACTGGCGAGGAAACCTTGTAAGTAGACGTTGGTTGTGTTTATTTTTAGGAAATTTAAGATATTCTTTAGTTAGTTATTCTTCTTCGAACCATTTGGTGCTCTGGCAGGGGATTCACATTTGCTAGTCAACAGGCACGAAAGATTGCTCATTAAAATATGAAGCAGGCAAGGTTTGCCTTAAAACATTATGATGTTCATCTTGAAACCTGGCATGACATTTTTTTTCGAGCTTTTTTTTTTTTAAGTTACTGCCGAAGTGAAAAGGAAAAGATTTTAAGAAAAACTCAAAATCTACACAATTAGGCGGACTAATCCATGCCGAAATAAATGGAAAAATGGAAAAAGAGAAAATTGCATTGAGGTATTTTTAATGTGAATTTCTATTATTTTGTCCTTTTTAATGATTATTTGAATTAAAGATATAAAGACAAATCACTAAAATAAAGACCATGTATACTAAGTTCTATTTTGGTAACAGTATGTTGCATGTGTTCTGAAAATTGCTAACAGTGTTCTTAAAATTCAGCTCTGCCTCTGGGGTCACCTGAGGTGTAGAGGATAGCATAGCAGCTTACAATGATAGAGGTCAGGGGGTACTACAGGTCCTAACAGGCTGCTGCTGTAGAAAGACACGTCAGATTTTCATGATTTTTTTTTTTTTTTCAATTCGTAGGGAATACTACATTTTCCACCTGGAGAGGAAGGAAATCTTAAAATGATACCTCAATCACTGAATCAAGTATCTAAAAAGTTATGGCTTATCGACAAAAAAATACCTTTTGGAAATAATATATAGAAGATTCTATAGACACTTTTCCATCAAGAGAGGAGATAAAAATACGAGCAAGTAATTAAAAATGTAGCAATGACAGAGAGAAATAAGGAATTCAAAGAGCAATTAAAAATGTAAGTAATCTTCTCATTAATGGCTAAAAAAAAAAAAATCAAATAACAATTTTCTCACCATCTCTTCTCCGTGATGAGATTCTGTATCCCGAGAAACAGGAACTATGCGACCAAGAAGTGAACCGATAAAAGCAGAATATAAATAAAAATCGTCTCCGGAGGGAAGAGGGGACGCTATAACAAGAACCACCTGCTAGGAAGTACTTCCAGAAAAGGAGATTACCGCTAAAGATACTGAAGGCTGAAGTAATGAGCCAAGTACCCCTAGCCAGTAAGAGCTGACTTATTAGGTGCTACAGGTGGGGGCAGGTCGGCATTAGGAATGCATGAGGCGAAAGGCGTAGGTGGTTCTCGCCCGCTCACTTTTCTTTTAATCTTATCACCATAAATTAAACACCCGTTTTCGAGGTGTTAATTTTAACGTCCCGTTAATATGGTAATACACGACGGTCCCCTATTCATCGCTATTAATGTATCTTCCGAGTGGAATCCATATATTTCATGAGACAAGGGACCTTCCTAACAAGTACCCCACCCCTCACTGAGGGGGTTCATTTGAAATGAAATCATATTCTCTTTACAAACTACATTAATAAATACTTTTTGATGGTAATACATATACAGTATAGTAACGTATAAAGTACAATTATATAAAACAAAAAAAAAAAAGGCAAATGGTTAACCCTTAAACGCCCGAAGTCTATATGGCGCCACTCGTATTCGCATTCCCTAGGATAACGCAAGAGTAATGTTAAACAAGTGACAAAAGTAGGTACTAGATGCTTTTTTCTTAAATGGTTAATTTACTAAAAGTATCAACCTTAATGTTGTTATAATATTTTCTGTAGTCAATAAGTTAGAATTTGCTCCAAAAAATATCATAGTTAAATTATATTAAACAGTTTCAAACTTATAAAAACGTTAAAAAATTTATTAAAACTAATTGAATTTCCTTTTATGAGTCAAAAAAATTGAAAATCAATCACAAAAAATATCAATAAGAGATAATTATTGTTGAACAATAGAGGAATAATCTAAATAATAGATTGCAAAAAAAAAAAAAAAAATAAAAAAATAAAAGAAGTAAACAAACAATAATGTAAATGAACATTAAAAAAAAAAAGAAATCACATTGAAAAGGATGACAGAAGAAATAGCCGTCATATTTACATAACCTCCTTCTAAAAAGAATGTACTGCCACTACGACAAAGCCTAACTCAGTTTGGTTTATTTGCATGAACACCGAAGTTTTACGCCCGGAAGCAGAAAATTCCGCTTTGCATACTGAGTTTAACAAGTGTAGTTAATACGATTCTGTTGTCAAATTATTACGGTCGATGATTTTTCAGCGCCCGCCTAGGCTTAAATGTATAAACACCAAGCACATCTTTCCTCATGAAGGATTTTATACGATTGAGAAATTTACGAATTACAACGGAGAAATTTGTTAACGCTATATGAACATACAGTACTAATTTATGCATCCCAAAAGATAAAATTCCTCGTAAAGTAATAGAAAAATATGTGTCCCAATGTCAAAAGAAATTAGAGTTTCTTTAGAAGGTGTATTACCATAAAATAATTATTATAAATAAATAAATCTTCATGGTTCGGCTATATAAAAAAGAAATAACGTTGACATTTCATTAGATACGTTTCAAGTGAGTAATTCCAAGGGAGAGTTGGCAGGTACACGTGAACAATATCAACAAGAGGTAAAAATAAAAACAATGAAACAGCTTTGAGATGATGAAGAAAAAAAGTAATAAAACTGGAAAAATAAAAATAAAATGAAACATTAATGTTGTAATGAAAAAATAATATAAGGTTTTCATTTGTTTAATTATTAAGCAACTTACAACTGTAGCTATTCTCAAAATCAAAGTTATTAGATTATTTGCATCTGAATCTAATGTGACCATTCCCTTTACGGTACAGATAACAGTTAAAAAGTTTTTACAGATCACAGATAAAAAATTACTTTCCATGGCTAAATGTTATAATATGTACGTTTGTATCGAATTGTGTCTTTCCAAAAATATTCCGGAAATATCTAATAGAATAATAATAATAAAAAAAAAAAAACTTTCAATAATTACATAATATAATTTTAAAATACCTACAATAAAAATGCAATGGCTTAAGGAGGCATGTGTACATTATATTTTTAGTAGATTGGTCTATATTATTCCAATTTTGTGAAACAGTAAAAATTCACATCTTCTATTTTGATATAGATATACATATATTTTTCAATACATTACAAATGCATGTATATATCATAAAATAATAATAATTAGACAAAGAGATGTGAAAGCATAAACACGATTAAGTAGCAACAGCCTAAAGCCACTAACAGTGAGGTGGCCTAGGAGATAGGTGTAATTCGACATATTATCTATTGACGAGATTTTTAAGGAATCCATGTATAGTTTAACTAAAGTATTGTTAATTTGGATTAGAGAGTAGGTAAGAAAAAAGCAATGTATATAATGAATATAATGTAATATATATATATATATTTTTTTACTTTAATAAATACATACAACCGACTTAATGTAATATATGGTTTTAAATTATATGTGGTTCCAATTTAATAATCATTGTAATTAATTGTAAAATAATTTTATCAAATTGTAAATATTATGTCAAAAATTGTTGCACTACACCTGAAGATGAGGCATTAAAGCCTCGAAACGTTGTGAATTTGTAATGTATTGAAATATATATATATATATACAGGGTGTTTCGGAATTGCACGGCACTATTTTAGGTACGTGTTCTCTAACACAAAATAAACAAAAAAGTTCATATTAACATATATCTCAAACTCATTTATTAAACAGATATCAAAGGTTAAAGATTTATTATTTATTTACTGCATTAAGACTGACTGTACAACGTTTAACGTGTTTAATACTAAATAAAAGGTTTTAATCACCTGATAAACATATGAACGATAAGCAATGACAGTAGTTGCTCATCTGTTTGTCTAGTTCTGTGTGTTTTAGTGTGAGTGAATCTTGTGACACAGTTCAATTTATGATTATCATGGGAGATACCACAAATTTATTCACTTTTGATGAACAAACAGACATGCTTTTAACTTATGGCGAGGTACATACAAACGGTGCTGCTGCTGTTCGAAGATATCGTGAAAAATTTCCTAACCGAAGAATACCAAATCGTAAAACGTTTGAGGCCATTGAAAGACGTCTTAGGGATAATGGTACGCTAAAACCTATACGAGTGAACGCCGGTCGACAACGATTTCGACGAACTGCAAACGTAGAAGAAGAAATACTCGATGCTGTTCAGTTATCTCCTACTACTAGTACCAGAAGATTGTCACGTCGTTTCGATGTTTCCTCTACCAGCGTATGGCGAACTTTACGCGAACAACAATTATATCCATTTCACTTATCAAGTAGGCATGATTTGTTACCACAAGATTATAACAAGCGCAGAAATTTCTCCCAGTGGTTAATTCGACAATGCACACGAGATCCTAACTTCCTGAACTGCATTTTGGTTACTGATGAATCTTGCTTTACAAGAAACGGGATTCTTAATTTTCGAAATACCCATACTTGGGCCGAAGAAAACCCTCATACGACTGCTGTTGGACATTACCAACATACATTCTCTTTAAATGTCTGGTGTGGTCTTCTAAGCGACAAAATCATCGGCCCCTTCTTTTTGCCACCTAGGCTGTCAGGTATATCTTACTTGCATTTTTTGCAAAATAATCTGCATGATATTCTAGAAGATATTCCGCTAGGCATTAGGCAAAGGCTGTGGTTTATGCATGACGGTGCTCCAGCTCACTTTTCTCATAGTGTCACTGATTATTTAAATGCAACTTATGGAGACCGATGGGTTGGTCGAAACGGACCTGTTAAATGGCCACCACGATCTCCGGATTTAACGCCATTAGATTATTTTGTGTGGGGCTGGATGAAGTCTATGGTTTATTCTGCGGCAGTTGACACGCAAGAAGAGCTAAGAAATCGGATCGTGGAAGCCGCAGTAACTCTCAACCACCATCCTGATGCTATACGAAGAGCCAGAGAAGCATGGATTCGTCGTGCTGAATGTTGCATTCAACAAAACGGAGGCGCCTTTGAACATTTACTCTAAATGTTGTAATAATAATAAATAAATAGTAATAATAAATCTTTAACCTTTGATATCTGTTTAATAAATGAGTTTGAGATACATGTTAATATGAACTTTTTTGTTTATTTTGTGTTAGAGAACACGTACCTAAAATAGTGCCGTGCAATTCCGAAACACCCTGTATATATATATATCAAAATGGAAGATGTCAAGTCAATTTTCACTATTTCGCAAAATTGGAATACTATATTTTATGAATAAACGTTATTTCTATCGATCTATATTTTTAGTATTCTTTTAGCTTTCTTAATTATTCTATTAAATATTTCTAATATTTCGCTAGATACTTTAAATTAGATAAATACGAGCGTGTCCTTAAACGCTCAGGACCAAAGGCTTTCTTCGGTATCTTAAAATTTTGTTCTAAGAATTAAACAGATATTTCTTTACAATACAATTTAAAAAACTAAGAAATAAAAATAAAAAGTTTACTCTTTTATATTAAGTATCAAAGTTTATTCACGCCCAACCCTACAAATTACGTAAAATTAGAATTTATTAATTGTACATAAAAGAATGATTTCAGCTTTGTTCTATTATTAAAGAATCTTCCCTAGGTTTAACCGAGACAACTACTCTTATTCCCTCAAGATCCTGTGAGAAGATCCCATAGGATTTTCCCATACTTCTATTTTTCAAATAGATCCTCCAGCTGGGTAAGACTGATGCCAGGTCTTATATCCGATGTCCCCCCTGTCACCATTCATTCTTTCTGATTCTTGGGACCGGCTCAACTTCTGTGGCCTTTTCAATTTCATTTCTTTCTCTTTGTTCATTCGAAACCTCCTCTACTCCCCTTTCAGTCAGTAATTCACCTCTGGATTGATAGCACTTTTTGTTACATATCTTAGGCCTATGTACATTTGTCAAAAGGTTTTCTATTTAAGGGTTTAATTTTTTTTCAGGCCAGCATTGTATAGCGTTACTAAAGTTAACTTCTTAAGTCTAAGTTAACTTTTTTATAGTTGATTGTATTATTTAATCATATTAGATACTTCTAAGTTTATCGGTAAAAAATAATACGGTAAAAAAAAAAAACATTTGCTGGCTACAGAAACTAACACTTTAAAAACAAATTTTATTGAAAAAGGTATTCCACTTTTACATTATAAATTAAACAATAAAAATATTTCTAAATTAAAATCTAAAAGTTAGTTTATGGATTTGACGTCACTTTATGCTACTGTGGCAGTGGCGCCTATCCAGACATAATTAGAATAGGGATCTTTAACGAGCACCGAACACCGTACAGGCTCGGAACCTCCATTTTATTTCCCCTCCAAAGGACAGCATTGCCAAGGATATTTTGCTCCCATTAAATAATCCTAGGATTATTAGTCGGGCTACGAACCCGGCCTAAAACTAAAAATTAATTTTTAGTTATACAATAGTTTACCCGTTCTTTGCATCTATGAAAATTGTATCGGGAATTCTAAATGAAAGAAGCAATACTCAATAAAAAAAAAACCAAAAAATAATTTCGGATTATATCGCACCCTAAATACTATTATAACCAGGAAAAATTTGTTTTTCATTTTATTCTTTACTAGCTAGGGTGCCCGGCTTCGCTCCGGTAGTTGTGTGGCAGTTTTAATTTACAGAAAAACTTTAAAATTAAAGGAAATATAGAACAAAATTAGCACTTTCTTGAAAAATTTAGCATTTTATCAATATTAAGATTCGAGATCTGCAGTGTCCGCCCAAATAAGGAACCCTATATACTTTTTGGGTGTTGAAAATGGTGGATGAACAATTCATTTTGCTGCAACTTTGTCGAGTCATGCATCATTTTTGATGGTTTCTGTGATTATGAATCCTATAAGCCCATTCCTAGCAGTCAGCAGATAATAAGTTATTAGATTATTAGTTAAAAAAACTATATTTGGAGTACAACTTAAGCGCTGACTACTGTGATGGTCCCATTAGATCCAGAAGTTTAGAAAATACCGAAGATTCATAGAAGCTTTTTTTGTAAGACCTTTCTTCCAGTTCAACCTCCCTTAATATATCCCCCCCCCTCCACCCACCCTAATTTGGCCGAACTCTGCACTTCTCCAATCTTACTACTGTTACTAAGTGAAAACCAAAATATCATGAACACATCAAACTTATTATTTTCGGTTTATAATCAGTATTCAGCTCTTCTTTTTTGTTTTGTGTCTGTTTTTATTCGCTCACTCATATTGCATTAAATTTACTTAAGTATATGTTAGATATTGATTAAATGTAATGTGTTTATCAATTAATCTTCTTATGAGAAAATTAATTTTGTAAAGTATCCAGTCGGTTTTCCAATTGATTGCAGATATGTAGAGTGGTAAAGCTAAGTGATCTAAGTGCCAAAATTTCATTTCCCCGTTTTTTATACAAAAATGATCCAAAAGTCAAGGCCAATGCGGTGCGAAGTGATTTATCTCCCGATTGGTAGTACTTATACTAGTATAAGTACTACCAATCGGGAGATAAATTACTTCGCACCGCATTGGCCTTGACTTTCAGATCATTTTTGTATAAAAAACGGGGAAATGAATTTTTGGCACTTAGATCACTTAGCTTTGCCACTCTACATATGTAAAATCATTAATTTATTTTAAAAGAAAAGGTGAAAATAATTACTTTCGCTTGATTTTTAAGTAATTTAAAAAGAACAGCTGACAAAATATATAACCTTTACTAAATAAACTGGATGAATTAACAATAAATATTGAGTGAAACGCACCCTAGCGCTTCCTGGTAGTCTGCAGCTGGAACTAAATTTTTCATTCATAAACTCGTATGTCATTCTCAGGTAGGCTAATTACATGTTGCGAGAGGATTAAAATTCCAGTCCTTTCCAGTCTTCAATTTCACACCCTTAAGAGAAAAACGGAAAACTTCTTCTCCGTTAGGGGATATACAGTTACACGCTGACATAAATCTCTTAATCGTATGTGGAGTCGTTTCTGAGCCTTTTCGGCACGCACATTGTACACTTTGCTTTATAATATATATTGATTATTGAAAACACTACAACTAGTGTATAATATGGGAAACCAACATATTTCAAAATATTATCTAAATTTACGATAGCTATTATTAATTGCTTTAATTGATTTGTCATTTTTATAACATTTAAATTCTAAAGTAATACATTTGAAAATATGTTGTTCGAAATCAAATACTTGTAGCGATTTTGGTTTTTTAAAATGAAATATTTGCTCTTCTAAACTTAAATTACTGCCTCACGGTGGATTTATAAGATTAAATGAAACACTAGAAATGTCATTTTGTCTGATATCAGTTATCTGGAGTTATAGTGATCTGGTATTGAAAGGACGATATTATAACAAGGTAGTTGTTATTAGTAGTGCGATATTGACAGGAAAACATCGCAAGGTAAAAGTTTAAAAATAGTACATAATTTATCTAAAGTGGGGTCATTTCAGAAGCCTTCGACAGACTCGTAACAAGTTTATAACTACACAGTAAGCATCAACAGCACTTCCATGTGGTCTCATATATAATAAGCCAGACATTCATTCGGAGCGAATGTAGAAAAAAATATTTTGAAAATTGTATATAAAAATATTTTTTAACAGCACCTTAGGAGCATTGTACGGAATCTTTAGACATAGGTTGGACATATTTTTCGGCCATTAATATTAATAAATTACTAAACAGGATGCTAATAAAAGAAAAAAATCAGGAGTGAATGACATGCCTTATTAAAAGAACAAAAAAAAAACAATGATTACCCAATCCTCACTTTCCAATGCGATCTTTTAAAAATCACTATACCAATATTATATGAATGATAAATCGATTAGCCGTAAAACATTATACTTCACAAAAATAATAATTGAATATTTAAATGACTATAATAGTTTGTAAGGGTTGTAAAGAAATCTCATCCGAACATCGGGGAAGTTGGGCTTAGGGCTTATTGTGTCTGTTCGGCTCCTTTTCCCCAATGCCCAATCCATTACCACCAGCCCTTTTGTTTTCCATGAATGGCGCAAGCTTTTTCAGCGACTCCATTCAGCTTAAAAGCCAGTAACACTAAAATCGTTACCAACTCAACCAAGCATTTTAAAGACTTTTTTAAAAATTGAATGAAAGATAGAGCTGCAAATTAATAGGTCGCAAGTAAAAACAAATGTTAAAATTTAACTATAAACATAACTAACCATAAAACAAGACTACCTAATCTAATAAAAAATATTAAAGATAATGGCCATCGTTAAGTAGGTAGCAAATTATCTACGAAAGTGATTTCTATTCTCTAAAACAATGAATATAGGAAACCCGATACATAAATCTGTAAATTTGCTTTCACTAAATAAGCCCAATATGTTAGAAACGACGTTAAAGAAGTTATTTTAATATTTATTTGAACGCACTGATAGGCTCCATGTTTACTAATGCTCCAAATTTTTTATATACGAAAATTATCAGATCTGGGCCGTTTATCGTGAACTACGCCACTAACATGTCAACCAAACGACCTTATGAAAACATTTTTGAATATCCAGCTGATTTTCGCGTTATTGTTTAATGGAGATCAGTAGAATCAGATGGTTCTTTCTATCTACCTAATTTTTAGTCCTAAGGTCTAATTCTAATCTACCTATTTTTAGTCCTAAGGGACTAAAAATCCCTTGGGACATATCTTCAGACATATACCCGTAAAGATGTTGATCTTTCGGCGGAGGTCTGAAGAAAAATTCTATTAAAAAAGTTGAGTTAGTAAAAATGAAGCGACACACGAATTTTCAGCCGAATGTTAACATATTATGAGCGGGGCGGGTATTTGTACCCGTTGCGAGGATTGCCATTTATAAGCGTTACGTGTAATTTTAAGTAACACAAGAGAAGAAGAATATTTTATCAAATATATGGATAAGTGGAAATCCTCGCAACGGGTACAAATACCTGCCCCGCTCATAATGTGTTAAAACTTTCTCTTTAAATTCATAAAGGGGAGCCAGGATCACGGACTCTTCAGTGCGTCAAAAATAAGACATACTGCAACTTTTATAATGCGCTGAGATTATTTATTAAAAGTATTTGTACCTGTGGTTGAATTAAAGTCATATTTTTAAAGTAAATAACATACCTTTTGGAGAAACTATTGCTTTAATCTTAATCGAACCTACCTGTAAACGAAAACAAAAAGGCGTCCGTAAGTATAATTATACATTAAATATTTAAACAATAAATTTGTTAAGTTCAAATGGTAAAAGAAATGCATTACAAATATTTACTGGGAAAGTTAGTTTAAATAATCAGAGAGTAATTCTACACTTCGGAAAAAGGTAAAGGTACAAAATATTAATAATGAAAAATATACTGTTTATGAAATTAGATCAGCTTACAACTAATTACAAGGAGCCAGTATTCCCAAAAATATACATTAACATCATGAAAACCATAAACAAAAAAATGACAAGGCCTTTGAAATATTGAACAGAGGTTGAGACCGGAATAACTTCATCGGTGACCAATTAGAGAAAATTTACTATCATTCATGTAAATTCAATAAACAATCAAAACACATGTTGTCCAATGTGTCGCTTAACGCGAGGCAGCGACGTGCCTTTAAAGAATGTTTAATTATAAAGCCGTCTCTATCTCGAAAAAAACAAACTTAACTTACATTACATTACATTTTTGCGAAGCAAGAACAAATTTAACTCAGGTTACCTTGTCTGCAATATAAACGTGGGTGGAAGAAAAAAAAATGCAAAAGAAAATTTGAATAAATGTTTAAGTTCAAAAACTCCGACATCCCCCTTTTGAGGTAGCCAGCCGTAACTTTTCCAGATCCCCCTTCATAAATTATTCAATTTGAGCAAATATAAAACCTGGTCGAGATCACTGACTAGGGAGAGTTCTGTAGTTTTATTTATACCAAACAAATATTTTACATTTCCATAAGGATGGAAAGAAAACTGGACCGTAAAGAAGAATGTAAAAAGACTGGGGTATCAACAGGTAAGGCGGAGGGAACCTGTGCCAGGTTTTATGTTTTTGCTTCATAAAAGAGAAAGAGGGAGTGAGAGATAGAGGGTGAGTGAGAAAGAGGGAAAGATGGGCTAGGCGTTAAGTACGAACAGTGAGGCCATAAAAAAGGATATAAAGCAGAGGGGGGGGGGGGGATGGTGATCAGTTTTGCGGCCGGAGAAGGAGAAAGATGTTTTATTCAGTAGCAGTCTGGCCTGTAATTTGGGAACCACTCGCCGGTCACCAACGAGACTCTGGGCAGATCATCGTCAAAATGCAAACAGACCTTACAGAAACAAAAATGTGACCCCCGCAGTTTCGTTTTAGAGAATGGGTGAATCATGAATAAAATTTTAAGAGCAGGTTATACAGTAAAAAATAAAAATAAATCTTCGTTGCCAACTAAAGACAACAGTGCTTAGCAACGAGTTTGTAGGTGTAGTATTTGTTGAAGTAGGTGGCACAGTGCAAATTAATAATTTCGAGTACGGCACATTTTAAAGGGGTTTTATATTTCTGGTGTGAGGGCGGCAGCATATTTTTCGCGATTTGATGAAATTTAGGAATCAAACATTACTTTTCAGGCCTCAAATAAAAGAAAGGTTTAATACATGGAAACAGGGAACATATAAAACAGATCGCAAGTATCTCGTGTCTTTTGGATATGTATATAAATTATAAATCGTAGTTTATAACATCGTTAAGGACGAAAAGAGCAATCAAATTTCTTTGAAAGGGGGAGGGACGTTCCATCAACATATGAAAGGGAGGGGCAGGCACTCCTGGATTGCATTGAGGTATCACAAATCAATGGTTTTATTTATATTCAATGATCTTTTCTTTTTCAGATAAAACTCGCATTTAAAATTTGCGAAATCTATATGAAAATAAGAATGTTCTTAAGAGTTTTTTTTATCGAATATATACTTCGATCCTTTAATTCGTAACGGTTGACGCGAATGTAACAAAAATAATTTTTTAAAAATTAGATCACATCAAAAGAATATCACTGATGAACTACCAGGGATAAGAAAGTTCTACGCATAATACGGAATGACCTTTTTCATGTAAACAGGCTTTGCTTATCTATAACGGGCAGATGTTCACCCAGAATTGTTCAATTATCTCCAAATGTAAAATAAGTAATTCGTAGAACTCCGGAATTTCACGAACAATTTGTCCAAATGATGTCTGATGACTTATGAGAACCTTCAACTCTGGACTGCGGCAGAATACATGATAGTGATCATACTACGCCTAATAAAAAGAAAATCAAGGCAATACTTTCAAAATTAAATTATTTTTTCGCATCAATATTTTTTACCACGCAAAAGAATGGGAATTTTTACAAAGAATCTAATTTTATTCGAACAATTAGTTTATCGACTGTCAACAAAGTTTGATTACGGGATCAGATTTCTTGAGAGTAAAACAATAAGATAACAACCTTTACTCAAATGATTTGTCCAATTATAGAGGCATAAATAAAAAACGGAAAAAAACTACTATAAGTCCAACAATTAATATTTTGGAGGACCACAATAGCGAAGACTTCCATTCAGATTAAATTAATGTAATTGTAGTTAGTTAAATAAAATATGAAAATAGGTTTAGATTTAAGTCCGTAAATATGATTGCTTGGAATTATTTTCAGACCCCAATAATAATAATCATTTCGTAAAAGGATATGACATTGCCGATATTTGATGGCTATTCTATTCATAGAAAAAAAATTAAATGATAGTAACTAAAACTATGTAATTGAATCATCACGAAAGCTTGTATAACAAAGGTTCGGGCACTATTCATTGACTGAAGAACTTATTTCTTTTATTTTAATGCTTATCGAGTTTTTATATATTTATTTTTTGGCGTTACGTTTAGATTCTACGTTAGATTCTAAGTTAAATAGTGATGGAAGCAACTCACCCTTTCCTCTCCTCTTCACTAATAGAGCTTTATCATGTAGTGCGTCACCGTCTCCATTTGTTCCATCAACGGTTAAGTGACGGTATTGTATCAGCTGTTCGGTATGTTTGTAGTTTCTGAGCCGTCCACTATATTTAGTCGTCACAAACAAACTTGAAAGCATTCAAGAACCCGGCAGTATTATTGTTCATGGAGTCCATTTAAAGGGTATCATTCTGTTTTTCAAATGATTCATCAAGCGGTCTGTTATAAGTTTCGGGATTTACATTCCGGTTTTCGATGGTTATTAGATTTTAAGGTTATTAGGTTATTGATGCTAAAGTAATAACTACCACGGTAATTCTAACAAACCTCATCAACAGGTAACGAAAAATATTATATTTCTATAATTTTTATATGAATTTACAATTGATGATCAAATTAATCTACCACTCTACAACTTTTACGCCATCACCAATTAAATAATTTTTTGAAAATCAGTGATGACATCTACAAATAAACTCATACACCATAGTGATCTAAAACTATCGATAGCACTATCGATATTCCCCGCTATCAATAGTATCGGACATAAAACTATCGATACTATTTGATGACCGGGGGAGGGGGGGAGGGATAGAATAGCAGAATTTTTCATTTGAAACGATAGGAGCTATAATGCAAATAAGGGTAATAAAGTAAATAAGGGTTTCATTATACCTTGAAATAATTTTTATCTGTTTCCAGCTTAGTCCTAGCCGCAAAGAATAAAAGGTCAAAGAAACTGTATTTAAAGGAAAGCTACACCAACTCTCTCAACCAATACTGATTTCGTATAGCGGGAATATCGATAGTTTTACATCACTAATACAGCATTTTATCAATCAAGGTTTTCCACACACTGAGCAGAACCACAACTGCGCCTACTCCCATATACCCAATCATCTGCAGGATCATCATTCCTAAAGGTATGGTAAATTCTAGATAGAAGCATTAAGAATACAAGTTACTAACAGCCTACTAAGGTACCTACACTATTCTTAAACCATGAAACAAAGAAAAAACGAAGAAAGCTTATTGAAATGATAAAATAAATGCAGCGATGAAATAAAATTTGTAATATCAACGAATACAATTAGGTCCTGAGAAGAATTGTTCAAAATTCATCAACTTGGAAGATTCTAAGGAAGGTTCAGTCTCTTCCCTGTTATATTTTTGAGCTGAAGCTGAGAATAATATTTCGGAAGACATTTTACAATTCAGTCAGTCATTAACTTTACTCTTGATTTTCAATAATGTAACCATTATCCATCCATTTATCTTCAATCTCAAAACTAAGGGGAAGCGGATAGGACCTCAGATTTAATTGTGACAAAATAACAAAAATCATCTTTATAATTGAATAACATCATTGAGTAATCATTTAATCGCTATGAAACTATTATTATCAAGAAAGCTCCGAGACAACCACCTACGTTAAAGCAAGGAAAGACACAAAGAAGCCTAACGGCCGACTATGGATGGGGCACAAAAGAAATCAAACTCCTCGCTGACGTTGCACCTGCTAGGAAGAAGTTCCGTAATTGTCTCTTCCCATTTGTTGAGATGTCAGTCCGGCCACTGGAGTGTTCGGATGTTCGGGAGTCCGAGTGACGCATCAGTTCCAGCCAGCTCGCCGGATTACAGGGAACCCACATCACTCACACGCAGTTACCTTACTCAGAGGAGCCTAGGCTACTGTCAGCGCCCATGCCCATCCAGCAAAAAACTATTTTATATTAATGAGCTGTAATACCGACCGGCACCAGCTTTCTCACTCGATTCCAACACGCACAAGACTTCACGGTCCGTTCTCGTTTACAATAGGAATAGTAAATGTTTCTTTCATGGACATTATCGTGGTCACTCCGAAAAAAACATATACCATATTTAATCGTTTAATTTTCAACAATCGATTTCTAAGGGATAAAATTTACCATTAACAACATTAGAAGATTCAACTATACCAACTAATGTTGTCATTTCTGTGGGTGGCCTATTTGAAGCAGTTTAGTGTGGCCCCTGATTTTAACTGAAAAAGACCCGATGGTGAAAAGGGTCTTTTATTTGTTTTGAGCAAGAATCAAAAGCACTGATCTAACAAAGCTACTCAAGGTCTTTTTGTGATACCGATATAAAATATCAATAGCTTCAAGAAACGAAAGGATTCCATCGTATGGCATAAAATAAACTCATTTGTGTCTAATAGTTCTTTCTTTGATCATGCGAACACTGTCACAAGGCTGTATTTATTATTATATTCAGGGATCGAATTAAACGGTTAATTCTTTTCATTTTAAAGTAAAAGTTTAACTTTTTACTTTCACTTACCTATATATGAAATATATAGTAAGTGGAAGTATTGCGATCGTGAAAAATTTCGACTTCCGGTTTTCAACGGAAATACACGTTTTGGGGTCCCCTGAGTCCAAATAACCAAGTCCCGCGAAATGGTCGGTGTGTGTGTGAACAGACTAGCTCAAAAACTATAAGCCGTGCGAATCTGAAATTGGATATTTAGTGTAAGTATATGCCCGCGATATGACAGCAAAAATTTCATCAAAATTGGTCAAACGGAGGGGGTACTTTTTTAATAACTTTTTACGTTTTTATCGATTTTCTCGAATACGACTCTAACGATTTTGATTAAACTGAGTATTTGATGCATTAATATGCCCGAGATTCGACTGAAAAAATTTCATCAAAATTGATCAACCGGAGGGGGTACTTTACTTAATAAATTGTGTCCCACTTTTACGTGTTTTTTTTTCATTTACCCAAAAACGGCTTTAACGATTTTGATCAAACTTGGTATTTAGTATATATTTATGTGCCTGCGATGTGACAGTAAAAAATTCATCAACATTGATCAAATGGAGGGGGTACTTTACTTAATAAATTTTGTATCATTTTCACGTGTGTGTTTTTTTTGTTTTTTTTCCCTTGTTCTTCGCCTCTACCCTACAGGGTCATTGGCGATGCGTTCAATTATATTCTGCTATAGTATGAAATTTTTTTTAGGTATTTAAACAAAATATCTATTTTGTTTTTCTCATCTTTTAACAGCTCATTTAATGTTGCTTCCATATTAAGCTTCTTCCTTAGTTCATTGTATTTAGAGCAGTGGAGTAAAAGGTGTTTCACCGTTTGGGGTACATTATTGCATTCTTGGCATGTGGGTGCTTCGAGTCCAAGGAGAAGGTATCTGTGTGTGAACTCGCAGTGGCCAATTCTGAGGCGACACAATACGACTTCTCTTCTCGAGCTTGTATTCCACTTTTTGCAATCCAATTTTATTTCAGATAATTTGGAGTGTTCGCTCTTCCACCTCCTTCTGATTTTTTTTTTCAGTTGGTGTAACCAGTCCTCTTTTGTTACTTCTTTTAGTATTGTTACTTCTAAGTTCTCCGTTACTTGTACTAGCTATATTTGCGGCCTGGTCGGCTTCTTCGTTTCCCTTAATTCCTTTGTGGGATGGTATCGAGATGAATAATATTTGTTTCCCCATCAGCTCAAGCTCCCACCACATATTAATGATCTCTCGAATAAGAGAGCTACTTGGGTTCCGATTGCTGATCGCCGCTAAGACGCTTAGGGAGTCCGTTATGATCGCCGATTTGTTCGTTCCTGATTCCGCTATCCATCGAAGAGCTTATATAATTGCTATAGCCTCTCCGGTGAAGATACAGCATGTTCCAGGTAAGTTATACAAGCTTCGATTTTGTAGAGTGTGAACCGCGCAGCCAACATTATTTTCAGTTTTGGAGGCGTCGGTGTACAGTTCTTCAAATCCATTCTATTTCTCTAGGAGCTGCAAGAATGACTTTTGTATAACTATAGGGCATTCCTTTGAATATTTTTTCATTGATATGTCAATAATCGTTCTTTTGTTCTCCCATCCTGGAATTTTTAAGTTTGGTATGGGTCTAATATTCAGATCTAGGTTTGTGTGTTCTAGAAAGTTTTTTACCGTTCCTGTGAAATTGCTGCCTCTAATATTTCGAAGACCGAGCAGTTCCGAGTCCTCTTCGAATAAGATTCTATGTAAGGGATGCTGAGGATACGTTTTCAATTTTGAAACATATTTCAGTGAAAGGCACTCTCGCCGCATGTCCAGGGATGGTTCACCAGATTCAATATATAAACTTTCAACTGGTGAAGTTCGATAGGCTCCTGTACATATCCTTAGAGCAGCATTGTGTAGTGAATCCAACATCTTTAATACCGCTTTTTTCGCCTTATCTTTAATATAATGAATAATAATTTTATCTTTAATATAATGAAATTTAATCATGTTATCTAGGGCGGTGGTTTCGAACGGTATATCTATTAATTTCGTGGTGGGGGATTACCTATTTTAAATTACTTATTTTTTTATAATTCTTCTATACGTGGTTCTATTCGTTAACTATGAACTTTGTAAAAGGGGGTAATTCAATTAATATGAGCCCGGTTCGATAAAAACAAACGCTTTACTTTATCTGTTATAAAAAAACTTTTATTTATAACCTCTCAGCAATAAAAGTTTAAGTGTTTTAAAACATTTATAAATGTAATGAAAAAGTAAAAGTTAAACATTTACTTAAATCTTCCCACAGAAAACTTAAAAATTACAATAAATATGTATTACCCGAGGTGGTGTTTTTAAAAAATATCTATTTCCAATTTCGATGGTGAGTTTTTTAAAATTAAAATTTTATACTTTTTGGAATTCTTTGACAGTGTCAATGATAGGCAAAAAGTAATATTAGTAAAAAATACGGATACAGGATGTGTACTCATGAAAAATCTCCATAATCAACTTTTTTTTTTTTATGCGAGTACACCGGTCATCAAGTACAGCATTCGAGAAAGTACAGCAGAATGTTTCTGCCCTATTAGAGTAAATTTTTTTAAGTAAACGTTTTTTGTAGTCATTTTATTTATTTTTAAGGATATTTCATTCCGATTGGAGTTTGAGGGAGTTACATGCTTATGTTTTCCGATAGGTATAATTCAAAAATATTATCAAGTTTATATTTTGGTGGTGTTGGGGGTGGAGGCACTCTGATTAGCAATAATGTGAAATATACCGATTTCATTGAAATGAAGGTGCATTCTTATTTTTCCCGATAGGTATAATTCGAAAATATTATCAAATAAAATTTCGGACGTGGAAATGGGGGGGGGGGGTCACTGGCACTACCAATTATTTAATTTTTTTTTTCTTATCAAAATTCGAATAACTGAATATCTCCGTCCCCGACAACATTATTGTGTTGTCTCAGACGTGTTCCCCGGTTACCCGATCCCCTGCAGCGCCTACTGTCACCTTCTCGTGGTGCCCCCTTAGAGTTGTTAATAAATAAATAATTTAAAATAGGTAATCCCCCCCCCCCCGAAATGCATACTAGATATTTTTTTTTAAAAGGCACCATCCTGAATTTCATTATCACATGCCTTAATATAAAAGATTTACGAAAAGTATAATTTTTTGATATTTTGAAATCCCCTCCACCCCGAAATTCATACTTGATATTTTTTATATAAAAACACCACTCTGGAATCACATGATAACATTGCATAATATCAAAGATTTCGGAAAAGTATAATGTTTTGATATTTTGAAATCCCCCCCCCCGAAATTCATACGACATATTTTTTTCAAAAGCACCAACCTTGATGATATGATCACATCCCTTAATATCAAAGATTTACAAAAAGTATAATTTTTTGATATTTGGAAATACCCCCTTCCCCGAAATTCATACGACATATTTTTTTTTTAAAAAGCACCACGCTTGATGACATGATCACATCCCTTAATATCAAAGATTTCCGAAAAGTATAATTTTTTGATATTTGGAAATACCCCCCTCCCCCGAAATTCATAAGACATATTTTTATTAAAAAGCACCACCCTTGATGACACGATCACATCCATTAATACGATATCAAAGATTTACGAAAAGAAATTCATACGACATATTTTTTTTAAAAGCACCACCCTTGATGACATGATCACATCCATTAATATCAAAGATTTACGAAAAGTATAATTTTTGATATTTGGAAATACCCCCCCCCACCCTCCCCCGAAATTCATACTTGATATTTTTTATAAAAAGCACCACCCTGGATGACATGATAACATTCCTTAATATCAATGATTTACGAAAAGTTTAATGTTCTGATTTTTGAACAAATGGTATAGTGGTAAACAATTAAATCAAAGGAATCCGAAAAAGATAATATTTTTTTGTATGAGATTGCCGCCTTTGTAAATTTTGATATAGATATTTTTTTATAAATTTTTAAGTTTTGTGTTATGTGTAATAAGTAAAAGTTTAAATTTTACTTTTTTATTATATTAATAAAAGTTTTAAAACAGTTAAAACTTTTATGAGCTAGAACTTTTATTTAACAGTTTTGAAAAAACTTTTATCGCTCAGAGGTTATTAATAAAAGTTTTTTTATAACAGTTAAAGTTGAACTTTTTCGTAATAAGTTATAACTGTTTCAATCTCTATAATATAATTTATATTATAAAATAGTAAAACACCAAGTGAAGCGGGCACAAAAAATATATATATATAAAAAGATTCAAATGGATAATGCGTTTCGAATTAAGCAAAAAGAGAATTATAAATTAAACGAATTAAGCTTTATAACCATATGAGACAGCTTTGTAAAACCAAAACTATACTAAATAATCCTCATGAAATTAAATCTAAGTACCTACAACTATGTAAATATTTTAATATGAATATTACATAATAAAACCAGGATAAGATAGAAGGGTAACTGGATAGTTAGTTTATCAAACCTTCTCTAGTTAGTAAATACAAGACGAGATTGTGCCAGACGCGAAATAAAAAACCATCTCTTAGAGTAAAATTGAACCTTTTACTAACCTTTTTATAAAATACCAGTTAACAAAAAGTACGGTAGTTAATATTACGTAAAAGTCTACAACTTCGAACAGTCTGGAGATAAGTCGTGTAACACAATATAAATTACTCATTTAAAATTTATTCAACAAGATCGGCGAGAGTAATAAAAAATAAATACCAAACTAAAAAATTATGAAGCCATGAAAATATGAATTCATCGTTTTTGCCAACAGAAAATGCGTAACTATATGTATAACCTTTTTTATATATTAGATACCCAGTCTTAATGAAGAATTAGTGCTCTTTTAAATGGTAAACACCGGATGTATCTAAATTATATATGTAAGCATCGAAATTATCTCTTTTTATTTTACTCCGTAAGTGATTTTCAATAAAAGAAACCAATTCTAGTTGTAGTACCAAAACTGACATCGATAAGAGCTGGAAATAGGCCATGAATTTATAATAATAGTTTTTTTGTAGTAAATTTGATGTAGAATTAATGGTATTTCATCGTCTGTACTTATCAGAAACAGCTTGTACATAAAATCATGGAAATTTATAAACCGTTATTGAGACTAAATTAAATCTTATTTAGAATGGATGCTGAAAGAGAAAAAATTGAAAGGATATTTACTCCAGACATAATTAATGGACAAATTGTTATTCCTGAATGCAAGAAACCGACAATTAATTAATAGCCGTGGTATATCTTTTTCTTTCAAAGATGAATCGCTCCGATTGGGAGGAAGCTTTTGACGCTAATGGAAGAGCTCTATCAAAGCCATCTAACACCTTGTCTATTCGGAGGAACAAAAGGTTCTTCGAGGAACAGTAAGATTTGTCATTTTGAAATGTTTCTTTGCTGATGAAGCTGAAATATTTATTATGGAAAACTGTTCAAGGTAATTTTAATACAAGTTGAGGTGATGAATCAGCAAGCTAAAATATGAAAATAATTTGTACATAAAATTACAAGTTGGAGTAAAAGTGCTTAGACGAAGTACGGCTGGGAGATGTAAGAAAAGTTCAACATGTTAATCAAACAATTTATCTCCGTCTCAAGTTAAGAAAAATAAGATAATTATGAGCTCAAATATTGTATATAAAACGATGATAAAAACTAGATAGGTTCTTTCATTGCAATGTACACCTAAATCATACATGGACCGTTTTTTTTTCTTTTTTTTTCATGGACCGTTGGAGACCAGTTTAGTTTTAAAGAATTGATAAAACTAAATAATTAAATTTTTTTTTCCCAAATCAACAAAGAAACAAACTCAATGACCTTAGTTAGAGTCGAATTATTCCTTTTTACTTTGTTAACTGTTTTTACTTTACTTAATTGTGATTATTCAGCAATGGGGGCATTTTGTTTCAGGAGCAAGTCCTGATAAAAACTGAGGGACATTAAATAGCTCTTTTAGAAAACCGACAATGAGTAACAATGTTTATGCATTAAATAATTACTTTAGAGTTCAATCAGATCATCGAAAGTTTCTTCTCCCTTCTTACACCTGCCATGAATTAAAAATCTCAACTGCAACCAGTATAGGAATGCAAGTATAAAAACTAGGCGATATTAATAATCTATTATCAATCCATGAGCTTGTCCTTCGTGGAGTACAAAGAAAGGTATCGATATACGTGTTAGGTCAAAGGGGGGTTTTTGCCAACCG
Source organism: Aelia acuminata (assembly GCA_911387785.2). Taxonomy (NCBI): domain Eukaryota; kingdom Metazoa; phylum Arthropoda; class Insecta; order Hemiptera; family Pentatomidae; genus Aelia; species Aelia acuminata. The sequence goes on along the minus strand of OU426978.1, from coordinate 103,181,431 downwards.
AGAGAGCTCCCGTGTGGGCGAGGTAGCTCACACCTTGGGACAAGTTTTTCTGATGGAGTCCCTTTTTGCGATCGATTAATGCGTAATGTAGCCTCCTGCCCACAACGCCCTCCTCCGCTTCTTCTTCTTCTCCTCCTCCTCCCCCCTCGACAAGAGTTAGTAATTTGATATTCCTTCGACGACCAGTTTGTTCAGAGCTAGTCTCCACTGGATGGCATCTTGTACCACAGGGACCCGTGACAATCCTTGCAAATCGCATTATCCTTGCAAACTCTACACATTCATTATTTTACCAATTCAAATGCTTTCCGTCCATTAACTTTGGAAGCTGACAAACATTACTTGAAAAAAGAAATGAAAAACCAAACGCAGCATGATTTTGAGAGCAACATTTTTTATGTTAACTTCTAAATTACTTACAGCCATAGTCATTTTCTTTTATAATATGTACTGAAATAATTTCCACATGAAAAGGATGGACGAGGATAAAATCAACTGACAAATCTTTGATAGGGTAGTCAAGCTTAAACTTATTAAAGAAACCTCGAGAAGATAAGGAAAAAAACAGAAAACTGAGTATCAGAGAAGATTACTAACAAGAGAGATATTTTGAGGATAAAAGGAAGGAAATTCCTTGCGGTGGAGAAGAGGAAAGGAGGGGAAAGAAGAGGTTAGACGGAGGATCATACAAGAAAAAAAGATTAAAAGAGTGTAGGCTAAAACAAAAGAGGACACAAATTGAAAGCCAAAAATCTGGTGCGTGCGCGCAACACACAACTTTCACTTACCAGGCGTTTTGTTAGAGGCACTTCTCAAGGTTACACATTTTTCCACATTCATTTCTTATTTTTGTTTTCATTTGCTCTATAAAAAACACTAATTTCTTTTATATTTAAATAAAAGTTTTTACTTGTGATAATTCGGCAATGCAAGCATAATACTCCAAGTCGTCTGATTTTATAATTCTCTAAGTACTTGTTGAAAATTTCATTTAGTTATCATGAAACAAATAATTTCCATTAAACGAACAGAACGGCTTTAATTATGAACAATGTCTGTCATTAAAGGCGTACTACGCATGCGTGGGCTCAACGTGTTTTATGAGTTGACTAAATATTTTTCTTTTTTTCTCCTCTATATGTTTACTTGATTTTTATCATATCTCACATTTAGCCATTTCTTATTTTTAGGCGTAACGGCAGACAGTTAATTTCTCCATATAAACAAAAACAAAGGTTCTTTATAGAAAACAAAAAAGGCCCCTACCCCATTTAAGCCCCCTCAGAACATTTTAATAATGATAAAGCTTACCTGATATTAAAGAACATCTAATTTTCATTAAACATGACGAATTTGATGAAAACCGTTAAAGCCGTATTTGAGATAATCGAAAAAAAGTTAAAAATAGGAAAAAACTTATGAAATAAAGTGCCCCCTCCATTTGTCCAATTTTGATGAAATGTTGGCTATCACATCTTTGGCATATACATACATCAAATATCCAGTTTTATCAAAATAGTTAAAGCCGTTTTTGAGTAAATAAAAAAAATACGTGAAAATGATACAACATTTTTTAGGCAAAGTGCCTCCGGTTGATCAATTTTGATGAAATTTTTAGCCATTTCTCGTGCATATTAGTACATCAAATACTCAGTTTAATCAAAATCGTTAGAGCTGTTTTTGAGAAAATCGAAAAAACGTAAAAAGTTATTAAGTAAAGTAACCTCTCCATTTGAGCAATTTTGATGAAATTTTCGCTGTCACATCGCGGGCATATACATACACTAAAAACCGAATTTCAGGTTCGCACGGTTTATAGTTTTTGAGCTAGTCTACACACACACGCACGAACGAACGCACGCACGCACCCACCCACACACAAACACACACACACACACACACACACACACACTTTCGCGGGACTTGGTTATTTGGACTCAGGGGACCCAAAAACGTGTATTTCCATTGAAAACCGGAAGTCGCAATTTTTCACAATCGCAATACTTCCCCTTAATATACATTTCATATAGAGGTAAGTGAAAGTAAAAAGTGATACAAGCGAAGTTCTCAGCAAGCTTTTATCGCGGTAAATGAACCTTACATATTATTATGATATTTTAAATACAATATGTATTTATAAATATAATACTAATTCTCCATTTCCAGGTATAGTAATTAGATTTATGTATCCCCAAAAGAACTGTCTGAACTTAGTGGTGCCACCAGAAAAGTAAAGTTGCTGCAATCACATCTCCCTTTTCATTACAGACCTGAATCCCACAACTATTTTGCACATAATGGAACAATAGGAACACCAAGGGGTTCGACCCTCTATGGCCTGCTTTAATTATTTATACAATTATTACAGGTAGCTCCTCCTAAAATAATCCAAATCCCAATGGACTGAAGTCCTAAATAGGCAACATCGACAATCCAACCACTTACAACTTGGACCACCAGCCACGATGACTAAAAATAATTATTTATACCCATACTATTTATTGCCTTATTTAATTATATATTATTTTGTGCCATAAAACACGATTTAGTTTTATTTTTAATAAGCGAATCAACAATTTTAAGGCATATTTACTAAACAATGAAACAACAAGCTATGTGGTGGTTGTTTCAATCAAATAAATGTTTAAATAGTATCTCAAACTTTAGTAATTTGACAAATAAATACAATGGATTTAAAAACGTTCAAGAAAATAAGTCTGCTGAATACTTGAGCAAAACAAAGGCTAAAATGGTACCCTCAGCAAACTGCTTGAGGTTATTTTTAAAAATCTACAGCAGATGGATAGGTCCTACCACTAGTAATAATACCACTAGTAATAGAATAAGCACTTTAACAAGCTAGTGTTTTCATTGTATTTGGTGACGCGTAAACGTTGCTTTATATATAATTGTATCAAATTTTCAAATTAAATATCATGAAATGTCTCCAAATTATTCATACCTACCTAAAACTCAGTTTTATTTATTGTGGTGATATTTTAAATCGAACAAAAAATATGACGGTGGAAGATAGTTGACCGTAGATGTAATGAAGTGGGATGCGGTGGAAATAAATAAAACTCATATATACGTATTACATATTTAATGGTGCCGACGTTTCGGCCTAAATTTCAGGTCCTCATCAGGACTAACTGAGTAAAAACAAACAACAAGCAAAAAGAGAAAATAAATACAGAAATGTTAAATATGTGTGACATCAGTTCAAAATTATATACAATTAAAAATTATAAATATTTTAAAATCATAGATTTCTTTTTCTTATTAAGCCCTATTAAGGTCCTGAAATTCGGGACGAAACAGCAGCAACATTTTACATATACGTTCGTATTTGATAGTAGAGATGCGACATCGAAGGCAAAACATCGATGTTTTTTTATCATATACATTTTTTAAACATCAACATAACAGTGCATAAACGTATTTAAATCGATGTTTAAGTGTAAACATGTTATTTTTTATAATTAATGAATAAAAACATCGATGTTTTCGACATTGGTGGTTTTTCATATTCATTTTTTAAAGATTAACCTGTTAGGACCCAAACATATTCATACATCGAAGTCGGTTTCCTAGTATATACAAAAAACCGTATTTCTGGTGAATATTTTAAAAGATTTTGCAAGCAGCTGCATTCAATAACAATAAGGAATTCAAATGAAACTATGGTTTTGCGTTTTCATATTTTATTAACTTATTTGAAGTTTAATATTTTACGGAAACAAGAAAGGGTAGGTATAACAGAGGTAATATATCCAATAGATAGTTAAATAACGATGTTAAACATACCTGTTTTTGTCTAAATATTGATGTTAAAAACACCTTAGTTTTTTCAAAAATCCCCTTCAAGCTTGCATTTACTGTGCGTAAACACTATGTTATGGGGTTTTATTATGCGGTACATTATTCTTTAGAGTACTCAGATCATACTGTAATAATCAATAAAAAAAATCTGGTGCGTGCGCGCAACACACAACTTTCACTTACTAACTTACTTAGAATAGAAATTGACGTGTTTTGCTGAACATCATTTCCCAAAGTCACACATTTTTCTACATTCATATCTTGTTTTTGTTAATCGTTAAAGCCGTTTTTGAGTAAATAAAAAAAAAAAACCGTGAAAATGATACAAAATTTATTAAGTAAACTCCCCCCTCCCGTAGATCAATTTTAATGAAATTTTTACAGTCATATCTCGGGCATATAAAAACATTAAATACCAAGTTTGATCAAAATCGTTAAAACCGTTTTTGAGTAAATAAAAAAAACACGTGAAAATGATACAAAATTTATTAAGTAAAGTCCCCCCTCCGGTTGATCAAATGTGATGAAATGTTGGTTATCACATCTTTGGCATATAAATACATTAAATACCAAGTTTGATCAAAATCGTTAAAACCGTTTTTGAGTAAATAAAAAAAACATGTGAAAATGATACAAAATTTATTAAGTAAAGTCCCCCCCTCCGGTTGATCAATTTTGATGAAATTTTTACAGTCATATTTCATGCATATAAATAGATCAAATACTCAGTTTAATCAAAATCGTTAGAGCCGTTTTTGAGAACATCGAAAAAAACGTAAAAAGTTATTAAATAAAGTACCCCCTCCCTTTGAGCAATTTTGATGAAATTTTTGCTGTCACATCGCGGGCATATACCTACACTAAATACCAAATTTCAGGTTCCCACGGTTTATAGTTTTTGAGCTAGTCTGTTCACACACACAGACACACACAGACACACACACACACACAGACACACACACACACACACACACACACACACACAGACCATTTCGCGGGACTTGGTCATTTTGACTCAGGGGACCCCAAAACGTGTATTTCCGTTAAAAACCGGAAGTCGAAAATTTTCACGATCGCAATACTTCCACTTACTATGTATTTCATATATAGGTAAGAGAAAGTAAAAAAGAGGTCAACTACTTAACACATCGACGTTAACATCGACACACAACCATCGATGTTCACAAAACATTGGCTGCATAACATCGATGTTAAATCGATCGACATGGATGTCGCATTCCTATTTGATAGAAGAAACAGAAAATCCTAGGCAATCTACAGCAAGGTTCTATAAAGTATAAATTTAAACAATAAATTAACTCAAATTAAACGGATTAAGTACATTTAAATAAAAAGAACTGTGTTCATTACATACCACCATCAAAATATAAAAATATAAACAATAAAATTCGGCAAATGGATTAATTTACCCACCGAAGGTCTGATGAGGATATAAAATCAATTTGGAATTAATGGAATTTTAGACAAATAAAAAAATGACTCATTCATTAGCTTCTGTATCTGGAATGAAAACTCCAAACATTTAGCAGATGTACTGAACTTGATCCCCAGCTCTGCTTGTGACAGCTGTCATTGCCAATGAGTGTTCATTGCCGTTGACAAATGCGTAGTGAACAAGGGTGGTCTTGAATAAGACAACCGGCACAAATCACTATCATCTGTTGATGGCTATTCAGCAATAGCCCGCAATAAGAATTCTGGAATTGGATTAGATACTAGGATCTGTCGGCGGAATGAAGTCTTTAGATGACCGGGCACGGGTCTACAGAGGAGAGAGATCGAATCATGTGGAAGATGCCGGACTCTAAACAAACCCCTCAAGGGGAGACAGTAAGAATGAAAATTATAATTTGAAGAAGAGATGAAGAAGTCTAAGGCGGCTCTCCTCCTGACTGATAGGGGGATGATGATAAGACCGGAGGGATATAAACAGGCCGGATCGCGCCGACAGCTTAATATCAGGGCGGTCCACGGCATGCATCATCCCCCCCCCCCCCGGTATCAACATTCAATTATCGGTCCTCTGATGAACGGTCCATCCATCTCTCCCTTATTTCTGTCTTCTAATTCCAACCTGTTTGAAGAATTTCCGTCCGACGCCAACCCACAAATCATCCTGGCCGTTGTTTGTGGAAATTTGGTAATCTAATACCTCACTGTTGGATGAGTAAGCACTTCCAAGTCTGATCCCGACGAAAAAACCCATATCCCACAAAGGATGCCAAGAAGAATCATTCATATTTAGTTGGAAATTTCGAACACCCCAAATTCCTTAAAAAATGGTCTACAAAGCTATAATAAGCAGATCTGCTTCATAATTATTGAACCCTTCAACAAAATAAACTCCATCATCTTAAATCATAAGGAGTGCCAGCGGATCCAGCAAAGCCTACTAACCCCACCCCGTGGGTGGAAGGTATAAATCTCTTTCAAAATGTTGCTACATAATAGGTGCTTTTATTACCTTGGCTTACCTATCTATGAAATATATAGTAAGGGAAAGTATTGCAATCGTGAAAAGTTACGACTTTCGTTTTCCAACCAAAATAGATGTTTAGCTCAAAGACGGTAAAAGAACGAACCTGAAATTGGGTATTTCAGGTATATATATGTCTACGATGAAAGCAAAAATTTCACCAAAATTGATCAAACGGAGGAGGCTCTTTATTTTATAAAGAATTTTAAAACAAGTTTATTTAAAATAAATTTTAAAACAGCACTAACTGTTTTGATTAAACTCATGTTAAATGAGAATTAGGTGTTCTAAAGAACACTAATTAAAATATCAGGTAGGTTTTATCAACACATCATTATGAGAGAGGTTAAATGACGAAGGAAAATTTTTCGTTTTCCTATTAAGTACCCTATATTTTTTTATATTGAGATATTAACGGTCCATAATTATGCCTAATAATAAGAAATGACTAAATACGGAATATGAAAGAACTTGATAAACATTTATAGGAGAAATAAAGAAAAGTTTTTCCACAAGATGAAAATTTCAATTTCCGTTAATGAGTGCAGCACTCTATATGTATAATATATCGTTGGAAAGCTGGGAGAAAGAATAATGAATTGTTCATAAAGTCTTAAAATGTTAAAATCCGATAAAATTGACATAAATAAATTTTATAAAAAAAAAAAAATCTTAGGTTTGTTCCAAAAAGCGCTTAAAACTCTTTTGGATGCACAGTACTGCACTAAAAGTCCATTGTTAACAAAGGCGTAATGGAATATACCCACTTAACGGAAATCATTTGTTCCCATGATAGCTGTAACAAGTTTTCAGAACAACTAAATAGGGAAATAAAATTAGACGCCATTTCGTATTATGTTTTGCATTGTCTAGGGTAAAAATAAAAACTCATTTATTAGTTCTTTAAAGAGTGAATGCATAGAAAAGTTTTTTTTTTTTTTTAAATATGACACTATATAACCCTTAGTAGTTACATATAGTAAAAAACTTTAGTTCCATAATAGATTTCTGAATGATATACAAGGTGGTTTTTGCTGGAACAATCAATGATAATCATCTTCTGTTTCGGGAAAGGCATGAGAGACTAAATTTCGAAAACTAAGTTCAAATTTTCTATGAACCGTAAATACCCCTTCTATCGATTTCATTCACGATATATTTACAAAAAAAAATAAATAAAAGGTTAAAAAACCTCGACTACTGATGAAATTTTTTTTCCTCTTAAAAAAAGAAATAAATAATAATGAATCCAAAATTACTGAAGACTTTCTCAAGTTTTCCAACAATTATAATACACTATATGGAGTAATATTTTCTCTATTTCGCTTTATTTCATATTATTATTTTCGCTATTTTCAGGGAATTTTCTAAATTGTGCTTAAAAAATTATCAAAATAAGTCAGTTACAACTCCATGCAGGTTAGTAAGTGAAAGTTTTGTGTTGAGCGCATCGCACAGGATTCATCCTTTTAATAACAATACTAACTAAATGTGCATTTTAAATAAGATAGATGCAGCTTAATCGGAAAACCGAACCAATGAAAAGATATCGGCGTTTCGATAGTTGAAAATACACATAATCGTCGAAAAAGGAAATAGTGAAAAAAAAAAATGTCTATTCGTTGTCCTGTCACTGGTTAACCACTTCCACTGTGACAAAAAAAAAAAAAAAAAAAATGTGTAACAAAGAAAAAATTCCTACAGTGCGGAAGGATGTGGAATGCTTCCAGTCTTGAGGTTGATTTATTGTAGGGTTTCTCCGGCGATATTTCCTCTCATTTGAAAAAAAAAAGTATAATAAAAAATGTATGAGGGAGACACGACCGAAAACCACCGGGGGACAAGGGGACCGCAAGGGAAGTCCGGAAGGGCAGTTCCAACGCTTAAATATCTGCGGTCAATGATCTGTCACTATGACAAAATGTTAACTGTCACCGGAAGAAACAGATACTCCAAACTGGACCTTAATACACCAAAATTAGAAATTATATAATATTTATATGGATTTTTTTTTTTAATTTCACTTACCTATATATGAAATATATAGTAAGTGGAAGTATTGCGATCGCGAAAAAATACGATTTCCGGTTTTCATGGACCATACCGCGAAATGGTCTGTGTGTGTGTGTGTGTGTGTGTGTGTGTGTGTGTGTGTGTGTGTGTGTGTGTGTGTGTGTGTGTGTGTGTGTGTGTGTGAACAGACTAGCTCAAAAACTGTAAACCGTGCGATCCTGAAATTGGGTATTTAGTGTAGGTATATGCCCGCGATGTGACAGCATAAATTTCATTAAAATTACTTAAAGGGAGGGGGTACTTTACTTAATAACTTTTTAGGTTTTTTTCGATTTTCTCAAAAACGGCTCTAACGATTTTGATTAAACTGAGTATTTGATGTATTAATATGCCCGAGATATGACTGTGAAAATTTCATTAAAATTGATTAACCGGAGGGGGAACTTTACTTAATAAATTTTGTATCATTTTCACGGGGTTTTTTATTTACTCAAAAACGGCTTTAACGATTAACAAAAATAAGATATGGATTTAGAAAAATGTGTGAATTTGGGAAATTATATTTAACAAAACACGTCAATTTCTTATCTAAGTAAGTTGGTAAGTGAAAGTTGTGTGTTGCGCGCACGCACCAGATTTTTTTTTTTCAGTTGGCGCATTAGGCCTAATAAGACCTTTGGCCGCGCAGTGTGGTCTTCTTACAGACATTTGTGTTGCTTGCGGGAGCACAGACAACCTGGAGCCAAACCTCACGTTGCTGCAAGCCATGGTCAACAGCGGCAGACTACCCATAGCTCCATGGCGTCAGCCCTCTCGGGTTCAAGGACAGAGACAAACTGGTCTAGGTCCAAGGAATATGGTAGCTCAGGACCTATATTTCTTTCCCTGAAGCATACCGTCCTTGAACCAAACCTCCGGGCGGTTACTAACATCCTGGAAAACCACACCACGATTCTCGATGAGATACACGGGGAAGGTTCATCACTCCTACGCCCGGTCGGTGTGAGTCACCTCCAGTAGGCTGACGGGCCTCACATACCCGGGGGTGGTGGTAGACTATGACTGCGTGGTGTGTATTGGTGGGTGGTCACCCATCCAAGTACTAAGCACGATGGACCTTGCTTAACTTTGATTACCTATTGCAAGCGCCCTTGTCCACTCGGCCATCCCAGCCCCATATTTATATGGATATTAGGTTAGCAATAATTCTCTGGTTTCCGGTTATATCCAGTTAACAGATCCGGTTACATCGTCTTACCATCACACCGCAGGGGAGGTTAAGGGGGGGGGCAGCTGCCCCCCTAGAAAATCTGAGAAGTAAAAACTACGAATTAAAAAATGTTGTATTAATTTAATATATTTATTAATTGAGGCGTTTGGTTTCAAAATCGGTTACATCCATTTTTTCCAATGTTTTTAATATTTAAAAAAATGTGTTTGACGCGTTTGTTTGAAAAACGTCTAGATCCTTCGAAAATCAATACTAAAAGATTCCATTTCTTATCAATTTATTCCGTGTGATTTCTTGTCAAATCAAATTTATCCTTTTATTATCAGTTCTGAAAAATTGTTGAAAATGGATTTAGCCGGTTTTGAAACCAAACGCCTCAATTATTACATAATTAAATAATTGTACATTTAAAAGACTGCTTGGGTATCGTTGAATCTTTAGTTTGCTTAAACCAGCTTCAAGTTAAACGTTCCTAATGTTCAACTTGGAATCACGAAGCTCATCATAGAGAAGGCATGGTAAGCCATTATTTCTTTGGCATTGGGGCAACTATTAAAAATTAATCTGAGGTTAGTAATGAAAATTAAGCCGGAGGGTAGAATTATCCGGAGGTTGGAAATACAAAGAAAAGAAGATGTAGGAAGAACTAATTGGATGCGAGGATAGCGGATCTACGGTTGAGATCTCCGGACTGTAGGGCAGCGGGCAGTGTATTCAGCAGCCAATCACCGGCCCCTTTTTTCCACCATGTTTAATTCCTTCTAATTGTTATCTACCTCTTCACCTAGCCCCTCATTTCATTTAGGAAGCCCCTTCGGGCTAATGGCTTAAACAGAGGTGTCGCGATAATCCAAACTAACAATTATCACATTTCCCCCGCCAAAGAGCTCGTGTGTTCAATCAACCAAAAGGAAAGTCAACAATGTTTAAAGCTATATAAATTGTAATAAATAAAAAAATATTTAAGTGTAAGCAGATCTAGGGTTGATTATAGTTATACATATATGCGATCCACACCAGAGTTGGGAAATATTTAATATAAGTTGAAACGTCACAAATAGTTGATTACCCTTCCTGTAATTCAAAAATTGGTTTAGCCAATTCACCAAAATCGTTCATCGCACTTCGTCAATTTTTACGGTTTCGGAAGAAAAATAAATAACGCCCATAGTCTAACGCCTTTAACTTCGAAAATTTCTAAATGATACTCCAAATGAAAAAAATTACATATAAAAGTTGTAGTGTTGAAAATTTCGCATTAAAACAACCCCTACATTTTAAAATTTTCTGTACACATACAAATAAATATCCTCAAGTACCAAACCTTTTTCCATTCGTCTATTTTACATCACTGTGGGAATTTACTTACAATATTCTTATAGTAAAGGAGATAGACAAAAAAAAACCTTGCGGTTCAAATTCCGGGAGGAAGATTTAGTTTATAACTTTTATATTACAATACCAACTTGGAAGACATTTTTTCCTGGAACATTGCCCTCGGTAAATGTTTCTGGGACCTGAAAATCGCAAAATGTTTGGCCTTTTGTTTTTTGTCTTTTACTTGTAACTTTAAATTTATTAAATTATTATTTTATTATATTTTATAATTAAGGAGCTCGTTTGATGCGGAAAAAACTTCTTTCTGCATCAATGCACCAATGCAAGTTCGATGCAACTTTGATTGGTGTAATTTTGCTATTAAGAATAGGGGTTTTCGAGTTTCAGAGAAAGAATATGTGCGTACTTCTCTTAAGGTACTACGATATTCTGTTAGATGAATCTTTTTATGTTTTAAGTGATAATCTTAAAAGAAATAATTTTTTCACCTTCACATTCAGAAAGGTGTTAAGCAGGGCGATCCTCTTTCCCCAGTGTTATTTAGTATGGTGCTAGAAGTAGTCATGAGGTCAATCCGCACAAGGCCAGGAGGATGTATTTACAACAGATTGACACAACATCTAGCGTTTGCAGATGATATTGTGATTACAGGAAGGATGGATCTGGTAATCAATACAGAAAAAACCAAATATATAGTAACCAGCAAGAAAGAAACAGGAAACAGACATATTGAGGGGGCTGGTTACCGCTTTGAGAGAGTACCAAAGTTTAAATATCTAGGAACTGTTATCACGGAAGATAATAATGTTAAGGAAGAAATTAAGGCTAGGATAACAGCTGGCAATAGATGCTATTGGTCCCTAAGGAAAATCTTTCGAAATCGGGAGATATCCAGAAACCTCAAAATACGAGTGTACCGTACGGTCCTACAGCCAGTGGTAACATATAGGGAGGGACACCCTGGTGGTAAACGGAGCAGAGGTAGACCAAGACTGCGTTGGCTGCAGGATCTGGAGGAAGACCTTCGGTCATTAGGTGTTTCGGGATGGAGAAGGGCCGCTGCGGACAGGTTGGAGTGGAAGAGGATTGCTGAGGAGGCCAGGGTCCTGCAAGGACCATAGCGCCGTTAGATTAGATTAGATTAGATTAGAAACACTTGAACCATTGAAATAAAAAATATATAAATTGTTTTAAAAAGCGAGCAGGTAATTTAGTATCCAAATGATACTGAGGGGAGAACTACTTAGGCCCGGTGCACACGGACGACACTTTTCTGTGATGGTATAATCCGGTCGGTCCATTATATTCTAGGTACACATGACCACAAGCCTATAGGCTTATAGTCCGGATCGCAGAAAAGTGTCGTCCGTGTGCACCGGGCCTAAACAGGTAAGTGAAGTTCAGGCAAAGGGTATTGGAACTGGGTGCAGGTAACTCATACACCTGTGCGAAATGGGAGACTTTCTTATATAGGATCTGTCCGTATTCACAGGGCCAAACTTTTTCTGAAAAGTTAAATAGAAATAGGCAATAAGAAGATGTGTGGTAAAACTAGGCATTCGACCAATGCAAAGTTTAAATATTCGCAGACTTCCACGTCACTAATAAACTACAAAGGTGTTTAAGCACATAAGCATGCATTGGTAATTCCCCTAAGGATTAATAAGGTTGTTTGATAAGAGATATTAAGATTATTTTTTTAACTTAATTTTTTTTCCGTATTTTTATTCAACTTTATGCAACAAATTTTAAAAAATCAACATCCTTAAAAAAATAACAGACTATTGAATTAAACGGGCTTTTCTCAGATTGAAGAGGTATATCTGGAAAGATGAGCAAGCTAATTTTTGTCTTTAATTGCATTTTCATTTGCGATATGTGGGGCGTATAACAAATACAAAAAAAAAGTTTAACACAGAATTCTAAAATTGTTAAATATAAAAAAGTATAAAGTTAGCTTCCCTCATTGATTTTTGAAAAAAAATATACTTTTCGAAAATGGTTTTCTACTTTATAATTCAAAAATGGTTTAAAACAGATAATAATATGGCTTAATACATTTTTATGCATTTATTTTGGTAAATGAAGGCATTAATCCAGTTCATAGCACAAATTTTCGAACCACGCTTTCAGAAAAATTTAATTCGATTTAATTTTTTTTTTTTTTGTATTAGTCCATTTTCTTAGAGAACGCCTTAGGCATCTTTTTTTAATGTTAATATGTTAAGAATTAGCCCTATTTACTACACTTCAACATAGTAAGTAGTCCAATGCATAAAAAATTTGCCAAATCTGAAAGGTTTCGTGTCACTGAAATTCAAGAAGAAGCATGTTATTTTCTATAAAAAGTACGAAATTGATGCATACTTATATTCCAAATGTCGATACTAGAAAGGAGATGATATATTTCATTTCTAAGTACAATATGATATGTGAGATAACGGTTTATTGAATGCTAACTTGTAACCAAGTAATATTTGCTGAGAGTAATGGGGTGATAATAAGATTCGAAAAATATTGAACATCATATAGGGCATGATACTACTCTTGTGTTGAAGGTTAGGTAAGAGAAATTTCATAACCCATGAACCAATAAATAGAGATAACGAACTCAAAAACGAAATAAGGTTTTATTAAATGTACATCTATTATCTCTAGAGGATGAAGCAAACGATTACAAAACTGTACTAGTCTGCTCTAGGTCGAGATTTCCATATTCCATGTTCGTCCTTATCTAAATCGCACGACGATTAAGCTAGCTCCAAGGGCGAACACATAGGGAAGGTTAGCAGCAAAGCGTTAAGGGGCTATCACCAGTACCTTCCCTAAGGGACCGGATAATATATTTCCCACTAAGGACGGATAAAAAGGAGCAAAGAGAGATAGATACAAGAGGGGTCCTTAGTTATTCATGCATCGTCATTAGGCAGCCGCCTCATTAGCCATTCCCTGAGGGATCCTCTCCGCCAATTAATTAAACACTTTCCAACAGCATCTATATTCATCTTATTTTACTATATAGTTGTTTCAATCTCAATGAACCTATTTACACCCAGTCCCTCTTTTATTGACCTCAATCGCTCTCTACCTCGATAAAATTAAAACAGGTCAGACTTTAGAGGATATGTCCTTAATCTCGAAGAAGGCTAAAATTTCTTCAGTAGGGAAATATAATCGCTAAAATTTCCGTCTTACGTCTGTATCAAACTGATTATTTTCTATTAAACCTGAAATAATCAATCTTAAGAAAACCCGAGTAAACAGATTCAAATGTTGAACAACATATGCAATCAAACAGTTTAGTATTCTTAATCAAACATTGTATTGCAACTATTCTCTTATTCTAAGAATATATAGATTGACATTAACAATAAAATTAACTATTTCATTTAATTTAGACATAACTGATAATTGAGAAGGAAAAAAGACCATGTGATTCTAAGATTTTTTCCCCTTTTTTTATGCTTATGAAAATATGCAAATCAATTAAAACCCGAAAACAATAGTCTTTTCCATGCTATGAAAGGGGTACTTAGATTCAGTAATTTTAAAAACGGTTTCAAGGTCATTGTTAAATAAGGAAGTGATTTGATAGCAAGTACGCTCAACCACAAGGTTTTTCATCTAAAAGAATCTATGTTTTAATTTTAAATTAATTTATAGTATATTATATTTTTAAAAGTATGGTATATTTTATTATTGGAAGTTGTGCATGGCATGCCAAAGAGGAGAGGAGAGATGTCATATTTCCATAATAATATATCATTAATTATTCATTAATTCAACATGTATATGAAGTTCCGATCCGTTCCTTAATTTGCTGATTACTTTAACCTGTTGAAAACATAATCACTCTAGGTTATGTTTATATTATGCCTAACTGTAAAATGAATCCCTGTTACCTAAAATAAGAATCAAGCGCATGGATCGTGGGATAAGAGGGAATCATCATCACTAGAACGAATCTAAGATAAAAAATATCATAAAGGGCTTGTTTTTCATTTATGTAGGGACGTTAAAAAAAAAAATTGCAATTCAAAATAACCATAGGAAGTAAAACCTTTTCTTATATGATGTAAAATGAATATACAACCATTGTTATAGAGTAACTGAGTATTATTGAGTAAAAAAGTTTTTAATGAAAATGTAGGTCAGAGAATTAATGATTCGTCAGGTAAAAGGATATTGAGCAAGTAATTAACGTTTTTTTTTTTTTTTTTTAAATTTCCAAATTGATGAAAACAGAAGATTGTTAATAACTGCTATTTAAAAAAAAAAAAAAAAGTTTATTACTTGCCAGATCTGCAACACTGTTGTAGGAAAACGAGAGGTGACTAAGGACGTCAAGCTCCATGTATTTAAATCAGTGTACCTTCCAATACTTTTGTACGGCGCAGAAAGCTGGGTAATGACAGACAAGCAGGAGAGCAGAGTCACTGCTGCTGAAATGAAATTTTTACGCAGAATCGCCGGTAGGACTAAAAGGGACCATGTTCGAAATGAAAGAATACGACAGGAACTCGAGATCGCCCCATTGAAAGAGGTTCTGCAAACCCGCCAATTGAAATGGTTCGGCCATGTAGTTAGGATGGAGGAACATAGGGACCCACTAAAGACGATGGACTATGTTCCGGATGGCAGAAGACCTAGAGGACGCCCAAGAATGTCCTATCTCGAATATATTGATAGACTTTGCAGAGGAAGAGGCAAAGATCTCCGACAGGCCAGGAATCTGGCAAGGAACAGAGATAAGTGGAATTCCTGGCTATGCACTCCCCAACGCTGAAAGGCACGAAGGGGATAAGCGAAAGAAGAAGAGAAAAAAAACTCAGTAACTCCGAACCATCCAACATAACACTTCTAACAAATTTATACCTTTTCTAACAAAATCACGATGCTCAAGCTATGTTTGCCATTGAAAATTGCCAGCTATGAGTTAACATAACAAATAAAGGGTCTATCGAATGGAAGAGGAAGGAGGGGAGGGACTTAAAACATATCCATAGCGTGCTGGATCAGATAGGGCCAGGGACCCGGCCTCAAGCTCGGTAACTACATCTCCTATCCGCTGTACGCTGTATATATCACTACGAATCAGTTAATACCAATCCTTGTTCTTTTATCTGGATGGCCTATCAATTACATGCTCTACTTACAGAGACCATGATCTGGTGTACTTACCTGCGCCTAAATTATCGATCGAATAATTCAATTCATTAGTGCATACATTTGTACAAGATCTATCCTTACACGATTTATGAAAGTATATTAAGTTAAAACTGAAAATTTAGAATTAAAAAAAAAAAACAGTCCTCTAGGTAATAACTTCTGTATCGAACGAATCATATTGCTTTTTGTTAATTCAAGGGGTCAACTGAGTTGCATACTGTGCATAGAAAACCATTTTAAAAATTGAAAAATAAATATGTTAAGGAGGGGAAACTTCATAACAAATCAAATAAAGGAAAACCCTAAAAACTTATTCGTCGAATGGATTTTTCATATAACTATTCCGCTCTCCCAGTTGAAGAATAGATTTTTTTTAAAAATGCCATTAATCCAGTGGCGGATCCAGAAATTTTTTGAGGGGGGGCGCACTTTTTTTTTTTTAAATTTCATGAGTAATGAAGGCCCTAATTTAAAAAACATATTAGTAAATAATGACGTTATAAATTACTGTAAATGTTTAAATGCAATTCATTTTCAATTAGTGGACTTGAAAAATGACTAAATATAGCTCATTTCATATAGAAATAGTAATACTTTATGAGTGTCCTCACCTCTCAGGGGGGAGGGGGTGGGCGCGCCCCCGCGCCCCTCCCCTGGATCCGCTACTGCATTAATCTGATGTAAAAGGTGACTGAATTGCAAAGATATCATAATTGAAAAAATAACATCCCAATTCCCACAGGAAGATGTTAATATCAATAAAAAGGTATGATAAAGATAAAAGTCTAATGTTTGTACATTATTGATTTATAAGATATAGAAAACACTCGGATTCTTTGATTGATAACATGAAGTTCAATTACCATACCTGAAGACCTGTGTGAAAAACAAACAGTCACCAAAAAAAAAAAAATTCTTAACATATAGGGAGTAAATTTAAGTAATTACATAATTTATAAAAATACAACCCAGGTCACATGGAAAAGATATTGAAGTTTTCAAATAACTTATAGAATTTTTTTTTGTCGGAAACATTGCTTCTTTTAGGAGATCATAGTTTTTCCTTTTAAAATTGTGACAACTGTCCGCGAATTCTGAGACAAACTACATCAATAGCACAACCTTAAACTTGTCAAATAATGAATTTTTCGCACATTAGAGCCTTGGTTCACAATGATCGTATATACGACAAGGCCTCGTTAGTTAAAATCGTGTTAGATGCGGAATATGATATTAAAAATGGAATATGAGGTTTAGTAAAGAAATCGAACTGGACATAATGACAAAGATAACTTTTAATAAATAAGTGTAAAAAAAGGGGGTCAAAATTCGTTGAAATCTGATAAACGGAAAACATTTAATAATTCTGATTAGCCTACAATAGCTTGAGAACCCGGATCTAGAGAGTATCTAGATTTCAAAGATTCTTTCGGTAATAACTACCTCAGCCTATTCTTGACAGGTCACAAAGCATTTAGTTTCAAATAGAAAAATAAGATTTAAAAAAAATATATAGTCGGCAGATCGGATAACCAAAGGCCCTCAGAACTTTTTTTTTTATTTCTGAGCAAAGAGAAAAGGAAATCGAACCAATATGCCCAGGAAATGGAGCTTAGGGGAGCGGGTGACGCCGCCGAAAGAGGATTGAAGGCTGAGAGTACCGGCTTAATAAAAAGAGAAAAGAAAGATCTTAAGAATCCGCGGGCGGGGGGGGTACACCCAGCACCATTGTCGGCGACTATTCCATTACAATCGGCGATTACCGACACCCTCACCCTTCATCGAAGGCGGGGGATCTCCAGTTACAAAAGGATTGGGAATACACCTTAGGACATCTCTAAGGCCTACCTCTTACTTATAAGGATCAGAAACAATTTTTATTAATTTGTCGAGAACTCAATTCATAGAAAAGTTTAAATTTATCGACTCCGTAACATCTAAATGAAAAGAAAGAGGAGACGTAAATAAGATTTAGTTCGACAATAAGTAAAACGCAGTAATAAAGATCCATTTTTCAGATCTCGAGAGCGATGGATTTCGAACAGAATAGATTTCATGAAGAAGGGATAAATAATTGAATTCGATCCTCTGGTAAAACCTATCACTTAAAAGTGAAAAAAAGTATACGCATCTTACACTAATACTCCAAGCACGGATACCCATGCCAATGATACTTGCACCTGGTTGCACTCCACGAAAATATTAATGGTACAACTTAGCACATGCCTGATGGGCTATGCCTTTTGGCGAATAGAGATAGAACAAGTCAGGTACATCTTGCTGTAGTAGTAACATACCAAGGAATTCCCAACAATAAACCAGTTTATAGATGTCCAAAAGATTATCTGCGTTTCAGTCATTCATGGTCTAAAAGATATAAAGCAAAGCGGAGTCAGCAGTTAATCGTAGTAGCTAACACTTTAATTTAATCAATATGCCTTTATTACCTCTATCACTGAAAGAAACCTATAGCACGAAGTTGGGAGCATAGAGCTAGAGGCGCCATCAAAATTTTTGAGGTGTACATTTTTTCTGGATAGTCGTCGAAAAAGGGAAAACAAAAAAGCGATCGCAGCTTTGTCGTAAGCAATATTTTTATTAAAATTTCTGACAATAGGACCATTTTAATAAGAGGAAAGAAACGAAATTTTTAAAAGGAGAAGATCGCGCCATTGTCTTGGGAGTAATGGGCACCGGGCACCCCTCGTCTCTTGAATAGGCTATTCATATAGCAACAAAATAAAAATAGTTAAAAATAACTAACTTATCAACAAACAACTAAGCCTCATTCAACTACATTACTAAACAGAAAAAAAGGCTAATTTTTTTTTTTTTTAAAGCTACTTCATGTAAGCAATTCTTATACTTGAAGATAAAAATATCTTTTATAAAGATTTAATCTTTGTATTTACTTATGAATATTAGAGGGAAGAAAATACCGGTATGAGAAAATCCAAAATAAAAAATCGATCCTGGTGAAATACCAACAATGGCTGATAAGGAATGCTGCGGTACAAGAACAAGTAGCATCTTTCCAGCAAACATTTCCATAATAATAGTAAATTAAATTAATTGCTAAGCGATACGGGGCCGAGCAGCTCTCTAATGTATAGCAGGGACCAAGCTTGTTAGCTACATTTTTAACAGCCGTCAAAAAAGATAAATGCCCCGACGGGATATAGTGGCGGTGGCGGTAGCCTTTTGTTTTAATTAACATATCCTGTAGGTCCAATTATCCGATACATCCCCTCCTTAATTAACCGGACGGCAAGATATTGTTCCTTACCGATCGGTAGATGGCAATCGCCCTGGGGCCCCCACGAACCCACAACTCCCTCAGGCTAAAGAATACCCCAAGCTCCATCGTGTCGCCTCTATTAACGCCACCTACACCGTTAAGTCCTCCGGTACCGTTCATTTTCCTACCAGATCTCTGGAAACAATAGGGCTATAAAAACGTGGAACGAGCAAAACTTCTAATACATACAAGAAGACTTAAAAAGAGAGATAAATCATACATCTACATATCGTTTAAAACATTTTTTTAAAGTTATAATAATCGAGCATAAAAAAGTCCTAACCAGGGGGATTCGCTTCGTCATTTCGCTATTTTCATTCTTTGTCTTCAGCTATTTTGACAAGGACGTAAATGACATTTTTTTGTTATAATGAGGTTATCGAAGATTTTTTATTTCTACCCTGCCCTGTTCTGCGTAACACAGTTCAATATGCGCCTTACTTCAGCTCAGCAGCAAAACATAAAGATCATTTATAACAGTTTTTGTGCTCTCCTGTGAATGTGACTTACGTTAGTCTGGTTCAGAGGTACAGATATATCAAATCCAGATGGCATCGACTTTCCTTAACATATACCACTTAAAAAATTGGCCATTTTTTTCAAACTTAATTAATATTTTCTATATATTGTAAACAAAACTTAAATATTACGATATGTAGGTTTGGGTAAATTTTTAGCCCGGACCGATTAAGAAAACGAGTGATATTATTTAGGAAAGATAGGCACTAAAACGCATTACGCATAACACACACATATCTCTGTAACGTATAATACAATTCCGATGATTTTTCTTCTTGTCATTTAGGGATATTTACACAAATAAATAAAAAAAAAGTCCATAATAGTGTACTAGTGGTTCTATATCGGATAGGAAACACATTTCTCCTCCCCGTTGAATACTTGGTCTTTCGATACAATGCAATAGTCAAAGTCGGTATTTCCTGGGAATATGAGTAAAAAGATAAAAAATTGAAAACATTATTTAAAGAAGAAAAACATGTGTCATCACTTAAAATTTATAAACTACTTTTTTTAAAATTAAGGTTAGTCCAGATGGGACCATTTCAAATGAAAGTCACGAGTTTTCTATTTTGATCCTTTGTGTCATTTTTGGAAATATCTATTGATTTTTAAAATCAATTGAGGTTATTCTAGTGTAATTTATATTATTAAAATTGGTGTGTCTTCAGCGTATATAGATAGGCCATTTGCTTATGTATGTAATGAATACGAAGAGAATCAGTGATGATCCTTGCAGTACTAAGATTGGTCATACTCGAGAAATTTGCTGTTTTTAAATAAAAAATTAACTTTATTAGAATAGATTTTTATTAAAGTTATTATATTCATTACAAAAAGATATTTTACAGAAAAATATATCCATTTTTTTAGTGTCATTTTATAAGATCGAACTTTATATTTGTTTCGTTTTTAATAAGAACAATGTTACAGTTCTTATTAAAAACGAAACATTGAACTGGATACTATGTGCGAAATATACTCCCAATGAACAGGTACAAAATCATTCTACATTAAAAAAAAAATCATCAAAATAAATATTCAAATGCCAAAGAGGTTGTTTTTATAAGGAGCAATTATCATTAAAGCGAGATTAAAAGAAAATATATATATGTTTATTATAAATAAAGGGCGCTTAAAAACGGTCGATTCGATCTTATGAATAATTACACAGATTTAGGTCTGTCAGCAAACTTGTAAAAAACGAATTTGCAACCTGTTGAAATCCCAATAAACATTACTCCGAAGTGAATTGGCTTCCTTTCTTTTTTTCTTCACTGAAATAATAATAAATAAAAGATGTTTAGGTGTTTAATAACAGGACTGTTTATTAGCTATATTTATTGCCCGTAGGACTCGCATCACTTGGGGCTATGAAAATGGAATGGCTTCACACCGGACTTTGAACTAGTTACCGGCGTCCACGTGACCATCAGCCAATCAGAATAACTCTTCCAAAGGACCTCTCCTCTGTATGGATACTACGGCCGTAAACAAGGCTTCTTCTTAATTGAAAACTAGTTACGCCGCCCCTTCCCATAACTTATGAGCCAACAGACGCCAACTAAATTATTTATTTGTTAAATCATCCGGTCCCACTTCCCACAGATGGAAACTACCTACCGGGAAGGCGAGTTCATAACTGTATCTTTCTATAATTGTTTTTATTTTATTTTTTTTCTCGCCCTTCATTTAAGTTCTTCTCCTTGCCTTCGACATTTTCTCTTTTCAAGTGATAATTGTTGGATAAGAATATACTTCAAATTACTATTAGGTTAGGACATGTTAACTCTTGCAAGAACTCTCAAATTAGATAGCTATGATTTTTTCAATAATTAAATTGCGTTATAAGCTACATAAGAAAAACATTTTCATTCCTATTAATAATTTATCATCATTAATAAGTCTAAGCAAAAAGAGTCTGCATTAAAGGGAAAATGCTGTTCATTTTAACAATAAGACATAGCTTTTTGATATTTAATCTAAAGCCTTGATTAGGATCGTTTCTTACATTCTAAGTTCCATACTGTTCGGATTGTTGGCAAAAAAAAAGAAAATGAACGCACTGCCCCAAAATGGTGTCCAAACACGGCGAACTGACGAATTTGAATTTTATTTAGTTCGTTTTTCGATCATTGTCGTTGTGAATTTTACTCAATTAAGTAATTGGCCTTATTTTAAAGATAGACAGCCAGAAAATCATAATAAATAAGCCTAGCCAACAAAAAAAACCTCGTAAGTCAATTTTTTCATGTCGTTCTCTCAAAAGTTGAAATTCGATGTGAATCAATATATATTTAACAAAGTCGTGTTAGTTGCACTATTTATAAAATAAGAACGGCTGAACCGAATTTAATGGTTGTCGATTAGTTGAGATTCGTTACGGCTCCGTATAACAGATTAAAAATAAAAATGCGAACAAAATTCGCATAAGTTTTTTTAACAATAAAAATTCGTGGGCAATAGGATGGCATAAGACCGACTGGTCCGATTTTGTTTTAAAGTGTGCGTATATAACACTCCGAATTAGATTCATACAGAGAAAACATTGTAAAAGTTGCCCAGAGGGTTCGTAAATTGCCATTTGACAGAATATTTACAATCCGTTATGTAGTGTTTTACACTAATAACTCAAAAATATCCATTTTCTTATTAATTATATGGATAAGAATTCGGATTTCTTAAGCATTAAAGAAAGAATCACCGAAATCCGACCATTATTGACTAAGTTACAGTTTCTTTAATTCTTTTTTTTTTTTATAAGTTCCACACACCTATTTATATAAAAAAACGATTCACTACTGCAA
The DNA here is from genome assembly GCA_911387785.2 of Aelia acuminata. Classification (NCBI taxonomy): domain Eukaryota; kingdom Metazoa; phylum Arthropoda; class Insecta; order Hemiptera; family Pentatomidae; genus Aelia; species Aelia acuminata. The sequence goes on along the minus strand of OU426978.1, from coordinate 103,158,737 downwards.
CAAATAGATCAATAGCTATAAAAACGCCGAAAGCTTTCTACCAAATTCCGCTATTTTGTGATAAAATTATAATTAAAATTTTGTGATAAATAAAGCGAACTGGAGAGAAAAATCTGGAGCAACTATTCATCTTTAAAAATTAAAAATCATAAAGATATAGGTATAATTTTTCTTTAATGTTTCTTTATCTTGAACTGAGAACAAGATAAATAGTAATCTAACATATAATAATGATGTTTTCATTTCATTTTCAAACCAATTATGGTGGTCTCCAGTTGCCCTTAAAAAAACACAGGATGGAATAGAAAAAATATTTTTTTTTTAAGTTAGTGAAAGTATTTTCATTTATCGAAAAAAACTTATTCTAAAACCTCATCTAAGGAAGATAGTGGTTTTAGGAAAAAGGATTAAGAAAAATGTGAAAGAAAACGATATGATATTTTCAAAATAACTAAAAGAATGAGAAAACAACTCCTAAAAAGAATCAAGAATAATGGAGGATGCATTATCCGAATATGTAGAGAAGGATTTAGAAAATAGAGCTATTATTTTAAGGGTTCAAAGGATTGTGAATAATTCTTCAAATGTTAAAGATTTTATCAAGGATGAATAGCAGGAAATATAGTGCAGCTTGGATAAGATACAGAGTTCCTGAAACAATGCAGTATATGAGCAGAAAATGCATAATTTTCCTAATCTCTTGATCCTATGACCTTTATCTGAAAAAACTGTACCACTACAATCCATGAAGGGTCTTGGGTTCAGTACTGTGTAAGGTAGATACCCTGCCAAGTGAGATTCGAACTCCGGACCGGGCTTCAACAATGCCTTACCAATGAGCTACCCCGCACCTCTTTATCTGAAAGGTATTTTTATATCCTTAATAACTTTTTTTTTATTTATAAAACTTCTTTGGGCCAAAAGAAAATTTTTCCTATTTCTTAAATATAAAATACACATAATAATGACAAGCCATGAAAATTGTGATTTTTTGAGATTTTTTATCTCTTCAATGTAGCATAACAAGTAGTTTTCCTATTCACGTTTCTTGTTAAATATTACCAAACCATTTTATTTTCATACAGAATATGAATATTATATAAAACAAGTTCATCTTCAAAAAATTTCTCTAATTAATAATGTTGGTAAAAGCACCATTAGGTAGGTACTCAGAGCTAGAGAAAAAAAAAATCAGACATTCAAATTATTATTTGGTCCAAAACTAAATCAGGCTATTTTTTTTTTTTTTTTAAATGGTTTATTACTGAATTTCTAGGATTATAGGATAGTTAATAAAGATTACCTGTTAGATGGCTTCCAGTGAATTCAAAATCGTCGTCCTGATCCCAATGCTTCAGCGACAGGTTGTTCAAAGGTGTAGCATTAGCAAATTCAAGATTAGCAAAGTGCCAATCCAAGATTTGCCTATCTTGACAAGAAAGATATACATCACTGCAAAAAGAAATAATAAGGGTAAATAATAAATTGCTGATCATAAAAAAAAGATAAATGTAGTTATATAGAGATATTTAGTAGTTATTATAGAGTGAATTATTTGTTGTAAGGAGTGAGATTCCTTGACTGATGTTATCATACATAACTGATTCCTTTTTATGAATCATTACATATCCTTTCTATTCACAGAGAACTTTATTTAATTTTTCCACTTAAAGATAATATAGGGGTCTCCTGTGGTTTAGTGGTTAGCATGGCAACCTACAATACTAAAGGTCGCAGGTTCGCGCCCAGCGGTGGCCATAGGATTTTTTAATGAGAGTAACAAATCCTTAGCCATGCCATCCCTCGGATAGGACGTAAAATGGAGGTCCCGAGCCTGTACGATGTCAGGTACTCTTCAAAGATCCCTATCCTAATTATACTTGGATAGGCAAAATTTAGGACTCCCACTGTAGCATTGTCCGATTAGCCTTAGTGGCATAAAATGACGTTAAACAAATAAACAAACAAAAGAACAAAGACAATAAACCAATTTGACTTGGAAAAATAGTCTTTGATCACAAATAGTCTAACATTGAGGCAGTCAGTACCTGGTATTCACCGTAGCTCAAAAGTAGCCTTTTACCTGCGTTAACAGGATCATCCCCTCAATTAAAGAACTGGTATATCATGCCTTACACAAACAAAATTATTAATGCTATTGTGGACTATATTCCGGCTTTGTAGGTTTCTTCATTCTGAGTTCAACAGCATAACTCTAAATTGATATATTTTGAGTTGTAACCAGCTTCTTGCCAACATACGATATCTCTAAATATATCTTAGGCAAAAGAGTCAAATTTCAATAACTGATATATTTTACATTAAATAAATACATCATATGAACAAGCATCATTTTCTGTTCTTCTACATAGCCCTCAACTGTTGCTCTATCAAGTCAGAGCAAGAGTTTTCCAAAATTACTTGAGATAAATGAAAAGTAAAAAGCCTTATGGCATTGCCCAGGTATATTTGTGCAGTCACAAGTTGTTTAATTTCTTGACATCCCTGCCTGTAGAATTATTGAAATTCATAAGGCCGCCTTGACTCAAGTCTTACCTGCATTAAGCCAGCCATAGTCATACAGGAACACCTATCAGTTACAAAGGTCAGTTATGACTGTTGAAACATTGCCTGGACACCAGGCCATAACTGCAATGCAGGCATGAACGTGTATTTTTGGTTTTCAATTGCTTGTTTTCCTATTTCCACATTCTAAAAAGTCCATCATATAATGAAGAATAAATTTTGATACATCAGTTAACAAAAGTAATCCTGGTACATATCAGCTCAAACAACATGTCACAAACCAATAGAAGATAAGCTCTCTTCTTTCTTCTTCTTCTTTCTCTAAAAATGACTTCATAAAAACGGTGTCTAACAGTTTGAGTTGCTATAGGAGCTGTGTCCTCCAGAGTTCTTTGCAGTTATCGAGCTGTTGAACCCTATTACCTGTTGGTCTGAGTTTACAAATATTGGTTGTGTTGAATGGTAGTTTTTCAAACTCTGCCTCCTTAATGAATGATAAAGACCAATATATCTTCCATGATGTAACTATGTGAAACTCACCAAGGCTACAACATGCTGAAAATGACATCACACCTAACTCACAAGGAAACATATCCGTCCCTAGGTCTTCATCTTACTAATTGTATAGACGAGTATTTAATTCGTTAGGGGGATCAAATTAAGATTAATCCTGGTAGCAAAAAGAATGAATTATTTCTGTGATGTTTTATAGAAATACTGGGGAATAATGATAAGCTCTCTTCTTTCTTCTTCTTCTTTCTCTAAAAATGAATTCATAAAAACGGTGTTTAACAGTTTGAGTTGCTATAGGAATCCTTGCTGTGTCCTCCAGAGTTCTTTGCAGTTATCGAGCTGTTGAACCCTATTACCTGTTGGTCTGAGTTTACAAATATTGGTTGTGTTGAATGGTAGTTTTTCAAACTATGCCTCCTTAATGAATGATAAAGACCAATATATCTTCCATGATGTAACTATGTGAAACTCACCAAGGCTACAACATGCTGAAAATGACATCACACCTAACTCACAAGGAAACATATCCGTCCCAAGGTCTTCATCTTACTAATTGTATAGACGAGTATTTAATTCGTTAGGGGGATCAAATTAAGATTAATCCTGGTAGCAAAAAGAAAATTAATCGTTTTTTTTTTTTCATTGATCTCCAAATAGATTAAAGTTAAGATAAAAATTGTGAAAAAACCATTAAATATATCATTAAATGGTATACTTTAATTAGTGAGTAGTTTATTTATCATCAGGAAACTTAAAATAAGTCAGGATATTCTACTTAAAATTGAGGAGGTCCGTGCAATAAGGGCGTCTAGGCCTATAAGCCCTTCTTGCGGGGAATGCGGAAATAGATCCGCCATGATGTTTTCTACACAGGTACCAAGTTTCAGGAAGAAATTCCCACTTGATTTGTTGGTACCCCTGGTTTTTGTGTCAGCTGTTAAACGCCGTTTTTGTAAGGAACGTCAGCTGTCTTCAGTTCTAGTTTAATGGTTATGTTTTTTTCTATTTGGCTTGATTTCGTACCGATCTTTTTCTAGTTTTGTGCTCTGTGCAATAAAATTATTATTCTAATTAGTTGGTAGAGATTGAAAATGAGTGAAGTGAAAAGTGTGGTGGCTGAGATGAGAGATGGTGCGAAATACAAAAAAATGAGTCCTGAAGAATGGAAGAGAGCGCAGTCAAAGCGGAAGAGAATAGCTGGTGTAAGCTACACGTCTCAAAACACAGGTAAAGTTGTCAAAGGGAAGGATTTTCAAAGGAGAGACGAGGACAAAAAGAGATATTCGATCTGTTCTATGGCATGCAGTCAAAAGAGTCCCAAGACACGTTTTTGTCGAGCTGTCTTAACAAATCCCTAACTTCTTCGGCTAGGATTATTGCAAACCCTAAAAAGAACCGTCTTATCTCTTGGAAATACTCCATAAAACTGAAGGGTGAAGACATTGAAACTTGCAGATCTTTCATCTTGAAGGTTCTGCAAATAACCAAAAAACGTATGCGCATTGTTCAGGGCAAGGCTCTCACTGGAGATTCTTTCAGTGAAAAACGAGGTACCCACGGGAACCAGAGAAAGTTGGATGATGACGTTTACCAACTTGCACTGACACATCTCCAGAGTATACTTCACCGCAAGAGCCACTACACTTCAGGTAACCGTTCTAACAGACTATATTTTGATAATCCAAGTTTGACTGTCAAACTGATCTTCAGCCAATTTCAGGAGTACTACCACCTGCAAACAGGGAAGCCTCTTAAAATGCAACTAAAAACCTACAGAAACTTCTTTTCTCAGACAAATTTTACCACCAAGAAACCAAAAACCGACACCTGCGACTTCTGTTGTGCAAGCGAACAAAAACTAAAGAAGTTTCCAGACGATCGCAAAACCAAAGTGGATCTCGAAATTCACCAGAGAAAAGCAAGGGCTCATGATGTGTTGAAGAAAAAATATATTCAAGAAGCCAAGGAAAGTGACGAAATCCTTGTATGTGAGTTTGACTACATGCAATATCTCCCCTTACCGAAGCTTACGATCTCTAAGCAATTTTATAAATGATTACTATGGTTATATGTTTTCAACGTTCACTGCCATAACGATGGCACTTCGGTAATATATACTTTTCTGGAGTCAACTGCGAAAAAAGGCCCGAATTCCGTCGCCTCGTTTTTATTTGACTTCCTTCAGAAGAAGACTGCTGCTTTCCCCAACCTCAAGAAGATTGTCCTTCTTTCAGACGCCGCCGGGGGTCAGAATAAGAACAACACTATGATGATGTTTTGCTCATGCGTTGCAAGTGTATTTTCCATCCAAGTGCTTCAACTATTCCCGGTTCGTGGGCACTCTTTTGGGCAGTGCGACCGTAACTTTGGCCTTGTAAGGTCAAAGCTTCGAGGAAATGAGGTCATTGAGACTCCCGAGCCTTATTATGAGGCAATAAAAACTGCTCGGGAACACTCATCGCCTTTCATGCTCATAAATGATGCCTCAATGATGTACGACTGGGACACGGCATTGGCTGGATTTTTCGACAAAAGCCCTACATCCAAAGGCATGAAATTCGGGATTCAACAGTTTTGCCAGCTTCTGTACAGCTCTGCAGGAATCGTTGCAGCTTCAAAAAGTTACTTCGAGTCGTTTCAACCTTTTCGATTTATGAAGTCTAAGCCCCACATTATCTTGGAGCGATCGAAAAAAGTTCCATTTAAAACAGGAAAAAATGGAGAGGGAAAAGTAAAAGATATCAGAGATTTGTACAGTTATTTGGAAAAACCCAGCATCGCCTTCTTCGAGGCTCTTTTTGTGGAGAATGCAATGCCTTCGCCCGAAATCGGATTGACGACAAGAGATGATGAACCAAGTAACAATGAATGTGAAGGTGCTGATGAAAATAACACGAACAACATACTGAATGACTTCTTGGCAGATTCGGATGCTGAAGATGAATGATGGGACTCAGTGATGATAATTATCACTGAGTCCCATCATTCATCTTCAGGTAACTGAACATAATAAATAAATTATTTATTTTTATGTAAATGTTCAGTTACCTTAAAAAGATATGTAAAAGTATAGTATTTTGGTATAATCTTCTTGCTATCTAAAACATATTTTATGAAAATCTCATTTTTTACGCGTCAAATATTTTTGTATGTGTTTACCTAGTGGTGATATTAAAAAATAAATTTTGTTTCATTTTGAAAAACATTATTTTTTCACTTCATTTTCCTTTTTTTCTAGAAAATCACTTTTCAAAGCCCATAAGCCTTTCTTAGGGGGAAGATGTTGAGAGGCGATTTTTCTTTCCCCATAAGAAGGGCTTATAACCTGTTCGCATAATACACATTTGTTCTCCGATTCAGTTATTTTTGTGTTGAATTAGCTTATTGACCTTTGGAGTAGAAGAATAGGACAGTTGATGGGAAAAAGTTTGGACAGAAAATAGAATGTACACATTACAGGGTGTAGTTGGGAAAACTTAGAAGCAGATTTTCTCAGAACGCTGTTTTTGACTTTACGCCCTTATTGCACGGACCTCATCAATTATTAACTCATCAACAAATGAGTCGATGACAAGCAATTTTCTGACATTAATAATATTAAAAACACTAAATCTGTTATTTCAGAGATCACGAAGTATCTTGGTATCTTAATAAGGAACAAGGTATCTCAATATCCTCTCAATTAGAAAGCAACAAATGAATTCAAATCTTAACATACCTCGGAGGTGAATTTTCAAGGTCTTTCAACTTTTCTGAGATTTCTTTCTCTTGCTCTTTCAATTGATCCCACTCCTAAAAAAAGGATTTAAAATAAATAAAACAAAATTTAAAAAATAAATTTTGATATATTACATTATTACCTTATTAGATATACATTATTACATTATTAGATATATTGTTGATAAGGTTAATTATCACTGCTGAACGCTACTTATATCTTGTTGGTCGCATAACTAACTATTCCAGCATTTTAATTTTATTTTTTCCTTACCTTCATAAGAGGGGAGGATACATCAGGATTTTACCAAGGCCAAAGAGCAAAGAATGATTGCTGAGTTGTCAAAAGAATCCCACCAGTTAAACTTTTATAGTTGTAAAGAGAAACACGTTTTTCAAAACGTTAGCCTGCCCATCCACTCACACCAATCATGCCAACCTCACATAGTAATTAACTTGCAATAAAATGAGAGGGTGAAAACAAAGTGTTTTATTATACATGATTGTAATTAAAGCTAGTGTAACCTTGAGGCAATTCTCATAATTGATACCTATTTTATTCCTACGTAGTAGAGGCAATAAAAATCTCTATCAGAGATACATTATACTTGTTTCAGTAATATGATATTAATAAATACTTATTAGTAAATAGTAAATAATGAAGTCTCTTCGGCATGAATGATCAATGCAGCAAATAAAATACTTAATATTGAATACATACCTAGTAGTAACAGTTCCTTAAATCCACAATCAACGAGTGTTTTAATTAAGTATCCCTTTATTTTGCACAATCAAAGAGCTATATATTTTATTTTATGTACACACCTTTATAACAACTTTTTGTTTTTTAAATTTTTTAACAAGCTGGACTAACTAAAATAAAATATGATTATATTTACATCTCCCTCTTTCTAAAAGAAGGGGTAATGAATTTTTTAATCGTGAGAGCGTTTCTTTAGTACACTTTTCCTCTACACTCAACTAAATAAGAATGAGGTTCTGCTAATTTTCTGACAAGGGCTGCTGGGAACCATAACTTCCAAGTAATGCCTTGAAGTAAGACTTTTTCCCCTTGAGCAAAAGCACTAGCCTTCTTGCTCGATCGGTAATAATATCTCACTTGGGCTATCTGATTTAGTTTTATCTGGTTGTAAACCTGACTTGGTAATGGTCTTGCCTTTAGTTTTTCGGTAGGGATAGGTAGTTTAGTACGTAGGACTCGGCTACATAACATCTGAGCAGGAGAATAATCTAAACCAGACATGTTAGTATTTCTGTAATTTAGTAGGTACAACTCTAAATCTTGCCTTTCCTCTCTCGCTTTAGACATCATTTTCTTAACTATAAAGTTCCAATCAGAGGCGAATTTCCTAAATTCGTAACCATTAGAGGGGACATTGTCTGCCACAACTTCATGTGGAATACCAAATCTACTAAAAATATCTTTGGTTTTTGATATGATTGCTCTTGCTGTCTGGTGATAAATTTTACAAACCTCAATCCAGCGGGAGAAACAATCAATTAAAACTAGATCTAATTCAACTGCATATTCTGGGGTCACCTGTGGTACAGTGGTTAGCATGGTAACCTAAAATACTAAAGGTCGCAGGTTTGCGCCCAACGGTGGCCCTACGATTTTTTATTGGGAGTAAAAAATTCTTAGCCATGCCGTCCCTCTGATAGGACGTAAAATGGAGGTCCCTCCCGAGCCTGTACAATGTCAGGTACTCGTTAAAGATCCCTATCCTAATTATACCTGAATAGGCAAAATTTAGGACTCCCACTGTAGCATCGTCCGATTAGCATTAGTGGCATAAAGTGATGTTGAACAAACAAAAAACCTGCATATTCTGCTATATCAGTAGCCAATTTGTAAAATGGTATGTTCGGTATCTCATGACTTAAGAGGGGCTCTTTTGTTTTTGATTTTTGGTATTTTTGACAGAGTTGGCTGGAGAGAATTAAATTTTGAACATCCGACAAGATTCCCGGCCAATAAAAAAATTCTTCACTACACTGCTAATTTTGTTCAATCCTAAGTGTGTCTTGTGAAGTAAATTTAAAATAAACTTTCGTTTAAATGAAGGGACAATCAATCTCCTATCGTAATACAATAGACCATTACTCAATTCAAGATCATTCCTTAAATTGTAATAATGCCTTAAACGCCATATAAAATATAATTATTGGGCCAGCCATTATTACAAAATGTAATCAATTTATTTAAACCTCGTCACTCAAAGAATCTCTCTGAAATTCTTTGAGCTTATCATACATACATATACTTTTACGGCAAATATTTCATTGAAATTGATAGATCAAGAGTTTTAACCTTAACTTTTGTATTGTTACTTTGAATTTTAAAAAGAGATTTATTTACTATGGAGACAAGTGGCATATGATCTGTTTGTATAGTCACTTCAGTATGGCCGTAAATATAGGTATGGAAACGCTTACAAGCAAAAACAACACAGCTAGCATCTCTTTCTCAGGTTCTGCATCTATGAGAATAATCTTCCTCAGCACTACTCAAGGACTTGGAAGCGAAATGCACCGGTTTGTTGTCTTGGAACAGACAACGACCAAGTGCATTTTTGTACGCATCACACTGTATAATTACAGGCCTTAAGGGGACAAAAATTGCGAGAACTGTAAAAGTAATGGCCACTATTTTTTGGGATTCAAAAGGCATCCTTTTAATAGACTACAAGGATAGCAATACTACAATAACAGGTAATTATTACACTGATGTCCTTCGATCCCTAAAAGAGGCTATATCAAGGAGAAGAGGCGTGGACTTTTCAGCAAAGGTGTCCTGCTTCTTCATGACAATGCACCAGTTCACAAGTCACGGGTTGCAATGGTTGCCCTTACCGAGTGTGGGTTCGAAGTGCTGGATCACCCGCCCTACAGCTCAGACCTCGCCCCGAGCGACTGCTTCATGTTCCTAAATCTCAAGAGGGACCTCCGAGGACAGCGATTTCCAGACGATGAGGCTCTAAAAGCAGCTGTGGATGCTCCATTCAGCACTAAGGAAGAAAATTATTTCCAGCTGGGCCTGGAAAAGCTTTTTGAGAGGGCAGACAAGTGCGTCCGTATCAAGGGTGATTATATTGAAAAATATAACTATAAATTCTCATCTCGTTTTTTTCTTAGTCAGGCTAAAAACTTTTGGACCTCCCCCATACCTTCTCAATCACTGAGCTGGTGAAAAAGTGTGCTCCTCTCCCTTATTATTGGTGCAATATAAAAGACAATACCTTTAAAAAAAAATGTGAATTTTTATATTTTTTAATTTCTTCCTAGATTATCAGAATGGCCCAAGAGAGATTAGATAACTACTTTATATACTTTTTTAAGTTGCTTATTGGCTGAAATAAATAGTGATATTTTTGATTTTTTTAAACTTCAATAATAAGCGATAGTATCCCAAGGCAACTAGTCAAGACTTTATCTGGAATTAGTCAGGACCATAAATTATCTCAAAAATCATACTTCATGTAAGTCTTGATTTTTGCATCAAAATTTTAAAAACAAAATATTTCCCACCTCAATCCAGCAATTTACTGATAAATGAAATTTGAAACCTTGTTTTTTTTTTCAATAACTTCTATAAAGGCAGAACGAATTTGAGGATTCATCACTATTCCATGAAATTTATTTTATTTTAACATCTTGCTTATATCAAAGTCTATTGCTTGCGGGAACAGCAAAAGATATTTATACTACTGTAGTATATGCTATATGAGTATTTGTTTATGTTTGCACAGTTTATTCAAATTTCATTGGTTTAATGGTATAAGTTATTATACAGCTGACAAACTAATATCATAAGGCAATAAACCTGAAAAGACAAGCTTACCCTGCAGGCTACATTTATTTCTCTCAGTTTGTGGCGTACACTGAATTCATGAGCAATATTTCTTGGTCCTTTAACTTCCTGCATACTTTTATACTGTTTGTTAAGATCAACAATATGATCTTTGAGTGATATTAACTGAAAAAACAAAGAAAAACCTGTGGGATGACATTATGACATAACAAAATAAAATAATAAAGTCATGTTTAAAAGCAAAAGCATTAATCTATGCAAATTATAGTAATACACAGGATAAATATATTAACAAAGGAAGCTTTAAAAAAATTTAAAAATTACCTGGTTTTGGTTTTTTATTAACTTTTCTTGTAAATTTACAACATTAGTATAGTGAGCAACTTGTTTTTCTTTGACATTTTTTTCTTGAAGCCTGGAAAAATAAATAATAATCATGTTATAGAGTTGTTTTATTTCTCTAATAACATTTATGAAAAAAGAATAACATAGAGTGTTTGAAAAATTATTTACAATTCAGGTTTTTTGTGATTTTCTACAAAAGGGAGCTGTTTGTATAGGGCATACGGCATTTTTATTCACCTTAGGAAAGCAAAACTATGCCCAAAATAAATGGCACATCATAATTTCAACCTCAAAGTAAATGATAGAAACATAAAAATGGTAACAAATAAAGTATTGGCAATTCAATAATTCTTGCATTTCATGGCATAATGGCATAAACAACATCATTTACATGTCTAATTTTTTCTTATTTTTTTACTTTCACTTACCTATATATGAAATATATAATAAGTGGAAGTATTGCGATCGTGAAAAATTTCGACTTCCGGTTTTCGACGTAAATACACGTTTTGGGGTCCCCTGAGTCGAAATAACCAAGTCTCGCGAAATGGTCTCGCGCGCGCGCGCGCGTGTGTGTGTGTGTGTGTGTGTGTGTGTGTGTATGTGTGTGTGTGTGTGTGAGAGAACAGACTAGCTCAAAAACTATTAACCGTGCGAACCTGAAATTGGGTATTTAGTGTATGTATATGCCCGCGATGTGACAGCAAATATTTCATCAAAATTGGTCATAGGGTGGGGGTACTTTATTTAAAAACTTTTTACGTTTTTTTCGATTTTCTCAAAAACGGCTCTAACGATTTTGATTAAACTAAGTATTTGATCTATTTATATGCCCGAGATATGACTAAAAATTTCATCAAAATTGATCAACCGGAGGGGGGACTTTACTTAATAAATTTTGTATCATTTTCACGTGTTTTTTTTATTTACTCAAAAACAGCTTTAAAGATTTTGATCAAACTGGGTATTTGGCGTATGTATAGGCCAAAGATGGGACAGCCAACATTTCATCAAAATCGGTTAAACGGAGGGGGCACTTTATTTCATAACTTTTTTCCAATTTTTACCTTTTTTTCTATTATCTCAAAAACGGCTTTAATGATTTTGATCAAATTCGTCTTGTTTAATGAAAATTAGGTGTTCAATAATATCAGGTAAGTTTTATCAGTATTAAAATTTTCTGAGGGGGCTTAAATGGGGAAGGGGCCTTTTTTGTTTTCCTATAAAGTACCTTTGTTTTAGTTTATATTGAGAAATTAACTGTCTCTCGTTTCGCCTAAAAATAATAAATGGCTAAATATGAGATATGATAAAAATAAAGAAAACAATAGAGGAGAAAAAAAGAAAAATATTCAGTCAACTCATAAAACTCGTTGAGCCTCCGCATACGGAGTACGCCTTTAATGATAGACCATTGTTGATAATTAAAGCCATTTTGTTCATTTTAGAAGTGACAAATAACAAAACGCATTAATTTCCAATCTAAGTAAGTTGGTAAGTGAAAGTTGTGTGTAGCGAGCACGCACCAGATTTTTTTATGTTATATAGTCTTAGTTTACACTTGAAGGGCTCCAATGTATTATTTCTGTGATGTTTTATAGAAATACTGGGGAATAATGAAAAAAAACATTACTCAAAGCACAGCCTAAGATGACACTTTGTCTATATTCTACTAAGTGGAGAGATTTTCTATAACTTATAAGTAAGAACTAAATCTATCATTCAAAGAACTAAATATTGAGGTAAAATATACTCACTTTATGACCCATTCAAGAGCTTGTCCAAGAGACACTGGTTTACCACCACAATAATTAAAATCTAGCATATGAGACAGATAACTAGTTGCTTCGAGGAGTCGATTAAACTCAATTTCTACCATTTCATCTTTTTCTTTGGGGATCTGTACGTACAAAAGGTTATAAAAAATATAATTAAATCACAAAAAAAAAAAAAAAAAAAAAACAACAACCATAAACGATGTCTTAATTTCAGGCGGGGATAATTAGAAAATAGTACTAAAAGAGAATCAACCATCATAAAATATATTTATACACATTGCATAACTTAAATTGTTTTATTCCTTGTTTAAAATTCAATTTGGATGATTATAGGACCAATCCCTATATTAGAATGAATGAACCAGTAGAGTTCACTGTTTTGTTTGATTCATATCTCTCACTCGACATTACATTTAAAAAAATTAAAACAACGATATTAAAACGAAGTGGTTAGGTTATTCAAGTATAGTTAGGTGTCATCATCATCATCATCTAATGGCGCTATGATCCTTGCAGGAACTTGGCCTCCTCCACTATTCTTCTCCACTCAGACCTGTCCTCTGCAGCCCTTTTCCATTCCACAACGCCGAGAGTCCGAAGGTCATCTTCTACGTCCTGCAGCAAACGCAGTCTCGGCCTACCTCTCTCCCTTCTTCCACCTGGGTTCCCTTCCATTATCATTTTTGGAAGGCGTTCATTGCTCATCCTCTGTACGTGGCCTAGCCATCTTATTCTTCTCTTCTTTATGGTGGCAACTATGTCTGGTCCCTCGTACAATTTCTTCAACTCTTCGTTCGTCTTCATTCTCCAGAGATTTCCTTCTTTAGTCGGGCCGTAGATTTTTCGGAGGATTTTTCTTTCCCATATATTAAGTATTCTTTCCCCACTTAAAGTAAGCGTCCAGGATTCGCTACCGTACGTTACCACTGGCTGCAAAATCGTCCTGTAGACTCTTACTTTCAGATCTCTGGGTATGTCTTGACTACGGAAGATTTTCATCAGCGACCAGTAGCATCTGTTTCCAGCTGTTACTCTTTCTCTGATTTCTTCTAGCATTTTATTATCTTCCGTTATGACCGTTCCCAGATACTTAAACTTGGGTACCCTCTCGAAGCGATATCCAGCCCCTTCAATATACCTACTCTCAGCTTCCCCTTTGGCGGTCACCAGATATTTCGTTTTTTCCATGTTTATGGCCAGCCCAGTTTTCCTTGCAGCTTCTACGCTCTCTTCAAATGCTCCCAGCAGTGCATTAACAGTTCTGCCTGTTATAACAACGTCGTCCGCAAATGCTAGATGCTGGGTCATTCTATCAAATATGCATCCTCCAGTTTTTGTGCGGATCGATCTCATGACTGTTTCCAACAACATATTAAATAATACTGGGGAAAGAGGGTCTCCCTGTTTAACACCTTTTTGTATGTGGAATTTCTTTGACACTCCTCCTTGAATTTTTACGATTCCCTTGCTGTCCTGCAGGGTCATCCTGATAAGCCTGATGAGCTTCATGGGGCATCCCAACACTTTTAATTTTTCATACAGTATATTTCTATCTATACTGTCATAAGCCTGTCTATAGTCTATAAAGAGGTGATGTTGCCCGACATTCCACTCGTAGCACTTTTCAAGCATGATTCTCATGCAGAATATGTGGTCTATTGTGGATCGGCCTGGGCGGAATCCGCACTGGTACTCTCCAAGGACATCTTCTGCTATCTTTGCTACTCGCTTCATAAGTAAGATTGCCAACACCTTGTATATTGTACTTAGCAATGCAATGCCTCTATAGTTGTGACAGTCTAGCTTGTCCCCTTTTTTATGAATTGGTAAAATGACAGCCACCTTCCATTCTTCAGGCATCTCTTCTTTCCTCCAGATATCAAGTATTAGTTCATAGATCTCTTTATGTAGTGCTTCTCCTCCTGATTTGAACGCTTCAGCAGGGATTCCATCAATGCCTGGTGCTTTATTATTCTTAAGGCTTATGATAACATCTTGCACTTCTTCAGGATCTGGAGGCTCCAGATCTACATCTTCCTGATCTATTCCCAGTTCCCAGCCCGTTTCTTCCGTGCATAAATTTGGGTTAAACAATTCTCTGAAATATTCTTGCCACCTACCAATAACTTGCTCCTCACCTGCCAAGAGTCTGCCTTCTCTATCTTTTATAAAACATGTGCGGGGTTGGAACCCTCTCTTTATTGTTTTTACTCGACCATAGAAGGCTTTACTTCTTTTCTTTTCAAATTCCTCTAGTATTTTTTGCAGTTCTTCCCTCTCCTTTTGTCTTTTTTTACGTCTACAGAGCTGTTTAACTATATCCCTTTTCTCTCTGTATTCTTCACTGGCCTTTCGGGTACATCTTTGCAGCATCTTTGTATACGCTTTTGTCTTTTCTTGTACTGCCATTTGGCATTCTTGGTCGAACCAACTGTTCTTTTCCTCTTTTATCTTATTTCCTATGATCTGTTCCGAAGCTATTCTGACAGCGTTTCTTATTCGGTTCCATTTGTTTTGTACATTCTCTTCTTCTGTTTCAGGAGACCTAATTGTTGATAGTTCTTCTTCCACCTTTACTTTAAACTGCATACGTTTTTCAGGGTCTTCCAGAACTTCCGTATTGAATCTGCCCCGTGCTTTTTCTGTTTTCCCTCTTGTTTTAATGGCTATTCTTTGTTTGTACTTTACACGGACCAGATAATGATCACTTGAACAATCTGCACCTCTGTAGCTCCTCACATCTTCAATATCGCTTTGGTGCCTGCTATCGATCATTACGTGATCTATCTGGTTCTTGGTTTTGCCATCTGGAGAGACCCAAGTTTCTAGGTGGATATTTTTATGTCTAAAGGCAGTACTGGATATCTTCATGTTCTTGCTTGAAGCAAAGTCTGCTATTCTATATCCATTATCATTACTTCGATCATGAAGACTGTATTTCCCTGTATAGTTAGATGTGGTATAATAGAAACAATAAAAAAAAAAAAATTGAACGAGAGCATTTGAACGAGAACTAGTTTTAGGAAGTAAATGACAAAACCCTAACAGTTTTGGAAATACAAATTTCCTTGAGGGTGAGTTTCATAATGAAACTCATTTTCAAATTAGTTTTGTAGTCATCTATTATTAGACTATTAAATTGGACACCAATTTTACTTTTGGAAACAATGATTATCTTTATAGTGACAAACGATTAAAGTGGATATTGGAACAATTCAAATCCATTGCAAATCATACATTTATTACCTCTTTGCAGTTCCTTCTGCTCTAAACCCTCAAAACCACTTCATTTTGTAGAGAGATTTGCCTCTTTTACCTCCAATCCTCTGTTCGGCATGAAACCCAGTAGGTCGAGCCTCTAATATCTTTGTAGGATCCATGTCCTTGTTCATAAAACGTATGTGACCGAACTAATTGAGCTGTCAATTCTCTCTTATTGTTTTATTTTTAATGCAGCCCCAACTATTCTTCTCAACAGTTTCATGAAGGAACTCATTTCTGCTGTTTTTATGTGACTGGGATCCCTTCCCAACATGGTCCGGCTTTATTCACCACTGGTAAGAGTAGGCAAAAAGAAAACAGGAGGGGGTTAAGGGATAATTAGTTTTTAAGACAGCAGCACAGCATTTTTTTGTGCGGTAAACTCCTATTTACTTTTTGGACCTTAAATGGTTAAGTTTGCACCTTATTAAAGATTACATTCCAATCATCTGGGATTTTTTTTTAGGACTTACCTCCCTGGTTAATTGAAGTTACCCCCTTTTCATCCAGCACCACTTGGAAAGTCCCGTCCTTCCCTGTAGTATATTTTTTTGTGAGAGATTTTAGGTCTTTTGACTTTTTTTTCCCAGTTTTTATCTTCCCATCAAGTTTGCCATACATTAATCTATGAAAAACCGTTTCTAACTCATTTCAAGAAAAAAATGTCAGTTTTCCTTTTCCCCTTTAGCCTTCATAAATGGTATGGGATATAACAAAAAAAAAAAAAAAAACTATAAATAAATAAACAATAAATAACTTACTGTCTTTCCACTGGAATCATACAACGGACATTTTTGGCGTATTTTATGAAGCTCCATACTGATCTGCTTAGAAAGTACATTAACAGGATTTCCACCTAGACCAGTAACAACCATAGCACCAAGATCAGCAATATAGCTACCCTTCCTAAATGTGGCAATTCTTCCGCCAACACGATCCTACATTCATATAACAACCTTAGTATATCAATTCATTCAATGACTAACTAGTTTCAAAATAATGCTAAATCTAAAAGTACCCTTGCTTCTAAAACTACAACTTCCATTCCAAACTGCTGCATTTGTTGAGCAGCAGCCAGACCAGCAATGCCAGCACCAATGACTATAACACGTCCATATTTTTTAACTGGTAGTGGCTGAAATTAAAAATAATTTTTAGAAATAAAAATTATTGAAATTAGAACTAAGCACAAGATAATTCATATAAAAACCATAATTATTATACCATAATTAACCCTTTGCACTCGAGGTCTCCGGAGCGGAGCCATTTAAAATTTGTCTTCAAACTCGAGGGCTCCGTTAAGGAGACAATGCAAGTAGCTTTCAGTTTTTAACATATAAGGACATAAACAAATCGTAAAAACTATTTATAGGATATTTCGCTTTTGGTAATAAATGATGGTGATTTTCATTATTTTTATAAGTACATTAATCTTTTAATTTTAACAATCTAAATTTCATTACAATTCCTTACTATAACTTGGTTCTAAAATTTTACTGTATATTACGTTTTCAGGGTGTACGTTTTCGCGAATAAGTTGTGTCGAGTTGCTGGTAGGTAACGTCCGAAACGGTGCCGAGTTCAAAGGGTTAAGGTAATTCTTATAAAAAAAAAAATTATTATACCTATAAGTAATAATAACTAAAATAACTCACTTTCAAACGTTTGAAAACACCAAAGTTAATTAGACCATGGCGCTCCAGATAAGAATGAATCCTATGAACCAAATGAACATCTGTATTGTATGGAGGTTCTATCTGGGCTAAGGCAGTCTCAACGATCAGCTGTTCTTTAGGTTTCTCAATCCATAACTGAAGCTAAAATTGAAAAAAAAAAATAAAAATATATTTTCCAACATTAATAAGAAATATTATGACCCATCAAGTGGGTCGTGATGCCAAATAAGAAGAAGAAGTATATTAGGTTTCGTAAATTCATGTATTTTTATGAACATATATTTTAAAAATTGAGATAACTATCAGGAACAAAAACTGCATGATTGTAATTTATCAAACAGAATAAATATTTTGTCATCCCTACATGCTCGTTATTCCTTGCTGCAAATTATTTTGTTAAAAGGTTAGTAATGTAAGATTGTTAGGTTTCCTCTTAATAGAAACAATTAAAGGATTTATGAATAAACTTAAAAAAAAAAAAAATAATGGATATTTAGTAAGCAATTAAGAGCTGTCGAGTGCAACTATTGCGGAAAATAAGTTCCTTAGTAAAGGAAAAGTCAGTCAAATTATATAAGCGACAAGTACTTATGAAAATGAAGTAACATAGTCTCCTTACCAGTCTGTTTCGAATAACCACAAACGTTTTCACGGAGGCAGGCTTATCACTAGAAATATCAGGAAAACAGGATGCTTCAGATGCTGTCATTTTATCAGCAGGTAACCGACTTTGATATGCTGCACCTTCAGGACCTAAACGAAAAATAAATGGCCTTAGAAAACAGATAAGTAATAAATAAATTGTAAAAGCTTTAATAGAAATATTTGGAACCAGCAGAATGAAATAATGGCTGCTTCAAAGCTAATACCTATCAAAAGAAAGGCTATTATTTGGTATGATAGGAAGTAATGAATAAAGTTTCGGTAGAGAGTCCATAGAAATGAGTGTCAAAGTGTTAAAAAAAAGCAACATGACATGATTTGAAACATTGTAGTCACAACACAAAAGTTTTTGAACTCTTGGACCTTATTATGTAAAAATACATGAAATTGGAACAACCAATAAAAGAAAAAAAAGTTTAAAATAATAGCACATGAAAAGAAAATACACATTTCAGTTTTCAATTGTTCTATAATTCTAATTCTTCTAAAATTGTTCTAATTCATATCTACTATTCACTTTTCTTTCTTTCTTGGAAATCTGTAACAGCTTAAAGATGATTCAGAGAACCCCTAAATAATTAACTTTTCTTACATATTTATTTTAATTAATTATAGGTTGACAAATAATCAGGATTTTCAGTTTGATCTTTTTTTATTTAGGAGAGCCAACGTTTCGATCTCTTCATCTGGATCTTCATCAGGGCTTCTGAGTCTAGAGTATTACAGATACCTGTATACTGCTAATCTCTGTATTACCCTGGACTCAGAAGCCCTGATGAAGATTCACATGTAGGGATCAAACCCTTGGCTTTCCGAAATAAAAAAAGATCAAACTAGAAACCCTGATTATTATCAACCTATTGTAAACAGTAGACTCCTCTCAATTAATTATATTTTTCAAAAGATAAGTAGAACCTTGAGAAGCTTTTAAAATTATATTAAATGAAAATATCATCAAACGATGATAAAATTCATAATAATTTAATTTCTGCATCAATTTCTTGTTAATGTTTTTCGTTTAAACACCAATCTATATTTATCAATATGTACAATGTGGAACTATATGCTATACATGTTAAGGGACAATTGCATGTTGAGTAAATATAAGCTTCATGTTTGTCATAATTATGTACCACATTGGCAACTTCAGAATGTTACATAATAGTACAATTCTTTATAAAGAAATTAAAAAAGAAACAGTAATAAAATCACAGGTCATAATGTCATAAGATCTTCAGAAAGAAGAAGGATACTTAGTGAGGCAAAGAAAGTGTTATCATCATTTTAACAAAACAAAGTAAGATAGAGTATAGATAAGTAAGATAATGAGAAAATTATGGTATTATGATAGTGAATGGATTGATGGACAAAAATATGAAAGTAAAAAACTTTAAAGTGGTAGAAAAAAAAAATTATTAGGTTCAACCAGAAATAGCGAACCTGTAGGATCCTCTTGTTCAGAATCTGGTTCTCCTTCTTCTTCTTTTTCACTTTTTATGGGTGTATTATTCGTAGAATTAGGAACAGAATTAACATCACTAGTACTTCCCTCACCCTAAATATCAGAAAAAATAACCTCATTAATCATAAGAGAAAATAATATCGCTATGTAATATGTGGTTTGAGTTAAAATAATTAAATAATATAAATAATTTTTCTATAAATTCCATTGGGAACCTTACTAATCGCTAAAATCACTGTATTCATAACAATTTAAGTAATAATAAAAAAAAGGCTAAAATACATGATATTTATACTTTATATTACCTATTGCAATTAAAATTTTACTAAGTTTTATCTCTAGGTACTTCGATAATTTATAGTAAAAGATCATTAAACATAATCATATGAATAATTGAAGAGGTAATTTGATGAGCATGTTGTTTAAAAAAAAAAAAAATTAATCAAAGAATATTAGCTTTAAATTTTTAAGATTGATATTTCTATTAGCTTTTATAACTAGCAGTTTTTTTTTTTTTTTTTATGATGTAATTTGGTTATTTAAATTTTTTAAAATATACTATTTGAAGGAGAAAATCACATGCCCAACTATACAAAAATACTAATTTCTCAAAAATATAACAACATTTTTATCTACTAAGCACTTTCCCAGAATATGAGAATCTATTTTTAAGGGTTTTTTTTTTTAAGTTTGAAAGCTTCTTTATTTATTTGTATAGAAACTGAAAGTGTGTTAAATAATAATAAAAGAACTTATAATTATTTATCCATGAAAATCACACCATATTACCAATTTCAGAAAAAAAGCATATGTATATAAATGAAACATAAATTTACATTTTAAATTAATCTAAATACTTTCTTGTAGATTACACTGTCCAATTGTTAAAAATTATAACAATGATACATTGTGATAGATTTATATGAATACAATCTGTTTTGAGGTAAAATCTATGCAGCATAAATTTTTAAGCCTTAAGGACTGTTTACATGGTTAAGTTATTGGAATTAAGTTTAGAATACATTACTTCGCTATTTGAACAGGCGATTAAAATGGACCAAATAGACCTCTATACATGGTTAAGTTCTATGATCAATATTGGGATGAAAATGCTATGATTCACTTAAGTATCTGGTTAAAAAATGAGCTATGACTTTTTCATGCCGACTGATAAAAAAACAGCCATGAAAAGTCTATTTGGTTCATCCTAGTTGTCCGTGTTTGGTTGAAGAAATGTTTGGTTCCAAACTTCGTTTAAAAAACATAACCGTATAAACTTGCTTTCACATATTAAAACAAAAAAAAATTACAGTAATGGGTGATGACTGCTTTTCAATCTTTGCCTTATCGGAACCAGTATTGGATGTTTCTCCATCTTCATAAAACATCTGAAGATTTTCACCAGGGAATTCTCCACTTGCCTCAATCTAACATAAAAAAAAAAAAAAACCTTTATGAATAAACTATCAAAAACCAACATTATTTCAGAGTGTTTTTAACATATAAAATTCATGTAAAAAATATAACTTTAAAACCAGGAAGTAATATAACTTAAATTTGTTTATGAAATAGTTGAATAATTTGATATGCTGAACAGCTTACTTTTGAAGAAATATAAAATATTAAAAATCAACATGTTTTTAATATATGAGATTTATGTAAAAAAATAGAGCTTTAAAACCAGAAAGTAATATAATTTAAATTTGTTTAGAAATATTTGAATAATTTGATTAGCTAAACAGCTTACTTTTTGAAGATGTAAGCCTTAAAACTTCATTAAAATAAAATCATAGATTGTAAATTTTTAACTCTTGACATATAAAATTAAATACTAGGATAATTATCCAATACCTTCAGTATTAATTATAAGATTTTGGAAGGGTAATTCGACTGATATGGAAGCTATTTAGAATAAGTTTTAAGTAACAAAAAAAATCTGATCTAGGGTGAAATAATCAAGGGATTGGGTGTAGTAAAAGTACGTAGGAATAAGAAATAGGATGGCGTCTGCACACTACAAATGGAGCCATCAGCTTAAAGAGATCAGAATTCCATGTCATATTATAGTCAATAATCAATAGTTATAATCAATAATTAAAATAATAGTAATAGAGATTAAAGGTTAACAAACGAAAAATTCAAGTTTAGAAAAGAGAAGAAGAATAAATAAGAAAACTAGAAACATTAGTTTCTATGAGCTTTTTACTATTGCATTCCTTTTAACAAGAATTAATTACATATCATGTACATTTATCTTCTTGCTATTAGGATCCTGATGGGTTTCATTCTCACAACTGACTTACTTCTTGCTCTACATAGTATTTCTTCTTTACCCTAGTAAAGTCTTTAACTAACAAACAAAATAAATAAAACGAAACCCCACTGAATCTGCCCATGAATTCATTAAGCATTGAAACAGTATCCAGTATTATTGCTAATTATTGGATTGGCGCTTGTTTGAAAACCAACCAATCAAATTTACACACGACAAAATCAAGTTTGCAACATAGCAATGCAAATACATTTAAAAAAAATCTGGTGCGAGCTCGCAACACACAACTGTCACTTACCAACTTACTTAGATTAGAAATTAATGCGTTTTGTTAAATGAACAGAACGGCTTTAATTATGAACAATGGTCTGTCATTAAAGGCCTACTCCGCATGCGTGGGCTCAATGAGTTTTATGAGTTGACTGAATATTTTTCTTTTTTGCTCCACTATATGTTTTCTTTATTTTTATCAGATCTCATATTTAGCCATTTCTTATATTTAGGTGTAACGAGAGACAGTTAATTTCTCCATATAAACAAAAACAAAGGTACTTTAAAGGAAACAAAATAACAAACAAACGAAAAAATCCCCTACCCCATTTAAGCCCCCTCAGAACATTTTAATAATAATAAAGCTTACCTGATATTAAAGGAGACCTAATTTTCATTAAACATGACGAATTTGATAAAAATCGTTAAAGACGTTTTGAGATGATCGAAAAAAAGGTAAAAATTGGAAAAAAATTATGAAATAAAGTGCCCCCTCCGCTTGACCAATTTTGATGAAATATTGGCTATCACATCTTTGGCATATACATACATCAAATACCCAGTTTGATAAAAATCGTTAAAACCGTTTTTGAGTAAATAAAAAAACACGTGAAAATGATACAAAATTGATTAAGTAAAGTCCCTCCCTCCGGTTGATCAATTTTGATGAAAATTTTACAGTCATATCTCGGGCATATTAATACATCAAATACTCAGTTTAATCAAAATTGTTAGAGCCGTTTTTGAGAAAATCGAAAAAAAACATAAAAAGTTATAAAATAAAGTACCCCCTCCCTTTGAGCAATTTTGATGAAATTTTCGCTGTCACATCGCGGGCATATACATACACTGAATACCCAATTTCAGGTTCGCAAGGTTTATAGTTTTTGAGCTAGTCTGTTCACACGCACGCAGGCACGCTCGCACGCACGCACACACGCACGCACGCACCCCCCCCCCCCCACACACACACACACACACACACACACACACACACACACACACACACACACACACACACACACACACACACACACACACACATACACACAAACACAGACACACACACAGACCATTTCGCGGGGCTTGGTTATTTGGACTCAGGGGACCCCAAAACGTGTATTTCCGTTGAAAACCGGAAGTCGAAATTTTTCACCTGCGTCTGTAAATGTCTGATATTTTTTTTTATTGAATTACCTATGCTATTTCTTGCAGTTTATTCGCTATGGAGCTCGTGCGTCAAATTAGGTTATTACTAATCGGTACGTAAAACGTCATGCCTTACTTACTAGCTCTGTAGCATCATTTATGAAGTCATTCTGAATCGTTATTAAGTCGATGATAAAAAAAAAAAATTTCCACCTACCGTGATTTTAGTATGTTTGAAAATTATTAATAATAAGTTTATAATAAGACCTCGGATAACTTGGTGGAAATAAACCGACTTCTCATGAAAACTTTTCTGACTCGTTTTAACAGAAAGTGGCAGGAAGCTCATAAAAATAAAAGAAATTTATTTAAAAAATGAAGAATGGCTTGCACAGAACCAAACTGATGACTCGGTATCGCTTCACTACTTTCAAGTAAAAGCTTAATTCGGTTCAAGAAAAGTTTTTCAAATATTTCCCCTTTATAGGTAGAGTGCCATAGGACGGTAAGATGAAGGATTAGTTGTGAATTTAGAATCATTTTGAGTGTGGAGAGTTTCAAAAGAAGAGGTTAATAGGATATGTGTAAGATAGATTTATTGATGTGTGTAAGAAACAAAACAGCTTTTCGAGGTAGATGACGAAGGATTAAAGGGAGTGATAAGATCATAGCTCGATGCTTTTCTGTTCGGATGTCTCTTGATTGCTTTGTGGATTTTTTTTTGGGGGGTGAAACACCGGAAGTGGATCATTAGATAGAGGTAGTTGAGCTATCAATTTTTCTAATTTGGTAAGTGTGTCGTATAGTAAAAAGTTTGTTCCAAAAACCAGGTCTACATATTATGAGAATTCATTTAATTTAAAAAAATCTGGTGCGTGCGCGCAACACACAACTTTCACTTACCAACTTACTTAGATTAGAAATTGACGTGTTTTGCTAAATATCATTTCCCAATGTCACACATTCTTCTAGATTCATATCTTATTTTTGTTAATCGTTAAAGTCGTTTTTGAGTAAATAAAAAAACCCCGTGAAAACGATACAAAATTTATTAAGTAAAGTCCCCCCTCCCGTAGATCAATTTTGATGAAATTTTTACAGTCACATCTCGGGCATATAAATACATCAAATACCAAGTTTGATCAAAATCGTTAAAACCGTTTTTGAGTAAATAAAATAAACACGTGAAAATGATACAAAATTTATTAAGTAAAGTCCCCCCTCCGGTTGATCAATTGTGATGAAATGTTGGTTATCACATCTTTGGCATATAAATACATCAAATACCAAGTTTGATCAAAATCGTTAAAACCGTTTTTGAGTAAATAAAAAAAACACGTGAAAATGATACAAAATTTATTAAGTAAAGTCCCCCCTCCGGTTAATCAATTTTGATGAAATTTTTACAGTCATATTTCAGGCATATAAATAGATTAAATACTCAGTTTAATCAAAATCGTTAGAGCCGTTTTTAAGAAAATCGAAAAAAACCTAAAAAGTTATTAAGTAAAGTACCCCCTCCCTTTAAGTAATTTTGATGAAATTTATGCTGTCACATCGCGGGCATATACCTACACTAAATACCCAATTTCAGATTCGCACGGTTTATAGTTTTTGAGCTAGTCTGTTCACACACACACACACACACAGACACACACACACACACACACACACAGACCATTTCGCGGGACTTGGTTATTTCGACTCGGGGGACCCCAAAACGTGTATTTTCGTTGAAAACCGGAAGTCGAAAATTTTCACGATCGCAATACTTCCACTTACTATATATTTCATATATAGGTAAGTGAAAGTAAAAATTGGTATTAAAAAAAAGTTCAGCTGTTATTTAGTATGAATTAGGGAACCTAGTTTTCACTGATAGAGTTGTAGTTATAAATCCTATATTGAAAAGTCTATCCCACCATCTCCTATCAAAATTATATTAAAGCCGGATAACCCCAATCTAATATTTTAATATTTTACATTTAATAGTTAAAAATAAAAATATAACGAAAAAATCTGGTGCGTGCGCTCAACACACAACTTTCACTTACCAACTTACTTAAATTAGAACTTAATGCGTTTTGTTAATTGCCACTTCTCAAATGAACAGAACATCTTTAATAATAACGCATTGGTTTGTCATTAAAGGCATACGGCGCATGCATGAGCTCGAGGTGCTTTATGAGTTGACGGATTATTTTTCTTCTTTTCTCCTGTATATGTTTACTTGATTTTCTTCATATATCATATTTAGCCATTTCTTATTTTTAGGCGTGATGACAGACAGTTCATTTCTCAATATAAACTAAAACAAAGGTACTTTATAGGAAAACAAAAAAGGCCCCTTCCCCATTTAAGCCCTCTCAGAACATTTTAATAATGATAAAACTTACCTGATATTAAATAACAACTAATTTTCATTGAACATAACGAATTTGATAAAAATCGTTAAAGCCGTTTTTGAGATAATCGATCAAAAAGGTAAAAATTGGAAAAAAGTTATGAAATAAAGTCCCCCCTCCTGTAGATCAATTTTGATGAAATTTTTACAGTCATATCTCGGGCATATAAATACATCAAATACAAAGTTTGATTAAAATCGTTAAAGCCTTTTTTGAGTAAATAAAAAAAAACACGTGAAAATGATACAAAATTTATTAAGTAAAGTCCCCCCTCCGGTTGATCAATATTGATGAAATTTTTACAGTCATATCTCGGGCATATAAATAGATCAAATACTCAGTTTAATCAAAATCGTTAGAGCCGTTTTTGAGAAAATCGAAAAAAACTTAAAAAGTTATTAAATAAAGTACCCCCTCCCTTTGAGTAAATTTAATGAAATTTTTGCTGTCACATCGCGGGCATATACATACTCTAAATACCAAATTTCAGGTTCGCAGGGTTTATAGTTTTTGAGCTAGTCTGTTCACATACACACACACACACACACACACAGACACACACACACACAGACCATTTCGCGGGACTTGGTTATTTCGACTCAGGGGACCCCAAAACGTGTATTTCCGTTGAAAACCGGAAGTCGAAAATTTTCACGATCGCAATACTTCCACTTACTATA
This sequence comes from Aelia acuminata, assembly GCA_911387785.2. Lineage (NCBI taxonomy): Eukaryota > Metazoa > Arthropoda > Insecta > Hemiptera > Pentatomidae > Aelia > Aelia acuminata. The sequence continues at coordinate 103,132,188 of OU426978.1, read as the reverse complement.
TATTTCATATATAGGTAAGTGAAAGTAAAAACTAATTCATCGCTCCTATGTATGATTTTTTTTTCTTCACCTAACTTGGGTGTTTTCATGAAATAAAATGATATCAAGGATATAAAAGGATAACATCATCTATCAAGGATATTAATAGCATGAAACAGCAAAAGTGCTTAAACTAGCCGATCTCGAGTCGAAAATTGATGTATGATTTGTTTTTCTATTTTCCTAACATCGCCGGTTAATCCGAATAGCCGGTTAAGCGGGGCTCCAACCTATACATTTTATAGGAAATTCAATCGTGGTTATGATAATATCAACTTTATTTTTTTGCGGCTTACAGATTAAGTTTGACAAGGTTTTTTTCCGAAAATAGTCGATTTTCAACCACTGTGCGCCGAGAAAATTTTCCTGTACAAAATATTATATTAACAATAAAATTACTTTATAAAATGTATAAGGAATGACAAACCCACCCATTTCATTAATTATTATAATTTCCATACAATGAACTAATTGTAAATTTGAAATGCATGTTTAATTCATATTTAAACTACCCAACCAACATAAAATAAAATATGCAATTTAACTGTGTGTCGTATCTGTATTGAATGCATTCAAACCAGTGGTCGAAAAGGTCTTAAACCTTTTTAAATAAGTTTCATTTTAAAAGTATTTGAAAAACTTATTACCAAAAAGCAAGTCTAGTGTTCATTCATTATCCCATCTCACCGGACCGTTTCATTTTAGTTTTAGTTATTACTTGTGAGTAAGCAGTTCACAAATTACGAACGTGCGCAAAAAAGACCGAGTGATGCGGAGTTTTTTCAAATACGTCTCAACAACTGTTGTGAAAGAATAATTAAAGGTAATTTTTTAATGAAATTGAAAAACAATTTATTTAGGTTCCATAAAAGTGTTATAGTTCCATTAAAATTGTAATAGTGACTTGAAGTTTAGCACGAACAAATTAAAACCCATATGAGTAAAAATAAGCAAAGACTTTGAAATACTCCTTTGAAATCAAAGGGCATATCATTGGGGACAATGGTGATTCGAGGCATGGAAAGCCGTAAGGGCAGAAGGGGATGAGCAAGGAGGTGATAGATTTCAATTAACAGTCCGGGTAGTTTCCATAAATCAATCAGGTACCAAATATTAAAGAACAAAGAAGAAATCCAGTCGCAAAAAACAAAGAGAAAAGCGTGGGTCAAGAAAAGTTCGTCAAGACAGAAGAGAGAGCCAGGAGCGAGAAGCGAGTAGCGGGGAGACGCACACTCGTCCGCCAATAACTCGAAAAGGACTTGTTCAGCCTAAAAACGTGGACCCCGGTCCATTCCGGAGGAACCGCCTTATCGGGCCTTGTTGACTTCTTCAAAATTTATAAAATGACACTTTTTTCGAAATATTAATATGTAAAGGGCGGCGGAATCCGAAAAGGTTCTATGTATATAATATTTAATAAAATGCTGGGAAATATAGCACTACGTTTCTTACAACTCGTTTCCTTTTCCCCTGTGGGGACGCGTACATTTCCCCCAATATTTTAGATGACCTCTTTAGATTATAATTGTTAAATTTGAAAAATGCGCATAGAAAATCCCATAAGTTTTAAAAAGCGCAAAAACGGGCTTTTTACCAAACTTACGGTCCTGTAACATCAAATGACATAATTGGATTTAGAATTTGTAGATCGTTAGATATTCGCACTCCGTTTTTGTTTTTCAATAAAAATCAATAAAATCTATTTAAAACTCAAATTTTAGTAATCTAATGGATCTATATGGAACAAATTGTTTTAACGATTTCGGCGCGGGCTTAAAGACCCATATACGGTTTACGAATTGCGTCCTCCGTTTTAAAGCTCTAAAGCTAGGTGTTCATTTGAGTCTAAATAGTCACGAAACTGATTTCGAGGCAATAGTCTGGGAGCCCACGACACTAAAACTGTCATGATAGATCTCCCAAAAGTGTACATATATAATTCGTCATCTAATTCAAAGGGGAACACAAAAAGGGCACTACTGCCATGTCTGGGACCAGTTAACCATTAAAAAATAAATAATAAAAAATAAAAAATAATTTTGTTTAGGTTTCTGACTTTGTAAGTTTCACTTATTCTGATTGTTCATCGATACAGGAGTATGCGAAAAGACAATGCTGCCAGCCCCCTGAAGGGCATATCAGTAGCTGCCTAGAGAAGCGCCGAGGTTTCCATCATCATCGACCTCCTCAAAGAAACAAAGCTTATCTGTAAGATCATCAAATGTGTAAAACCGCTGCTGCCTTTTCCTAGCAGTGGACAAAATGGCGGCAGCAACATTTGAAAGTCGCCTTTCGCGCAACCGAATTTGCTGTTTCAATTCAGAAACCGCCCGGTTATTTTCGATTAGTATAATTGAAATACGCCTACCACTATCACGAACAATGAATTTTACGTGTCGTTGATTGTTTAAATAAATGATTCTGAAATGTTTTCAATGGTTTATTAAAATTTGGATTATGTTGCGCCGTTATTCTATAACCTTAGAATAACAATGCAACATAATTTCGGGCAAGTTAACGGTATCAGTTTTAAAAATAATCAAAGTAAAGTTAAATTTTCAATTAGCAAGAATCGGTTCTTATTTTTTTTTTGCAGTAGTGGAGGGTACTAAAATATCCTAATTGACTTTGATAAATCGATTAGTTAAAAAATTGTTCTGATCTGCCGATTTTATTATAAAAATTTTTAACATCCCACATTTTCGATGACAGTATACAATAAAATTTTATTTATTTTTATAAAAACTAAAACTGAGAGTGTGATTCTAATACGCAGCGTGAAATTCTGAATCCAACGATACCACATTCATGGCATTTGAGCACTTGTTTTGGTAAAAAAACGATTCAGAGACTGTCTTGAGATAGGTCTACCGGGTGTGTCCATTTGAGACAACTTATGCTCTATGACAGTTGTTTGAGACTCCAAACCCACAGCAGATTATAAGAACAACAAACCTCTGACGAGTCTTTTTTAATTAAAATTGGGGCTACACTAAACAGCTCCAAACAGTCAACACCCCAGAAGTGACATGGAGGTAGTGGGACGAAAATCATTACTTTCACATACCTATGTATTAAGTAAGTAAAAGTATTGCGATATTGAAAAAAAAAACACTTCGTGATTTCAACGAAAATTAGTCTCCTGAGTCCAAATAACTATGTCTTGCAGTCTGGCCTATGAGTGTGTGAACAGACGAGCACAAACATTGAAATTAGGTATATAAGGTAGGTACAGACCCGTGCTATGACGGCAAAAGTTTCCTCCAACTTGAGTAAAGGAGGGGGCACTTTATTGCATCAATTATTTCACATCCCTACTCGCTGAAACGATTTAATTAAACTCACGGTGTTAATTGAGAATCAAGTATTCTTTAATACCAGGTAGGTTTTATTATTAAAGAAATTTTCTGATAGGGCTTCAATGGTGAAGGAAAAATTTCTTTTCTGTAAATAATATTGGCTTTTAAATGGGGTAATTAACAGCCTCGTATTATGCCTAATAATAAGAAATGGCTTAATATCAAATATGAAAATACATAAACTGGAGAACCAAAAAGATGCCTCACCAGGATGAAAATTCCAATTTTTATTGTTAATAGCAATATATATGTTACACATATAGTATGAAAGCACCTGTATGCTCCCGGAATCTAATTCTTCCTTACAAGGTTGTACTCTTTCCCTATCTTCTAGTTTAGCAGGTAAGGGAGACCTAGTCAGCAATCTGCTTTTGGAAGCGAAATCAGGAACATTAAGAATTATTACTAATATAAAAATAAGGAGGTAAAATATGGGAAATGTGATGGGGGAAATCAGCTGACTAGAGTTCTTTCCAAATAATTAGAGAAGTTTCCTTTCTTCTGATTTATCTTAATCATGGAGCGATTGAAGAAATTTATGTTCATCTCCAAGTGCAGATCACTTCATTTACTATGTTGATTTCAGCATCGAATGCTGTAGTCCTACATGTTCTCCCGAAAATATAAGTCTTATGTACACTTTTGAAAAGTAATTGCTAAGTTCTTCTACATAGTTTCCTTCCATCTATTTCCTGATATATCCATGTAATAATAGTCGAAAAAATCCTCCAGCTTTAACCCACCTCCATGGTGCTGCATCAATTACAGCACCGTATCATCAATTACAGGTAAGTTTCATAATATATATTTTGTGTAAGAGGAGTAAGTTATTAAGCCACACCCACCGAAAACGCTAGAGGGGGTGCTCCCTTTGAGCATTGAGTACATTCTCTCCCAATCTGGGGCAGGGCGACTAACAAGGGAATATGCCCCTTGGTTGTGAACTCAGTCTGTAAATGTGGCATGAGTTGAGAATGAGAATACAGGCAGATTACTGTGTGGGTGTTAATGTTCCCTTGATCTCGATGATCAGCTAGTGATCTCTGCTAGGCAAATGGGTGATGAGATCGGTATTTCCTTAACAATGCTAAACATTCCTCTAATGTAAAAATAAAAATAAGATGCATAAGTAAAAGTAAAAATAATATTCTAAATTTCACACAAAACTAACAACAGAGTATTTTTATTTCCTTCCCCCTCACATAACCCTGAATCCAAATGATTATGATAAGCTTCTCTTTATCTTTCACGGCAAGCAAAAGTTTAGAAATAGATTAGGCTTGGTATTTTCATACAACAGATTAAACTTTCCTGTTTACGAAAATTTTTGACACTATTTTTCTCCAATATTACAACAAATGTATATCTAATGAAAGTTCTAAGAGGAAAATTACAGCAGATTAAGAAATATGTACCAAGTTATACTTATGAACCATAAAAGCAACAATAAGGTATGTTGGGTGACACCTATAGTAGGAGTCACCCCTATAATCCTGTCAAATATCTGATATTTAGTTGTTAATCAAGATAATTATACACAAAAATACAGAACATAAAATGATATACCTTGTGATGTGATTTTTAATAATCACAAATTAAAGTTTCCCTATAATCGACAATAAAATTAATTAACTTGGATATTATGTCAAAAATTTGAAGAAAAACATTGAAATAATAAAACACTAAGTAATAAAGTTATAATAATTTATTAAAAGGTAAAAATTCAAACTAAATGACACGCATATATTGGAGGGTCATAATTAATCCTAAACAAAAAATGTCACCCTTGTGAAAATAACCCTAAGAAAACTGGTTCTATATGGAGGGGGACAATAATTATTGAACAATAGACTTCCATATAAGATTTTATTTTAATCTGTAAGTGAATAGAATGCAATAAAACTATTTCAATGCAATAAAACATAGTAATTCCAAATCATAAGAAAATATTTGTCAGTGTTCATAGAAGTGATTGACAATAAGCTGAACCACAATTATATTAATGATTTTGAAACTATTAGGATTCCAAATAACCACGAAGAATAAATTAGATAAGGGTTACAATGAAATCCAACTACCCCTGTCAAAGCTAACAGGTTCAATAAAAACACATGGGTTTGTTTTTAACAGATAAACATCAACCAGTATAACCTACCCAAAACAAATCTCATAAGCTGAAGTTTACCGATAAGAAACCAACCACTTATATTAAGCTTTAATTACAAGAAAATACCCGCATGCAATAACAGAGATTTAATAATAATAGTAATATTACCTTTGCCTTCTTCCTCCTGCTCATTTTGACAATTTTAACAAACACAAGAGCAAAACGACCACTACAAATTTAGGCGGACAACTGAATTAAGGGTCGTGGGACAGCCAATGATCAGCTGACGCGCATGCGCAAAGCAAGACAAAAGGTACCGCCAGTATTTAAAAACTTATCATCCATCAAGTTAGATTTCGCTCGAATGGTTTAATAAATGGCAAATAAGATTTAAATATATATATATATATATATATATATATATATATATATATTTAAATCCTATTTGTCATTAATTAAACCAATTATTTTTTTATGCAGTTACACCCCTGGAACCAGGTAACATAACATCCCAAAATAGGCCATGACCAGAAGTGATATTGAAAGCTTCAACATTTTTTCAGAATCATTTTTTCAACTTTTTTTTATTTTTAAGAAAAACAAATGGTTTTCTGAATAAAATAGAAATATACCATCCCAAAATTGTAATAATATTCGCATTTTAACCAAATTATCTTTAAAATGCAACTCATCTAATATTTGGATAAAATTAATATTTACAATACAACTTTTTCCTTTTAATTTAGGTAGGTATCATAGATTAATTTAGACAATTTATACTACTAAAAAAAAAGACAGTACTATTTATTTTTATTTTTATAAATACATCAAGTAAATGTGATGGTAAAGGACAAAAATATTGTCATGAACAATCATTAAGATGAACTTCCCATAGGTAATACTAAAATTATCATTTTTAACTTACGTTATATATTATTTCAAATTGGAAAAATTGACGAAAAAGTAATATTACTTGTCAAAATGAACAATACTTAAACTATATAAAGATTTCAATTCTTTTTTTTTTTTTTTTTTTTTTATGAAAATTATTAATTTCTTAAGTTCCAAATATACTGATAAAGTCTATAATTGAATTCTTTAAGTGAACCATAAAATACTTTTATATGAATTGCAGTTAAAACATCATTTTACGATATTTTGTTCAAAAACCCTTATACAATAATTTATTTTCTGCTCGGTTTTTTTCAGGTAATCATATTTTAGAAATAAAAGCAGTAACTGTGACTAAAATATTAAACTTTCAATTAATTAAATAAAATATATATAATTTTTTTATTCAAATTTTATATTCTTCTTCTTGTATTAAACCAAAAAAAATCTCTGGCTTGGTAGCACCTTAATGAGTAATTTGGGAACTTGTTTGCCTTCCCTTGAACTCTGCATTCTTTCCTTTTAATTAATTATGTTTACTTTATCTTTCTTTTTATACTTAAAAAATTTTAATTATATGTCTAATGAAAAGTAATAAGCCCCACTAAGTTATTATGATGGCTAATATGTTGACTAATAGAACATACCTATTCTACATTTAAAGATACATTAGATTCTTAATACAGAATATATAATATAATAGTATAAGAATATATTTTTTATTTTTCTTATATTTACAAGGCATAATTATTTATATAAAGGTTTAGCACTCATCATCCAACTATTTTCTATATTTTTATTTAAATGTCAAACAGTTGACGTTTTGAGGCTGTGTTCCCATTCTAAAATCCTCTCTAGTACTTCTCAATCACATGATTGGAACATCCTGTTAATAAAATCAAATAAACTTGCCATGTTTTAATATTCATCTTCCTTTCAAGTTAATTTCCCTCTTCATAAAAAAAAAAAAAAAAAAAAAAAAAAAAATGGGAAAGAAATGGAAATGACCAGTGGAGCTAATATACAGATGAAAGGAAATTAATGTTAAAACATGAGAAGTTTATTATGATTTTAATAATAGGGTGTACAATTGAGAATTAGTAGAAAGGTTTTGACAATAGTTGGGGGCACTGGCCATAGGTCAGAGAGTGAGTCTGAGAGCGAGAGAGGCCTAGCCAAGGGTGTGAGAAGGCGTCCGCCAGAGATCAGTAACCTGGAGGACCCGGCGATTGTTCTGGTAGTTCCAGGAGATCAGTAGAGAGAAAAAAAACCTGGAGACACCCGTAAGAGGATTTGGAGCAGGAGCCGCGGCGGACGAGTAAACACACTGCACAGGGCTGTGGAGACTCTCGAAGGTATATGGCGAAGCAAATGTGAGTACCCCATTACAAACTTATATACTTGAAAACGGACTATTCTTTTTATGTGTGGAAGACTGAGAGGCGTTAGAACTATAAATAGTGGAGAGAGATTATGATTTTTTGTTTCATTTTTATTTTATGATAAATTGATTATTATTTTACTTTATGTTCTATCAAGGGTATCTTTTTTTTTTAAGAGTTCTCAAGTGTTTATATATTTTTTCCTATTGAATGTTATTTTTTTTTTCTTTGGTTAGGAGATATATTTTTTTTTTCTCATTCTTCTAGAAGATTTAATGGTTTTGTATTTACTTTCTTCTATATTTCTTTTTTTAATATAATATGATAATATTAAAACATAATGTTTCCTCATAACTCTATAGTTTTGTTCTGTTTAATTAATACCCTGTAAAGGTGACGCCATTTCAAATAATTAAATATAGGAGGAAGAGACGCCATATTGAGCCCAGACCTGATATTCTTTTTTTTATTATCGTCACCTCCTTCATTTCCTCACTCAGGGTTTCGTTATTCCCAAAAAAATAACGTGGCGCCCTTTATATATATATATGTGTATATATATATATATATATATATATACATTTTTTTTGTTTGGTAAAGTTTTTTTTTGGAGGTAACTACTCCCAAAATAAATTTTTCTATTTCCCAAGAAATAAAATAAAAATACCCACCCCCTTCTCCGTCTGAGCGGGGCAATTTAATATAATTTTACGTTATACCGTTTTTGAGATCATCGAAAAAAAGGTAAAAATTGGAAAAAAAATTATGAAATAAAGTGCCCGCTCCGTTTGACCAATTTTGATGTAATGTTGGCGATCACATCTTTGGCATATACATACATCAAATACCCAGTTTGATCAAAATCGTTAAAGCCTTTTTTTGAGTAAATAAAAAAAACACGTGAAAATGATACAAAATTTATTAAGTAAAGTCCCCCCTCCGGTTGATCAATTTTGATGAATTTTTTACAGTCATATCTCGGGCATATAAATAGATCAAACACTCAGTTTAATCAAAATCGTTAGAGCCGTTTTTGAGAAAATTGAAAAAAACTTAAAAAGTTATAAAATAAAGTACCCCCTCCCTTTGAGCAATTTTGATGAAATTTTCGCTGTCACGTCGCGGGCATATACATACACTAAATACCCAATTTCAGGTTCGCACGGTTTATAGTTTTTGAGCTAGTCTGTTCACAGACACAGACACAGACACAGACACAGACACAGACACAGACACAGACACAGACACAGACACAGACACAGACACAGACACAGACACAGACACAGACACAGACACAGACACAGACACAGACACAGACACACACACACACACACACACACACACACACACACACACACACACACACACACACACACACACACACACACACATACACACAAACACAGACACACACACAGACCATTTCGCGGGGCTTGGTTATTTGGACTCAGGGGACCCCAAAACGTGTATTTCCGTTGAAAACCGGAAGTCGAAATTTTTCACGATCGCAATACTTCCACTTACTATATATTTCATATATAGGTAAGTGAAAGTAAAAAAGTTTCCAAATATATAGGTATCGATCCAAATATATAATATAGAATGCCGTAATATCAATAGACACACACACACACACACACACACACACACACACACACACACACACACACACACACACACACACACACAAACAGACACACACAAACATAGAATTTTATTTATCTCAGAATAAGATTCACTATCAGAATGGCACTCTTCAACTTGCTTTTGAACTTTCCCCCTTGACCTACAAACCCTTGCTAAATGCCCTGTTTTCTTACAGCATCTGCATTCTGTGTTTTTAAACTGACACCGATTTGCTAAGTGTGAACTGCTACCACATCTATAACAGTTCCTACTGTTTAATGGAACAGCTGATTTACTTTTAACCTCTGATTTTATTAATTTATAAGTATTTAATTCTAATTTAGGTTGAGTCAAGACCTTAGAATCAGTTAAAGATAATTCTAATAACTGGGCGTTATTTACAATTTCCTTGAAAGAATGTGTATCCCTTTCCTGCAATAGTTTTGTCTTAATATAATCTTTTCTCAGACCTCGAACAAACTGAACAGAAAGAAACAAATCTGCTACTGTTTTACCACACTCACAATTAAACTTGCAATCAGCTGAAAGACGTTTTAACTCCGAGGCAAAATCATTCACACTCTCATTAGACTCTTGTGTACGTGAGAGGAATTTATGTCGCATTGCCCATGTACTAGGCTTAGGATCGGAATGTGTTGAAAGTGTGTTTACTAACTCCTCATATGATTTTTTAAGTGGGTTGTCTGGAGAGCATAAATCATACACCTTTTGGTGTACGTCTGGTGGTTGCCCACTCATGAGCGTGTAGGTTTTAACAGAATCATCAGTAATGCCCCTCAGAACCATATGAGTTTCTAATCTCCTTATAAAATTAGTAATGTTTTCATTACCTTGCAAGGGGATAAAATGTGTACTCACGCCACCTTGTTGAGAATTGGGAGCCCCTACCGGAGGTGTCGGCTGCTTTGCCTTGTCGAAGTCCATCTTCATAGTGAGCAGGGTAGCGAATGCTATGTCCACTTCATCTTCGATGGTGCCTCTCAGGTCATCAAAGTTATCTGATGCACGCTGCAGGTCTGTCAGTATGTTGCTCAACTGTTCACTGAGGGCTTCCAAAAGGGTCAGCTTCCGCTCTACCTCAGCTTTTGTCTTCAAGCCTCTCTCAATAGAAGAAAATATTTGTCTTACTTGATTCACAATAATGTCTCTCTCCTTCTCAAGTTTTATCACTCCTTTTGATGGCATAGTGGATTCTTGAAACTCGTCGCCACTGAAGTATTCTTATACTAAATAATAATTTAACATTATTTGAAATAAACAATTTTATTCAAGCACACAGGTAACCTCCATTGTAACAACTGTATTAATGAAAACATATGGTTTTATAAAAACATATGGTTAATTAATAAATAAACTAGAAGTCAAAACTATTAATAACAACTTAATTCTTTAACAGATATATCAACCGTAAATAAAACTCTGGTGCGATGCATATACACACACTTATACCAACCTACTTAGATTATATATTTGATAAATATATAAATGCCATTCATCAGCTTCACAGAAAATAGCTTTTTCCACTTCTGTCTGTTATTCTCCACAAGTTAAGGAATATTATAATTATTGCAAAACTCCTCAGGACTTGTATGTATTTCACTCCATAAAATGGTTGAATTAATTTGAGCATCACATATTTACTCTCTAAAGTACAATATTTTTTTTTTTATTGTTATTTAAAAGTTTTTATAAGGGGGTAAATGGATGGGGTAAAGGGAGAGATGAAGTGATTGGGCGGACTCTGCAGATCTCAAGGCTGCAGAATATTGATACCAAGTTAAAACCGAATTTTCAAGAAGTTGCTAATTTTGTTCCCTATTTCCATTAATTTTAAAGTTTTTCTGGTATTAAAACTACCACACAACTACCGGAGCGAAGCCGGGCACCTTAGCTAGTCTGAAATAAAATTAAAATATGTGAACAAACAAAAAAAAAAAAAGATAATCAAGGGTAATATAATAACTCACGATGTAAGAGGGAAAAAAAGTCATATATTAATAATTTCAAGCAAAATACAAAATATTGCAAAAATAAAACTTTACTGTAATTGTAAATTTAATATGATAATTAAAAGGAAAAGTAATTCAGTAAACATTTACCTTTACAACAAAACAGAAGTAGACAACCTGTGACAAAATTTATTGTTTCACCATTTCTGGATAATAAACTAAACTAATATTTATAATTTATTTATAATAAAAGATATTTCTTAGTGAAATAAATTAAACAATATATTTAAGTTTATCCAGTGACCATGTAATATATTATGCTAAGTAGTGATGCATCAATGCACTGAAGTTATGATATTTAAAAAAATGTTTAGTAAAAAAATGATTTAAAGTGAAAAAAAAGTGATTAAATTAATAACTAATAAATGTAATAACCTGGATCTTAAGTTAGTCATTATCAGTGCAATTTACTGAATTGATGCACCTCTACACTTATTTAAAAATGACATTATATACTTACTGGATAAACTTAAAGCTATTGTCTAGGTCGTTTAAAAAATAAATTTCTTATTGTATACCTAGAACATTTATTTTATTGAAACGGACTGTGACTCTTGTAAAAATTAAGAACTTCAGCAATCAAAAGAATAGAATTTTACAACAGACATTAACTTAATTTAATATTCTTATTTTTCATGAAGACTTTAATGAATGATAATTTTCTTGACTAACTAGGGTTAGGTGACAAATCTGAGGGTTATTTATGAATCTATAAATATCTCCTACAATCAGCCAGACCAAAAGTTAAGTTCCAGGTTGAAAAACCTGCTTATAATGGAATTGTTTATTTCAGGACCATTTCGACTGGCAGGTTTATCTTATCTCAGGTTAAAGATTATGTATGGTCTTCCGTAAACTCATAGTTTTATCCAAATATCCAGTTTTCAACGGAAATACACGTTTTGGGGTCCCCTGAGTCCAAATAACCAAGTCCTATGAAATAGTCTTTGTGTGTGAACAAACTAGCTCAAAAATGATAAACCGTATGAACCTGAAATTAGGTATTTGATGTAGGTATATGCCCGCGATGTGACAGCAAAAATTTCATAAAAATTGATCAAATGGAAGTGGTACTTTACTTCATAAAGTTTGTCTCATTTTTACGTTTTTTCAATTTTCTCTAAAACTTTTCATGTTTAATGAGAGTGAAGTATTATTTAATATCATTAACACAAATAAAAATAAATACTTTTTTATTTAATGTGGCCATGTTGACTTTGACTACCTTGGGTTTATTGTGCGCCCAATTTCATGCCTGAATCTTAAAAGTTATTCTATGGTTATCAGTAAATTTTATAGAGCTTGTTGGGTCGACCAGATTGTTTGAAATCGATCACACCAATGGAAACTCACTCTCATTTCAACAGATTCTGCACAAAGGTGATTCTGATATCGTGAGTGTTAACTTATGACTTATGAGTTAACACTCTTATATTACTGTCACTTTTTTAAGTCAAGATTCAGTAACTTGTTATTTCTTTTGACTGAGTAGCCATCTAAGGATTGGTTGCCTCCAGGTGGTTCCCAAGGTGGCAGCGGTGGCAAAGTTCCACTAGCTTTCATTAGGTCTTTAGGTTTTCCTCCGCCTCCCCCAGCCTCTCTGGGGATATAATAGTCGTGGTTTTTGAGTCTTAGCTACCAAGCCAGGTCTTAAAGTGTGGAACGAATCCCATTCCACACATATATTTAAAATTTCCTAGGAGAATTTCCAAGGTGGCCCAGAATCAACCACTTTGGCAACCCCCTCCTCTGTTTTTCACGAGTTAGAAACTCTCCGAGGCCACCGCAAGAAGTTGACAGTAGGTGTTCACAGAGATAGGGACAGCTGAGAGCACCAAACAGTGAGTACGGCACTTTTGTTTACTGCTTTCCCATGAAGCGAGAAAGACCACTGCACTTTACTTATCACTTCATCTCTCCCTTTACCCCATCCATTTACCCCCTTATAAAAACTTTTAAATAACAATAAAAAAAAAAATATTGTACTTTAGAGAGTAAATATGTGATGCTCAAATTAATTCAACCATTTTATGGAGTGAAATACATACAAGTCCTGAGGAGTTTTGCAATAATTATAATATTCCTTAACTTGTGGAGAATAACAGACAGAAGTGGAAAAAGCTATTTTCTGTGAAGCTGATGAATGGCATTTATATATTTATCAAATATATAATCTAAGTAGGTTGGTATAAGTGTGTGTATATGCATCGCACCAGAGTTTTATTTACGGTTGATATATCTGTTAAAGAATTAAGTTGTTATTAATAGTTTTGACTTCTAGTTTATTTATTAATTAACCATATGTTTTTATAAAACCATATGTTTTCATTAATACAGTTGTTACAATGGAGGTTACCTGTGTGCTTGAATAAAATTGTTTATTTCAAATAATGTTAAATTATTATTTAGTATAAGAATACTTCAGTGGCGACGAGTTTCAAGAATCCACTATGCCATCAAAAGGAGTGATAAAACTTGAGAAGGAGAGAGACATTATTGTGAATCAAGTAAGACAAATATTTTCTTCTATTGAGAGAGGCTTGAAGACAAAAGCTGAGGTAGAGCGGAAGCTGACCCTTTTGGAAGCCCTCAGTGAACAGTTGAGCAACATACTGACAGACCTGCAGCGTGCATCAGATAACTTTGATGACCTGAGAGGCACCATCGAAGATGAAGTGGACATAGCATTCGCTACCCTGCTCACTATGAAGATGGACTTCGACAAGGCAAAGCAGCCGACACCTCCGGTAGGGGCTCCCAATTCTCAACAAGGTGGCGTGAGTACACATTTTATCCCCTTGCAAGGTAATGAAAACATTACTAATTTTATAAGGAGATTAGAAACTCATATGGTTCTGAGGGGCATTACTGATGATTCTGTTAAAACCTACACGCTCATGAGTGGGCAACCACCAGACGTACACCAAAAGGTGTATGATTTATGCTCTCCAGACAACCCACTTAAAAAATCATATGAGGAGTTAGTAAACACACTTTCAACACATTCCGATCCTAAGCCTAGTACATGGGCAATGCGACATAAATTCCTCTCACGTACACAAGAGTCTAATGAGAGTGTGAATGATTTTGCCTCGGAGTTAAAACGTCTTTCAGCTGATTGCAAGTTTAATTGTGAGTGTGGTAAAACAGTAGCAGATTTGTTTCTTTCTGTTCAGTTTGTTCGAGGTCTGAGAAAAGATTATATTAAGACAAAACTATTGCAGGAAAGGGATACACATTCTTTCAAGGAAATTGTAAATAACGCCCAGTTATTAGAATTATCTTTAACTGATTCTAAGGTCTTGACTCAACCTAAATTAGAATTAAATACTTATAAATTAATAAAATCAGAGGTTAAAAGTAAATCAGCTGTTCCATTAAACAGTAGGAACTGTTATAGATGTGGTAGCAGTTCACACTTAGCAAATCGGTGTCAGTTTAAAAACACAGAATGCAGATGCTGTAAGAAAACAGGGCATTTAGCAAGGGTTTGTAGGTCAAGGGGGAAAGTTCAAAAGCAAGTTGAAGAGTGCCATTCTGATAGTGAATCTTATTCTGAGATAAATAAAATTCTATGCAGTTCAAACGACAAAATAGAATTGAATCTTAAAATAGAAAATACTGATATTACAATGGAATTAGACACAGGCACTGCATTATCGGCTATTTCATATAAGCAGTTTAAGAGAATGGGGCTTAAAAATAGAATATTTAAAACTGATACAAAAATGAAAACTTATACTGGGGAAGTAATTAAGCCAAAAGGTGTTTTTTACTGCAGTTACAAAAATCAAATGTTTCGTGGAAGGTTATTTTTAATTGATGATGAGGTAGATCCAATTTTCGGTCGTGAATGGTTACGGGAAATTAAATTGGATTGGGCTGAAATTAAGGCGTTAAATTTAAATTTGTCGAACAATAATTTAGAGGATTTGCTATATGAATATGAGGATGTTTTTAAAGCTGAAGTTGGATTAATACCAAACGTGAAGGGGCATTTCAAACTAAAACCAGGTTCTAAACCTATTTATTGCAAACCAAGGGTGGTTCCTTTTGCCCTCAGAGATAAAGTTGGCAAAGAAATAGATAGATTAGAAGCTCGAGGATCTATCACCCGCGTTGATCACTCACCGTGGGGAACACCGGTCGTTCCCATCCTAAAACCATCAGGGGAAGTCCGACTTTGTGCCGATTACAAAGTCACGCTTAACAAATGCATTGAAGATGAGCATTATCCGATACCCCGGATCGAGGACATATTTGCACAAATGAATGGGGGAAAACTATTCACAACCCTGGACATACGGGAGGCGTACCTTAACTTAGAAATGGATGAAGAAAGTTCTATGATGCAAACTCTAAGCACTCCGAAGGGTCTTTACAAAGTCAATGGACTCATGTTTGGTTTGAAAAATGCTCCGTTAATTTGGCAAAAACAAATGGATAACATGCTTCATGGGATTTAAGGGGTCCAATGCTTTTACGATGATATAATCATTCAAGGGGGAAATTACGAGGAAGCTTTTCAAAGATTAAAAGAAATTTTGGAAGTAATTAGGCAGAACGGCTTGCGCCTTAACAAAGAAAAGTGTAAATTCTTTCAAAAAAGTATTAATTACTTGGGTCATACAATTGATGAGCAGGGTCTGCATAAAACCAAAGAAAAGACAGAAGCACTGAAAAATTCTAAACCCCCTTCAAACATAGGTGAACTCCGAACATTTTTAGGATTCGTTAATTATTACAATAGATTTATTCCGCATCTTGTTACACTTTTGACTTCTCTTTATAAATTATTGAAACAAAATACAAAATTTCTATGGAACAAGGATTGTGAAAATGCGTTTCAGCAAGTAAATTCTGAAATCATGAGTGAAAAGGTCCTCTGCCATTACGATCCATCGTTACCTATCATTCTAGCCACAGATGCATCACCTGTCGGTCTTGGGGCCGTCCTTTCACATCGATTAAGAGATGGAAGTGAGAGACCAATTGCCTTCGCATCTCGTACACTAACAAAAAGTGAACAGCGCTATAGCCAAATCGATAAAGAGGCAACTGCAATATTTTGGGGTCTTAAGAAATTTATGCACTATTGTTACGGTCATAAATTCATAATCGTCACAGATCATAAACCTCTAATCTCAATTTTTAACCCTTCAAAAACACTCCCAACTCTCTCTGCACAACGAATGTTCCACTACGCACATTTTCTATCAGGTTTTGATTATATAATTGAATATAGGGGTACTAAAGAACATGTTAATGCTGATTATTATTTTTCCCGTTTCCCCCTTGCATTGGCCAAAACAGACAATAACCTTGACCAATATGCAAAATTTCAGCTGAACCAAATTTCAGTGCTGCCTGTATGCAAAAAAGTTATCTCGGAAGAAACAAAAAAGGATGCTGAACTTAGTAATATTCTAAAAAACCTTTACAGTGGAGAAAGCGTTGAAAAGTTTGGTTTTCATGACAACGAGCTATCTCTTCAAGATGGATGTGTGCTCAAGGGTCCAAGGGTCCTCATACCGAAAGCATTGCAGAAGAGAGTTCTACAAGAATTACACACTGGACACTTAGGAATGTCGAAGATGAAGGGTTTGGCACGTTCGTATTGCTATTGGAAAAACATTGAAGATTTGGTGAAGAAATGTATGAATTGTTGCATGAATCGAAACAATCCAGCAAAAGTTCCTCTTCACCCCTGGGAGGAAGCGACAGGCCCTTGGCTAAGAATTCATATAGATTTTGCAGAACCAGAGTCAGGGAAATACTTCTTAATAGTTGTTGATTCGTTTTCTAAATGGGTCGAGGTTTTCCCTAGCAAGACAACTACGGCCAGTTGGTGTATATCTAAACTGAGGGGATTATTTTCAACTTTTGGTCTCCAATACGTAATAGTAAGTGATAATGGACGGCAATTCCTTTCTCGGGAGTTCAAAGATTTTCTAAAAAATCATTGCATTACTCCTAAGACGACAGCACCGTATCATCCTGCGACAAATGGCCAAGTAGAACGGTTTGTACAAACAATAAAGAAATCTCTTCTGGCTATGGCAGAAGAAGCCGGAGATGAACTTTCAAAAGTTTCACAACTTTTAACCCAACTACGGAAAGCTCCAAACTCAACGGGGAGGTGCTCATATGAGTTAATGTTTGGCAGAAATATTCGTACTAAAATTGACCTGATGAATGAAGGGTCTCAGGAGAAAGTAGAAAAGAAAGAAATAGAAGGTGTTCGCTTGCTGAAGATAGGAGACAGAGTTCAGGCGCGATCATACTCGATGAAGAAGAGGAAGTGGGAATTCGGCAATATCATTCAGCAGGACGGTGTTCTACACTACTCGGTTAAAATGGACAACGGAAAGATATGGAGAAGACATATAGATCAGCTCCTACCATCAAAATTTAGTGGGGAGGACTGATATATCTGTTAAAGAATTAAGTTGTTATTAATAGTTTTGACTTCAAGTTTATTTATTAATTAACCATATGTTTTTATAAAACCATATGTTTTCATTAATACAGTTGTTACAATGGAGGTTACCTGTGTGCTTGAATAAAGTTGTTTATTTCAAATAATGTTAAATTATTATTTAGTATAAGAATACTTCAACGGTCTTGGAAAAAAGTAGACCATTGGTTTAAACTTGAGATAAAAATACATATATAAACATATAAACAATTATAAACATAAATATGTGAACCAATAAAATATTAAGCACCAAAGATTAAAAAACTCTCTATTCGTGAAAGCGAAATAAACAATTATTTTTCTGATATTTGGGAATACAAATTTAAATTAAATTTGAGTCTTTTTACTATTTGATTTCTTTAGAAACTTTTCCTATTTGATTTCCATAAAAAAAGGACACAAATAATACACTGGAGCCCTTCAACCATAAAAGAAGATCATAAAAGAATATGACATAAAAGAAAAGATTTAGAAATGCAACTGATGTTTATGTCAAGAAATACTAGAATTAGTGAATTGCCAATACTTCATTGGTTACCATTTAAATGTTTATCATTTTGTTTGAGGTTAAAATACTTATATGCTGTTTATTTTGTGCATTTTTGTGCATAGTTCTCTTTCCTAGAGGGTGAATAAAAATGCCGTATGCCCTTGTACACACTATACAAACAGCTTCCTTTTGTAGAAAATCAGAAAAAACCTAAATTGCAAATAATCAATCAGATCAAATCAGACTCTAAATTTAATTTTAAAACTACTGGCTATTCTAAATGTGCCCCACATTCTTTTCTATCGGCAAAACGTGCCCATGAAGCTGCACCTTCACCTGCTCAACATCTGCCAACCATTTCTAATATTAAAGAGGTAAGTAATTTATTTCTGGGGAAAAAGGGAAAATGATAGGAATAAACTTTGTTTCGATGAAGACTGTTTAAACTCCTGTAAGAAAAGAAAAGTCGCTAGTTTTAAATAATCTTACCGAAAACAATCATGCCTATCTTTGAGGCATAAGGAACGAAACGACTAAATTGCACAAAAGTAAAAAAAGAGACTGTCAAAAACAAAATTATAGAAATATAAAATAATAGAATTGAAAATAACGTTAAAGGTATGTAGAGTCATAAATTCATCACGTAAACGTTTAGGACCAGTTACGACTGGCATTAGGGATAAAAATAATAACTAATAAATAATAAATAACACCGTATCATGGTGGATCCGGTAGACATAGTAAATGAGTTCAAAGAAAATTTGGATAATATTTTGAATGCAGAAAATATTCGTCTATCACCCCTTTTGGTGTACCAAAGTGCTAAACCGTTATAAGAAGAACCTAGTATAAGAGAAGTCGAAATAGTTATCAGAAAATTAAAATCTTGTAAAGCAGCGGGGGCCGATAATATTCCTAGCGAACTAATCAAAGCATCTGGGGAAACTGATATTACTAAAAATACATCTATCGATTAAAAAGATCTGGAAGAATGAGAAAATACTCGAAGAATGGATAGAGTCTATACTTATTCCGATTCACAAAAAGGGATCTCGGACAGATACTAATAACTATCGTGGGATCTCAGTACTTCCGGTCTGTTATAAAATATTTACGTTAATCCTGACAAGTCCAGACACTGAATACGCCGAGAAAATTATAGGAGACTATCATTGTGGTTTCAGACTGAATCATTCAACCGTAGACCAAATATTCTCTCTCCGTCAAATGTTAGAACAAAAATTAGAATATAACGGTATTGTACATCAGCTATATAACAATTTTAAAAAGGCTTATTATTTTATAGACCATAATATTCTGACTGAACAAGGAATACCAAAGAAGTTAGTAAATCTAGTTGAGATGTGTATGACTGAAACATTCAATAAAGTTCGAGTCGGTAATTATTTTTCTGAGAAGTATGAGGTTCACTCTGGTTTGAAACAAGGGGATTTGCTATCTCCTGTTGTATTTAACCCTTTGCACTCGAGGTCTCCGGAGCGGAGCCATTTAAAATTTTCCTTCAAACTCGAGGGCTCCGCTACGGAGACAATGCAAATAATTTTTAGTTTTTAACGTATAAGGACATAAACAAATCGTAAAAACTATTTATAGGATATTTCGCTTTTGGTGATAAATGACGGTCGCGGCTCGCGGTGTTTTTAATTTTTTTTATAGTACGTTAATCTTTTAACATCGGCTATATTTTGTGGTTTTAATTAATCTTTTATTTCCTCAATTGTACAATAATTTAGTTCGGGGCACCAAATAATCCCTTTACTTTGATTTAGTTTCCCACGTGCTTCTTCTTTAACCGGAAAGTTGTTAAGTAGATTTTCACATTTTAGGAGATTTTCTGATTGGATATTTGAGAAAACTTCAATTAAAAGGGCTCCATCTCGTAATTTTTTAACTATTTTTACTTCTCCAATTAGATTTTTTATGCTTTCATATATAAGGAACGGCGAAACCTTTGTGACCTCTTAGGGATTTCCATCGTTTCCGCCCCGGTTCTCTTAATTATCAAAAATTGTACACTATTTTTAGGTCTATTTTCGGCATTCCCAAAAAACGTCCCTTTAAATTAATAAAATTATAAAAAAAAATATATACAATTTAAAAAAAAAATTGAAATTAATATACAATTATAAACAAAATTTGAAATTAAAAAAAATTATTTTTTTTTTTTGTAACTATGTGTTCTTGAAGCTTCACAAATGCATATAACCTAAATTTCATTACAATTCCGTACTTGGTTCTAAAATTGTACTGTATAATATTACGTTTTCAGGGTGTACGTTTTCGCAAATAAGTTGCATCCAATTGACGGTAGGTAACGTCAGAAACGGTGCCGAGTGCAAAGGGTTAATTTAGCTCTAGAATATGTCATTAGGGAGCTGATAAGTACCGGAGGGGGTTTGAATCTGGATGGAAATATATCGGTACTCGCTTATGTCGGTAATCTGGTTTTGCCAGGCGATGGCATGGAAACGATAGAACTAATTTCAAAATCGTTGATGACAGCCGGTAAAGAAGTAGGGCTAGAAATAAATATGGAAAAGACAAAATATATGGTTAGCTATAGAAATGGAGACGATTTTGGCGATATCGAAGTAGAAGAGAAAATGTTTGATGCCGTGGAAAAAATTAGATATTTAGGACCTACAATAACTAAAAAAAAAAACGAAATTAGAGAGGCTAGGCTTGAGGGCTAGGCTAAAGGTGGGAAATTCTTGTTATTCCTCAGTTGCAAAATTACTTACCTCACGCCTCCTTCCCGAGATTTAAAAATTACTATTTCAAAATGCATTTACAAAATACAAAACTATCATTCTTCCGACGGTTCTTTACGGATGTGAAACCTGGCCGCTTACAGTAAGGGATGAGCAACGTTGGTTAAATTGGGCGTGCAAAATTCCGAGTCTTAGTTGCGAACGAATACCCTAAAAAAGGTTGATGAATGCTTTGCCGACTGGAAAACGTTAGAGGGGTAGGTGAAGGTGGAAAGACCCGGCTTCCATTCCCGGCGGAGGTCAATCTTTTCTCTTTAAAAATATAATAACAAGATTGGAATATAAGTATAACAGGTACGGTTTGATCATTAAAACAGTTGAATTTATCACTAGAAATTGAATTAGGAACTAATCTGACAGTGAAAAACATCAAATAAATAAGTTATTCTTTTGAAAAACAAATTCTTTTGTCTCCCTTGAAATAATTTGTTGAAATAATTTTTTTGCAAACATGTTTTAGTTATAACTCATAAAATAGCAAGAAAGCCACCAGGGATATAATTAAATAGGCAAAAATAAAATTATATATCAATTAAAAAAAAAACACCTTTTATGTGGAAACTGAGTCTGAAGGACTCCGATTGCGAGTTGGTCGGAAACAGGACATAGTTCCATGGACTCTAAAAAGGCATGGGACGGATGAGTGGAGGACAGAAATACACTTACTTTGGCCTTTTTTCCCTCAAACAGGAGACTACTGAAGATTAAAGTTGAAAAATATACCCTAAATTGTAGATAATAAATAAATAATGCGAGGAGTGTATAAAAGATTATAATAAATGGAGGGCATGTGACAAAGTTAATAAATCGACTTAACAAAAAAAGAAATACAGTTCAGGATGGTGTCAACGAAATATGGGATGTTGAGATCATGATGTGAGCGCGATAAATACTCAAGTCTGCAGGATTAGTTGAATTTGAATATGATAAATAAATGTTGATATGATAGTCAATATAGCGTGTCCTATTGATAGACGTGCACCATTTTGAAGATTGAAGTTCGATCAGGAGGATAGGAACAGCGATATTAACCTCAATTCACACTAAACGAGGTTGGGATGGATAATTAGGCCTTCGTTTGAGGACATGGCTAAATATTTTTTCGGAAGAGGAACCGGAATACATATGTAATTTTCCATCTCGGCTACTTTGCCGCACCAAATGATTCTATTATCCAGTTTCCCATTGATATTCATAACGAAATATCATGAACCTAATTATATAACTGATTTTTTTTTCCTTTTCTGTTTCATGTGTGTTTTGTCGTTCTAATTGTAGAGCTTGCATGTTTGAGATATGAAAACATAATTTTACCCAATTTGCATTGCTAATTATAGTTATTACTTTGTATTGAATATTTGAAATGGGGTTTTGGGAACTCATTAGCTACGGTTCAGGGTAACATGGAATCAGAAAATGTCCTCGAAAAGCTTAAAAATTACCTCCCATTGCACATTGTAATATTTCGGTCGTTACTCATTAATTCTTTTGGATTGCTTTATTTGGTATTTCCAAAATTGAAGAACAACTTGTTGCAGCAAGAACGAGTTAAGTCCATGATAAGTAGTTGATTATAGAGTGATATTAATGATCCGAATTTTTCCCATCTCTATCTCGCCTCAAGTTATTTACTGAAGTGCCTGGGCCTTTCGCCTATTGGAATATTAACAAAATTTGGCTTACTAATTCTTGCATCAATCAGCTCATTTAAAATCACTTTCTATCTTTTAAGGTTTAAAAAAAACTTGTTTTTTAAGAATTACTTAACTATCAGAACTACTTACTCTAAATAAAGGGGTAGTTAGGGGGGTTAGTTTAACCGGATGGGTGAAGGACAGAAATACACATACTTTGGCCTTTTCTCCCTCAATCAGGAGGTTACTGAAGATGAAGTTGGAAAATGTACCCAAAATTGTAGATAATAAATAAATAAGTGTATAAAAGATTATAATAAATGGAGGGCATATGCCAAAGTTAATAAAGCGACATAGCAAAAAAAGAAATACAGTTTAGGATGGTGTCAACGAAATATGGGATGTTGAGATCATGATGTGAGCGCGATAAATACTCAAGTCTGCAGGATTAGTTAAATTTTCATACTGTTAATGTGATAGTCAATAAAAGGGTAGTAGGGGTTGGTTAAACAAACAAATTATTCTTCACCGCTAATCCGTATTTTTTATGTTATAATTTAACAAAATATATGTATAATTGTGGTTCAATATCAGATAAGGATGATGGAGATTTAAGGTAGAAGGTGAATCTGGCATAACAGATCTCACGATTTGTCATCAAATCCTTAACTTCAAAAAGATTTTTTTTTTACTCCTTATTTATTACTTTCACTTATCTATATATAAAATATATAGTAAGTGGAAGTATTGTGATCGTGAAAAATTTTGACTTCCGGTTTTCAACGGAAATACACGTTTTGGGGTCCCCTGAGTCGAAATAACCAAGTCCCGCGAAATGGTCTGTGTGTGTGTGTGTGTGTGTCTGTGTGTGTATGTGAACAGACTAACTCAAAAACTATAAACCGTACGAACCTGAAATTGCGTATTTGGTGTATGGATATGCCCACGATGTGACAGCGAAAATTTCATCAAAATTGGTCAATCGGAGGGGGTACTTTATTTAAAGAATTTTATTTAATTTTTAGGTTTTTTTCGATTTTCTCAAAAACGGCTCTAACGATTTTGATTGAACTCGGTATTTGGTGTATCTATGGCCGCGATGCGACAGTAAAATTTTTATCAAAATTGATTAACTAGAGGGGGCACTTTACTTAATAAATTTTGTCCCCTTTTCACGTGTTTTTTTTTTATTTACTCAAAAACGGCTTTAACGATTTTGATCAAACTTGGTACTTGATGTATGTATATGCCAAAGGTGTAATAGCCAACATTTCATCAAAATTGGTTAAACGGAGGGGGCACTTTACTTAATAAATGTTCTCTCATTATCACGTGTTTATTTTGTTTACTCAAAAACGGCTTTAAAGATTTTGATTAAACTTGGTATTTGATGTATGTATATGTGACAGCCAAAATTTTATTAACCGTATTATGAAAATTAAAACTTGAATGAAAAGTTCTGAGAACTACCAAATTTTGCTATACAGATACTCTATAACTTATGGAGATATACAAATATAAGTATATACTTAAATGTGGAAAAATGTGTGAAGTTGAGGAATGGTGTTCACATATTATCGAAACACGTCGATTTCTAATCGAAGTAAGTTCGTAAGTGAAAGTTGTGTGTTGCGTGCATCGCACCAGATTTTTTTAATTATTATTATTAAATCAAAATGGCTTATTAAAACGGTTGAAGTAGAAATCAAACTTAATTTGATTTTTTAAATTTCATCGTAAGAGTTGAGAATTTTCAAAATTCAGAAAATGGCAGACCTGAATCACCTGAATCATCGAACCCGCTTTAGATAGTGCCGTTCGTTTGAGCACACGTAATTTAAAAAAGATGATTAAATTAAAAAATATACCGAATGATATTGAATATATAAAATCTTGTGCGAGGAGCACAACACACTTTTAACCGAATTTTCGCATTTTTTTCTTCTTTTTGTTTGTTTTCTCTCCGAGGAAAAAGGTAATCCCCCAGAAATTAGTAATATAAAGAAAAAATAAGCACTGTAACCTGCATTATATTTATGAATCATTCAAAACCGATTAAAATGGCTAATAAAGTTGTTCAGTTGTCTTCGTAGAAGTACAAGAACCCCACAAACATCACTCTGTCATCATAAGTATGGTAAGTCGATGGCGAAACAGATTAACCGATATAACTTTATGAAACTTATTTGACAAAAAAATATATCCTGTTTTTAGTGATGAAAAACTATCGATAGTTTTAAACTATCGAAACTATCGATAGTGCTATCGATAATTTTAAACTATCGATAGTACTATCGAAAACTTTGTTTTTAAAAGATAAAGTGATAGCCTCTGCCCTTAGTCACCCATGTGCTATATAATTCATGGAAATGAAAACTTTCCAACTTGATGGAATAATATAAAAACAAAACAACTGATTCCCTGAGAGTCCCTTGTCTTGAAATTTACTTGGTTAATGGCATATAAACAAAGTTTTTGTAAAAAATACTTTTAACTTCTTTTAATCAACGACCTGATAACATTATTTTGAAGTATACTCGTTCCAAAGTAAGGCATGTCTAGACAAATGTCACAATAACGTCCTTTTTTCTTCTTAAACTCCGACACATTCGAGGATTGCGTTCCGAATGTTGTCATGTCAAATCAACTACTTTGACAACTGGGAATCCAGGCTGCATAGTTAGCTGAAGAGGGTTGGTGTAGCTTTCCTTTAAATACAGTTTTTTTTTACCTTTTGATAAAGTTTTTATTCTTTTCGGTTATGACTAAGCTTGAGACTGATAAAAATTATTTCAAGGTATAATGGAACCCATCCTTTATCTACAGAAATGTTCATCTATAAACGTGCATTATAGCTCCTATCGTTAAAAATGAAAAATTCTACTATTCTACCCCCCCCCCTCCCCTCCCCCCCACAGGTCATCCCAAAGATAATCTGTGCAATGTATCATTTTCTGGTTATAAGCAAAACACTTAAAACAATTTAATTTGGCGGACGTGCATTTTTCCCGTCATACCTGTGTTTCTATTTATTTTATTAGCATAAAACTAATATGTGATTTGGTGACTAATTCAAAACCTAATAGCGGATTATCTCGTTCTAATTTACTATTAAATGAGCCTCATCAAACATTTGTCATTACTGACTTACCTTATTCGCTGCATCAAGGCTTCCCCTATTAAAAATAGCTTCTGTTTCGAATTATAGTATGTATTGACGATTACACTTTATATTATCAAATGTATGGGTCATTCTCCAATTTCATTAAAATTTCATGGTTCTGATTTCAATGCGAGCTAATTACATTTTCCAATGATTTTTTTCCACAAACTGCTAAAAGGTAGGCTGCTAATGGTGTTTATAAAAAAATACCTTCATAGAATTAATTTTTTAAAGTTTCCATAGGATCATGACTGAAATCAAAATATGAGGGAGATAGAAAATACTCAAAATTATACAAAGGCTAATTGTTATTTTATTTATTTCTACAACAATATTTTAAAAGAATATATAATTCAGAAGTCTTCTGTCTTTAATGCAGCAAAACACAATTAGGAATTCGAATTCATTTTACATTAACTACGAAAATATTAATTGACTTAGGAATTTTATTTTGTCTTATTTTGCAACTTTTTGCCTTTTGCATCGTCAAACCTCTTCATGATGGTTTTTATGAAAATTGTTAAAAGTTTGCCTGTTATAGTGATTTGGTTGCATGCTTTGAAAATGTTTAATGTTTTAATCTAACTCCTATACATTTTTTTTTTTTTTTTTTTTTTGTGCTAAAGGCTTCCATTGAAGCCCTATACTGCCCGTACCGTTAATTTTTATGTAAGGATTAGAATGTTATTGTACTTTCTTCTGTGAATTTGCATATGGATCGTATGAGGGTATGGTCTAAAGATTTCATTTTTTGCACAAAATAATCGTAGTTGTAGATGTTGGGGTATTTTTTCCGGATGTTATCGTATTTTTTGCATTTTGTTATGACGTGTATTGGGTCTTCAATAGTCTTAGAATAGAATAGAATAGATTTTATTTGTTTTTCGGAAATTCCCATACAAATAGAGTTGAGCAGTAATACAGAATTCATATATATGATAAAGAACAAAATAAAGAATATACACATATAAATGTGAACATGCAGATATGCATGTGTACGTGTGCATACAAATACAAATGGTAATAAGGATATAAATAAAAATTATTTCCTAAAATTAATAGAACATAATTTTAAAGTTAGCAAAATTAATGTACATAAATGTATGTCATACAAAAGCTAATGTACATACGAATGTACTCGTACGTACCTTTATTCATACAATATTTATAATTCTTCCTAACTCAATGTGAATAATAGTAAATTCCTAGATATAATATTAAAGTAAACAAAACAAACTTACTTAAACGAATTAAAATTAAAAAAAAAAACATAGTTCAACCATTATTATTTACATTTTGCAATTAAAATAAGGCTATTCTTGTATGTATGTAAAAAGGTTTCTTAATTTTAGGCAATCTTCGACATACCTAAATAATCATTAAGTTTATTTTTATTTTCTATTAGTAATAGTTGTTCTACTTTGTACTTATCATCGTTAATATTAGTAGTATATTTACTTAAATATTTGTCTCTGTAAATATTGTAAATAGGGCATTTTAATAGGAAGTGGTTTAGATTTTCGGGCTCCCGCATATTACAAAAATGGCACTCAGCACTATTATCTCGGTAGTTATTTTGAAAACCATATAAGTTACTTCTAACCTGTCAGGTTGACATAACTTCAGTTGGCTAACCACTTTATGCTTCCTGATTGGGGCTCTCATTTTTAGATAATATTCACCCATTTCGAATTTGCTAATATTCCTAAAAAATTTATTATACTTGGAATTCAGAACAGCTTGAACATCCATAGAAAGTTGATTATTTTTGAATTTTTCAATGGTGTTTTTGAATTCTATTTCAAATGCCTCTTTGCTTTTAATTTTAAGTAAATCAGCCGAATCTATTGATTTTAGTTTGATTAACAATTGTAAATACCAATTATATTTTGAATTTATCGACAAATTTAAACTAAGGTTTTTCAAAATGTTTAAACATAATTTTGGTAATCGATTATCTTCCATTAGTTCTACTTTTCGATACCAACGAATCATTCTTTTAAGGACCTCTGTCTCTACAGTTACTAGACCCGTTTCCAGGCGTACGTAATGGTTTGGAGTGTTTCGTGGCCTATGTGGCCGGTGTTCGTACTTTTCTCTTCTTCCGGGTGCCCGTAGCCTTTTTACTCGCCTCGCTTGTGTCCGTTTCCGTCACCTGATAGACATAATCCCTCTCCGACATCAGGTCACCGTGTCTAGCAGCGATTTTTTCAATATCCTCCATTGAACGTATAACAAGTATAGGACTTGACAAACCGGGCATTGTTCATCTTTGTAAATGCTATCTTATTCGAATGTTTACAAGCAAACAGAACACACACACAAAAAACAATGAATTATAAAATAAAAATGAGCTTGAAAGAAATCAGCTTTTAAAAAGAAAAGGAAAATATATTAGGT
Source organism: Aelia acuminata (assembly GCA_911387785.2). Lineage (NCBI taxonomy): Eukaryota > Metazoa > Arthropoda > Insecta > Hemiptera > Pentatomidae > Aelia > Aelia acuminata. Next base: position 103,103,797 of record OU426978.1, on the reverse strand, counting down.
AATCAATTCATGTGTTAAGATAATATTCAGAAATAATTACGTTGTTCTTATCCGTAGAAAAAGAAATACGTATTAACTAATTAAGTCTTTGCAACTCTTAATGTTATTTAAAAGTGCTCAAAACAAACCTGAAAATCAATTTTACCCAAATATTTAAATAAGTTTAGAGTTCAGGTTCTACTAAACTCAAACATCACCTTTTCCTATTTCCCTCACTCAAATTTATGGTTTATGAAAATCTCTTGTAAACCTACAAATTAACTGTTATATAACGTGAATAAAACTCAGCTTTTGGGAAATACCACTGTGTGAGGGAGATAGGAAATGAAACGACACTTACTGATTTCACAGATAAAAACAACCTCACAAGGAAACTGGAGCGGAACTTCTATGCAATAGGTTATCCTTGTTGAGGCGAAAATCTGCTACAGTGTTGCCAACAATGAATTGTAATGAAATATACGTTTTCAAAGTTTTGGTGCGCATTTAAAAACAAATGTGAGGGAGATAGGTTGCATCTATAATACGAAAAGAGCAATATATCCTAAAAAAAATAATTAAGACCTTTTAACAAGTATGGAATAAAATTAATGTTTTATATTATCGTCAATTATATTCGCTTACGATTCCGCGTAGTGTAGTCCTCTCAATTCTTCCACCTATAATAATGGTAACTTACTTATGTCTAAAAAGATTTGTGTTTCATTTATATGACTCAGAATTTCCCCCCAATTTATTATGGTAGTTGACTGAGTTGCCCTGCCTCTTAGGACCGGATATATCCACCCAGCTTTTTCTACTGAAGCCTTAAGCTCCCACCTCCGGTCATATCTCTGCTTGGGACCACCCACCTTTTACAACTATTTTCATGTTTTCTCTAGTCACCTTTTGTTCCGTTTCTTCTAGGCTGTCAAATAAACCTCAGGTGTGCTATTATTTGTTTGTTTTTAGAAAATATCCCCCTTTTATTATAGAAATGTTTTTTGCAGGTAAATGTTACTTTTAGAAGTTACTGTTACAGAATTCCTGTTTTCCAAAAAGTTTCAATAACAACGTTAAAGATCGGATACACGATATCAATTAGTGCAGGAAACTGAGAGTAAAAAATCTGGTGCGTGCGCGCAACACACAACTTTCACTTACCAACCTACTTAGATTAGAAATTGACGTGTTTTGCTAAATATCATTTCCCTAAGTCACACATTCTTCTACATTCATATCTTATTTTTGTTAATCGTTAAAGACGTTTTTGAGTAAATAAAAAAAACCCGTGAAAATGATACAAAATTTATTAAGTAAAGTCCCCCCTCCCGTAGATCAATTTTGATGAAATTTTTACAGTCATATCTCGGGCATATAAATACATCAAATACCAAGTTTGATCAAAATCGTTAAAACAGTTTTTGAGTAAATAAAAAAAACATGTGAAAATGATACAAAATTTATTAAGTAAAGTCCCCCCTCCGGTTGATCAATTGTGATGAAATGTTAATTATCACATCTTTGGCATATAAACACATCAAATACAAAGTTTGATCAAAATCGTAAAAACCGTTTTTGAGTAAATAAAAAAAACATGTGAAAATGATACAAAATTTATTAAGTAAAGTCCCCCCTCCGGTTGATCAATTTTGATGAAATTTTTACAGTCATATTTCAGGCATATAAATAGATTAAATACTCAGTTTAATCAAAATCGTTAGAGCCGTTTTTGAGAAAACCGATAAAAAACTAAAAAGTTAGTAAGTAAAGTACCCCCTCCCTTTAAGTAATTTTGATGAAATTTATGCTGTCACATCGCGGGCATATACCTACACTAAATACCCAATTTCAGGATCGCACGGTTTATAGTTTTTGAGCTAGTCTGTTCACACACACACACACAGACACACACACACACACACACACACACAGACCATTTTGCGGGACTTGGTTATTTCGACTCAGGAGACCACAAAACGTGTATTTCCTTTGAAAACCGGAAGTCGAAAATTTTCACGATCGCAATACTTCCACTTACTATATATTTCATATATAGGTAAGTGAAAGTAAAAATCGGATTAACAGACCTGAATTAAGTGAGCTGACTGGAAGGTCACAACAGACAATCACTGTTATCACAAAATAGGTAGAGAACAGCTTGTTTTTCATAGAAATGAATTTCTATGGAAGGAGGAGCTGCAGTAAACCTAGAATTCAGCGAATATGAAACATGGCAATTAGAAATAGGATCTGTTTTTAAAAAAACATACTTCACCAGATCGAAACTAAAACATTAATATTGCCACTTGATGGGGATTAATAAAATTCGCTGGACAAAGGAAATTCATAATTATGTGCCACCAGAAAGGAGAAACTCTGAAAGGCCAAAAAAACACTGAGTGGAGTGGAGCACAGAGTGGCATTTAGTGTGATGCGAAGTGGATATTGAAACCTTTTGTGCCCCTTTTTCAACATAGCTCACGTCCAAGCTGATGCGATTATTACCTGATAACCAACATAATGTTAATTGTATTTAATCTCATCCGCGGATCGGATTCGAATACCTATCCCGCAACATGATCGTTTTAAATCTTTAAGGGCTCTACAGAAACATTCGAACTTCTTTTGTTCATATCTCTCCTGTGCTCGACAGGTTGAAACCTAATTAATCTTTTTACATCTAAGTGTAATCTTTTATATATATAAAAAATTTGTGTCCCGATGTTTGTCGGGGTTAAAATCAGAAAGTACTCAACCGATCTTAATGAAATTTGGCTAATTGTGTGTAGTTTCGTCCAACTTAAAAGATAGGATAGTTTTTATCTAGAGGATAGGTTTTTAGTGTAGTTCTGAGTTCGTGACACAGGGATACAACGTACCTCCCGTTTTTATCTTGATTATTGGCCTCAATATTTCTTTTATTGCAAATTAAATTCTTATTATTCTACATTTGAGTGTGATTATTTGTAAGTTCTATAAATGTCTAACAGATGGCGGTGTAAGTTGTTTTATTGACATAAAACTTCGTTTTCTTTCGATATTTAGGGTGGGTAAGCATCCAGTAGCCAAATCTATTTATCCGGCGAGGACTAGGAAAATACTTGTTTTTCCCATTAGCAATTAGGCAAGTGTCGCTTTTTCACGAGTGGGGAAAACATCGAATCTATTTGTTTTAGCAAAAGACAGGTTAACCAAAATCATTGTGCACCTATTAGCACTACAATAAATAGAAATTTTGAATTCTAATAATGAAAACAAATGTAAATCGTTATTATAAAAATCTGGTGCGTGCTCGCAACACACAACTTTCACTTTCCAACTTACTTAGATTAGAAATAAATGCGTTTTGTTAATTGCCACTTCTCAAATGAACAGAACGGCTTTAATTATGAACAATAGTCTGTCATTAAAGGCGTACTCCGCTTGCGTGGGCTCAACAAGTTTTATGAGTTGACTGAATACTTTTCTTTTTTTCTCCTCTTTATGTTTTCTTTTTTTTAATCATATCTCATATTTAGCCATTTCTTATTTTTAGGCGTAACGAGAGACAGTTAATTTCTCCATGTAAACAAAATCCTTAAAGCCGTTTTGGAGCAAATAAAAAATATGTAGACGTGAAATTGGTACAAAATTTATTAAGTAAAGTCCCCCCTCCGGTTGATCAATTTTGATGACATTTTTTCAGTCGTATCTCGGGCATATACATACATCATATACCCACTTTGATCAAAATCGTTAAAGCCGTTTTTGAGTAAATAAATAAAACACGTGAAAATGATACAAAATTTACTAAGTGAAGTCCCCCCTCCGGTTAATCAATTTAGATGAAATTTTTTCAGTCATATCTCGGGCATATAAATAGATCAAATACTCAGTTTAATCAAAATCGTTAGAGCCGTTTTTGAGAAAATCGAAAAAAACCTAAAAATTAGATAAAATTCTTTAAATAAAGTACCCCCTCCCTTTGAGCAATTTTGATGAAATTTTTGCTGTCACATCGCGGGCATATACCTACACTAAATACCCAATTTCAGGTTCCCACGGTTTATAGTTTTTGAGCTAGTCTGTTCACATACACACACACACACACACACACACACACACACACACACAGACCATTTCGCGGGACTTGGTTATTTCGACTCGAGGGGTCCCAAAACGTGTATTTCCGTTGAAAACCGGAAGTCGAAATTTTTCACGATCGCAATACTTCCACTTACTGTATATTTTATATATAGGTAAGTGAAAGTAAAAAGTTATAAGTTAACGTTATCTATCTTATTCATAAAATTAAATTTAATTTAATTTTTAAATTACATAACTTATTTAATAGTTTAAATTAAATAAGTAGTACTGTAAGAACATGCAGCATGGTTTGAGGTTTCTATCGCTCCGTGCTCGCTTTTGATAACCTGTTTCAGGTAAAATTACCATGCGGTATCTCAAATCATCATGTGTTATATTCTCAATTTAATTAATCTATATTAAGGCAAAAGATTGATTTAGTAAATCTTTGCTGTCTATTGTGATTGTACCAAACCTTATTCCAATTATATTATTTATTAGTTCTTTTTACATTTAGTTATTTATATTTAATCTCTCCTCTACTGAAATAATCCAGTAATTGTTAAATGAATTGATCATTAATACTTGCTATAGTCAAATATGAGATATAAAAAATAAAAAGTTTAATCCTTCTAAATTCTTTACCAAACAATGTTAAATTTACTCAAATTGTAAATGCTTAAAACTACCATGTTCATTATATTAAGTTTATGCTTGTTACGCTAATGTTAAATAAATAAATGTTAAATTAGGCGTAAAGTTCTATTTTAAAACCCATTGGTTTTTAGATTAGCTGAAAAGTATTTATCTTTATCAGTGAATTTTGATTCGACTGTATTAAAAAGAAAAGGATATAAATAATTCATCGCATTATATGTAGATACTGAGCCACAGCAACTCGTGGCCGGGTCTGCACGTTATAGTAAATCTTATAAATATAATGACAAAAAATTTCATAAATTTTATTCATTGATCAAAGATTAATGTACAAATATTGACTATCAAAAAAACAGAAGAATCAGCACAACAAAATAAATAAACAAAAATTAAAAGCAGATTGAAACTGGCTTAAGGGTTATAAATTATTGCTACAAAGGCCTAATCAAAGAGCAACAATTCATATTAAGTTCTTGATTTTTTTTTAATTACCTAAATTTAAACTGCTCACATATACTTATAATGATGTTCAAAGATAAAAATAGATTTAGGAAAAGATCCTAAGCTATTATAATTTGAGACAAAGAAATATTTGACATAAAAACATAATTTATTGTATTTGGGGAGAGTGGATGTTAATGGACGGTATATCGGTTTCATCAATGTTTGTCCTTCCATGTTTTCATTTTTTTTATCATCCTAAACCTCGTCATAAAATGGTAATATTCAGAATTTAAAAGTGATCATGAAATCATATCTCATTGATCTTTTTCTAAATGCTTAATCAGTGCATATATTTAAGAATTGTTTCCATGTTATTTTTTTTTTCTTCTAAAAAACTTACCGCTTGTTGGTAATTCGTGCCTTATCTTAATTATTATTTACTTATAAACCACCTGAACATGGCACATATATGTAACGGTGCTTATCTAAGCCCATTAATCGATCGAACCGGGAATACTTCATTGGACATTGGACGGAACTCGTCCCACAACATCGGCCTTATAGTGTAACCGGTAAGAGATTTTTTAATCTTTAAATGTATAGATAATTGTACACCATCTCAATAGTAAATTATAATAAATAAATCATTATTAATATTAAAATATATATCATCATTAATATTTTATATGAATAATTTGTGCTCATTAGCTTTGACGCAATGAAACATTATTGATCTTTTTTAAAACTTAAATGCAAAAGAAAAAAAATACAATATACGAACATTTAATTTATTCTTGACTATTACCATTCAAATCAATTAAACTTTATGATTGGCATTATGGTTAATCTAATTTTGGCCAAAATGAATTTTTTTACTCCATTTTTATGTGCAATTGTCAACAACATGTCACCAATAAGCAAATTTGATGGCTTCTACTAGATTTAATGTTATGGTCTGTTAAAGAAGTAGATCTCTCATCCAACGCCTTTTTATCTTCTCTTCATATTTATGGGCGTTTCGTCTGTATCCATATCACATAAGAGGTTTATATGTCCGTGTAAGTTAGTGTGAAAACCTTTGAAAAAATCAAAATGTAAGGTCATATGTCATCTTAAATGTTAAAACATTAAATGTGAAAAAGAAATTAAATCAAATCTAAAGGTAGAAACAAGTTCACTGTAGGTAGTAAGGATAACACCTAAGTTATTCGAAATCAAATATCATTATATATATATATATATATATATATATATGAATAAATCATTCCATTTTCATTTGGTTAATGTATAGTATGAGCCAATCAGTTGAAGGAATTACTGAGCCTAACTTCCAATTTCTCTTTGAAAAATTAGTACTTTATTTTTTTGTAGAAATATTAAGACAAAGTTTACTAAAATACACATACAAAATAAAAAGGTACGAATTTCCCAAAGAAATGTATTTAAAGTGCTACCCTGCAAAATGTTAAAATTAAAGGTATTCTAATTCTGTCAAAGGTTGGCTCATATTGTAAATTAAATAAACGAAAATGGAATAATTTCACGGATAACAGAATGAAAATATTTTTTATAAATAAATACTGCACATAGTTAGAATATGTTTTCCATAAAACTTTTACCTCGTATAGTACTAATCTAACAAACATTTTATTATATTATTAGTTTTTCTTTCTTTTTTTTTACAATTATTTCATTACCTTTATTTTATTCATTACAATATTATTATTAATTATTAATCTCTTTTAAACATGGCATTATATTTAATTTTTATTTTGAAAAGTAAGAAATAAACGGATTTAACCAAATCCTGTTTGAGAAACATTGGTCGTGTCCATCCAGTGCTGCCCTCTACGGAGAAATATGGAAGCTTTGGAACAACGATTTGATGGTACGTTATTTCACTTATTTTATTACTAATAATTCATTCAGTTGCCGATTTAATGGATATTTGTAGCGATAAAGTTATACAATTTATAAAAATTAATTTATTTTGATTTCGCTAAGAATTGGCCAATCATGATTAATTTTTAAAAGAGAATATTTAGACTTCTCAGTTTCTTTCTTTCCTATCACAGGCATGAAGTAATGATAGACTAGTCTCCAAAATGTCCAGTCATAATTTTTTTACTATGGATTTTTTCACAGTGGCGTACCTCTCCCCTTCCGAAAATTTTTATGTTCCGCCTTCTTAAAAATGCTACTTGTGAAAATTTGAGAATCCTGTGAAAAATTATTATGTCAAAACTTGATTTTCATATAGTTTTGCACACAATTAATCTTCTTAAAAATGAGAAGGATTTGGTTATAATATTTTCCTAAATATTTAATACAATAACAATAAAGCTTAATCGACATCATTACGTTTACTCTCTCATAGGAGGTACAATGGAGTTCAGCCGAAAAATATCATTTTTAGAATAGGAACAAAAAAAGAAAAGAGCACAAGCAATATAAAATTATTTATTTTGTTTTATAATTATAAACAACAGAAAAAGAAAACATTCTTTTGAGATAAATGTTTTAACAACCCTACCCAATGACAACAGAGTGCATATTTCTGGTTTATATTACATAGAAGCATATACCTACCAATCGGCAGAATCAAATACACTTTGCTATATAAAATTGTTATTGTAATTACGTATTATTTTATTTTCCTTTGATTTCATTCTACTGGTTATTTATTGCATTCTTAAACCATTTCAAACCTTATATTTTGAATTATTACAAACTGAACTGGAAGAATGAACAATAAACATTGAGGGAAACGCACCCTAGCGCTTCCTGGTAGCCTGGAGTTCGAACTAAATTTTTCATTCATAAACTCGTATCTCAATCTCAGAGAGGCTAATTGAATGTTGCGAGAGGCTTAAAATTCCAGTCCTTTTCTCTTCAATTTTACACTCTTAAGAGAAAAACGGAAACCTTCTTCTCCGTGAGGGGTTGTATGGCTAAACGACGATATAACTTCCTTAATCCTACGTGGAGTGGTTTTTGAGCCTTTTCGGCACGCACATTGTACACTTTGCTTTATAATATATATTGATTATATTGTGATTTATAATATCAACATTATAAATCGACAAACACCCTAATTATGGATTACCTGTAACCATCAATATAAATATAAGAAGAATAAGAAAAAAAATATGCAGGAATTTTTTTTCGAAAAAAGATTTATTTTTTTATTTTAGGGTAATAAATGATGGGAAAAGTAATTAATGATCGTGTAGTGGTGCATTGTTACAAATCAAAATACTATTAATATGTTATCGATTATTGTTGTTATCATATGTTATCTATTGTTCTCTCTTTATGAATTACGAGTTCAGAATAAAGAATTTAATCTCTTGTGTCACACGTATATCAATTTAACCGTACGGCCAAAGTGGTGACCCCGACGTGATGGAAGAATTGAAGGAAAAAATCGTACAACTCGAAGCGGCTTTGGGAAATATTCAGCAACCCAGGGAAGAACCCAAAACACAGGTGAGCCATATCTCTGTTAAGATTCCCCCATTCTGGAGATCCAATGCAGATCTACGGTTCCGGCAAATGGAATCGCAATTCGCATTAGCTGGAGTAACTAATAATCAAACCAAATTCCACTACTTAGTTTCTGCCTTAGATAGTGAAACCTTAAAAACGGTCGGGGACTTATTCAGGACAAACGACCCTGAACCTGATTATAATTCCCTCAAAAATACGATAATTAAAAGATGCTGCGAGACAGACGAGCAAAAAATCCGGAAGTTACTTTCGGGCCTGGAACTAGGTGATAAAAGACCATCTCAGCTTTTGAGAGAGATGAAAGCTCTTTGTGGGCCCCAAACATCAGAAGATATAATAAAACAATTATTTCTCCAAAGGCTGCCAATTACAACCCAGGCTATATTGCAGGCTTCGGTACAAGACTTGGAGAAATTAAGTGACATAGCTGATAAAATTGCTGATGTTAGCAGACCCCAGGCGGCAGTCTACGCCACTTCTTGTACCGGAGAGCACGGAAGTTCGGAGCTCAGGCTAGAAATAGAAGCCTTAAGGAATGAGGTACGCAACCTGTCCACCAAATTACGAAATTCTAGATCACCCTCACCTCATAGATCTAGGTTTCGAGATCGCAGATCCCCTACCCATGGTAGTCCTGGTTCCTATCAACGTCGCCAGCGTTCAAAGTCGTCATCCCAAAACCAATCTGACTGGTGCTGGTACCACGCGAAATTTGGCGAACAGGCCGAGAGGTGCCGATCCCCTTGTTCCTATGGTCCAAAAAACTAACTATAAGGCAGACATCAGCGGCGTGCTCTTGCCATGGATATTCAACCCGCCTTTTCTTGACCGATAAGTCTACGAAAGTAGCATTTTTAGTGGATACCGGAGCCGACATATCACTTAGTCCTCCAAGATTTTGTGACGCGAGATCCAATATTACTAAATATCTATATGCAGCAAATAATACTCGAATAGCCGCGTACGGTACACGACTACTGAAATTAGACTTCGGCCTCAAAAAAAAGTTCAACTATAATTTTCTTGTAGCTGACGTTTCCAAACCCATAATAGGGTCGGATTTTATAACTCATTTTAATCTTTTGGTTGATCTTCCCGGACGAAGAATTATCGACAGGGCTTCATTTTTAACACTTTCTACGACCATTTTCCGTTGCGATGAAATTGTCCCACATTCGCTTAGCGCTGTCGAACATACGGATCCCATTAAGATATTGCTAAAAAAATATGGTCTCGACACACCACCTACCTACCAGGATGTTAAAAAAGTAAAACACACAACTCTGCACCGAATCGAAACTAAAGGTAACCCAGTTTACGTTGCACCCAGACGCCTATCTTCGGAAAAACACCAAATAGCCAAGGCCGTATTCGACACGATGGAATCTCTAGGACTATGCCGCCCATCTAGTAGTCCTTGGGCTAGTCCTTTACATATGGTCCGCAAGAAGAATGGAGAATGGCGCCCTTGTGGAGACTACCGTCTGTTAAATTCCGTAACCATACCGGACCGATACCCTCTACCAAACATTCAAGACGTTTCTAATTTTTTATACAAAAAAACCGTCTTTTCAACCATCGATCTAATGCGAGCATACCAACAAATCCCCGTCCACAAGGATCACATAGAAAAAACAGCTATCAGTACCCCCTTTGGACTCTATGAATTCCCCTTTATGCCCTTCGGGCTACGTAATGCAGCGCAAACGTTCCAGAGATTCATCAATCAGGCACTACACGGTCTCCCCTTCTGTTTTAAATACCTAGACGATATCCTAGTAGCTTCCTCTTCTTCAGAAGAACACTTAAAACATTTAGAGACTATTTTTGGGCGACTTAAAGATTATGGGATATTCTTGAATCAAACAAAATGTGTTTTCGCGCAATCCAAGGTCTCATTTCTGGGTCACGAAATATCAGAACGAGGAATTAAACCTTTGGACGAGAAGCTGAAGATTATTCAAGATTTCCCGATTCCAAAAACAGTCTCGCAAGTAAGAAGATTTCTGGGAATGGTAAATTTTTACCGAAGATTCATACCAAATGCAGCTCGTATCCAGGCCCCATTGAACGCCATTACAGGACCGAGACATTCCACCATAAACTGGACGCCTAACCTGGAAGAGGCATTCCACGAAACTAAGAATGCTCTGCGTCAAATTGTGATCCTCTCTCATCCGAATCCAAACAGTAAACTTCATTTATATACCGATGCCTCTGATACGGCCATCGGCGGTGTTCTTCATCAAATATCCAAAAGAGGTACCCAACCCCTAGGATTTTTTTCTAGAAAGCTCTCTCCTGCCGAAACCATTTATTCTGCATATGACAAAGAGCTTTTGGCCATTTACAGCTCCATAAAGCATTTTAAACACATACTGGAGGGACAAAACTTCACATGCTTCACGGACCATAAACCCCTTATTTACGCCTTACGTCAACGGTCCGATAAACCGAGCCCAAGACAAGCCCGTCAACTCTCTTTTATCTCCGAATTTACAAACGATATCCGACATGTTTCGGGCACCCTGAATATTGTTGCCGATACACTGTCAAGAGCTGACTCCGTTTCGCTCACTATCCCCACCCCCACTGAACTGGCAATAGCTCAACAACAGGACGAACAATTATCACACCTCGTAGCGAGCCAGAAGTCTCCGAGCCTAACGGCAATCGCCCTTACCCCAGGTGTCCGACTCTATTGCTATACTGAAAATGATATTGACAGGCCATATGTCCCCCAGCAGTTTCGTGACCGGATATGTGAGCACATACACAATTTCTCACACCCAGGAAGGTCCGCCTCTATTAAGCTCATCAAAGACCGTTACTTTTGGCCACACATGACCAAATACATAACCAACTTTGTTCGAAACTGCCTTTACTGCCAGCGTTCTAAAACAATTAAACATGAATCATCACCTTTGATGAAACTTAAAACTCCGGATCAACGTTTTGCTTGTGTCCACCTTGACATAGTCGGACCCTTACCCCCCGCTGGGGATAAACGATTCCTACTCACCTGCATTGATCGGTACACCAGGTGGCCCGAGGCCTACCCTATACCTGACCAGACGGCTCTCACCGTAGCAAATACTTTTTGGGAAAATTGGATAGCTCGATTCGGGTCTCCAGTACAAATTATTACCGACCAAGGAAGAAATTTTGAATCTAATCTCTTTCAATCCCTGTCGAAGCTGATTGGCTCTAAAGTACAACACACTACAGCATATCACCCGCAAAGTAACGGGCTTCTGGAAAGATGGCACAGATCACTAAAAACAGCGCTCACTTGTCGTCTACAGGCTGCCGACGGACCATGGACTGCCCACCTACCCGCTGTGCTCTTAGGCCTTAGAAGCTCCGTCAAAGAGGATTTCAATGCTAGCCCTGCCGAACTCGTTTATGGGACGAAGCTGCGTTTACCGGGTGATTTCTTTAGGTCCACAAACTTTGAGGCGCCACAATCCACTTATGCAGAGCAACTATCAAGCATCATGCGACAATGCCGACCAACAAACCCTGTGTGGCATGGAGAAAACAAGGTGTTCAGCCATACCGACCTGCAACACACACCTTACGTTTTCCTCCGAGACGATTCCTCCCACCCACCTCTACAGCCGGCCTATACAGGCCCACACAAAGTTATCTCCCGCTCACCCAAGACATTCAAGATACTCCTCAACGGGAACACTGTCACAGTATCTAGAGACCGCCTGAAACCCGCTCATTTTAGTGGAGCCGATACCTCACATCCTGCTCCCCAGAAGAAGAAGACAGTACGGTTCGCAGACCCTCTGGTTTCAAGATACATCCCACCGCCACCAGATTTGAACACAACGACGTTTTCAGGAAGAATCATCAGGCCTTCCAGAAGATATTGCTTATCGTTGTCACTTGGGGGGGAGTGATGTAGTGGTGCATTGTTACAAATCAAAATACTATTAATATGTTATCGATTATTGTTGTTATCATATGTTATCTATTGTTCTCTCTTTATGAATTACGAGTTCAGAATAAAGAATTTAATCTCTTGTGTCACACGTATATCAATTTAACCGTACGGCCAAAATCGTTAAAATTTAAAAAGTCCTGATAGACAAATATTCCTTGTCGATTAGGTGCTGCCACCTGCGGAAAGAAATGAAAGCTTATGAAGAGCCTAAACTTGCATCTCTTGTTTTTGTAGAACATTTCTGCACGTCATAGATAGATAATCTTTTTAGTTATTTCAACATTTATTATATTATATCAACACTTACACCTCGTTACGTATAATTGCTTTAATCCCTGATGAAATTCAATGTAAAATAAGATAAATATCTCGACAAAAATATACTTAAAATTTCGAAAGAGTTTGTTTTTTAGTAAGTCTAATAAAAATTAAAATATCTGAGACAAGTGATATGAATAAAAAATTCATTAGTAGAAATTTTCATGCAACAATTAAGACAAACTCAACAAACAAAACCGAATTCTTGGAAAAATCGTTTTAAGTAAAAAACAAGAAAATGAACCCTTTGGATTTGAATTCCACCATATTTCGTTCACAATGTTAACTTTAGGCAGGAAAATATGAAAAAGAAAATTGATTAATTCCAGTAAAATATTAAGAATGATTCACTCGTACTTATTAAATTCAAAATCAGATCTTTTTATTTTCACTAAAAAAAAATAAATAGTATCAAATTTAAAAGATAAAGTTAAACTTAAATAATATCAAATATCAAAATAAATCATATTAAATTTAAAAGATATAGTTAAAAAAATGAGATGACAGTTGTGAAAAAGAAACTCAAGCAAAAACAATGTTTTTTTTATATCAGTTTTTTCATAATGCTTCACTTCTTTATTGACACTCACCATCAAAAACAAAAATCACTGTTATGAACAATATAAGGATGATTTTATCATGGCTACTTGAGAAATACATCATATCAATCCATATTTTAATTTAAATTTTTGGGGAGTTGGTATTTATTAATAAAACTTGATTTTTACCAAAACAAGCATTTTATCAAAGCATGGATTATTTTAGGAAAAAAAAAGACGCTTTGAAATTAAAAGTGATACTATCCTCTTGGAATTATTACTATTATTATATTTTAAGAGCTGTTTCGCTTAAATCATTTCGTAATTCAAAATGCTATTTTACAGTAAACTTTTTTATTTAATTTTTGTATTTCTTCTATTTTCAACAACTTTAGAATGTCTTTTCCTACATTTTTCTTCAATGAAATTTTATATCATAATAAGTAAAATTTTTATCATTTTTAATTATTTACGTTATCACATTATGTCCCCCTCTTTCTTATAACGCGACCTTGTGATGAATTAGTAAAGTAATTTCAATTTTAAATACTAATTTTTAAAATTAAATACTTATGTATTGTTACATTAAATCGTCAAATAAAAAAAATCTGGTGCGTGCGCGCAACACACAACTTTCACTTACCAACTTACTTAGATAAGAAATTGACGTGTTTTGTTAAATATCATTTCCCAAAGTCACACATTTTTCTACATTCATATCTTATTTTTATTAATCGTTAAAACCATTTTTGAGTAAACAAAAAACCCCGTGAAAATGATACAAAATTTAATAAGTAAAGTCCCCCCTTCGGTTGATCAATTTTGATGAAATGTTGGCTATCACATATTTGGCATATACATACATCAAATACCCAGTTTGGTCACAATCGTGAAAGCCGTTTTTGAGTAAATAAAAAAAGCACGTAAAAATGATACAAAATTTATTAAGTAAAGTCCCCCCTCCGGTTGATCAATTTTGATGAAATTTTTACAGACATATTTCGGGCATATAAATAGATCAAATACTAAGTTTAATCAAAATCGTTAGAGCCGTTTTCGAGAAAATCAAAAAAACACGTGAAAATGTTACAAAATTTATTAAGTAAAGTCCCCCCTCCGGTTAATCAATTTTGATGAAATTTTTACAGTCATATCTCAGGCATATAAATAGATGAAATACTCAGTTTAATCAAAATCGTTAGAGCCGTTTTTGAGAAAATCGAAAAAAACCTAAAAAGTTATTAAGTAAAGTACCCCCTCCCTTTAAGTAATTTTAATGAAATTTATGCTGTCACATCGTGGGCATATACCTACACTAAATACCCAATTGCAGGATCGCACGGTTTATAGTTTTTGAGCTAGTCTGTTCACATACACACACACACACACAGACACACACACACACAGACCATTTCGCGGGACTTGGTCATTTCGACTCAGGGGACCCCAAAACGTGTATTTCCGTTGAAAACCGGAAGTCGAATTTTTTCACGATCGCAATACTTCCACTTACTATATATTTCATATATAGGTAAGTGAAAGTAATACTATATATTTCATATATAGGTAAGTGAAAGTAAAAATGAAAAAAAAAACATATGGTTTTATATCGCAGTCCGTTTGTTGGAACGAACTAAACTGTTTTGTAACCAGCATCCAGAAAGACCTGGAACCTTCGAGAAGGTTCATTTTACGACTATATATAAGGAGGGAGTGACTGGGCCAATAGTCAGTCTGTGACTTGACTGTGAAGTTCAAGTCATATGCTTTGTGTTATAAAGTTATCATTTTTGTAAACTGCACGAATATTTGAAGTTGTAATAATTCGTTGGCATTGATAATTGTATATTTTTGTTTATTAAATATTCTTCAACCCACAGAAGCGTTATAGTATTATTAGAACGTTTTATGTATCTTTCTTATTTTTAATTAAGGAAATAACAAATTTTGGGAGGTAAATGGTGTGTGTAAAGTGATAAGTCCATTTCATAAAAATTGTTGGGTACTACTTCTGAACAGCGGCCTACTTAGAAAATTCGGGACCTATCGGTTATAGTAGCCATATCGAAATTGGTTGAGAAAAAACGATGATATGCTTGCCTTCTGATAGTAACCTACTCAGTAACCTAGTTAGTAGTGTTGTGTTTACATTATCCACAATAAGATATACATCTTATTAACTAATAATAAAATTGAAAAACAGTGAAGAAAGTGATTTTTCTTTAAGAAAATTGGAGTATTCCTAAAGAGGAGGCTATATTACCGTGATTTAATGGGGACTTTCATCACATCCTTTTCAGTTAAAAGCTCTCTTGATTAGCTTTATAGATCCCAGCTTTCGACTCCCGCTCGCTACGCACGCTCTTCGAAAATATTAACCCCCAGACGGGGGGCCCTTTTCAGAGGAGATCTGGATCACACTAATAAATAAATTTCCCTGTTTGTTTATAATAATTTTTTTTATATTAATTATTGTTCATATGTAAATAAATGTTCGTCTTCAAATGTTCAAATGTTTAATATGTAAATAAAAACTTTTTTGTATAACCTTATTCAATGAATTAGTGTTTATAACCTTTATTGCATGAGGTAGTGTTTATAACCTTATCGAATAAAGCGGATTAGGGTCTGGCCACACATGTCCGCACCGGATCCGCACCGTAGCAAGAATATAGGTTATGTTCAGAATATTTTTAATTTAACTTACATATTACCTTTAGTTATGCCTAAAGTGGCCTATGTCTGACATGTGTGGCCTGAACTTTAGGCATAACTAAAGGTAATATGTAAGTTAAATTAAAAATATTCTGAACATAACCTATATTATTGCTACGGTGCGGATCCGGTGCGGACATGTGTGGCCAGACCCTTATTTGTTGATATACAATCGATTTTTCTAAGCAATTTCGATGTGGTAGCTGTAACCGATAAGTACCGACAATTTTGTGACCGAGATATTAAAATTGAAATCAACCCTTTTAGTTAAAAAGAGCCTTGATTAGCTATATATAACCCTAGCTTTCAGCTTCTTTTAGCTACGCTCGCTCTTTAGGGAGAGATAAACTCCCCAAGAGTTCCTTTTCAGTTCAGATCAGGCCTTCCTGAACGGCGCACACAGGGGTATTTGACCCGAAAAGCTGGCCAAAACTATTTCCTTGCATTTTATTAATTCAAAAGTCCTCAAAATGGCTTCTATATTTGTAATAGACATTAAAAATGTTTTTTTAGCAGTTAAAAAAATACTCTAAGGAGAAAATTTTCATAAAATAAATTTTTACATAACTCCACCGACTGTGAAATAGGTATCCATGGGTTTACAATTTATGTTCATATTATTTTCTCTTTATGCATTGCACCCATGAAATATGCTTGTTACTAATTAAAGGTTTATTATCATTTATATATTACTATTATTTTTAAAAAATAAAAATAGTGTATAATAGGTGAATATAAAAAGTTATGGTGATAAAGAAAAAAAAATGTGTTTTCCTAATTCATTAAGAATTGTTTAATACCTCTTCGAAACACAACTTGTATCCCAGGAAGAAACGCACCAACCTTCTTCAAAATTCATATGAAATATAATTATTCATTATTCACTTTCCTCGTCACTTAAAGAACTTTCGGAATCACCGCTATCGGTTAAGTTGATTGGGGGAGACAACATTTCTATGTCTAAACCTGATACATTTTTACTTTCACTTACCTATATATGAAATATATAGTAAGTGGAAGTATTGCGATCGTGAAAATTTTCGACTTCCGGTTTTCAACGGAAATACACGTTTTGGGACCCCCTGAGTCGAAATAACCAAGTCCCGCGAAATGGTCTGTGTGTGTGTGTGTGTGTGTGTGTGTGTGTGTGTGTGTATGTGAACAGACTAGCTCAAAAACTATAAACCGTGGGAACCTGAAATTGGGTATTTAGTGTAGGTATATGCCCGCGATGTGACAGCAAAAATTTCATCAAAATTGCTCAAAGGGAGGGGGTACTTTATTTAATAACTTTTTACGTATTTTTCGATTTTCTCAAAAACGGCTCTAACGATTTTGATTAAACTGAGTATTTGATCGATTTATATGCCCGAAATATGACTGTAAAAATTTCATCAAAATTGATTAACCGGAGGGGGGACTTTACTTAATAAATTTTGTATCATTTTCAAGTGTTTTTTTTTATTTACTCAAAAACGGCTTTCACGATTTTGATCAAACTGGGTATTTGATGTATGTATATGCCAAAGAGGTGATAGCCAACATTTCATCAAAATTGATCAACCGGAGGGGGGACTTTACTTAGTAAATTTTGTATTATTTTCACGTGTTTTCCTTTATTTACTCAAAAACGGTTTTCACGATTTTGATCAAACTGGGTATTTGATGTATGTATATGCCAAAGATTTGATAGCCAACATTTCATCAAAATTGATCAACCGGAGGGGGGACTTTACTTAATAAATTTTGTATCATTTTCACATGTTCTTTTTATTTACTCAAAAACGGCTTTCACGATTTTGATCATACTGGGTATTTTATGTATGTATATGCCAAAGATGTGATAGCCAACATTTCATCAAAATTGATCAACCGGAGGGGGGACTTTACTTAATAAATTTTGTATCATTTTCACGTGTTTTTTTTATTTACTCAAAAACGGTTTTCACGATTTTGATCAAATTGGGTATTTGATGTATGTATATGCCAAAGATGTGATAGCCAACATTTCATCAAAATTGATCAACCGGAGGGGGGACTTTACTTACTAAATTTTGTATCAATTTCACGTGTTTTTTTAATTTACTCAAAAACGGCTTTCACGATTTTGATCAAACTGGGTATTTATGTATGTATATGCCAAAGATGTGATAGCCAACATTTCATCAAGATTGATCAACCGAAGGGGACACTTTATTTCATAATTTTTTTTCCAATTTTTAGATTATCTCAAAAACGGCTTTAACGATTTTCTTCATATTCGTCATGTTTAATGAAAATTGAGTGTTATTTAATATCAGATAAGCGTTATCATTATTAAAATGTTCTGAGGGGTTTATAGAGCAAATGAAAACAAAAATAAGAAATGAATGTGGAAAAAGTGTAACTTTGAGAAGTGGCATTAACAAAACGCATTAATTTCTTATCTAAGTAAGTTGGTAAGTGAAAGTTGTGTGTTGCGCGAACGCACCAGATTTTTTCTTAAACTTCTCATACCTGTGATAACTGGATCTGATGTCAATATTAATCTATTAATTACATCCAGAATTTTCTGGTCTTATTTTCTCTATAAACCCGGAAATGGTTATTTCGGGTTTCTTCTGCTTCCTCAGATAAAAGACCAATATGAAGCAGAGGGCTTTTTATCACTTCAAAACCATCCCTTAAAATTTTGTGAACAGATGGTGTCATAGCATACCATTGATAAAGTTTCTTCGTATCCGTTGTAAATTTTAAAGTAACAAATGATTTTTCAGAGCGTCCACCAGATCTTGAGCTTTTGATTGATATCGTCCCACTTAGCCATTTCTTGTTGCTGTTTCAAAAACATTTCTTTTCCTTGAAAAAACGTTCTATCTCACTTGGAAATCATGCTTCAAAATGGATAATTTTGTTTTAGCTCTTTCACATGCTCTAGGTTATTACAATATTTCCCAATGAGAAAAGACACCAAAAATTCCTTCTTTTTTTTAAAAGCTAATGTTTATGACTTTAAAAATATGTCAAATAATTCCATTCAGGTTACAGTTATTCTTCCTGAAGATCCTAAAATACTAATAAATGAAAATATAACAAAATTGAATTTTTTGTATTATTTAATGAAATAGACATTTTAGTAATAAAAAATTATAAGTCTCCGAATCGCAGCTATTCGCAGAATTTTTTTCAAGAAACATAATCTACGATAATTATACATTATCATAAAAAATATTTCGTTGCCCAGAAATGCCCAGAAGTATAACTTTTTAACCTTCAAATTTAATTTATAGCTCTAAAAGACACCTACAAAAAAACAAAAAGATATTGATACTAGTATTGAATACAAATAAATTATAACTATCTGGATAACAAGTACAAACCTGGCCTCGAACTATCCATCATAGGATAATGCCGATACTTCAGTAAGAACAAAGAAAATTAATATATTTTGTAGACCAATATTTATGAGCATAGACGATTTAAAGAATAAGGTCAGATTTGAATTAGAATAGCCGCCGGATTAAGGGCCTGGAAGAGATAAAAATCATCTTGCATGATCCAACAGGTCCTCTACTTGAACTTCCAGTCATTATTTACCAGAAATTTTAAATTTCAAAAAATGGGTTTTGGCCAACTTTTAGTGCCAAATACCCCTGTGTGCGGCGCCTGGTAGACGCTCTCCAGAAGCCCAGCACACTGTGATATTTCAAGAAATGAAAAAGCTTACGATGCTCATTTGGCTAGAAAAGGGAAAGAAATAGATGTGTTTACATTAAAAATTATAATTTTGAATCATAAGTCATAAGGCTGGATATAAGTGAAGAAAACTCTGGTAGCAGAATTTGATATCAATTGGAAAAGAAAATATAATAAACTGGGGGAAAAGACCACTGAAAAAAGTGGACTACTGGATTGTTTCACTTTACCTCTTTATACTTAGGAACAATTAAGTTCTTACTGTAATGCTACTTATAACCTTAATCCACTTGGCCCTTCTATTACGTACACTAAAAAATTATTTTAGTATAAGTATAAGTATATAGTTTCCAAATGTCGAGAACAGAAGTTAATAGGAACAGACGTAGGATAGAATACTGTGAATTTACTCATGGCGACTTCTTAAGATGTCTTGATGAAAAATATAATAACACAACACAATCGGTAAAACTCTGTAACAGTAATGCTCTTAATAATTTATTATTTCTTTTTTTATGACCGATTTATTATTAGGTACGAATTTATTATTTATTAAGATTTTGATTTGATTCAACTGTTCAAGGAATATTAATTGTCCCGATAGTTCTTTAGAGATTATGGTTTAACCTATTTTGCGTATAAAATTTAAGCATGCAAATGCAAACGGGTATAAGTGTGTAGCGGCATAACCGTTCACCGACTTCGATTTTCGAAATCGATCGAGCAGCCAGTAATCGATTATTTGAATTGTCGCTCGAATGGCAGTGCCTGCTCTGCCTTGATACCAGCAGTTTGGTAATTTTTTCAGGTTTTCAGGTTACCCCAAATTACTAATTACCAACTACTTGCATGGATGTTGATAATTGCTGGGGTATACTGGCTAACACTGCTCGTAAACACTAGTATTAGAAAAAGGCTGTTATCACCACTATCTTCATTGCTGTTTTGGAAGAAGGTTATGATAACCAAGAAATTATTTTTGTGCTGCATTTAATTGGACAACTTTTACATAGTTATCAAGTCATTGTTAACGTGAGTTTTTTTTTTTTTTTCTTTTCCTTTGGTTGTGTTCTTATTTAATCCTTGTAAATAAAGGAGAAATTTATTTGACGAAAATAATTTATTTATTTAATTTTCCCCTTTTGAACACGCTCTAGTTTGTTAAGAGCCTTCTAATTTTCTTATCAAAACATCTTAACAAGTGCTTTAGAAAAAATCTTCCACAAATCACATGACTTATACCCACTAGGGTGGGTGAGCTACTCTCCGCTCTTATAACCATGGCATATAATTCAAACGTTCAATGAACTACTTTCGAACAACAAAAAAATCTTATACCCATTTCTGAAGAATTCCTTTGGCATATAAAACAGTTTGGCAAGCATAACAATATTTTTTTTTTCTTTTGGCACTCATACCCTTTTGCATTTACACGCTTCAATTCATTGTCATTTAATTGCTTTCAGGTTAAAAACGAAATAATTAATGCTAACTACTTAAATATTTTTTTGTTTCGTTTTTATTTATTTATTTAGGTCTCTAGAATATTGCTTGACATCTCTTCGGCTTGGTTGTATTTTAAAAAAAATATCGAGGTCAGTATGTTCGGATGGGAAAGTAAAAACCGAAAGTTTTATTATCTAACTGTTTAGCAGGTATAAACAGCCTCGAAAAATATCACAAATTGTTATATGGTTTTAGCCTTTTGCAGGTCGAAACGTAGGACTAGTCTGGTTCGTACAGCCATCTGGTGGCTGTTTTTATAACTTGTGACTACCACTTCTGAAAATGGTAGTGCAAAACGAATAATTATAATCTAACATAATAAAAAAACTTGCTTTATACATATTCTTAATCCAGCAACAGATCAACGAAAAATTATACATTCTATATATTCAAGCATTATTAAATGCTGAAAATTGAACGTATATTTTTTGAAAAGTTTACTGTTATTGCTTTTATTATTAATATACAGATTCAAACTAAATAATAATCTCATTGAAGCAATAATGGGTTTTATTTGATCCATATATTTTGTATATTTTTTCTTTTCCTATTTATATTCGCCCTTATTATCAATACCACAATATTTTGTTTTAATATTACACTTTTTCATTTCTTGTATGGGAAGACTTTATTGTAGACTTTTTTTTTTCAGAAATTGTCTTTAACCTACTTAATGAAAATATATATCATTCTAACCGCACTTTTTTTTTTTTTTGTAATTTGTAGATTTAATTGTAAATGTATTTTATCAAATTTAAATAGAAATTAGAATTGAAGGGACCTGTGGAATAGTGCTTTTTTTTTGTTCATTCACTTACAAGGCAGGCATATATCGCCAATGGGCACCTCTATGAACTAGCTCATAACCAAATTTGGAATTTTTGTGAATGAAATAAAGAAAATAATAAGCATATATCACGTTACTCCTTTATACTTAAAAGCAATTAAATTCTTAGCGATTGCTACTTATCAGCATCCACCCATTCATCCACTTGACTCTTCTATTGCGTGCGTATCATTGAGACGAAACACCAAAAATTTATTTCGTTATTCTAATGTTTGGTCATGTCCTTGGAGAAAATCAAACCTTCATTTTATAACTGTGTTTTATCCATTAAAATACTAAGAGAAGTTCTTCATGTATAATCTTCAGCAATCTATATTTAATAATACATTAAAATCCATTATCCAAATATAATGAAACAATATTTTAAAATATTATTATTATGAAGAAGGTAATTTAAAAAAAAAAAAATAGCATAAACGAGGAATATTACGTGATTTTAAAATTCAAAGTTTTATATGGTCGTAAATTTATTGAATTAAATTTACCACTATCGATTTTAAAGCAATGATAAATACTTCCAATTTCCTATCAACGTCAATAACAACGTGGAAAGCATCCATTAAGTTGTATCTATACTTAAAGTATAACAAATTTAACAATTTATTCATCATGGTATTTAAATATACTTTGTTAAATTTAATTTAATAAGAAAATGGACATAGAGTTATTAACCTCCGAAGTACAACTATATTTTTCATATAGTCTCATATTCAGGCAAACAAAACAAACCGAAATATTCTTATAAAAAGCACGACATTCATGGAAAACAATCAAAATACTGATAATGTATCTTGTCCCAATAATGTTGATACTATGTTAAAATATCATTCATGTAAACAGAGTGTTCCAATCATAGAAACTAAAAGACAAACGGTATAATATTTATTCTCATTTAAAATTAGAAATAAGCCGAATAAATGATTATTTTTTATCTGAATATTAATTGATATCTATATTAAACTTACACTTACATTAAATCAAACAGCTTTAATTAGATAATCAAGGTTTTGTTTAGTTTGTCGCTTGTACCCTGTTTAAAAATGAAGTAG
This sequence comes from Aelia acuminata, assembly GCA_911387785.2. Classification (NCBI taxonomy): domain Eukaryota; kingdom Metazoa; phylum Arthropoda; class Insecta; order Hemiptera; family Pentatomidae; genus Aelia; species Aelia acuminata. Next base: position 103,080,535 of record OU426978.1, on the reverse strand, counting down.
CAGGAACAAATCAAAACATAATATCTACTTATTGTTACACAAAACATAGAGTAGCAATTGGTTTACAGGATTATAAAAGATAGTATCAAGCACCTAAATAAAGAAAAATTCTATAAAATAAATATAAATTAAACCCAATAATCAAGTTATTCGTCAATAGAGATGCAATATAACATGGCAAGTCAATGATTCGAGTTTATTTCCTAGTTTGATTCAAAACGTGTTACTGGTTTTTTTTTTTTCTGAAAAAAAACAACTTTTAAAGGTGCATTGAAAAATTAGTGTTTCCATCGGAGTTTACGTAATTCCCTTAAAAATAAAATTCATAAACTTATCTTGTAATTATTTATCAAAAGGGTTGCAGTTGATAAATGAGGATATATTTTCCCCGGTTATATTCTATTAAAAATCAATAATTTTCTTTTTAAATTGATGTATCAAAAATTAAGAATTATTCAGTGCGAAATTCAACGCGTCACAAACATTTATTTCGTTATTTTTTTATATCGATTCATAATAACGTTTTTAATAAACGTAGTTTATTCACTACAGTGTTCAAGAAAAAATACAACATAAACAATCAGCGTATCTTTAAATAATTTGTATCAATAATATGTAAATCTTTTATTTTTTCTGAATAATTTGCCACTTAAATTGACTAACTTTATAATAATATAATTTATTTTTTCTGTAATCGTTGAATATTGGTAACATTACTAAACTGAAATGAGTGAAGAAAGTGAAACATTTTGCAATAGAGTGAAGAAAGTGATTACTTTCTTCACAAGTGAAGAAAGTGAATTGCCTTCTTAATTAGTAATAAGTATAAATTAAAAAATAATTTGAAGTTGGAAATTAAATGCTTTTAAATGTTTCTTAACACTGTAAGAATTTATTTTAACAAAGTAAATTGAAATGTGAATGAATTATTGGTGGAAATAATCAATATATTTTAAAATTTAAATATAATAATAATTACCTTCCTTGTTTATAACCTGCACTTGTTTATAACTGCACTACTTCACAACCATGCTTATAACCTACCAACAACATACCATAATCTTCACAACATCCTAATTTTGTTCATATTCTGGTTAGATCTGATCATGTATTACACGATTACAGAAAAAAATTTAATATTACACTCGTGAAAAAAGTAGAATTTACAACTCTTGTGAAATTACCATACTCGCTTCGCTCGTGTGGGTAAACGTTTCACTCGAGTTGTAAAATGATCTACTTTCGTCACTTGTAAATAACTATTATATATACGATGACCTGTCACATTAGTGTCTTTGGTGTTAAGTACTAAGAAACCTTTCACTGACAACCAGTTTTTATAAAGTTACTGTTTATAATTTTTGATAACTTATTTTATTTTTAAGATTATTTTTCGTAAGATATAGGGAGGAAACTTGATAGGTATATTTTTTTATTAATAAAAATAAACCTTATGAAATCTAAATACGACCAAATATGGGTCTTAAAAATGAGGGAATTTTTATTTTTTTAAATTGATAATGGATAAAAATTATTTTTCTAGAAACACATTGCCTTTATTTCTTTTGAATATTTATCAATACAAAAAAATATAGATTTATAGTTATACGAAAAACACTTGTATAATGAATGATATTTAAAAAATATAATAGGTATGTACAATTTTACATTAACTTAAATTAATTTATACCTAATAAATCAGGTAAATGTCTGTTCAAAATAAATACAATTTCTATGAATAAAATGATTTACGAAATTGCGCTTTTAAATATCTTGGCTTAATGACACCTACTTCATCACGAGCATTTACCGGTCTCTCTGCGGAGCTGTTCCCAACAAAATTAGAGACCTTCCAACTGTTTCAATGAAGAACTTCAACAAATTACTCTTTCGAAGGCAGTTCACCAAGAGGTTGAATACTATAGTACCGAATAGAGGAAACGAAAGCACTCAAGCCTTCAAAACATTTATTATTGTTAACTACATTGAGCGAGTAATTATGGAAGTTGACTTCTAATTGGTGTTTGATCAATATATCATATGTTTATTAAAACTCATTTAAAATAAAGTATTTTCTTTAAAAAATTGAACAAGTAAGTATATGTTGATAAAACAAGTTAACAATTAATAACCCCGTGAAAATTTGAATGCATTTTTTTGCTAACGAGAATCATACAACGCCGTTTATTATTAGGCAATTAATATAATTTAATCCTTTTTATTAAAACTATAAAAATTGTTCAATAAAAAATTAAGTTAAAAAAATGCGATTAATAGAAAATTTTAAGAAATAGACTATGCTTATAGGGACTTTTTTTGTTGGTAATTTAAAGTAAAATCGCTATTATTTCCTTATCTATACTAATTCGAAACACTCTCGAAACAACATAATAAAATTAATAACAATACTTTTCCAAATGTTCTGATGCTAATTCTGTATCTCTCGTATTTCATTGCCCTAAGCAGCAAATGTGCCTATTCAGTCACAGAATGACTAACTCCAATTTCAACATTTTTAAGAAAAACACTATTAATAATAGTAATTCTCTAATAGTAAATTCTCTTTGGAAAATATTATAGCAAGTTTATTAAAATATACATACAAAATAAAAATGAACGAATTTTCTGAAGTATTATTTAAAGTCCTTTCCTGCAAAATGTTGAAATTTGAGTTAAGTGATTTAGACAACTTTCCAGTTGTCAACAAGCTTCATATGGAATCATCATCACATCAACAGGCTCATATGGAAATTAAAATGATTAAATGTGTAATATAAAAAAGAAAACAGAAAATTAATCAAAACGATTGTAAATTATTTTGTTGTGTTCTGATCACATAATTTGGCTTATCCTTTAACGTAATGCGGCAGTTTACGAGCGTAATAAGCAAGGTTTAATAATTCAGTTTAATTTTCTAATTGATTGTCTTAAATGATTATTTAACTGATACAGTCTCTGAAAATACTCTGAAAATTGGAGTTCACAGTCCGATTTACTGTTAACGGACGTTACTAAAATCAGTTACTCTCTAATGCACTCACTACCTGGCTTTTCTTGCACTTGCATGGAGTTATGCTCCTACCTTATGGTTACAAGGGCGTACCCAGGATCACAACTAGGGGGGGCAAGGTGTGGTCGTTCAGGTTGTAACAACTTACCGCGGAAAAGGTGAATGAAACCAAAATTATGTATTATTATGTATGTATAAGTTATTACAATTATTTGCTTGAAAAAAATTATTCTATTACTGCTTCCCACCTTAAAATCTTAAAAAATTATTGCATCTAGCCTTCCAGGGGGCCCTGCCCCCCGCTGGGTACGCCCATCTATGGTTAACTGTGGTTCAACAGAAAACCGGAAGGTTGCCAATAAAAAAGTCACATTGAGAGGTACATTTTTTTGAATAGTCAATAACAAACAATTCATTTATAAAATGTTAATTGAAATTAATTTAGTGCATTCTGAAAGATCTTAGAGTATTTTCTCCTGCATTAACCATTTAATTAATATCATATAAATTATCAAAAATCTTTTACAACACTATTATGGGTGAAAATCGTACCTACAACTTTCTCAAATTATTTATTGATTCCCTTATTTTTTTTTTTAGTTTTTTTTTTTTTATGGGAATTTACTAACAATAAGACATTTCAAACACTGTTCACAACTTATCGAGGACAGGCACTGCATCAGCAGATAATCACCGAAACATAAGTCATATCAACCCTAAGCTAATAATTTGCCATAAAATTCTTTTTTTAAACAAACATATATTTTAAGTTGTAATTTAAAAACATAAAAAATGAAAACATCTTTTCACCAACGGAACATTCCAAAACATAAAATAAATAAGAAGTAATGTTAAGATTTGTCAGAAATATTGTTTCCAGATTTTAAATTTCTTTGTTGGATTTATGTTTATATATATATATATATATATATATATATATATATATATATATATATATATATATATATATATATATATAAATAATTTTTTTTTTTAAGGCAAGGAAAGATTAGTAGTAATTTTAAATATTAACGAATGTTCAATTTTTTTTAATTATTAGAAAGGAGATACACAATTAATTTTTATAAAATAAAACTAAAATGTAATTATTTTTAGACATGATGTTTATATAAAGATTTATAAAAATTTAATGGTTGTAAATCAAATACAAACATAACAGAAAAAATCTAAAGGTGAGGCAGGGTAAGGTAATTACTATAGATTTGATTTATTAGCCAGAGGAGTGGTTCCAATTGGGCGGATGATTAATAAAAAAATAAGTTTGACAAAAAAGTGGCCCACAGCAAGGTTTGTTGTTATTGGAGGATTGATAATAAACAAGCATGGGGCCGGGGGGTGTGGAGGGGGGTGATCCCGCCCACCGAGCCGACGGGTGCCGATACCTAGCGGCCGAATAGCGAACCATCGTACAAGAGGGGGCTGGCTTCTAAAGCACTCACCAGTCGCCTTCTGGCCGCCGGACCGTACTCATGTCCCGATGGCCCTTCTAGTAGCTATCGTCTTCGTGTTGTCCGTCATTGACGTCTGCCGTGCAAACAGTGAACCCGACTGCGATTGGCAGCGAGTGTTGAGTGTCGGCGATGAGCCTGAAGTGACAGTGTCTTTAAAGTGTAAGTTACGTACAATCGGAAATGCTGACAGCGTACTGTCGAACCTTACTTCAGCCCAATTGGATATGATAACTACTTTGCGCTTAGAGTGCTCCGATGTACTGTTCTTCGAGAGCTCCTTGGATGTCAACAGTTTCCTGACTCAGCTTCACCGGCTCCGAGACCTCAGGTTAGAATTTTGTAAAATAAGGCATGTGCCCCCTGGTGTTCTTTCCGCTTCTAGAGAACTGAAACAGTTAGTAGTTAGGACCCATAACACGGATTGGTCTGCTATGACAATGGAATTTCACCCGAATGCTTTTAGGGGTTTGACTCAATTGAAACACTTGGACCTTTCCGATAATAATATTTGGAATTTGCCTGAAGAACTTTTTTGCCCCTTATATTCACTTACACATCTCAATATGTCGAGAAATAGGATGCAAGATGTCTTGGAATTGGGGTTTTCTGATTGGGGTGATGGTCCCAGCGCACCCGGTAAAACTTGCAATGTCGGTCTTGAAGAATTAGATGTTTCTATGAACGATATATCTCTGATACCAGACAATGCATTTACTAGTCTTCGATCACTTCAGAAAATTTTGTTACAAGAGAATGCGATAGCATCGATGGCAGATAGAGCATTTGTAGGTCTTGTTTCATTACAATACCTGAATGCATCTAGTAATCAACTTGTTGCTCTTCCACCAGAATTATTTCAATCTACGAGAGACTTGCGGGAAATCTACCTTAATAATAATTCTATCAGTGTTCTAGCTCCAGGTCTATTAGAAGGTCTAGACCAACTCCTTGTATTAGATTTGTCCTACAATGAGCTAACAAGTGCTTGGGTTAATAGAGACACATTTTCAGGTCTCGTCCGTCTAGTTGTATTAAACCTAGGCCATAATCAACTTTCAAAAATAGATTCTCACGTATTTCAAGATTTATACAGCTTGCAAATATTGAATTTAGAACACAACGAAATTGAATGTATTTCAGAGGGCGCGTTCATGTATCTTAGCAACCTCCACGCTCTGACGCTGTCCCACAACAAACTTGTTAATGTTGAATCTTATCATTTCACAGGACTATACGTTCTCAATCAGTTGTTTTTAGATCACAATAAAATCAATATAATTGACCGAAGAGCTTTCGAAAATTGTTCTAATCTTCACGATCTGGGACTTGGAGGAAATCAACTAACTCAAATTCCTGACGGTCTTACGGAACTCAAATTTTTGAAAACATTACATCTTGGTGAAAATCTCATCACAAATATTGTCAACACCTCGTTTCAAGGATTAGATCAACTCTACAGTTTGACACTAATTGAAAATAAAATTACCAATGTTACTAAGGATTCGTTTTCGACTCTCCCATCTCTCCAAATTCTAAATCTGGCTTACAACCAAATAGAGCATGTCGACAAAGGAGCTTTTGGTACCAGTCCTACACTTCATGCAATAAGACTCGATGGAAACCAATTGAAAGATATTAACGGTATGTTTGTCAATTTGACTGGTTTAGTCTGGTTAAATGTTTCCGACAATCAACTTCAGTGGTTTGATTACGCACTAATACCACAGAGTTTAGAATGGTTAGATATGCACAAGAATAATGTTGCTGATTTAGGAAATTATTTTGAAAAAAGGGAGAATTTGCAGATTAAAATGTTGGATGCCAGTTTCAACAGACTGACTGAAATAAATGAAAATTCTATACCCGACTCAGTAGAGAGTTTATTACTTAACGATAATCTGATTAGAAAAGTAAAGCCAGGAACTTTTCAAAGAAAAAATAATTTGAGTAGGGTTGTACTATTTGCAAATAAAATTCAAACTTTAGACCTTGCCGCCTTGCGATTGGATGCTGTCCCCGAAGATAAGGACTTGCCGCAGTTTTATCTTGGAAATAACCCAATACATTGTGACTGTACCATGGAGTGGCTTCAGAGAATAAACCAATTGAGCCGACTTAGGCAACATCCACGGGTCATGGATCTCGACTCAGTCACATGCCACTTGACACATTCGCGGGGCAGTCCGACTAGGCCGCTCATGGACCTCAAGCCCTCCCAATTTTTGTGTCCTTACGAGACACATTGCTTCGCATTATGTCACTGTTGCGATTTTGACGCCTGTGATTGTGAAATGACTTGCCCTGCTAATTGTACCTGTTATCATGATCATACTTGGACAGCCAATGTAGTAGACTGTTCTAATGCAGGCTACACATCAGTGCCCACTAAAATACCCATGGACGCAACAGAAATATATTTAGATGGTAATGATTTGGGAGAACTCGGCAGTCATGTATTTATCGGGAAGAAGAAACTAGAAGTTTTATATTTGAATAATAGTAACATAGATTCACTTCATAATCGTTCTTTTAACGGAGTTACTTCCCTCAGAGTCCTTCATATGGAAAACAACCATATTCAAGAACTTCGTGGATTCGAATTCGATCAATTGGAAAATTTGAACGAATTATATCTGGACCATAATGAAATAAAACATTTGGGAAACAATACCTTCAAATCCATGAAAACATTGGAAGTCCTTAAATTAGAAGCAAACAACATTGTGAATTTTAAACCGTGGGAACAGTTATCTTCTGAGACATTAGCTACAGTATCGCTTGAAGGTAATACATGGACTTGTAACTGTGATAATATCGGTCCTATGGAGGCATGGTTGAAAGAGAACTCCAACACTTTAAATACGGATAAGCTACTCTGTGCCGATGGAAAGACAACCCTTCTTGACACGATACGGCGATGCAGTGAAAATCGTGATTCCGCTGCAGCGACTTCGGCCGTTCACCGCAATACCTTCTACAATACTGCTATTCTTGAAGGAGACTATGTGCCGTTTGTAGCCGGCAGCCTTGTTGTATTTATCATCATACTTCTTATCACGACTTTAGGATTTATTTTCAGGGAAGAGGTCAGTTTATGGGTCCATTCCCGTTACGGGATCAGAGTTCTCAGCGGAGGGGGTCACAGCCAAGACGACCGTCTCTATGACGCTTATATGGTATACAGTGTTAAAGATGAAGAGTTTGTTAGTCAAGTGATAGCCTCTAGTTTAGAACGTTCTGGATATTCTTTATGTCTTCACTATAGAGATCTCCACGTTATGAGCCCGACCTATCTGACCGATAGTATTTTAGGGGCCTCAGACGCAGCCCGGAGGATCCTTATAGTTTTATCCTTGAGTTTTCTACAGAATGAATGGGAACGACCTCCGTTCAGAGCAGCTCTCCAGGCATGCCTCGAGAGAACGAGGGCCAGGAGGAGCAAAGTAATACTCCTTCTGACAACTGATATCGGGCCCGATCCCGAACTACAGCTTCTCGTCAAAGCTTGCAAAGTGATCTCATGGGGTGAGAAAAGGTTCTGGGAGAAACTGAGGTACGTGATGCCGGACGTGCAGAGGAAGACCGCTGAAGGGCTGAAGAAAGTCGTGGTCGAGGGTAAGACGGGCGCTAGGTATACCGCGGCTCCGACGTCGCAGGAGACCTGGTACCGGATGTCGCCTGCCTCGATAACGCAGTCCTCGGCTCCGACGGGTTCGACTTGCGTCTCCGAGGAATCCTCTCAGAGGACGACGGACGAAGAAGAAGAACCGCACAGCTATGTCTCGATAGATTACCAGCAGCAGAGGCCGAAGGTACATCACCACGTCTACAGCTGCATACCAGATCCCCAGGCCGGGGCAGGCCAGGGCAGGACCTATTTCGTTTAATTGGTATGTATATATTTTAATGTTATTTTTTTTTATAAAATTTATTATTAGATATAAAGAAATCTGAACAACCACATACAGGATCTCTAGTCGTGATGTATTATATTTTAAACTGTCCTTTGCCTTTGGTCCGAAAAGTTTTTGCTCGTGTCAGAGAGTTACGGCGGTCTCCAGGTAGCGAGATCCGTGCTTCTTGTCGTCCTAACTCTCCTTTTCAGATGTCGAACCGTGAGAAACACAGCTCCCTCTGAGAAAGGTACTTCTCAACAATTAGAGATGTCGTTTAAAGTTTATCTCAGTCTGATCTTTAGGTGGGAGTTTTTTTTTCCTTTTTTTTTAAACATAATTTTTTCATAAATATAACATTAGTTATCCCTTTATCAACAATAATATTTATCGTTTTTACTTATACATAGCCACGATTGTGTTAAAACAATTGTATGTATATGTTTTTCCTTTGTAGAATCAATCAAGTCATTTATTTGTCTAAATTTTCTTCTAAACTGGTCTAGTACTAATAAAGAAAAAGTGAAAGTGAAACAGTTATATATTTCGAAAACAAATGTTTACCGCGATAAACGTCGATGTTGACAATGTCCCTACCAATAAATTTTTACTGTTTTCGGTAGGGGAGGAGATGAACGCCAACAAAAGGGACAGTTTCTAAGGGTAACAGCCCACTATTTTCACTTTTATTGGTGCCTTGACAGTTGCACCTTGACCGGAGTGTGTTTGGTAGTTCACTTTCACTAGAAGTAATTTTCAGGGCACTGGCAGAAGCCTTCCAGTTATTGCAGGTCACTGCTTGTCCCCCTCCTCCATCTTCCTCATAACTTGTAACTGAAACGAAAAAAAAATCAAAACTTACTCATCAAATGTGATCATTGCATTCTAGTAAGAGTAATACCCTAAAAATGTGAGATAGAGGAGAGTTTAAAAATGTTCGCGATTATAAAAAGAAGTCCCACGGCACATTCGGTTTAATTGAATATGCAGAAGCGTTTATTAAGTACGGCAATGGGAACTGTCTTTCTCCGATGAAATGCGCTCGTAAAGTCGACTGTAAGGAGTAGGTTCCCTCGAAGAGGATATAAAGAACCTTTCTAGCATTAGTGGATCCTGTCTGTGGATAAAGCATGTTTTTAAAAAATAGGTTGTTCTTTATATGTTTATCATTTTGACGATTCATCAATAGATTAATTTTTGATCAATTATTTATTTATTTTTTTGTCAACACATAGTTTTTATAAATTAAAAAAAAAATTGTTTTAATATGCAAGTATGTGAAACAATTAAATATGAGAAAATAACCATTTTTTAGAGAAAGAGATTTTTTGTATAATAATAGATTTAATATTTATTACATTAGTCACTGTGATCATTATGACTGTGGTTAATCACTTGAATATATGTTTTTATTGATCGCATGTTTTTTTGGAGGTAGCCAAGATTTTCAAAAACATTATGAAGTATTTAACGAATCAAGCATTGCTTATTGACACAAATCATGACTAATTTAATTGAAAAAATAAAGATCGATGAGATATTAATTCAAGTAAAAAAAAATTAAAAATAAAGACAGGCACTATAATTTTTTTTCGAATTAGAAATTCCCTTTGAATCTGTAACTTTTAAGTGAGATGTATCCATAATGAAACAGTTTTACCAAATATCGCTTTTAACTGAATTCCTCTATAATCTTTTGTATCTATAAATAAATAAAGAGCAGATCGCACATTCGAACGAATTGGTAAATATGATTTAATTTTTTTTAAATATCTCCGTGAGTTATCTGTGATTTGAAATTAGGTAATCAAACGCTGTGGAATCCTGCCGCATAGATGAAAGGGTGTTAGGATGGAGATGTGAATTACCCAAGCTAAGAATCCTAGATAGCAGTTATCTAGAGCCTTTATCTGTAGACTGGTCACTCGTCACTTTCGCCCTTACCTCTCAGCTAAGGGACGCCCTTGCCCTTTTCGTCCTAAGGTGAGGAGGTATTCCTGTGTCCCGGCTCGACAAAAAAATAAATTGGTTTCAGTCGACTGGCGCTTTGATCTATCGCCAGCTCCTCATCCTCGGCTGTGATTATTTACAAGCCCGGGGTCGCCATTGGCCCGAGGGGTTGATCTGATTTATTTATTGTTTACCGTCCTGATTTATATTGTCATGCCCGGGCGGCTGGGGTCCATGCGTATGAGTGATGGAGTCGCTGTGAAATTGCGACGCTTGGAAAGGGGGCCCTCCTGCAAAACTTGGATCGGATGTTCCAATATAACCGTCGCCTTCGAATCTCAAATCATAGATTAATATGCTCCGAGAATAAAGAACGATAGTATCTTGAAGCAAACAACATAAACTGTCGAAAAGTCTTGATGTAAAATTAATCAGTAATAAGTGTATATATATTTATGTGTAAAGAATGCTATCTATTGCTAATATGTTAATAGTTCTTCATATCCATGAATAAATATTTTTTCAATTATCGTAAACATAATTCTTTCCACTATATCTCGGGATAAATTGTTCCTTAATTATTAAAATTTTTTTAAATGTTCACACCGTCTATGTATATACTCCATCTTTTTACAATCCCTCTTTAAAATCCAACTATAAGCGACTTTGAATTAATATGATTTAAAAATGATTTGACCCAGTGGTGTTAAAAATATCAATTTAGGTATTTGAAAACCATATTCTCAAATATATATTCGTGAAGCCAATATATTCTTCGGCAAAAAAAGAAATAGCAGATACGATATACATTATATACTTATATACATATGTTTTGAAAAAAGACTGGTTTGTTTATAAGTTAGTTTAAATTGTTAAACATTTCTAGCATCATTAGGTTCTATTAGGTTTAGTAAAATAAAGGAAACAATATATGTCTTTCCCTATCCTGCTCTATTTATCTACCGTTAGTAATCTATTATTCTTTTTAAAATGATCTAATTTTATTTATTGTAAACGAACAGTTAAAAAATATCACATTTTAATCGAGTCACAAAGCCTTTGATGCTTACAATATTATGTATAGGACCATTCCTTTTTTTTATATATTCTTCTTCAATTACTGGCTACAAATGGTGCCGTGACAACCCTTAATAAAAAATAAAAAAAGATTTAACTTGTTAATAAAAGAGACCCCTTAATAAAAAGCGGAGACGGTTTTTATAAAGTGCTTAGCACCGGCTATTTCCTAATAGGAGGGGTCGTGCCCCCCCCCCCCCCCCCCCCTTTCCTCCCCCTAAGAAAATCCAATTTTGGCGCAGCTGGTATTTAAAATAAACTCAGTAGCCGGCGCTGCTTGCAATATGTGGCACATGATGCTTCCACTGATGGTATACCAGCCCGCCTTTCCACTATACCATCCTTGTCTTCCCTGTATCCATTTTACCACCATGATATTATTTACTCTGAGGGGAAAATTATGGAAATTTTATCTCATAAAGATTGAAATTAAATGGGTTTTTATGAACTTAATTTGAGGCATAATTTATTATATTAAACTAATTATATTCTGGGATAATTAATTGTCAGGAATTTAAAAAAATGTTTTCTTACATTAGTAGCCCACACAAGCAGGGCTTAAATGAAACAAACATAGAAAGGAAAACAGTTGACCATTTTCTACTCTAAATAAATTTAATTGTAGAGTAATAATTTTTTTTTCTTTACCTCTCTGTATTATATTTTTGTAGTTTTGGGCAGATCTATATGTATACAAAATAAATTTGTATGGATTAATAATCGAAAAGAATTTATCTTCATTATCTCATTTATTTTTAAAATTGAAGATAGGAGTATGTATTTAGGCCGGAACTTTTTGTTTATATAACGATTTTCTTTTATTTTAGATTCATTCCTGGATCAGCTCAGTCAGTCAGCTTTTCCATTTATAATATTTAAACATTAAAATGAAGGTTTAGCTATTTTTTTTTTTTTTTTTTAGTTTGTATTATATATTAAAGGAGTGTTTATTTTTGGGCTTTAGTAATTTTCACATAAAATTTGAAGTTATTTTCACATATAAATTAAAATTAATACCCCACTTCGATATTGCTTGCTATAAAGTTCATAAAATGAAATACTTTATGCTTCTTGCAAAGGACAATATGAAAAAACCATTATCAGAATCTTCATTTTCTGGATTAACATTAAATCATTGCTTTCTCTCTCACTCTCTCTCTCTCTCTCTCTCTCTCTCTCTCTCTCTCTCTCTCTCTCTCTCTCTCTCTCTCTCTCTCTCTCTCTCTCTCTCTCTCTCTCACTCTCTCAATCTCTCTCTCTCACTCTCTCTCTCTCTCTCACTCACACACACTCACACTTCCCCCTCTCTCTCCAGCAAAATGGAACGCAGCTACTCTCCGCATATATTTCTTAATCATCGAAACAAATATCCAAATTTCCTTTAGGAGCCCTTGAGGTTAATCGTATGTTAATTCGAGGTAAGGCTTGTGGTAAATGAATCATCACCCCAACGTGACCTCCTCAGAGGCAAATATCTCTTAACATACGCAACCACGCACGATTACTTCAGATGCTCAAGGTATTCGATCAGAAAGAGTCACAGTTCACGAACCCATTCTTCTTCTGCATTGTTTGAAGGCTGTGACCTCAGTTTTGGAGAAAGGTTTTGTCCTTCTACAAGGTATCTCAATCCTTGTAAGAAGAAAAAATAAAACAAAACGTTTTAAGAAAACTATAAGAGGCAATGGTAAATTCTTCGTCTTTATGTTATTGGATATGCAGACAAAAGCTAGAAAAGGATGTTATTTATATGTAAAAATAATTCCATTTGTAATTCAACAACTAAATTAAAATGGCTATAAGTTTAAATAATTCGTAGGACTTATTATTATTATATTGGAAAGCATTAACATATATATAAAAAAGGGAATATTTTTAGATAAATCTTTGCTCATACGCATGAATTTAAATCAAAATTTAAATTAATGGTCATGGGAATTTCATATGGCATGTCTCTCTATTTTAATTTTATATTCATATACATATGCGTTTAGAGTAATAAAAAATATTCCCAAGTTTTTATATCTATGTTAGTGCTTTTTAACACAATAATAAATCTAACGCATTTATTATTATTAATTAAACTTAGAATTTATTTTATGTTAGTTACTGCATTGAATAAAAAAAAAAAAATCTATTCTATGCCTGAACATTACTTTACTAATTCAAATCTTATATTCTTACAGTTTAGCTTTTTACACATAATGGATAAAATCTAATGCTTGTCATTTTGAGTTTTCCTGCCCTCAATGCTATATTAAAATCTTTAAAAATTCAATAAGATCTTTTTCTTTCTGTATTTTACTGCATATAGTTTTAAAAGAAAGGAAGAGGATGTAAGGCTGAGTGATTGAAATAAGACGACAGATGGAGCTGGAGTACTTATTATGGTAGCCGCGGCTTCGGAATGCGGGCCAAAAGGAAGCAAAGATAGTTATTTTATCAGTAACCACTATGTCTGTCGAGGGGGCATCACTTACCCCGTTCAAACTAGACTGTTTTAATCAGGTTTTTTTTCTCCTTTATACCATCGTTTGGTTTCTTCTGTTATATTCCCTTTTCCAATGCCGCTTCGGTTTTTCTTCCATTTTATTGCCTGCGGTACGATAGATACGGAAACAATAATAAATAGAAGAGTTGTATATGCTAAATAGAGTCTCTTTAAGAGAATAGCGGCATAAGTGGTTGAACCTTTTTGTATAAAATAAAACTAAAATACATAGAATTTTAAGTAAATTCTTTCCCTCGGTAGTTATTACAATATTTTTTTAATGCTCTGCTTATTTTCTTAATACTGCAATGAGACCACGTGATGGAGTTTAAATGTTACAAAGTTATTTTTCAAAAATAATATTTAGACTATAGAAATATTAATTATAATTCGTAAAACGTTTAACTTATAATATACTTATCTTTAATTATAAGAAAAGGGTAGCGGAATGGCGGAGTGGGCAAACGCATCAGGAAATACGCGTTGCCTCTAACATAGAGATAAGATACTCTAACATAAGATAGCCAGATAAAAACTAGAAGAATTTTAATAATACTTGGGACTAATCCCCACCCTCCCTCTGCCCGGAAAATCCAGTATAGCCTAAACGGAGAGGAAGAAGGACAAAAAAAACAAAAAAAAAAACAGATTCAATATTTATGTTTCTGACCAATTATTTTTGTATTATATGCTTATTTATGTATACATTTTTTCAATCGATTTCCTTGAATTTTGAAATAAATATTGTCGATTGGTTTGTTATAAATATGTCTAAGCAAATAGCATACGTTTTATTTAGTTTTTATATTTTCAAGGATTTTTTTTGTAGAGGAATATTTCAAACATAAAACAATTTGAGGGTTGATTAAGAAGGAGTTTGTAAAAGGAGAATGTTTATTTATCATAGAGCCCGTGGTGCGGTAGACTGGTCTGAAGAGTCGTGACTCGGCCATTAGAGGGAGCTATCTGTTCCTATCCCTCGGCTCCGGGCACATGTTCAAACACTCTATTGACGTTTATGCTTCCTTTGACTTATTTCCCTAATTTCTAACCCATTCCCTTGCTCCGGGGGTTCTTCGGGGCAGGCCAGATGTTGCCGTAAATGTTACCCTGTTCTTTGGAAACGGCAACGGTCTGACACGCCCTTCAATAAAATGGCAAGGTTGTAGGATCTTTATTGGTATTGTAATATAAATCTAATCATTATCAGAGAAAATTTTCGGTGATCTAAACAACTGGAAATCAAATTTTATCTAAGAAAAATACTAGTGCTATAACTATGAAATATTTACGTTTGGGCTGGGGAACTTCGCTTATGCTAGGAAAGTCGTTCCAGGGAAAATGATTCCAGATGTTTTAAGCATTGGAATGGGGATGATAATATGATATTTTCCCGAAGACCTCAAGTGTACATATTAACTGTTTAGCTTTTATAAATACATTTTTGTGTTTTTTTTTTGTCATCCTAGGTTAAGAAAAGTCACTAAACCGACATGATTATCTCTTTTCGAGGCAACCATTTAGTGGGCCGATTTTTAGCTCGTTTTTTAGTCCTTCATATAATTCCAATTTATCAAATTAGTTGTACATCGTTTCCAGAATAATCTTGTAATGCGTTCAGTAATTAGTTATAATTTGAAATATGATAAGTTATATTTAATAATTCATTTATTCGGTGACACCCTAGACTATTTCGATTATTTTTATATGGTATTAAAGCAAATTTAACTTGAATACTGATATGTGTTTATCAAATGTTCTTATTAATTGATTAAATTTTTAATACCCTGCTAAACATGATCTTATTAAATTGATACATTTGATTACAGAAGAAAAACAACCTACAAACAATTCATATATAAGATAAGTTAATTATCATCTGGATTATGTTTATACAAAAAAAGACCTAATCATTGATCCATGATAGTTTTTATGGTATACAATAAAAATATAACACAATCGACAGAACAAAGCAATGATCTTGCAGAAGTAGTTTGTTTATTTTAGAGGCAGGGAAGTATGAGTCATCATGCTAGTGACTTGTGAAAAATCTCTTCTTTTTTTTAATTATTTTGAGATAAAATTGTTTAATAATGCTAATAGTATTGTTTATTCAGCTATTATAAGAACTTTTATTTACTTTTTTTTTTTAAACAATCATATAATGATTGAATGTGATACAATATTGTGGGATATGCAGAAAAAGGAAAAACATATGAATTCCCTAATGAAAATGGTCATTCTGTTTCTCACGATGAGAAAGCAAAAGGTTAGATAGAATGGGTTGGGCATGTGCCTGGGAGCTATATACACCTCCGTATTAAATTCTCAATCTGCATTAACATAAAAAACAATAAATATATTATCATACAACATATAATGTTTACTCTTACTTTTATAGGCTAATATTTCCTCTGTGACTTATTAGGAACTTTAGTATTGCTAATATCATATTTTACTGTTTACGCGAGTATGCTTATGATATCTAATCTTTTTTTTTTTTTGTTGGACGATTCCGCGCGTTATAAAATCTGTTCCTCAAGAAGTTGATTTTTATTTGTTTTTGGAATAATAAATAGGTTTACTTAAATAAATTCGGTATGGTGATTTAAGTTAAACTACATACCTAAGCTTAGGTAGACAGTTGTTGATCTACTCGACTAACAACTGTCTTGTTCCGCTAAGAACAAAACGAGTCATCGTCAGGCTCAGCACTGGCCTCAAATAGACAGGTCGAGTGGCGCCACGTACTACCACTTCAGTCTACCCTCTCTTCCCATTTTTTTTTCTTTTGTTCCTCAACGTGACTTAAGCTCCTCAGGTCTTGTCCGAAGGAAGCTTGTACTTCTTTCCAACACTCGTACGCTCGGTAAGGCAAGGGGGAGTCTTCTAGTCGCAGACGTAAGGTATGCTTTGATGTAAGTTATAACTGATGTAAAAATGTCACTTGGTTCTGATCTACAGAGTGAATCCCCAAACTGCACCGCTTCATCAAACGACTGGATTATGCTTTTGATGTTCATGATAATGATCTAAAATGCTTTTTATAACACAACATATTTAGCACCCCCTCTCCAACAAAAATACTTTTTTATTTAAATTAAATTAGTATAATTTTTTCTATTAAATGATAAAAAATATATATATTTTAATAAGCGGAGGAACCTTATTAGAATAAAGAAGAGCGAGGGCCTATTTCTGGCTCAATCTGCTGAAATGAAAAGAAAAAACTCATAAAAAAAGTTGGTCTGCATTTCCCACATACCTCCAGCGGTCGAAGAACAGAGGGCTTCATTATGGGAGCATGAACAGCGCCTGTTGCCAATTAAAGGCCAGACCCCTTAGACAATTCGGCGATCCCTTGCATAAATAAGGGTCAGGTACCCTCTTTATGGTACTCCCAGGAGGCCCTCCCTTGTCCCTAGTTTCCCCAGGCTTCATCTCCTTCCCTCCATTAATATTTCATCTCGTGATTCGAGGTAACCCCGTCGGGGAGGCGAATGAAGGCTGGTGAAGAATTTTCATCCTATTCATTATTAAATGGCACGACGTTCTATTTTCTACTTATCATTTATTTATGATTACGTTTTTCTAAACCCTTGACATCATAATCATATCTTATTCAATTTTTTTTTATTAATTTTTCTATATATCGCATCCTTCAACATATTTATGTATTCTCTGTGTTAGGATTCAAATATCTCTTCTTAAATACTTAGGCATAGAAAATTTTATAAAATAATATATTCTGAATTACCTTATTCGCAATATATGAAATAATTAATCGAAATGTCTGTTCAGAATAATGTACCTTTATTTGTAAAGAGTTTATTCAGTCATTATACTTCAAGTCTTTAGAAAAATTTGGTTTAATGTTTTTCACTTACCTATATAGATTAAACAAGAAACAATGACACTCTGTTCTCTGTTCACGCATTCCTTCTTCTTTAATAACCCCTACTGTAAACTCACCGAGCAGCCCCAGTCAGTGGATCTCATCATTAAATAAACTAAAAATGAATAGTTAATTGGAAGGCTAATTAAAATATATCCTCAAGGAGCGATGGAGTAGTACTTGGAGTGTCCGGCTTTGT
Organism: Aelia acuminata; assembly: GCA_911387785.2. Taxonomy (NCBI): domain Eukaryota; kingdom Metazoa; phylum Arthropoda; class Insecta; order Hemiptera; family Pentatomidae; genus Aelia; species Aelia acuminata. The sequence continues at coordinate 103,062,548 of OU426978.1, read as the reverse complement.
GATACCCAGACGGACTTGACCATTAGGGCGTGCACCCCAATAGGCCCCAATGTATACTTAATTATGGATCATCATTTCCTCCAATAATATTCCTTCCCCTAATCAGTCCGCCTGTTCCTCCCTTAGCCCAATTATCCTCTGCGCCTTGTGGCCCGCCAGTAGGGTTTGGAAAGTCGTATAAACCTGTCCTATTTATAATTGATTCGGATCTTCTAGGGTTCATGAACTCTCATCAAGAGCCCACCGCGTGATTAATGTTTATGATACTGTAGGATTTAATCAAGCCAAGACAATAATGTTGCGTGATTGATCCAGTCGGCTTTCGCAATTAACTAGTCAAACACTCCCGACTAGTATTTTTAGTAAACTTTTTCTTGCTAGAATTTATAAAGATGTAGATCTGTGATTACTTATCTATCCCTCTAAGTCTTAGTGCCTTTTTTAATCGCAGGAGCCATTAAAAAAATATAATTTGTAACTTTAGTTTATAAATTCTTCGCTTAGTTAAATGAATATTATTTCAATAAGTTCCCACTGAGTTGTATGATCTTTAGAGATTTTGACAAGAGAGCCCGAAAGGCGAATCATTGGATCGGGCTCTATTTGCATGTCAAGCAGTTCGAACTAGTTGAGTAGTTAAACTATAAACTTACAGTGGTTACTAATTTCTCTAAGGCCCTCAAAAATTCCTATCCAGGCCTGGAAACTCACCTTTCTCTCTTACCCTTAATTACTGAAATATTTTACTCTAAATTTTTATTAAGTTTGAGCGGAAGGAATTTTCTAAATGGGGGGAAATATGATGATTGTGTAGGAAAAAATTGTCTTCCCAAGCGAGGGCTCCGGCTCTTTTATGAGCTAATCTTATTAAGGCCCTTAAAAATATCCCCCATCTGAATACAAATGTCTCTCATCTGAGTATTATTAACCGAAGGCTGTTCTTTATTCTTCATCTTACACATTATTCAGTCGCCCTTAAATTTTACCCTTTTTAGAGGAATTAAAATGAACGACAGGACCGTTGGGCCTGATAGCGCCTCTGTCTAAAATATAAAACTGCCTAAGTCATTTTACGAATACCCAGCACATCATGTCCGATTACGAATTTTTTTATGACTTTTTCTTGAAGATCATGTAGGCTTAGAAATAACTTCTTAAGAGGGTCGCTTAACTTGTCTAAACTGTATAACCAACCAGTCATCTGATGTTTTTACGTGACCAAAATTGCATTGGCTGGGCGTTTTCTTCCAGAGTAAGGCCTACCCTGAAAGTGGGATCCCCTCTTAAGAAAGACATAAACTTTTCCACCCCCAGCCATCGGCCCCTTCAATGCTACCAAAGATCCTTCAATATTTCACGTTTCTGGTAAATGTTCCTTATATACACTCTTCTTCGAGAGAAACAGATTAACAACAAGCCGAAATCGCTTACCTAACACAAGGAATTTTTTTTTTTTAAAGATGTATCAAAAACGTTCTCGAATTATCTAGCATTTAACTCAACTTATCTATTCTGTTTCCACCAGTTATATAATGTCTTAAAAAATGAAGAAAGGATCAAATTTATAATATCGTCATTCTCTCTGGAAATGGCTATGTATTTTCTGTATCTTGTATGTTCTTTGTCGCTACCATCGACGGTGATGACGAAAAGGAATCGGCCCCAGGACACTTGTCAAGACATCAAGTGTTTCGTATGCCACAAAGCCTCCCCACGCAAAGCCAACAGATTTATTGCTTCCAGGTTTTTTCTCATGATTTTTTTTTCCACCTGCTTCCCATCTGGAGCGGTTTCTAGTTACTCTTTAACAAACAGCACCCTCTTTATCATTGCTTCTTCACCATTAGGGAACGTGTTTGAACTTCTTCACAAAGGCTTATTCACTAATTTCTCAAAGCTGTTTTTAGCCCCTCGGCCGGTTAGTGACTGAGAGAAATTACCCTCCTGGCGCGATTCCCTCTCCCTCTACAAAGGAATTCCTCACGTTGGATGGTACTGAGGGAAATCTTCGACTAGGTTTTCGAAACACTGAACTTTCTTTCCGTTTCCTCCAATCCGTATGTTGTCACCACGTTCGTAGCCGTCGTAGTTCGTGCATGACGGACACATGGGATTGAAAAGCGACGTCTTCGGAGAAATCTGATGGTGACAAACGTAGTATTATCATATGAGTTGGGATTCTCTTTTGTCCCACTTATATCTATCTATTTCTACTTTCAAGAGATAATAAATTACAATGACTCTTTCAGGGATCCGAAATGTCGTAATGTTGTCTTGGTTTGAAAGTGGAGTCATTTGTTTTGCCTATTATCCGCTGAAGACAGCTGTTGGACATCTGTTTATCCGGGCGGGGGTCCTTCCACTGTATCACAGGTGCGAATTCCGGCGGTGGAACACTTTTCGTTGGTTTTGTTTACCACAGTTTCTCGTTTAACATCATGTTTTTAAATCTGTCAACATCATCACGTTTAAAATAGTTTATTATTATTGATTTTAATTGATAAATAAATATTTTCTGTTCTGTAATATTATTAAATTATAATTTTTTTAAAATTATATGCACAATTTTCACTTAACATACAAACCTTGTTTCTACTGCCTGTTTTGAAATTTGGTAAAAAAAAAAAAATTATTTTGCTCTAAATTCCTTAATGTTGTAGCTCGTTTTTCACCGAAACAAAAACAAAAAAAAGTCTGCTTCATTATTAATGAAAAGATATTCCTTAAAACGACTATTAAACTACTGAAGAAGGCTTGTTTATAAATTAATGGAATTTTTAACTGCGTATCTTAAGTAGTATGACACTTACTCGGTAAATAGGCCCAAGTTAAATAAGATTGTGCTACATCTTTAATGAGTATAAATTTCCCTTCCTCCTTTTATCTTTAGTATCGTGCGATATTTTTTTTTTTTTTTTTCGGCATTCTTCTTGGAGGGATTATTAAAGGAAAGGATTAGGGGGAGGTGAATAGAGGGTAAGTTAACTAACTTTGTAATTAACTAGTGGGTGCTTCGTCTTAATTGCGAGTAATACCGGCTACATGAGGGGCTTTATTAATTGGGATCAGATAGTGATTGTACTGTTGCAGTAACGAGGCCTTTTTCTCTCCTATACCGGCTCGGCCGATATTGACAAAGCAATTGACTCGGATAACTGCATGGGCAGGGAATTAAAGAAATGAGATGTTACTGTCAATTAGGAATATTTAAGTGCTTCATATTAACAGAGCCTGATGATGTCTTGTCATTAATGTAAATAAATAATTTAATATTCTTGGTAAATCTTTGCTAGTTGGAATTATTTTTATTAGGTACGTATTTATTTATTTTTTCCAAAATCAAATAATCTTTTTTCTTATTTGCTATTCATGAGAATCAAGACCTCTTACCCCTAATGACGTGAGATCTCATTATTATGGAAATTGTCAAAATAGAAATATTCAAAAGACAACAATTAATTCATGCCTCGACAACTCTAATTCTATGACCTATGACGAAAGACATCTCCATACCTATACTGAGCGACCCATGTTGCATATAAATTACTCTCTTTAATATTCCGAACCAATGACAGTCTTTAGAATGGAGAGTGTGCGAGATGTTCTCATCTTTAGGCACACATTATGCGACGCAACCTCTACTTTTGCGGCCTTTGGAGCTAACGTAGGTGTAGACCTGACCTTTATGAGACACTGTGAGCCTTTATTGTCTCAGCAGACTGACAATATCGTACAGAGGAGAAGGCAAAAACGTAAGTAAATAAAGAACGGAAAACGAATAAAATAAGAAAAACTATTGTCACTATAATCGAACCGGAGTCACGCCGTTTTAAATGTTTATGACTTTTATGCATGAACTTATAAAACCGGAATATTAACCGCTTTGAAGTTTCCTATTGTCTTTGGTGATTTCATAGCTTTAATTATTTTCTCCCTTGGGATTCCAGCTACAATGGATGTCATTTGTGCGTTTTTTTTTTCATTTTTATGGTTAAAATTTAATTGATTTATTCTAATATCATTGTGATGTAGTAGTACATGACTCATAGATGTTTTAAAATAACATATTGAATTGATAAATATAATAGCTTTTTATTCTTGCCTTGCTTTACTATTGTTTCGCTGATATTCTGGACAACCAATCTCCTTTGTACAGATTATTCTAAGATTGCATCATTTTAATTCATAACTACAAGTTCAAACATTTGCCATCGTATATTGTTCTATTAATTTTTTATGAATAGAAAAAAATCTATAATGGAAAATGTTTAATTTAAAAAATATATATATATATATATATATATATATATATATATATATATACAACACCAGCTTCGTATAATAAATAAATAAAAATATTTACTTAATAAATTATCATGTTTTGATGGATTGACTTTGGTGTTGAATGAGAATCAAATGTTTATTCTTATCGTATGGTTGCATTCTTTTGAATAATATTAATATTTATATTATATTATATATAATAATATTTCACTCCATTTACGAAGTCTTTGTTTTCGCTGATTTTGTGAACACAATGTGTGTAAATGATGATGAACTGGCCCCTTCACGATGTATCCTCCATCTTCTCCGCCTTGACAGATGCCAAAGCTCTTCGGTCATTATAATAAAGAGAGCGAACGTGGTTTTAAATATGACGTCCTCACATTTTTAAGATCTTATCATTGCCAATTTTTTTTAAATATTTTATTCCTGTCAACACATTCCTTGAAATATGAGATCGTTAAAAACGTAGGTTGGCATGGATGTTAAATTGGGAAATCATTGATATTCAGGTTGTCAAACCTCTGCTTAATTTTTTTTTTCCGGCTCGTAAATGGAGGGGTGCTATTATTAATAAATATATCTTAGTTCGCCTCCAATTCACCGAAGCTTGTCTCTTCATTAAGCGTCATTAAGGATTCTGATCCTCGAAGAACTCAAGAAACTGGAATCGTCACCAAAAAATAAAATACAATAATAATAATAAAAAATATTCAAAGCCTTCCTCACGCCGAGGGGCAGGACACACCCACACGTTTGGACCATGTTGTATCGAACAATATAATTTCTTCCAACAGAGACAATCATCGGCCGGCAGAGCCAACTAACGCGACCCGTTTGAACAGTTAATTAACCGAGTTTTATAGCCGAGGTAATTGGTGTTAAGAAAGAGTCGTGTTTCGGAACACGATCCTGCTCGGAGAACCAACTTTTTCTTCTGCCTTGGACTCTGCCCAATACCTTTCTGTGCGGAAACATCTTTTTTTTTGTAACTTCTCTAAATTCTCTGGTATAGGTTTTGGATTGCCGCGAAGATAAAACCAAAAATCCTACATAATTAGACAATTAGAATTCCTAGTTAAGAAAGTTTTAATTATTTTATTGTTGTGGCTTTCGAAGTGATAAGATCTTTTGTTTAGTTCTTATCTAACAATTGTTAAGTGATTTAATTAAATTAAAAAAGAAGTGAAACACCTTTTTATTACATTCTAAGGCCTTTTTAACAACATCAAAGACTCTTTGCAAAACAGCATATCCACTATACATGTGTATTCACCGGCCTTCAGTAAGGATTATAGATTTTAGAAAACAAATCATAATTATTTACGATTTTTTTCCCCTGACCATTGTCGCCATAAATAATAATATTAGCCCTTTGATATTCCAGTCGGTGATTATATAATTAAAAATGCTCGCCACTTGCCACATTCAATTAAAGGTCCTACACTGTGCCCGTTAAAATCCCTTATTTTGATAGACAGTGAGAATTCATTTTGACGTGGAGTTTGGCCATTGAAACGTTCATAAATAGGAGGGCCATTGTCTGTAGAAGCTTCACAGCTACACAGCCACCTGTTGCTTTTCTGAATTATGGAATATTTACAGTTGTCTGGCTTTGTTTTAATTCGAAAAGTGGGGTGATTAATTTTAATCATCAATCTTGTAGATGGTTAAATGGTTTGAGATAAAGCAGTTCACGGTTTAATATTTTAATTTTTGTATTAGGTTCTCATTAGTATAATTATTATTTTAAAAAAACCGTTTTATGATTTTTGATGTTTGGGATAAAAAGAACAATTATTTAAGAGCTGGGCTATGCATTGCTACCCACGCCTGGAACTAAAACACCAACCCATCGATTTGTCCGACTCACGGTTATAGAACTTTTTTGCACACGTCGGTATTTACCGATGCGGAACTCCCTCTTTTTATTCGTTATTGTTCCCCCTCCTTGGCCTATAGTTAACCTGATGGGCATCATTATTTTCCGTTTAGTCTCATCCCTTAGACGAGACAAAAAATACCGAACCCCGATGTAGTCTAGGAACAAAAAGTCTGCTCCGTTAGGCTGGTGATGGTCAGTGGCCCCTATGAGGCTGTAAATACCAAGCGGTGGAGGTACACATTTATACCGATCTAAATATTTGGCTCTCCTCGACGGTCGGAACCTAAATTCGAAAGGCCCGCAGCCTAGAAACGCTAAGAATGTGACGCTCAGTAATCTTCGTCTGAAATTTTCTCCCTTCTTTTTTCATTTAAATGATGTTAAACTCATGTTATGATGGCAGATTATGTTTATTTTATTTTATTCGTTGTAGTCACTTATTGATATATTGAACTTTTGAAACTTACAAATAATAGATGTAACTAAGAAGTCTTGTAATATTTAAATTTAAATAAATCATTTACGGTCAAGCGTAGGGATGGGCAAGAGATGAGCATACTTTTTTCTGGCAAAAAGTTAATCTTTCTTTTTTAGCTAATAATAAAGTTAAAAAATCATTATTTTGCTTTATTCTATTTATCTATTAATAAACTTTAAAAGTTATTTAATTTTCGAATGGGGAGCTACCGCGATGCGTATATTTCTTCTACTATATTGCGAAACACATTATCCTTATGTTATAGACATTAGAAGGCAAAATATGGATAATACCACCTCCTTAACGGTATCTCTACATAAAGCCAAACTTATTAATGTACTTATTTAGCATTTATGCAAATAGGAAGGCATAAATTCGCTTACCATCTCCATTATTGTACCATCCCCTGAAGCATTTACTAAATGTAGTTTAGTAAGTTTAAATTCATTAACAGGATAATAAACTTGTTTTCATTCCGCCTTAACAGTGTGATTCGTCCGATAGAAATTCGTCATGGTGTAGATTCGGCTCTGGATGTAACCTGATCCCTACGAATGCTATTCATGCTCGACTCCCTCAATGCCACAACTAATTATAACAGAACTCTCTTGGGCTCTGAATGGGATAGCCTGCAGGTTTTCCTCCTTTCGATCTTTGGAAAAACGACTTTTCATCATTCTAGTCATCCTCAGCTGGCGGCCTACTCATGTATTATTAATTTGTCCTGGCATGCCCTCGGGAAACTATCCGGTTACACCGTTGCGCGGCTTGTACTGAAGCGACGGAAATCTTCACGCGTGCCACCTGGGATCATTTTTTTTTTTTTTTTTTTTGTTAATCTATATCTGGACTATAATTTTTTTCACCAGAAAGTTAATAGTGTATAATGGCTTGTGACCATTACCTTCGAAAATTGTATTTAATCGCATTAAATGAGATTGTAATAGTACAAGGAATATCTTGTTTGAACTTAGTAATAAGCATAAGCAAGAGTTCTTAAGTTGTAAAAAACAAAAAATGTAAAATATTAGAATTATAATTTAGCTAGATTCATCAACAGGATAATATTATATTCTAACGCTCACTAAACTATTTTCGTATTACTATCGAATTATCGTATTTTATATTATAATATTTTGCAAGTATTCATTAAAATGTTTCTAAAACATTAACAAAATAAAAATCACTACTTAGTTTACTTGTAACAATATTATGCCTCTTAGCCATAACAATCTTTCAACTGGTCTTACGAATTGAATGTACAATTAGGGTCACATGATATTAATGGTGCTACTAGCTATGACGTCACAGGTTTTTTATGTATAAGAAAATTCGATTTCAAATTACGTTTTAATTCGCCATTGAAATTGATGGTTGCAGTAGAACAGGTTCGGAATGAGATGAACTCGACTGAAAAAATGCAACGACTGACTGTATGCACATCTTATCTTATCGCAGAGGAAACGCCATGGCTCAACAAGAAACATTCCCATCATTATGTTTGCTCGTTGACATGTACCTATCTGCATTTATAAGACATGGCCTGTGTGGCATAAAAAATTAATCTAGAATTTTTTTTATGGCGTGTATGCCATACTCTGCGAATCATGGTTCCTGGGAACGTTTGCAGTATTGAACTAGATGCTGCTCCTGTATTAAACTAGCTTCTCTCAATAGCTTACAATTCACTTAATTGAATATTATCAATGCGATAAGATAAACGCTATGATGGATATCAGAGGAGGCCCGGCATGCGCTCTGAAAGTCTTCAGTGAATTACGGTTAATTCCTGGCTTAGCCGCGTGTAATTTTTTTTAATTGCCACTTCCCTGAGGCGGTCCCACGCTCCTATCTACGTCTCAGCTTCTTTTTCAGCCTCTCTTTTTTTTTCCCTCCGTTATTTTTTGTTTACCACGTAGGCGTATATATTAATATACCTCGGGTTACGATTTTTCTTAGTTTGTTTCATGGTTCGATTGTATTATAAAACGCGAGCGACTGCAATAAAGGCTGCCCTTGATAGAAATAAACGATGAAATAAAATACCATCTTGATTATTCCCTGGGCATTATATTCATGAAGATAGCGTAGCTTTACAAACAAAAAAAAAGCATTCGTTTTTATAGCTGGAAAGTATAACTTTTTCACTAGTTTTAAATTAATAAACGTTTCCATTGTATACTACTTCATTGTATACAACGTCCAAATGATCAATTCTTATTTAATTTATTTACATTAATACATCTACTCTCCCATAATTTCAAGTATTTTCGTTAACTTTTATAATACACTCAATACCATGGTAAGTACTGTATTGTGTTTACTTAATTAAACTGCTACATTATAATATTTACGCATCAACCATAACATTCTCGTCTGAAAATCGATTTTCATTTTTAATTAATAAATATTGCCATCTAATGTCTTTTAATGTCACAAAATAAAATATTAATCAAATGAAATGAACTGCGAACGATTGCATTATGAATTACGGTTAATTCCTGGCTTAGCTGCGATATCCAAGAATGGAACAATATCCGATACGATATCCATTCTTATGAATAGGTTGAAGATGTGCCTTACAGGTTTATTGTAAATTTTGTTCTTTTTATTTTTTCCATTTGTTCTGATACGAAATATACCCCAGCTACCCGTCTATCATATGTTATTAAGTAGTTTTTTTTTACTATTTTCGATCACATTCTTGAAGAATTTTACATCCATTTTTTACTACATTAAATAAGTAAATTCGAATTTACAATATGTATTACAAAATCTGGTAAAATTAATCTATGTTTCAGAAATGTTTCTATTTACACTCCCTTTGTCTATTAGAACACTCGTGTAAACAATCAGTTATCCCGTCTGATGTTGGTTTAGTGTGGCCGTTGCCGTGGCAACCCGGTGAAGCACGAGGCTATCATCCTCTCCGATAAGGGGCGATCGCGTGTGCTATTATCAGTGGCGCGCTCTACTGACCGTAGCGCCTAAACTCTCCTTCCCAGTCTGACCACTTGCCTATCAGCTTGCCTACACAGCTCCTTTTATTATTAATGACCTTCAATATTTTTATTTGATTTATTGCAGCTATACGTTAAACGCTTGCCGTTATTACAAACAAAATTATATTTTCGTAATGGCGGCGCTTGTGTATTATGTATGGTTAATAACGTCTGGTTGTAGGTTTTTTACTTATTGATTTTCTTTCGCTAAGCATATTTTTAGTGCGATTTTTCATTTACATAAATAGCTATTAAAATTACAGTTAGCTTCGAAGTATTAATTAGACTCCCACGCATTGATGAATTCAATTATATGTTGTGTTCTGTTTGTTATATTGGTTTGATTGGTTATGATTTATTTTTGTCAGCTGAAAATGGTTTTTTATAATTGCAACAGAGTACAGTCTATCAATAAACGCTCCGCTAAGACTACAAAGTGTAATTTAGTTGTAAGAGCGATTGGGGAGTCTCTGTTTGGATAGGTCGTTCCTTTATTTTTTTAAAACTTTTCTTCTTTTTTTTCACCAGGGCCGGTTAATGTTTAGATTCGATAATGATCAGGCTATTAGTGAAGATTGGCTATTATGAAAACTGGAACTGAGGAGCGGGGGAGGTCCAGGCAGCCTTCCAACCGTCTTCTTCAGCCTGCCCTTGATGAAGTTAAAATATCAAAATAGACTTTGTCTTATTAAAGTTTTATTACTATAGTACGTAATAGTGATTATTACGGTAATAATATATGATTAAAATTATTTTATTGTAATGTACATAAAAATATATTTTTATAAAATAAAGAATTTATTTAAATTAAATTTTCTTGAAAAGAAAACTGTCCTCAACTTAGCTAATCAGACTATTTTCAAGATTAAGACGTTTCGGAGTTTATTAACATTTCAGGTTGTTTCAAAACTGAGAGTTGTGATATTAGTGCAGCTAGAAAACAGCGGTCAGTTGTAATTCCCCTCCGCAGATGTTTTCATTAGTGGGCCACACACGAACAGGAAAGCAAGTTTTATCAACTGCCCCCTTCGGATGTTTCGTGCTATTTCGACTCATGTATTCTCCGCTGGAACTTAATATAACCAAGTTTATAGAGATTTTGATAATTAACTGTCACAAATAAAATTAATTATTGGATTTTCATCATTCCAACTTCATTATCATATGAAATATTCATGGGATTTAATAAATATATTAATTTTGAAAGCACATATACATTTTAAATTTTATTGTTTTTTTTATCAATAACCGAACATTTTTTTTTTTCTTGGTTTCACTTATTATTTAAGTCGTTCTCATGGCGCATTTAAAATAACATTACATCACTCGGACACACCTGCCTGAGAAAACAAGTTTTAATTGTTATAGCATTACCTTGATTTTAAGTTTCCTTTCTATTGGCGTTGCTGGAGGTATTGCATAAATTATTTATGACATTAACTATTAAAAGCCTTAATAAAATTATTTAGCCTCATTTCATTGGATATTTTAAATTTTATTAAATTTAAATTTTGCTTAATACACTTGAATCAATGATTTTTTAATTACTTCTTGATTTTCTGGAGTTTGGACATGTCGTAATGCGCCTACAGTTCATTACTTTGTGAGGTGTATCGACTGCCTTTGGAATTCAATATACCCCCCTCCTTCCCCGAGTCCTGCTATTCACGATGTAATATTTTACGAAACAGTACACAGAAGGGGAGGGGAGGGTTATACAAAGGAGTTAGACATTCGGCAAAGAGACGTATCTTTTCATCCGGAGCGATGCCCGGCCCGGGCAGTCTATTCAACGATTTGACATGCGGACTGCCCGCCTCGCTGAAAGGGCACTTATAAATAGAGATGAATCTAATAACTGTAACCGGTTCTCACTGGAGTAACAGTTACAACATTGTTATGCAATGCCGATTTAAGTTTTCGTCGGTAACATAACTCTCATTAAGCGAAGAGGAAGAGGGAGCGAGAGGGAGAGGCATGTTTACGTAAACGGTTTCCCATTTACTTGATACTGATTTATTTTAGAAAAGTATACTCGTTGTATAGCTCTCTCCTGTAAATTCATGTCTCACCTGTATGTCATAGGTGCTCTCCCTTAGTACGTAGTTGCCAATGAAAAAATGCTTCACTTGCAAATTATACTGTACTAGCTAAGCCCGGCCACGTTTTGCTGTGGCTTACTCTAATATTAACTTTTTAGGAAATAAATGAATGTATTCCGGTGAAATTTACCCAAAACCTCATCTCACAATATAGCTTACTAGACATTATTGTGGAATAGGAAAGAATTATAAATATAGATAGTTACACTGCTTTAATAATCAGGAAGGAACTTCGGGCATTGCTTAAAGCAGTCCATTTGTTACATTGGGAATGTTAAAAGGTATAACGCTAGGAAAACATGAGATCGATGACAACAACGCTTTAATTCTCCTATATACATGATTTTTGTTTACATTTTGATGCAAAGAAATAAAACATTATCATTTTCACAAAAAACGAAAAAAAATTTCTATTCTTAATAATTTTTTTTTCCATTAGGGTTAATAACATTAGAAGAAATTGGGATAAATAGCAGCGTTCTGTAAAAGTTTAAGATCATTCAACCACCAATCGAGTTATTTTGGTAACAAACATACGGTCCTTGCATTTCTATATAAAGGCTTAAAGTTAAAATTTTCATTTCGAGTTAACCACGCTTTTATATGTTTATTAGTATTTAATAAATACTATTTATTAATTATTCGATGTCAATTGCGAGTCCATTCCAAATCCGTAATATATATAATTGTAGCATTATATTTTTATAGCCAAATTTCAGAAATAGACCTCAAAATATATTCTTTAATACGACAATTTAGATATAATCAGAGCTTCTGATGGTCATATTTAAAGTAAAGAATAATCCTTAAATCGACACAAAGTACTGTATTTTACTGTGGATTGCTTCCATCAAATCGCTGTTGGCCTTCCAAGATTCCATTGCAGAAGGATACCTCTCCCTCGAGGATGACCTCATTATGCAATTACCCACCCGCCCGCTATCGACACAAAGACCTCGGGGCCTTTGAGCAACCGGAGTTTAAAACAAACAGAGCTGTGTCTACATCGCCCCGGGTCTGCAGCGGCGGAAACCGGTTGTTCCATCTCCTCCTCCTCGAGTTTCCATCATAAAAAGTAATTTGATTAAAAAACTATAATCTTCACATATTTATAGCCCCCTTCGGGGATTAACTCCTTCACCGAGCCCTCGAATAAAATTCGGTTTTTTGATGTGGCGTGGTTTTAGCTTTGGTATCATTTATCAGCTGGGCCATAAGTCAGGGGTGCTACCGTGGGAGGACCTGCCACCGGCTGCCATGGATACCTGCTTCCTCACCAGACTCCACTTATCAAATATTTTGACATAATTTTTTTTTTTTATAAAATATTCATGGAAGTATAATCCCAACTCATAAGTTCTCATAAATATTGGTTACTGAGCTCAATGAATGATATTCATAATCATGTTTTGACTGATTTATTCTAGTCTACCCCTACCATCATGTGTAAGAGAAACGTATATTTGAAGAAATAATTGATTTGGAGTGATACAGCGATTTGAAGGAATCGGGGAAAGAAAAATACAGTACTCTGTATCAAGGGCGTACCCAGGATCAAAACTAGGGGGGGGGGGGGGCAAGCTATGGTCGTTCAGTTTGTAACACCATACCCCGGAAAAGGTGAATGAAACCAAAATTATGTATAATTATAGCAGTGCTTTATCAACTAAGCTATTACAATTATTTGCTTGAAAAAAATGTATTCTATTATTGCTTCCAGTCTTAAAAGCCTAAAGTCCTAAAGGCCTAAAGCCCCCCCCCCCCCTGCCCCCCGCTGGGTACGCCCATGCTCTGTACCTTTAAAGATTATTAATTTAATATACTTGAAGTATGACCATCAGAAGCTCTAATGATTTCTAAATTGTATTTTTGAATTTTTACTGTAAAAATGTAACGCTATGTAGTTCTATCTACTTTTTTAAATTAACTTCTTTAATTTCTTTAATAGGGCACTTAAGTGAATTACCGATAAATGACATATTATTCTTATGTGCAAAGAAATTATTTAATGCAACCGAAATGTAACTTGAAAATGAAAGCTTTTATTGCAATACAATTCGAAATTTATCAAAAAGTTACTTCGATCGGAAAATTAAAAGAAAAAAAAAAAGAATTTTGAAACCTTCTATTATTATTATTCTATTTATTATTATTTCTAATGTCCTAAAGAAATTGTAAAAAGTACTTCCCGTTTCTACTTCTTGTTTCTACCAGACTTCTCGTTCATTTGACTCTAATTACAAATTAAAAAACAACATTAATTGATTTTGACAACATGTCAATTGTGTAATAAATGCTGTATCTAAAACACATTCGATCGAATCGCATTAAAATTTACTCTTAAGGGAAAAAAATCAATCGTAGAATGATATTTGGAAGTAATCTTTTTACTAAACATATTATCTTTAGTACATCTAAAATTATGTATATTATAAAAACCGAACCCTCTTGATGTCTCATGTTATAATAAGTGTTGCATTGAATGGATCAATTCATTTAATTTATCAGAGATCAAAAGCTAGAACTTCCATGGCCTGTCTTCGATTTGTTCGGAACAATGTATTGCCATGATAAGTATCAATTAATCCTTCGGACCGCAATTAATACCGCACCAATAAATTATGACAGTAGCCGCGAAGAAACTTTTATCAGATTTCTACAGTGTATGGGGTAGTTAGGTTTCTTTGCTATTTAAGTTTTAGTTTCTCTCTTGTTTCTTTTATTTCGAATTAGTATATTTGAGTTAGTTCTTCAGATATATTAATTAATTTTGTTGACATGTATTAATACATTTTAAAACTATTTTTGATGATTAATTGTTGATTGGATTTTATCAATTTTTTAATTATCCTTAAACAAATATATGGATGTAACAATTATTGATGTTAGTTAAACAACAAAGGCGGAAACATATTGTTTTTATATAAATCTCATTTTAACATCTAATAGGTGTAAATTAGGTGGTGTAAATTTACTTATATCAAATAATAGAAGCATTATAATGAATATTAAAAAATTAACAAACCAAAAAAAAAAATGGTGTCTCTTTGTTTTTGTTAAATTAATTTTTTTTCTTCTAAATTCTGACTAACTCATCCCGAACGACCCTCTCGCATAACCCGCTTTCTACTCATTCGGGCCATTTTTTCGTTTTCGACGTTGTGTCCATATTTGGCCTCAAAGTCGAATCAAATACCCGGCGTCGTTTTTCATCTCCTCGTGATGACCCTGCCATCAGAGGCGGACGCTGTTGAAAATTGAGTTCAGCTACCCCTGATCTCATTCACAAGATGTGCTTAGAAGTAACAGGATGGCTATATTTAGGTACAATACATAGGTCCTTAGTTCTATAAGTTATCTTCTCTTACAATCTGAATTAACTACAAGAATTTGGAGCGTGAAATCTCAATTATCTCGCAATTCACTTTTTCTGCATTATTACCAAGGTCTTAACCTGAAGCTGATAATTTTTTACCAAAAATTTTGATATCTGATTTTCATTTTATCTCTTATTACGGTGCTTGTGCATTAAGGTATTCTGATTAAATAGATGGAATCCTATTGTTCTTAAAATGATTATATTTCATATTTTACAGTTTTTTCCTTAATAAGAAATAAATTTCTAATGAACCTCTTACAAAACAATGAGAGTGTCTCTTGTTTCTCGCTACCTCACCGCCCACGATGCTAATCGGCATTTTTACAAATTCTGCCTACCAACGTTTCCTTTCTGGGCGACATAAACAATGGGGAATTATTATACCCGATGTCGGGCAATTTTTTTTCCTCTCTCCTCTTCGATATAATTACCGTGGGAAGTTTGGAATTCCATTGTTCTTCCTGAGGAAGACACAGATAGCGCTTGGCATGAAAAATGTCCATCTACAGCGGCGGTTTTTAAAACGAAGACTATTTTGCTGGTCGGAACGGTCCTATCAGCAGAGTCTCACCGGGAGAAGATGTGAAGAGTCCTTCCCCTTGTTGAGAGCTCTCGGTTGTTCATTGTCAACGATTCGTTTTGTCCACGCCTCCTACCATCTCCGTTTCCATTCCTTTCCGTCTTATATACGTGACTATTCTTCCAAATTAAATTTGACGTTGTTGTCGAAAAATTTCCCAAATATATATATATGTGATTAAAAAGCAAACAAATTATGGTTACATGGTAAAATTATGAATATAGATTTATAAGTTAAATTATGCATCTCAACTTAAAATTGTCCTATTGATTTTTTAGAAATAATACGGAATTAAATTTATAATTTACTCTCTCTTTCTCTTTCTTCTACTATATATAATTTGGCCATTGGAAAAAGAATTATATGAGATTCTAGTTCAATAAGTAATAATTATTTAGGTGCTTTATTCAGCTTACTTATTTTAAAAATGAAATAGTATTATTAAAGTTTTAAATGACTTTTTTTCAGTTCTAATTATGGATGAAACGATTCATAATAAATTGCAGCAAAATATAATTTTAGGCTATTGACAATACTACGCATCAATTAATGAATAATTTTCAGTATTAATTCATTGGAATAATCGTACATTCTCTTTTAACATTACGACGCTAAACTTTATCATGGTTTTATAAAATTTCCATCGTTTCAAAATAATCATGCATTTTTTCTATCGAATATATTTAGCTTGAATAGTTTCTGATTTTCTTTCATTATTCAATTTTTCTTATTTATTTATTAATAAAGTATAGTACAAATCATTTTACTCTGAAAGCTCAAGGTCAATATGAATTATTTTCTCGACATCCGTGGGCTCAAGAGTCGGTGGTTATGGAACTTTCCTTTTTCTGTTACTTTTTCCTTTTTCCAGGTTCGATGTGTGGGGTCTTCCAGATTGCCTATAATGGCTCTCTTCTCAAATGGGCCTTTCATTCCTTAGCAATGTGATGCAACTCAATTAAAATTGTTCTCATGAAGTCTTTTTGGACCTGTAGATTCGTCTCCATCTGAAAAATATTCCTCTTTGGACAGTTAGCCAGATGACTACACATCCAGACGTAATCGACAAGAACGAAGAATGCTAACCGCTATCCCTTTCGAATCGTTATTATTAAGATGGCGACGGGAGCCGTCTTGTTGGTATTTCCTCCTCGTATAGAGAGCCTTCCCTCCTCGAAAAAAACATAATGAAAGTGTATCATCCTGGGAACAATCAGTGAACACGAAATCGTGCCGAGTCGTCCTGGACCCTCTACAATTTCCTACGGCCGCCAGCGTCTACTCCCTGGGCAATGGGCTCGGATCATAACTCTTCTGAACCGTTGCACAAATCAAGGCTTGTTCCAAGTTGACGGTGGATCAATGTAGGAATATATTCTTTCTTGGCTCAAAGATTTTTACCAAGATTTCAACGGATATCTTGACTGTTCTAGTTCCGCTCTCATCGCACCGTTTCGGCCGGATGGAAGGCTGGTAACATTAGCGGAATGAGGGCACTCCTTAATTCTAGCGGAACGTGGGCATAATACTCTGTTATTATTCTACCGTATGCAATTAACATAATATTTATAATTTCTTTTTATGATTATTCTTTTCTTATTGAAACAAAGTGGGTTTTAAGGAATATCTGGCATGTATAAATTTAATTTTATACTCGCTCTAAGTTTTCTTATCATTTTCATTTTATGAATGGAAATCCGACATTCTTGCTTATCCTATTGTAATATTAGCCCCTAATAATTCATTGTCTATATACAAAAATTCCGCCACTTTACAAAAGAAGTTGAATTCGCTACGGGCCATTAGAGGTTGGAAACCGATTTCCCGTGTTGGGTACGGAGGTCTCAGTAACAATGATGATGTGAGCCATGTACCTGAACGGACCTTTTCCTGCTATAATCTCATAAATTAGTTACTGAACATTATTTTTTTCTTAAAAGCTTGATTAGAGTTATTTTCCGGCTCTATACATACCTCTACAACATGACAGTTAAATTAATAAAAAAACATTACATCATTTATACTGCCTTAGTGTTTGAAATCATCATTTCGAATGATTATTCCTAATATACATTTTCATATTTAGGTAGGTACATTTTTCGTAATAGGTATAAATGTTAATTTTTAACCTAATTTTGATTTCTATTTTTATATTTTTTTCTGTAAAAATTATTTAAGGAAATGCGGCAGCTGTGATAATGAATATAACTGAACTAATTTTATAATAATTGTACTGATTATTCCAATGTCAATAAGTACTGAAAATATAAAGTGTTATAAGATTATTAAATCGTCGATTAGCTTTGTTATCTTTACATATCCTGTCGATAATATTCTTGGCATTAATCGAATCCTGTTTCAAGTTGATATTTTTAGTTTATTCAGGTACTGTGTTTTTTAAAACTTCAGATAAGACATATATACTATCTGTATTTTTTTTTATATATATTACAATCTCGTTTATCCGGACTAACAGAGATCTCAGGCCATCCGATCCGATACATAATCGGAAATCCGGATTTATGTGTTATAAACACATCCTTAAAAATGTTAAAATGGAAGCGAATAATCGGCGAAGTTATGATTACATTCTTTCGATCAGTTTTAAAAATTAAATTCTTTGTGAACACTGTAAACAAATTATTATGTAAGTAAAAGGAAAATGCCTAAAAATATGATCCTTGAGGTGAGGAAAGAATGATATTGTTTGTCAGATAATAGTTTTTTTTCTGAAATGATTATTTTTCGTCTTAAAAAAATTAAAATAAGAAATGGAACATAATTTTGTGTTTTGACTGTTAATGAATAATTCTGATATTCATTAAAAATACGACGTGATCATGTGTCTTAGCTAGGAAAAACATCCAGAATTTTTAATACAGCTTTTGAAATACTTTTAGGATTTGTAGGGTTGTTTTTGTGGTGCGAGCGTGTAGTAATGATTCTTTGTAGTTTGGGGTCCGGTCACGACTGGTACCTGCAGATTCCTCCCCCTTCAACCAGACTTCCACTCTCTAGAAATGCCTCGAGCATGCAGATGACAAAAGATCCATTAATGACAATGGGTTTTATTACAGTTGTATATAGTTATTAAAAAGTATAATAAAGAAAACTCAGAGATAGGATCAGTAAATATATTTCGTACTATCTCATTTCAGCATTTTCTGTTTAGTTTTTGGTTAGATTATTTAAATAAATACAATTCGTATTTATCTCATTCCACCTCATATAAGTAAGAGATGAATATTATGATTCATATTTTATATCTAGTAGTTCATCCGCATTTTTCCCCGGCGGCATGGCTTCAAGGACGGACGAGACCGTCTGAAGCCAGGACCACCTAGGACTGAGGACTCAGCACGTATCGGAATATATCAACAAACCGGAGGGATTCCTCAGATTACCGCCAAGATAATCTCATAATTACCTCTCACCAACGGGTCACGTACGCAAACCGGTAATACCCTCTGCTACACTTCTTACGAGCGGGAAATGATAACGTAATCTCGGCGCGAAAATCGTACGATTGGAGGCCCCACGTCCACGAATCAATAGACCCAGGGGCGGGTCCTTCTCCTACTACTCCCCACAGGGACAGGAAGGAGTATAATTGAAAATTTTATCGCTCTAACAGCTCTTAATGCTTTGTTATAGGGTCCGATTCTCTTCTTATCGTCCGCCATCCTCCCTCCTTTATGATAATTTACTAAATGTATACGTATTGTGATTATATACCCCGCATTCATCTCCACGGTACTAATTTCACGGTCGCTTTTAATGGGTAAGTTAAGGGGGTTCCGCTCTCGCGGTCTGTAATTAGTAAGGTAATCGAACTGATCTTCACTTAGGCTAGTGGGTGGGATGTATTTTTGTTAATCTATTAAATATCAACTTTACCGTTGTTCTCTTTAATTCGGCAAAATTACCGATATTGTGTGTTCTAAGCCTATCTTGAATTAATTGAAAGCCTTAACTATTTTTATTAATTTGTCCTTTTCGCTCTAAGCTTATCCACTTTTGATCGACTCATTTCAAAACAATTGAACTCTGTCCGTCGAGAGCGTCCATAACAGAATGGGGAAATATTTACTCTTAAGAATTCAAGAGATGAATTGTTGGTCTAACAGTAAATTGATTTATTGTTATTTTTCCACTGAATAGCGTAATCGCTCACAACCGTAAGATGTATAAGATTGAAGGGGGTAATATAAAATGCGACAGACGGGAGGTAACGAGGGCGGAAATAGGGGCATTATGATGACTAGATGAGGACTAATGAGAAGCTAACGGTAGCCGAGTGCTGTTATGACAGCTCCCCCCCCCCCCCCCCCCTCCATGGACTCTATTTGTTATGGTTTACTGCCGCAATTGCGACCGTCGCAAACGCCGGTATTGTGGAAACTGCGCGGGATAACTTCATTGTTGCGGCAACGCTTTCCAACTGTCCCCGTTTTGCTCTGTTTCAAATGTGGTTATTCATTCCTATGTTTATTTTTATTATGGCTGCGCATTATCAGCAATGGTTCAGTCAGTTTTATCATCCTCAATATAGCATTGATTTTTGTTTTGATTGAAAAGTACCGGCGAATTGTGAATAGCTTTTTTTTTTAATGCTTTTTATCTCTATCTTATGCAAATATCCGTTTAAAAGGAACAGAAATTGTTTTCTGTTCGCACCTCATTCCGTGGGAAAAATATTTTAGATGCCAGCGTTTTTTAACAATAGTACTACGTCCGGTACAAAGAACTCTTATTAAAATTACGTTGGAAAATAATTTTAAAACCTTTTTTTTTATCTATTCTAATTTTTGTTGTTTAATGATATTTAAAACTTGTTATTATTATAATAAATCATTTTGCCATAAAGCTATACACGAGTTATTTTTACACTTAATTTTAATAGAAAAGTAATATGTCATTGAGACTTGAGAATAATATGAAGAAAAGCAAATAAACCATTACCAACAGTTTTAAAGAAATGAGATCTTGGTATACCTTTTTTAAACCGTCGCCGAAACATGTACGTTCCCTCTGAAGTTTTTTTTTTCGCCCATCAAGTTTTAAAACACTCAACTGAGCCAAGTCAGTTGTCATACCTGTGTGTGATAAAGAAATAATTCGTTAGTATGGCGATTACTTCTTTTACCAAGGAAATATTTCATTTTTTTTAATATATATTGTTACATTTCTCTATTTTGATATAGTAATTAATGATTCATGTCACATTCAGAGCTGAAAATTTTACTGACCTACCAACTAGAAATGACCAATCTTAAATCAAAGTAAGCCCAAGTGCGACCGACAATGCAAATGTTCATACAGTGAATTAGATATAGACATGAAAATAAACAAATCGGTCACCGGAAGCGAGGTGACCTATTGTCGCACAGATGTTCCGCGGTCAACATGACCGCCAGTCTCTCTGTCATGTAATTAGTTTTCGCATTCCGCCATGGCACTGGAGGCACGTATCCAATTTGCGTTGCCTCTAAAACCTGCCCTCTATTGGTGCCTTTTTGTAAATATTGACTATTGGTTTTCGCTTTCTTGGCCTAATGGGCAAACGGAGTGAAAGAGGTCTACCCTACTAATTGTGCTTGGGCGTGTCTTTACTTGTGCTAGGCTTTAAGTAATATGCCTTCTTTAGTAAAATATTCTGCTGTATAATGTATTGCTGAATTGGAAAAAATTAAGTTCCACTTACAAATTAAAATAGAAAGAATAAACTTTCGTTGTGTAATAGTCTACCTAATGTTTTGTATGAACTCTTGGGTACTTTGTATGTTTTCCTTAATTATCCTTTGATCCCTCCTCCTAATTTCCTCAGAACTTATCTTTAATTCAATGACTAGTGTATAAACCAAAATAAAATATCTTTGTAAAACTAATCTAATTTTCCAAATTTTGTGTTTCTCACGTTTTATTTATTAGACGTTCTTCCATGCCCTTCAGACAGATGTTGGAACTTGAAGTATACCACCTAATTTTTCGAAAGCCTTTTTAATAACACATACAAATATTGGGTCCTATTTACTATTTATATGAATACACAATGGAATTCGTTACCGCGACTAGATTCAAGGGGAGCAAACATATGAGGGATATTTCCCCCTAGACGTGTCAACCTTAGGTGTTGCGAATCATATTGTACAATTGCATAGAAAAGTAACGCACTTTTAATAGAACATTCCCACGATGTTGATTGACAAGTATATTTTTAGTTGTTCTGTTTTTTCTGGTATTGTCGATGGTATTTTTAATTTTTGTTTTAATACTTTTTAATGATACCCTTGTAGTTTACGTTTTTAGGATTAGATAACACACAATAAATTGTCTGACTAAAGCTAGGCACCCTATCATTTCACTTTCGTAAAAATCTTGAAAGATTGAACAAGCGATGATTGGCCTGTTGTCGGCTTATGATGCCCAGGAGAAAAAAAGTTTGCACTGGTGACTATCGCGTGATCGGAACGAGAGCGCAGTCGGCACGAACGCTATGGGGCTGATTTAGTTGTAATTACCTATTGCTGAGTTATTGTTGAAATTAATTAACCGGGTGAATTGCTTTTATTGTTGCCTCCGCCTTTTTAAAGTATTACTAGTCGTAAATATGCATCATACGGAGTCGGTTTATTGCTCTAACTGTAACGGCGGAGGCTTAATTGAGTTCTCTTTGACTCAAAGAGAACTCAATTAAAAAAAAAAAAAAATGATAACGGACTCTGGAGCAGGACGGAGCATTTTTTCGGAATACCCTCTATAATTACACAGCTATTTCTAAATATTTACATTATAACAACCCTGGCCGTTAAACATGGTAAACAGAAGATATGCAAATTACAGGCATTAAAGTCTTAATTAAATATTCGGAATTAAATGAATTATGCCGGCAGTGGTTATTTAATCTGTATCAGATTTTTTTTTTTCCTGGAATAATTCTTGATTGAATTGGGAACAGGCTATTGACATTAAATGGACATTTATCATAAACGTGTTTCAGTCTTTAGTTTGGGTAGGGGGGGGGTAATCTTTCTGTACTTCGATAAAACTACTTGTAAAACATATCGGCCATTGATAAAATATCTTGCCGAGATATCAATTTGAGTGGAATATTTCTGATTACTTTTTTTTCATTCAGTTTTCAAGGAAAGGGAACAAAGAGTATTGCTGAAAAAAAAAAAAAAAAGAATATAAAAAAGAAAAGCGAAATAAGAACAAGGAGAAGAGAAATTTCAGAGAAAGGGTACATTAACGTTAAAGTATAAAAGGGACAAAGATCCGTGATTAAGGCTGGCCTAATGGATGCTGAGTGGTTGACTATTTACCCCGGACCCGATAATCCTTCCAGCTTCTTCCGACTTAGAAGCAGTTAACGCTCAATTTGTTTTGCTCCTCCTTCCCTTTTATTGAAGTCAATATCCAGGACATCTCGCCGTACTCCTCGGCCATCCATTGTTCGTGGGGGGGGGGGGGGGTTGGGGGAAGGGATGGGGGTACGCCCGTATGCGAGGGGATGTAATATATCGCCACCGCGGCCCATTTCCTCATTCTGGAATTCTTAAATATTTACATCCTCCTCTATTGGGTTTGATTTAGGGTTTAAGTGTTTAGGCTCGTTCCCATCCTGTATAAATTTTACGTTTGATTTATGCTCGTGGTCTGTGTGACCTTTAAGCTTTTTTTATTTACGGGCGCGAATCAGATCTGTCGCTAATTTATAGGGCGAAAATAAAATAAACGAACTGGAGCTTCTATAATGACCATAACTTTCGTATGTTGTTGTTGGTACAAAAAAAAAAAAAAAAAAAAAAAAAAAAAACGTTAAACACATTTATCTTTGATACAAATATTTAACGTTGCATAAAATATGTAGTTGTGTCATCAGCAAATTAGGAACCTGTTATTATATCCCACATTCCTTTATTCCTTGTCTTGAAATTATTTAAATTTATTAATTATTAATTAATTAATTAATTATTTTAAACTATTTAAAATGACATTTTAAATAGTGTTCATTCAGTTTATAACCTGCGTAAAAGTTAAAAAAAAAAAATAAGCTAGACGTAATACTTAAGGTCAACAACCAATAAAATACCTACTTTCATATATCAAATACCTATTTTACCAAAAGATATTGCTGTTAGCCATTGTCGAATAAATAGAGTTCGTGAATATTTATGGAAAAAATGCCATTAAATATCTGATTGGAACCGCTGCTCCTGCATTCCCGTCGTGATCGATGTGTAGAAATCATTGCTACACCCGGATCACGGTTGGGCAGAAACGGTTCTATCTGTCCCTCCAGATCTTGTACTTTCGCCGTTATTTAATTTTTTTTTTAACTTTTGCAAGTCCACCAGTTTCGTCATCCAACTCCATCACCTCCAACTCTCATATGGAGTAGCCCAGATGCTTTTACTTACCAATTACCCGAGGCCATTTATTACAATTGAGCCTCAGTTATCTTATCCTCTCAGAACATCTGGCCGTCCTGGGAATGTCCTCTGTTCCATGAAACATAATGTGTAGTCTTTAATAATCGAATAAAACCATTATTACTGTGTCAGGTAACTAATATGTATAATTAAGCTCCTTTGAAAGTTCACTCTTGGTGATGTTTTTTTTATCTTCTTCTGAGGTACTTTATAATTTGTAACCTAATTAATTTGGGCTCCCAAACTTCTGTTTTAACCATAAGAATTATAATTTTTAAAATAATAAACTACGAGGACTGAGTGTAATAAACTAAGGCTACCAGATGTGGCCTGCGCGGTCGGTTTGAGCTTCCGCCTGCTTCAGCAAACGTCCTGCACTCATAATACATGTTAGCTTCTTCTAAATCCCTCCCACTTATTTTTTTTTTGTTTTGCCTTCTCGCAATATCAATTTTGATTAATATTAGTCTTTGATTAATTTTAGTCTTTGATTTCTTGTTGGGGGGGGGGAGGGGGAGGGAGGACAAGACAACCGTTGTGAGCGACATTCGAAGATCTTCCCCTCTCTTATCCGATTCCATAATTGATTTCCGGATCATGTCTCCGACCGAAAATTTCCTATCATAACTGTTTAGAATACATAAACATTTTTTGGAAAACGAGCCGCATCACTTCTTAGAACCTTTTCTTTCCCTCATGGGCATCCGCACTGATAAAAAGTCTCTCCAGGCCAGGAGAGAGGCCGGACCTGTGAAATATTTCCTCCGCTTCGCCGAAATAATGATTATGGAAATTTTTTTATTACGAGGGGAACAGATGTGAGATACGCTCCGCGACTGGCATATTTTTTTTTATATTCGCCTCGCGAAAAGATAACAAATGAGTGATATTGCTAACTGAAGTCAATGGGGTCTCTTCCCTTCGGCTACCTGTTGCTGCCAATTAAGGAGTATTGTTTATACAGTTAGGCCCCTAATTTAGTCTGTTTGCACGCTAACCTCCTCCCCTTGCCGCAGCTCTTATGTCAGCTCTTTTTTGCTCCTAATTCAGTATATTTTAATATTTATTCTGTTTTGATTCTATAAACCTATTCTTTTATCATTTTAGGTGATATGGTGAGTCATTATTTAGAATATAATAAAAAATATAGAGTAATAAACTTATTATGCAATATAAAGATGCTTATATCTAGTAAGTGGATTAGGGGCTCGTATATTAATGAATTATTGATTTAGTGTTAAATTTAATTAAGTAAGAAACCTGAATTTTAAATTGAATACTAATTGGTCTTTATCGTTTTGTTTCTTTCCATCGCTCAAAGTGTATTTAGTGTCACCACACTTGCAACGCATTTGTCATTCCTCTATATAGTAAGTATTCCTGACATATTCCTCTTTATTCATATTCTTTTCGGATTTTATTTCTTAAGCCAGTTATATAATTTGACGAAGACGAGGAAATGAACAGAGACTTAGGGACATGAGAAAGAAACCGGGAGCCTGGGGCAAGGACCGTGAGTGGCTGATTAGCGAGGAGCCGGTAATGTCATGTTATTTGCCATGGAATCCGAGACCCACCATTTCCATCTCAGCTCGCCTCTCATATACTTACCAATAGTTATTCCACAATAATTTGTTTGTTTTATCTCCTGCACGAGCTGTAACGGTACTCCGTGCTTGCAATGCCGTGTCCCTTTTGATGGGATATGTTCGGGCAATGTTCGGGCGCTCGTATATCGGTTCTTCCAAAGTGGCATAGCCTAAACGTAGACAGTTTGTAATTACCATTTTGAATATGGCATATTGTAATAGCTTTACTAAAGCCAATCCTATCCTAAATGATAGGATAGATATTTCAGATCATAGGCTAAACAGGAATGCTTGCGACTTGCTCATCTTAGACCGCGATCGAACAATATCGCCACATCACTCCTTCGCAAGCTCAT
Organism: Aelia acuminata; assembly: GCA_911387785.2. Lineage (NCBI taxonomy): Eukaryota > Metazoa > Arthropoda > Insecta > Hemiptera > Pentatomidae > Aelia > Aelia acuminata. The sequence goes on along the minus strand of OU426978.1, from coordinate 103,036,458 downwards.
GAAGGTCCGAAGGAGGAAGAGACCGGAATTAGATGCTGCGGTGGCGGTCCTGCGGTGGTCCGTCCTTGGAGGCGAGTGCGTTGCCTCCTTCTTGTCCTAATTACGTTAGCCCCGGGGTCCACACATCCCGAGGAAAAAACTTTTGATGAACTCATTGTTGTGTTGTAAGTCTGTCCGAGGGTCTGCTCCCTCGGGATTAGATTAAACTTCCCGTCTTCGGACGCCCTTTCATTGATCCGTAAAACTTAAAAGAAACTCCCCCATGTCCTCCCGATAAGGGCGTTCCAGGTCGTACTACGGTCTCGTTTTTTTCGTATTAGGTATAATCCTCTTGACCTTCCTTCGTTTATTTATTTATTTATTTTTTTGGCTAACTGTGTTTTAATCCATTAGCATTTAATTGTGGGTAAAAATGTTTGTTAATGAAAACAAAAGAATATTCCCTCAATGAGAGGTATAAACGACGAACATTAGCAGTAAGTGGTAGAAATAAGGCTCTAAAGGAGTGTCGGTAGCAGTGGATCGGTGGCAGTAACGAGGCCCAGCCTTTGTTAAACACAGCCTTTACAGTTGGAGACCTTCTAATTGACAAGATTTCTTCCCGGCTTGTTCCTGGGATTGCTGGCATTCTCTGCTGCAGGGCGTTCCAGAATCACATCTCAACATGGGTCGATTACAAGACCTCTTGTACATATCGACGATCAGTTCTTATACCCGATACAAATAAATGACGTAATTTGTATAATCCGTAGTTGAGTTAGAACCAATCAATGTTTCCTTATGAAATTATAATTGTTCATCACTTGCATAATCATGAGTCAAGATATGACCGCTTCGATTGCTTAAGACCCTTGTTCTTAATCGATGTGGTTAACCGATGCGGCTCCAATGTTAATTATTATTCCTGTTTCCAATATTCATCAGGAAATGATCATGATATAATCATGTGCATATTTTTATTAATGTTATTTATTTTTTGATAATTTTGATTTATTCTTTAGTGGTAATATCATACATCCTCGCAATAGTTTCAGTTAACATATTGGGTGAAACTTGATAATCTACATAATGGAGGCTAATTAAGTATTTCTAGACCGCTTTCTTGTTAGTTAGGACGGCACTTTATCTGTCATTGGTCGGCCTTGGATATGTTAAGCACTGGTACCTATTAATTAAATGGAATATGTGTTGTTTTTTTTTCTGTTATACTAGTGTGTTAAAAATTAGTCTTGGTTCTATGATTATTGCTTAAGTTAAGATTTATCCCAGCTCATTATATTGCCGAGGACATCGTTAATAATTATTTCGCTGATTTCACTCCCTAACGGCTGTTGACGATATTGATTTTGATGAACGGAGTTGCGACTAATTATTTTCAGCTTTGGATATCGACTTTAGATAAAGGCGGAATAGAATTTCCTGCGAGACAGCTGTCGTTGACAGCTCCTTCTGTCAACGCAATGGTCAATAATTGTTAACATTATTCAATAGCTCTGAATGCAGTCAATGGATCACGCCCACCCCGTCTCCTTTTATGATTGATAAATTCAATATATCTCCCCCTTTGTCTAGTCATCATTTTCGGTCTAATAATTTAGCGGGTCGTATATTTTAAAATATATTCAGCCTTTTTAAACAATTCATCCTCATTCAATAAATTGTCCTTGACATTTTCTATGTTATTTAGCACTGCGATTGACGTTGTTAACATCTTTGGACTAAAAGAATATTCCGGCTTTGAAAAAACAATGAATTTTCTTACTTTGAATTTGTGTTTAATGCTTGATTTTATTCCGTTTTTAAAAACACATATTTAATCTTGTCACGAGGTTTATTAGTCTTCACTTTCATCATACAATACATGGATAACTTATAAAATAGACCAGCAGGCACAGAAAATCTAGTCAAGCTTTATGCATTCGGCCGAAAAATGATGAATGATGTCAAATGAAACATCAATCTGAAGTACAAAATAATGTAAAATGATTATTAATATTTAAAACAAACAAAAAGAAATAGAGATTACTCTACTGCAATATTAGTCACAATTATTTTTCATTGATAGATGAACTATATTTTTGTTTAAATCTTAAACCAATTTTTTTTCGCTATTCAGATGAGTTGATCTCATTAAATGGTTGACATCATCAAGTAGTTTAAAATTATTCTTTAATCCCCCCCCCAAAAAAAAAAAATTGATTTCTTATTTGTATTAAATTCGTTAAAATCCTTTGAGAATTGACAGTTTTGATGACATGATAATTGATTCAAGTCTTTGGGATTATTAGCTACAGCCTGTTCTTCGACATGTCAAAAAATTAATCTGGTTATGTAGACATCTGGAGAATGTAGTTTCAGTATATTTTTTTCCCTAATATATTTTATATTAAATATAATAGCTACCGACTGTTATTGATTAAACTGTTCTCAATTCATTCTCTATAAATAGTATTTAAATATTTTCTCTAAACAGAAGTGACATAAAGCTAAATCCTATAAAGCTTAACGAAGTGATTGACATGTATTTTTAAGTTCTTTGTCATGGACACCTTAATACCCTGACAAACGATATGTAGAGGTATTAAAATGGGTGATATAAAAAAAAGTACCTAAAAAGTGACTATAAAAACTTTGGATATGCATAGTAATAGTTCAAAGATTAAAGAGGGATCAAAATACTAGAGGCTTTAAATTTTTTTTCAGATTAATCTGATTATGGACATATCGGTTATCAAGTGGTTCTTGAACCTGGATGTGGTTTAAATAACTTGTATATTTTTAATTTTATTATTTTTATATAAAGTAATAATTTTCTTTCATTAGAAAAGCAATTAAGTATGGTATATTTAATTAATAAACGACTCTGATAAAATTAATTTGTTTATGTGATTATTTTTGCATAATTTTTGTTTAATTATTTTATTATTTACTTGCAAACAACTATTATATTTTTCCTTATTAATGTGACATAATGAATATTGATCGGAGGATCAAGATCAATGTAAAGCCTTTATAAAACTATTGATCTACTATATTTTTTATGATGCTTTTTAATCGATAACGATATTTTTTAGAATATCTGGTTTACCGTCCAGAGTTACAGTTTGATTATTAATTCCTCATTAGTATTAGAATGACTTCTGCGCATCCAAAGTTATTTTCTTTTGTATACTATATACATTTTTTTTTAGAGGATAGGTCGGGAGAATGTTGCCTCGAGATAAATTTGTATTCAAATGTGTTTCTTTTTGTGACGGAATATATTATATTCCCATATTATGTGTGAACCTTTATAGTGTCGATCTTTTTATAATAAATCGACTATCCTCTCATCCAAATGTTGGTGTAATATCTTCTAAATATACTTCGGACCAATTAGATATGGTAATTTTATTTTTATTGGTATTAAATTTGGAAATTTATGTTAGGAGGAAAGTTCAAGAATAAGTCGAAACTCGAATTACACCTCGTACCTATTTAGTGGTTTTGTTATTCTACCTGTTCCCGTCTTCTTCACAATGTCTCACTGAACTTCATTATTATTGACTCAGAAATTTTAATGATGATTAAGATGAAATCTTATGTAAATAATGAATTTTATTCATGGCATTCTTTATGCGAAAGTGAAATTTCTTACTCTGAATCCACAGAATGGTCGGAAGCTGTCTGATAAACTCGGACATTACACTCCCGACTTGGATTTAGCAGCTGCCCTCGGGAAGATGGCGTGCCCCTTATCAGGGCAACAATGGAACCCCTCGCATGTAGCTAATAGCTAATACCATTGGCCTAAAAACCTACTCCAATGGCGTTCCAGGACCATTCCCTTCCAGTTCCAGCCAACAATGTTCTCCAACTATTTCCCGCTCTTTGTCTCTTCACGGTCTGAATTATGGGGGAACTTCAGTTGGCCGAATAACTGGAGTTTATCGGCTTCTCTTCATTAAATGCGGCTCTTGATAACGAACGCCCTTTCTTTCGTAATATGAAGTTTTAATTTATTCTTATCGATTGGTCTCCGGTTGGGAATTATTCAATATTTTCCTACTGACATCTTATTTTTTATTCTATTTTTTAATTTATCCATAAAAATATATTTATGGATTATAAATTATATATAATTTATATATAAAAAATTTGTCCATTGTATATGTTATTTCTGTTTGTTTATGATTCGTAAAGTTTAACTGATGTAACTGCAGTTTTAGTTGAATCAGGTAGTTTCAAATCTTCTGCAATCGCGTGACTCCCCTAGTCCTGGCGAACAGATTGACGAATGGTGTCAGAAGGGTGAAGTATGATGGGGCTGAAAGGAAAAAAATAAATAAAGGACACAAAAACTTGGGTGAAGTGCTTTAGCTCTTCTTTCCAACTTAAAATAAACTGTGAGAATATTCCCCGAGTTGGAGATTATTAATGATCTTAAGGTTATAGTCACAAAAAATAACTAAAATAAAATAACCCATTTCCTGTTTTAGGTGAAAAGAGCTCGCTGAACTGAGGGGGAAAAACATTTTGTATATATGGTGCTTAAGGGAGCTTTAAATTGTTTCTTAACAGTGCCGGGAATAACAATTAACTGGTTAATTAGCAGTTTAGTGTAGCTTTAGGAGTCTGTTCCTTCTTGTCGGAGGCTGTCGGCTGTACCCAGGACACGTCGCCCACTTAGCATCAATCTCCATTGGCTCACGTACCCACAAATCCCAGCGCCCCAATACGGCAATTTGTATGTCTGAGTCCCTGCGAGGGGAGCATATTTTGGGGGAAGTGGGGGGTCATTGCGAATTAACCGCCAGACCCCGCAGCCACTGTTTACCTATGTATAACCGTTTTGTACCCTTCGCCTCTCCTCGAGGTACCTTGCATTTTTAATGCAATTTGCCCGGGACACCAATTAGGGTCCTCCGTAATCTAGACCTTCCCCTAATACCCGCAATCTTAGCCACTTCCGTTTGGGGTTTTCTTTTACTTCTATTATTATATTGCAGGTTTTTTTTCATCTCTTCCAACTTACCCTCCGCGCCCTTTCGCCGCCCCTCCTCCCCCTCTTCTTTTCAATTTCAAATGAAACAGCGGGATGATTTATTAAAAAGGAGAACTCACTTTTGTAGCTACTGTTCGTTACAAGGTACACAAAAGAAAACAAAAATAATTTCCTTACAGACGGAACAGGAAGCCACAGCACGAAACCGCATGTGGTTACCGGCCAATCCGATTCGTTATTAGACAATAGTTTATTTCTTCTTTTTTTGTTTGCCAATAGGTGAATTTGTTTCTTTGTTAACTGAAGTTACAAATTGCTGTTAGGTACTGTGTAATGATTTAGGACTTTTTTTTTTATTATTATCAATCGTCACTTATAAACTATTTTTCCTTCTTTTGTTTTTTTAGAAGTTCATCGGTACAATGATGTTACTAGTAGCTAAGATGTTTTTCCTTGAAGCAGCGGGGCAGCGGTCCCTACCTCTAGGAGGGGACTCATGTTTATGTGATGGGGGATTTAGGTGGAATCCTTACAAATGCCGGACCCGGCGCTGGAGATACTCCCCCTCATCGCATTACTCCGCACATGGCTTATTGATTCAGCGGCTATAAATCCCAGTTTCTGTGTCCCTTCGGCCCTTCATTAGCTTGCCCTTGTCTTAGGGGATTCCCTTCGGGGGTGGGGAGGGGGGGGGGAGAGGAAGGCATCTGAGGAAGTGGCCTTATCGCACCCTCCTCGGCCCTCTCTTATTAACTTCTAATATGTCCTCAGTCCCCTCATAGCTGCTATCTTCTCATTTAGGGGAAATGCCCTTGGATATTGTCTCGGACGGCAATAAATATTTTTCAAGCGCTTAAGGTAAAATATCTTAGGGTGCTTTCTTCTTATATGCGTTACTCGCCCTCGCACTCGTCTATAAAATGGTGTTTAAAACAAAAAATTCACAATGAATTTATTATGGTTATTGTAAATGAAAATTTTTTTAAAAAAATAATATAAGTAGTTAAAAACTATTAAAATGATCAATAGAAGACAAGCATGATTATTAACTATTTTATTCATCTTAGTGGTTGATCTATGATTATAGGAATACTTAACCTAAAAGAAAGCCGATTTATATAAATTCTTATGTGACTAAAATATTTGGTTTATCACTAATTTCTTTCGTCATAATGGATTAGAATATTTTATTATTTTATATCCCTATGACAGAAGTCAAAATATCATTTTCATTGTCATCATAAAAAAATAAATCTTTACGAACTTTTTTAACTGGTTATAATGTATGCTTTCATTTAAAAGTCTATTGAAGCATTAACTATTATTTTCAATAGCGTAATAGAGTATAATGCCTTGGTTTCGTTAGTCAGATTATTAGGTCTAAAAGAACAAAAACAAATTATTCCTGATAACGTTGGCATTTAAAAGATCATTAGGTGCTGATGAGACCTTAACCTAATGTTTCACAAAGAGCCCTCCTAACTACCAAGTCAATGGACGTTGAAACCTTTATTATCTCTGAATGAACAGACTTTTTTAATTTTTTTTTAACAATTATTTTTTCGATGTTCGTTGTTTTCCTGATGCTGTTTTGAAGTTTCCTTATTTCATTAACGGAAATCCTGATACAAAGCATGAGTTCGAAAATTCTGAATTTTTTTTTTACAGGCCGAAAGGTTTCGAACATCGTAAACGGAATAACGGTACGGTAGGTAAATCAAGAAAAACTTTCGAGCCAATTATTTCGGCCCCCTTACCTATACCGTCCGATCCTCGAAGTTTTCTATTTTGATTTATTTACTTTGGTTGTAATTGGAATACAAGGCCCTCTGATGAATTTGTTAGTTGCCTTTCAGGCGTGCGCCATCCTCTATCGACAGCCATGTTTGATCTCAAATTAATGAGCGGATAACGAACTGCCTTTGTGCTATCCGTGGAAAAAAGAAAGGAATATCCTCGTTTGTACGTACGAAGTTTTTGGTCTGATGATAGGCTATGTGCTGTTATTTTCGAAAACACTTCTCATACCTTGAACACGATTCATGATTATTTCTATTTAATATAAATTGAATTATTTCATAAACTAATTGTACATAAGTAATGAATACGTAGGTGCATTGAATCCTTTTGGCTATACTTCTTATATTCAGAATTTTATTTAAGAATTTATAATATTTTATTATTTCGGTCTCAAATAATAATTAACTATATAAAACATAACAAATAAATCCTATTTTACAATGTTATATTCAATTGAAAATTAAAACTTAATACTAGTATATAAACAAATAATAAATTGAGGGATTGAGTAATCTATTGCCTACCATGAAATTGCTAACAATTAACTGCTACTAATCGACTGCTACTAAACAATTAAAACCTAATGAAGATAATTTCAAGATAAGTAACATACATTCAAATAACTTTTGAATGCTTTTTTGTAAATACAAATTGATTGCCGTCATTACAACTGTAATATTAAATTCTTCATCCAGGAATATGAGACACTTAGTTTTAGTGTAATAGTAAGAGTAAAAGATGGATATTACAAGATCACTCCTTTTTAGATCGGGTAAAAATGTTAATTATATTACATATAAATTTATTATTTTTTTTTACGATTCAACTTGGTTTGTCGGTCATTATTCCTTAAAAATCTCAGCTGGATATTTGTGAAGCTCTCGAATTTGTAGTAGTCTTAAAATAGAGCATTGGAAAGGTCAACAGTTGAAGCCCCCGGTCTTTGGAATGCTACCGTGTTTGTCGACGAGTGGTCAAGTGCGGTTAGAACAAACAAAACCCTCCCCCCTTTTGTGCCCGTACGAGGCCCTCAAGAAGTTGTCATCTCATCCATTAAAACTCGCCTACACTACTCCTTGTTGAAACTATTTTCAGTCGCCTATTCGGTCTGTTATTCGTCTCAAACTAAAAACATGATGTCCTTAATTTTTTTTTTAGTCCTTGTATTTAGTTTTTAATAATAAAAATTTACAAGCCCTCAGAAATTATAATACATACCACACTAATAACGTACATGTGACTAAGCTTAAACTCTTGTAAAACTGAAATTTGATAAATAATCAACTCTAAATTACATTAATATAGATATAAATTGACTAATATTAATATTAATAATATTACATTATTATTATTAATATTAGTAATATTACATTTATTAGGTGTCGGACAAGATTTTTTTTTCTACAAGACGATCTACAGGCCGAACGAACCGTTTGAGACCTTAACAAGTCGAATGTATTATCTTATTCAACAAGCACGCACGCCATATTCTCGCCTATTATGTATCACCTGCTGCCAAGATGGCGGTTGGATGGGTGAATAAATTAAATGATCCTACAGGAAGTTTAGTAATTGCCCCTCGGTATAATGAGGCGAGAAAGAGTTCTGAGGGTTACGGAAATTTTATCGATGGGCTTATAAATGGAGGGGTAGGGATATCGCGAATAAACAAACTATATAAAAAAAAAACTTTCATAACTAATACCAGAAATTACAATTTTTAGTAAATTGAGTTATGTGGGAGACCTGAGAATACACGATTTTGTATTTTATTTGTTTAGTTAAAACAAACCAATATTGATTTGATGCATTTGTCACTCAAAAATGATTTTTTGAAATTTAGTCATTTATTATGCATAGGTCCTCAGTTTGATTCTCGGAGGTAGATAATGTTTTCTCTTCTAATAAAATTATTTAAAAATTATAAATGAATTACTGAAAAATGGATCTTTTTATTAATACAAATTTTTATTATTTCTATATTTAAAGTATTTTACCATTACTGTAACCATAAGATAACCATCATAAGAATTTGAGGTGTAGACACATCGCATACAAACAATTAAAACAATTAGTACACTTTTAGTTATTACCTTTTATGATTAATCCTATAAATTACTGTAGTAGATGGGGTTTGAGAATCCGGGATTTTGTACTTAATTTTTTAGTTAAAACTAATAATATTGAATTGATGCATTTGTTTGAAAACATTGTTAATCTTACTGAAAAAAAATTGTCTTTTTAGTATTAAAACCCATTTTTATTTTTATATTCGATATAAAGTATTTTACTATTCTGTAGCAATGAATTATTATAAGATTTGGAGAAAACTTATAAATTAGAGACATCCAAATTTATAGGATTGCGTTTATTTCCAGAACCCTTAAACCCCCTCCACCCGCCCACACCCCTATTATAAACAGTACTCAGTTAAATTAATATTTAAAGGCGGAGGGTGGATGGTATTAAAGTTGAGCCTACAGCTCCGATTACAGGCGAAGAGTTGGATAAAACAGTTTAACCAGTAACTTTACCTATTACCTGCCCTTTATTGGGATTAGGCAAATCTTCCAGCCTCTGTTTCCTCCGTTCTGTTATTATATTGTATTTTAACTTCGAACGGGAAGAGGGGGAGGGGGAGGGTTCCCTGGGTAAACTTTAATATACGCCAATTACCAGAATCTTCTTTAAGCGCAGCCCTTCTTTCCCTGATACGTATCATTAAAGTACGATTATTCGGCGACGGACCATCTGAGTCTCCCGTTTTTTTTTTCTTTTTCATTTTCATAGGGAGGAGAAGTCCTCAAATTGTATTAAACTGGCGAGCATAAATTTTGAAGCGATCGGGATTCATTTTCTGCCCCAATGGTCTCCTTTCCTGATGATAGGGTCTCCCGAGTCTAACTTTATCGGCTCGGAAGGATGGTACTTAATATCTGTAATTTATTTTCGCTAAACCGCAGATTCGAATATAATTGATACCTTGATTGAAAATGATTTACATCTAAAGGGACGTTTAATTGATTTCGAACCGGACCTCGCTGAGTTACTTCATTATTTGAAAATATCAGTTAATTTCAATGAACGCAGAGGTTTCCTAAAAATGTGGTCTTGGTATAATTCTTGATTTATAATGTTCCAATTAGATTTATTTATTTATTCATTATTGCCTCTACCCGGTAGGGTCATTGGCAACCAATTAGATTTAATTTATATTTTTATTACTGTCAGATCATTACAAGTGAAGCAAATAAATTTTTCACAACGTTTCGGGGTCCGCCACTCCCTCATCTGGTGCACTCTTCATTATAAATTATTGCTAGTAAGAATAATAAAACAATTAAATAATAATACAAATTTTTAATCAATTTATTATTATCTTCTGATATGTTTTTATAATCTAGAATTAAACAATCATTAGGAACCAATCATTGATATTTTCTACGCCACTGTTACTGACGTATTTGGCTACTTTTTGTAAGTTGGTCTGTTAGGTAAATTGTACTAATAGTTAATTGTTTCTGCTACACATGTCATTATGATGACAGTAATAAAAATATAAATAAATATTTATAAAAAATTTCCACAAAATCCTTAATTGAAACATTATCAAATATCTCTTAATTGAGTATATCGATATCGACTAATCGATTATAATATAACATTTGTAATAATATTGCTTTGTATTATTGTAACACTTGTAATAATATTGCTATATAGTTATATTTAAACGCTTGTAACAATATTGCTTTGTTTCTTAAATTACCATCACTATATTAATTTAACAAATTTGAATTAGTAGAATATTTATTAAACTGTTTTTATGGTGTCATAATTCTAATGTTTTTTTTTTTGTTTTTTTTTGCAGATCCTACCAACCTTTCGGTGTTTGGAGACACAAAAGTCTTCGCGCTTTGCATTTGTGATTATTTAGCCAGTGTAAGTTATGCTTCTGAATAGTGATATCTTAACGAATTAGACATGTACATAATTGTTTATAGTATTAGGCCAATGTATTATAATAACTCGATTATATTGAACAAAAGATTACCAGTGATTTTTGTAAATAATTATACGTAATAATTTATTTCCTATTACCTTACTCTCTTGAGATTTTGTAAATATATGTAAAATTCTTTTTTTTTTCTGTCTGATACTTATTAAGTACTTTAAGGCAATGTATTTATGTTCTTTAAGAAAAAAAATGTTATCAAAGTTTAAAATTAAAATAAACTCCTAAATATGAAAATTTATGTAAGCTTTCATTAAGACTGATCGGCCAAATGGTTCTTGCCTGGATAGATCCCAAAACCAAGCTAATTATTTATTGGTTGGGATCTAATTCTTATGTAAAGCTTTGTTATATATCGAATTTTAAGAAAATAGAAATGTATAGAAATGTGGTAATTTTAAGACCTATGATTGTTCCTATACTGTATTTTCTTTTCTTTTTTTTAATTTTATTATTTTTTTTTTTATAAAGTGTATTTTAGTTTGCAATAGCTGCACTATAGAATCAAAATTGTAATGTCAAACCGCGATGAATGCATGTACAGTAAAACTGTCATAGACATTGTAAATGTATTATTTTTTATGAGTAGACGCTCATCCTTTGAAGTACTCATAGTTAACAAACTAGTCTCATTATAAAATAAATTAAAAAAAAAAAAAATGTGTCGGTTACAATTTATGTAATGATAAAACAAGAAGACTGAGGAGGTGTGTGTATTGACTTAAGGTCTTATGTACTTTAATGGTAAAAGCGCTGTGCTCAAATCTATTCAGATAATTTCAGCTTCTTTATATATTATAAATTAAAAAAAAAAAATTAAAAAATATGACAAAAAAATGACGAAATCTTTTTAAAAAATAAATATATATATATATATTTATCCTGTATTTTATAATTATGGTGCTGTTTTATGTCAAAAGTTGTGTAAGAGAGGGAGAGATGATTATGATTTGTTGTAAATTCGTATTTATTTGTTTCATATTTTGTAAATATTAGTTTCATTGTAAATATAATTTTGAAGAAATGCTGGGGAGACCTCCCGAATAAAAATATTTTATAATTAAAAACATTGTTATTTTTTATCTATATGATACCCAACTAATCCTGGACAGTTGTCTAGACCCTGAGAGAAGAGAGGGAGAGAGTGAGAGAGATAGAGAGTAAGAGAGAGAGAGAGGGATGAAAATTGAACAATTATTTTGATAGCATGAACTCAGTAGCCGGAACCTTTAATTACCGGACCTACCTTCTTCTTTTTGTTTTTTGGTTACTTTAATTTCTTGAGGGCTATTAGTAATTCCTCTTCTTGGCTATTAGTTTTGTTTGTTTATTTAAAAAAAATTATAATAATTTCACTGTTAATTTACGCTCAATTAATATTACTGTTTTGAGTCAGATAGCATGAATAAATGACTGATCATTGTATGACTCATGGTTTGCAATATAAGCTAGGAAAGTTTTATTTACTTTTCCATTAAATTATTGAGAAAAAAGCATATATTATATTGTTAAATATTTTAACACATATTTTTAATAAATTAGTGTCCAAAAGATTACTTTTGTGCCCAACAAGTAATAACAAACCTTACTAAAGTCCTCGTTAAAAAAAGGTAATGAATTTGAATCATGGAAAACAACATATAAAAGATTTAGATTGAACCTTTCCAATTTCCAAAACCCTGTTTTCATCATTTCATATCACTCAACGTTTCAATTTATAACTTATTTTATATTTGATAAAATTTGTATATTAACATATATTTGAATGAATTAAAATATTTTTAATAATTAAAAGACATACGATATAATCTCTATGTGGATAAGTAATACAATAATATGGATAAGTAATACTATAAGAAGTCTTGTTGTTGGACTAGGAAGCATCTCAGTAAATCTTAATTGTATTTATTTTTATTAAAATGATTAATTTATTAATACTTCAATGAATGAATTTAGAGATATAAACTGTTATACTAAAAAAAAAAAAAAAAAAATATTTGGAATGCTATTTGGAAATGCACTTAATACCATTTCGTCAAAGCTTATACTAAGTTAAACAAAAGCATCAACAAAAATTCCTTGAGTTGTTGCCTCAGTTATAAAAACTATAATAATTAGGTATAGCTGCCAGGAATGGGATACGAAGAAATAAACAACACAAGTTCAAGTGGAACAAGTTTAAAGATATTTTAGCAATGGAGCATTTACATACAAAACTACCCCCCATTACAAGTGCTTAGAAACCCGAAGACACCCGCTGTTCATATTTACCCTAAAACTCAGTTTCAACTATGTATCAAAAATATTATAAAAAAAAATAATATATTCCTATTTTCACTGACTTTTTGTGGACATATGCAAATATTTCAATGATAAATAACTAATTACACTTTTTATTTCCAAAAACAGTTTGAAAACCAAAAAAATTTTTTTTTTATATCCTTACTCAAGTTGATAATCCTGGTGTGATTTTTTATAATAAATTAATAATGAGATACTAATGATCTCATAGATATGACAGATTCTTAACTGTCATGAGATAAGAAGTCAACATTCACAGCAGATTTAGTTAGGTTTTATTGCTAAATCTAGTTTTATTACTAACAAGGGGAGGCTACGGACGTGGGGTCACAGATTACAATGAAACTTTTTTTCGAGTTTCTATATCCAAAAATATTAGATACGTGTCCGAGGGTTCTTGCCAATGGGCCTTCTGAGCCGAGAAAAAAAAATTCTCAGGAACGAAAATAGCCAAAAATTGCATCAACAAAGTTGCCACTGCTTAAGGCTCCTTCAACCAATTTCAATGAAATTTTCAGAGATGTCAGAGTATTGAAAAATATTAGACACGTGTATAGGGGATTGGCGAAATTAGCCTCTGGAAGCCCAGAATAAATCATTAAATTTTGTGTTATATTCGCGCTCTGGGTAACGTTAAAAATCAATTCCATTACTTTTTAAATTGAATAAACAACGTTTTTTCAGCTTCTTACTTCAAAAACTAAATATTTATATTTAAAAACAAATTATTTTGAGACAAAGTTTTTTTTTCTTTTTTTTATCTTCTAAATTTATATTTAAATATTATAAATATTGACCAGGAAATAATTTTCATAACAAAATTTCCTTGCTTGGATTGAAGAGATTGTCACCAACAAATTTTTTCCTCGTAAAATAGTAGCACCTATTTTAAATGTAGTGTGATAAATTTTTGAAAAATTAAAATTAAAAACTTTTTTGTCCAAAAACATATTTTTGTCAGGAAAATGTTTCAGACTTTTCCTGGACTACATAAACATTATAAAGCACCAAATTATCCTAAAATACTAACTAGGAAATTAAAAATATGTGTTTACACCCCACACTCGTTAGGGTGATATTTATCAAAAAAACAGCTAAAACATAAGTTTTTTCGGCAATGAGAGCATTTAATAAAAGGTACACCTTTGCAGTTGCAGTTTCCTTCCTTTTTCATTTCATCAGGAAAACATATTTGATTGACATTTTCAAATATTGCTCTCATTGGAATCAACTTGGATGCAAACCAAGCATATTTTACCATGTCAACAAATAATGGAGATGATAATTGGTGATGAATTAAGGAATGAATTTTCAGAGCATCTTCCCTTGAACTAATTTCCTGACGACCATCACTTCAGTATTTTCAGTATCAATATTTCAGGGCAATTTCGTATTTTTTTAATGAAGTTATTTACTTGTAGAATAAAATAAACATTACATGGTTGACGATATGCAGTTTTTTACTTTCACTTACCTATATATGAAATATATAGTAAGGAGGTATTGCGATCGTGAAAAATTTCGACTTCCGGTTTTCAACGGAAATACACGTTTTGGGGTCCCCTGAGTCGAAATGACCAAGTCCCGCGAAATGGTCTGTGTGTGTGTGTGAACAGACTAGCTCAAAAACTATAAACCGTGCGATCATGAAATTGGGTATTTAGTGTAGGTATATGCCCGCGATGTGACAGCATAAATTTCATCAAAATTACTTAAAGGGAGGGGGTACTTTACTTAATAACTTTTTAGGTTTTTTTCAATTTTCTCAAAAACGGCTCTAACGATTTTGATTAAACTGAGTATTTAATGTACTAATATGCCCGAGATATGACTGTAAAAATTTCATCAAAATTGATTAACCGGAGGGGGGACTTTACTTAATAAATTTTGTAACATTTTCACGTGTTTTTTTTTATTTACTCTTAATCGGCTTTAACGATTTTGATCAAAGTGGGTATTTGATGTATGTACATGCCCGAGATATGACTGTTAAAATTTCATCAAAATTGATTAACCGGAGGGGGGACTTTACTTAATAAATCTTGTATCATTTTCACGTGTTTTATTTTATTTACTCAAAAATTGCTTTAACGATTAACAAAAATAAGATATGAATGTAGAAAAATGTGTGAATTTGGGAAATGATATTTAGCAAAACACGTCAATTTCTAATCTAAGTAAGTTGGTAAGTGAAAGTTGTGTGTTGCGCGCACGCACCAGATTTTTTGTATTTATAAGTTCATACTGTGTTTATAACTGCAATCCCTTAATTCAATAAAAACAGTTGTCGTCTTCCAAAGATTTATTATTCTTAATTTTTAACAAACGTTTTCAATCATAAAATAATTCCTTAATTCTTTGGGCAAGGGAAAACAACAATGGAAATACTTTCAGATTCAAAGTTCAAACTTTCGAATTCAATTTTTCGCAAAATTATCTTAAATATTTTTTTAAGTAACTATGAAATTGTGCTTTTTTACATAAAAACTGGAACATATTTCAAATAGTAATTTTTTTTTTTTTTTTGGTTGAAAATTTTTCTTCAGTCTAAGCAAAAAATGCTTTTTCATGAAAAATATTTCCTGTTAAATATTTAATAATATTTAAATACAAACATTTAATTTTTGACGTAAAAAGCTGAAAAACTTAATTTATTCAATTTACAAAGTAATAGAATTGATTTTTAACTTTACCCAGAGAGCACGAATATACCACAATA
Source organism: Aelia acuminata (assembly GCA_911387785.2). Lineage (NCBI taxonomy): Eukaryota > Metazoa > Arthropoda > Insecta > Hemiptera > Pentatomidae > Aelia > Aelia acuminata. The sequence continues at coordinate 103,020,642 of OU426978.1, read as the reverse complement.
TTGAATGATTTATTCTGGGCTTCCAGAGGCTAATTTCGCCAATCCCCTATACATGTGTCTAATATTTTTCAATACTCTGACATCCCTGAAAATTTCATTGAAATTGGTTGAAGGAGCTTTGAGCAGTGGCAACTTTGTTGATGCAATTTTTGGCTATTTTCGTACCTAAGAAATTTTTTTTCTCGGCTCAGAAGGCCCATTGGCAAGAACCCTCGGACACGTATCTAATATTTTTGGAAATAGAAACTCGAAAAAAAGTTTCATTGTAATCGGTGACCCCACGTCCGCAGCCTCCCCTTGTAAGTAAAGGTTTTATTGCAATGATGCACAAAGTATAAAATCGAGGACTTTAGGAAAGACAAAAATTGATTAAATCGTACTTTCTATAAGAAAATTGTTTGTTTAAACGTCACTTTATGCTACTAAGGCTAATCGGACGACTGGGAGTCCTGAATTTTGCCTATCCAGGTATAATTAAGATAGGGATCTTTAACGAATACCTGGCATCGAACAGGCTCGGGACCTCCATTTTACGTCCTATCCGAGGGACGTAAAATGGGAAAAATTGTAATAGGAATAGTTATGAAGTGGTAATACTTTAGAACTAAACTGAGGGTTTCCTTCTAGGGAAAGAAGCGGCGGATCAAGCTGCCAAAAGAGTAATTAGTGATGGCACGCCATATCATTGCGTCATTAATTTTGTTTCTCTAATTCGACAATTGGGCAGTTTTTAACTGAAATCTTAGGTGAGTATATAGGTGGTTACATGTAATAAGCTAAGATATAAAGCGATGAGAAATTACTTTTGTAAATTTGTTATTCACGTGCATTTTTGTTTAATAATAAAAAATTATCGACGTAATGAGTATATTTAAGTAGAAACTATTGTTATTTTGACGTTATGTTACTGTAAAACATGTCGCTCATTAATATATATGATTTTATTTGTAGTTCATATAAACGTCATTGAACAAGAATTTGTTCTGAACCAAATATGCTATAAATTATGAACAAAATGTTTTTATTTTATGCCAGATGAATAATCCATTTTTAAATTAAGAACTGTGATTGAGTATTTTTCTCTATTTTTTTGAAATTAAATAACATAGCTACTACTAACAGTTACTATTAATTCATTATCTTTTGATGAATATATGGTAATCAATAACTGTTTTGTTGAGACAAATTTAAAGACACTAAACAAAGATATCTCATAATACGCATAAAATAAAATATTCATTTATTTGACTGAAATTACGTATCTAATACTTTATAAATTACGATCGCTCAAACATGCCAAAAAAATGAAAATTAAAGAATAAATCCTAAAAAGTACATTAATTATATTTTATTCTGTTAGTTGTATGGTTCAACAAATATGGTAATTGAGGATACATCTATATACAATATGTTTCTATATATATATTTTTTTCTTTTTGGTTTTGAACGTTCGGATTTGAACGTTTTTTTTTCTCTTGAGAAGATGGAATTTACCAGAATTTGCAAAATTAAGTCGTTGAGCTATCTAAAATCTTCACTCGGATATATTTCCTATTCTTCGATGACTTATTATATCAATTATTGTATTTTTTAGTTCTTTTTTTTTCTCGTTATTTTAGGTATTAATATTTAACCCCAATTATTATTGTCATTGCCTCAGTTGATGATATATGCTAGTTCATATTGTTTATACTGACATTCTTAATGGTTCATTTAGACGCATTATCGGGATTTTCTTAACGAAGTTCGGGAATGAATATTGGTTACATAAAGTTAAATGGATCTTTAATAATTATAAAACAATACAAAAACTCTAATACTACTGTTGTTATTTTTATTTTAACCAGCTAGTATCATCTGCATGTAACTAGATTTCTAGCCTTATTAGATTAAAACTTTCCTTATTCTTACTTTACATGCAATAATAGTAATTATAATCTTTGGATTTCAAGAAATTATTTCAATGTGTTGATCTAATTCGCTTTAATCCTGTTTAGGATTTCACGGTCATACTTTTTGATCCAGGCACTTGAGCAACAGAAGGTTATTGCACTTGATACGAGTTGTGAGGTCGAACTTGCTGAACCAACAGTGCAGTAATATTTAGGTTATACCGGAAGCATAACGGATCCATAGTTCCTGATGTTTCGTTTCTGGGTCCGATTTCCTAGCGCTGGGTACTGTTTTCTGGAAAGCGTTAAATCCTAAATTGCTAATAATTGTCCATAGTTGCTTTCGTGGGATATTCTCAGAGATCTGCGATGCACTATTAGTGGAACTAAACCAGACTCACGTCTTTAGTGTACTTCGGTACGAGGCACAATCTTTCTATGGCAGAACTCACTCGAAACGAATGTAATAACTCAATTGGTTGATTTTGGGGCTAGGGTTTGGATAACCTTTCATTGACGGATGTTAGTATACAATTATTTTGAATATTACCGTAATTCGAATTCATACTGCCTTACACCACGGAAATCTTGTAGTTATGAACAATGCATAGCATTTTCAATTTCTGGAGGTTCCACATAAATAACACCAACCAACAATCTTTGCCTCCATATGTACCAGATTTTTGCAAAATATCGATTCAGCAATCCTTAGTATATTTTGAAGTTTGATTATTGAGCATTGAAGTTTTGTTAAAAATCCCTCTGGAAAGATGAAACATAAAATATTAATATTTTGTTTTATTTAAAAAAAAAAAAAAAATAGATTTTTTTTCTCTTACGATATGTACACTCCTAACAAATCGATATTGGTTGCAGAACTGTAATACTCCCCAAAGGAAGAAGAATAGGAAAATAAAGTTCTCTATTTATTTATTTTTTTGTCAACAACTCTGATGTGAAAATTTTAGTGATGTGGATACCTAATCCGTGTTGCGGCTTCTGCACGAGCTTATGTTCTTTTTCGTTGATATTTTCCGACAGTTTTTCTGAAAAGTTGGCCCTAGTTGAGGGGGGGGGTGAAGGGGGGGGGGGAGGGTCTGTTAATCTGTCTCTAGCATGAGAGGGGAACTCGGATCCTGTACAAAGTTAGCAACTGCCTGGAGCAACCACTCGAAGAAACTTGACTCGACCAGTGTTGCTTCTCAAAAGGCGACAGCTCCTCCTAAGTAAACCCCGTCCTCACCCGACAGAGCCCCAAGTCTCCCAACTTGTTATATTTCTTGTATGCTAAATCAATTTCGGCCTCTAAGATAACTGTTTGTCATTTTATAAATTGCTGGGTCCGGATAACGAACTTGAGAGGCTAAACCACATATATCGTAGCAATCCTTAAGTATGCATTGTTCCTTTAATTCCTTCAATCATTAAGTATTGTTCCATTTTAAGAAAAGTAAAATACATTTTTGTCAGCAAAATGTGATTTTTTACCTGCAATCGATGCGAGGTAAAGTGGTATATTCTCTTTAATAATTGATATGTTCCTGAATAGAATGAAACTATATCCATTACAACTCAATCAATAACATAAAACTTATCATTTATTATAGATAGAAAATAACATTAAGTGGCTGCAGATTTTGTTTATTGATGTGGGACGAACAATCCTAGATAATTTCAGTACCTAGATAACTTCAAAAACTGTTTCATCTACATTTATATTTATAAACTAAAACGTGTACGTATGCGAATGTTACATATGTTTCTGAAATTTTATCCTGTCATATGTGATTATTTTATTAAAAACTCATCATTGTTATACATTTTTGAAAATATGCTTACATAGACACGTACATATTTAATTTGGGCAGGTTCTGCAGGTATGTTGTTATGATGAAGGTTTTATAATGTCTCTATTTGGTTACTTATGTTCAACTTAATTTACGATATACATCCTGTACGATGAGGATTTGACCGATTTTCCAAATGAAGTTGTAGTTTGTAATATTTTTGTAATGGATTTACCAACTGCTTCCCAATCTGCATTTTCTTATTTCCATCGAATATTTAAGAAAACATCAAAACCCGTGTTTCTTCTCCTTTGGTTCGTTATTTTGTGACAGCTACATTTGTGGAATTTCTTATCAGCAGATTATTTCCTATATGAATCCTTATTTATTGGATTTTTGTCCTGGAGTACCTTATGATCGAAGATATGAGCTGCGCTTTAAGACAGTCAAGTTCTTATGAGTAAATTTAAATTATTTAACTAGATAAAAAGTATATCAAATTAGAACAACTAGATAATAGAACTGTCTTAAGCTTTTATATGAACATCAGAAATGGATAGTAGATAAAACTCTCAAAATAAGCTTAATTAAATTTTTATAAATGTAATTAACGCAGATAAATTTGTTCACTACTTTTGCACTGTATTGGTTACGTTTTTTTTTTTTTTTAAATCTAATTGAAGACCTTCGAGTTTTGTTACTAATTTTGTCATCTACCACGGTTATCATCTTTTATTTTTTGACATGATTACCGTATTCAAATATATTTATATAAATAAATGTAAGCCTATTTTTATGTTCTAGTCACCATAGGCCAAATATATATCTTGAAAATGAATAGTTTATTCACACCACCCCAGTCAACGATTCATTAATATATGCCATCTGCTAGGAATGGTATTCACAATGGCCGAAGCGCAGTAGGACGCACCTGGAGCAATCGGAAGTACATAAAAGACATAAAGGGGTGGGAATTCCGCCATGTCTTCAGGACGATGTACTTCAGTAGAGCAGCTGTGCACTCCCGTGCTTCTTGTCAGCCCCCGAGAAGTTCAGGAGGAGAACCTCAACCGGTTTGACATGAAGTGAAAGGATTACATGCATCTTAAGCACTCCTATCAATTTCTTTCTCTTCGAATAAAGTAAAAAGAAATATATTCATCAACTATCTCTGGTAGGAAAAGAATTTCGAACAACAAATATTTCTTATAGGTTCAGATAAAATATTTCAGGCATCCCATCGTTCATGTTTTTTCTCCTTTTTGGAGAATAATGTTGATATTAAGGGAATTGGGACAGTCGTTCATAATTCCGGTTCAGAATGTTACATGTTCAGGCATTCACAGTTTTAACAACCTTGCATGCATCAATCACTATGCTTAAGAGCCGTTCTCCAATTAGTAACTAATAGCAGTCAAAATCCGAAATGAGAATAAGATAATTAACATCTCATGGAAACATGTTAAAGAAGCCAATTAGGGAATAGGGTGCGCGTTTACTATGTAAATAATATATTAATATTACCCAATTCAATAAATTATGAAATTATTGTTGGTAACTGTTAACTGTCACAATCAAGGCTTACAAACCCGATGTCTACGGTTTGAACTCGTATTGACTCGAAGACGACAACAAATTTTGACCGAGTTGCTACCTGAACGTATGGTGCTTTTAGTCATCATAAAGATTAGAGGGGTGTCGCCACCATTTATTTACCAGGGTAAAGTAAAGCACGTGACAAAAAGATAAAGTAATTAAAATTACTAGCTCACTTAGTGAACTACACACAAGGCTATGAAGAATGGTATGTTCGGCAAGCAAAAATCAAATCATCGACTCCCAAAGATCTACATTAAACATTTGTTTAATTTGAAATAGAGCATTTCTTTTAGATAGAATTTTTAGAAATTTACTACTTAAATTATTTGAATGAATAAATGCTTTTATTTACATATATACAAAAATACAAAAAAAATAGTATTATTTTTTAAAAGCATATTTTGACAATGGCGTAAGCCGTCTGTCGAGTTGCCTAATTTTCTTTTTGTAATTATTTTATTATGACTACTAAATTAATGACAATTTTATATTTTATGATTTTGTACCTAGAAATTGAATTTTTCAATCAAGAATTTCCTATATTTTACTATTTTACATAAATATACAGAGAGTTTTATCCAATCTGTCCCGTTTAGTATGTTTAATACTTCGTCCCTTGTTAAATGTCCCTTTCCCCAATAGCTATATCTAAACTCTTTCAAAACAGGACATACTCCTAGGAAGTGGTATGTATCCTCCTGCATGTTTAAGTTGCACATTGCACAGGTATATATCCTCTCCTTCTTCCATGGCTGGTAGTTAAGCTCTAATAGTTCCCCTCTTGCTCTCAATATTAGTGACCTCTGGTATAAACTCAATGCATCGTTTTGGATATATTCCTTTGCTTGCTTATTGTCCAGTTTACTATATATTGAGTGGAACTCACTACTCATGGCTTTGGATAGCATCTGGCAATTAATATTTTCTTCCAATTTATTTATTACGTTTTCTGGCTTCAGTGTTTTGTACGTTTCTTTGTTGATGTTAATATGGAATTCATTTCCCATTTCTTTTATTTGTCTGTACCAAGTTATGTTTTCATCTATGATTATGTTAGCCAAAAAATTTGTTAGTCTGTTTTCGGGATGAATCATTAATACTTTACGGATGTAATTGATATGTAGTTTTAATGTATACAAGTAGAGGGGTGCTTTCGCTATTTCTTGATATAGAATATAATCAGGCGTATTCTGTGGGAGATAAAATAGTCTTTTTAAAAAATATTTTTGGACTTTTTCCACTTCTGGGATATTCAAGTATCCACAGACTTGGGCACCATAACAAACCACCGAGCGTATAGCACTATTAAATACCTGTATTTTGTTTTCTATAGAAAGATCTTTATTTGATATTATTTTCTTCCATATGCTATTTATTGCAAATTTAGCTTTAGCCACTTTTTCCTTGCTATTATGTATGATGATGTGATGGGCTGATGTTTATTCCTAGATATTTATAATTATCTACGCACAGCACTCTTTGTCCCTGGAAATACCATTTCTCATTTTTCCTCATCCTTCCTCCCTTCATCCTGCATACCATGATCTGTGATTTATCCAGATTTACTTCGAGATTCCATTTCTCACAGTACATTTCCAAATCTTTAATCATCAGCTGTAGGGAAGCTGGAGATGAGGCCATGAGAACTATATCATCGGCGAACATCAAGGACTTTATTTTACGCCTATTTATGAGTACGCCGCCTTCTATTTCATCTTCTAGGTCATTTATGAATATTGTAAATAGCATCGGGCTAAGCAGACATCCTTGCTTCACCCCCATTTCACTAGGGAATGCCTTTGAGAGTCCATCTTTACTCCAAACTTTCGCATCTGTATTTTCATAATAATTTTTTAGAATGTTCATAATTTTGGTTGACATTCCTTGTGACGTTAACTTGTAGAATAAAGCATTTCTGTCTATGCTGTCAAATGCTGCTTGGAAGTCGACAAAAAACAGGTATACTTTTTCATTTCGGCTGAATTTTATATTTATTATATTGTATAAATTAAATAAGTTGTCTATGGTGCTGTATCCTTCTCTAAATCCTGCTTGGCTCTCTGTTATAATATTGCGTTGTGTTATCCATTTTTTTATTCTTTCCGATACCACTCCAAAAAATAGCTTAGCGATCGTGTTAAGTAGAGATATGCCCCTGTAGTTTTTTATATCTTTGGGATCTCCTTTCTTGTATATTGGAAAAATAATACTTTGTTTAAAAGCTTTGGGTACTTTCTCCTTCTCCCATATCTTATTAAATATATCTTCCAGTAAACAGATGAATTCTTGAGGTAGATTTTTTAGAAATTCAAAAGGTATTCTATCTTGTCCCGGAGCCTTATTATTTTTGCTTTTCTTAATTATATTAATTATTTCGATTGAGCTAATCCTTCAATCTAAAGTTTCTTCGCGTAGGTAAGGCTCTGCGTATTGTATAGGACTTGATAAAAGGGGTGGGTTTAGAAGTTGCTTGAAGTGTCGCACCCACTCATCAATGTGTAAATTGGGGTGACAAATGTGTGATTTCTGTTTCATTATATTAATTCCATCCCAGAATTCCTTGCTATCCTTTGCTCCTCTAATTTTTTCAATGACAGATTCATAAAACGTTAATTTTTTCCGGATACATAAAGTTTTATAATTTTTGTTTGCTGCTAAATACCACTTTTTAATAGTTGTTGAGTTAGTTTTTCGGAATAAATTCCGTAACTTGAAGGACCTTTTCCTACTTTTTGCACACTGGTTATCGAACCATTTCTCACTTGTTCGAGGATTATTTGGAAATGTATTTTCTCCTGCAGCTTCCCTGATTAGGCCCGCAAATCTTTTAACTAATAATTCGATGTCTTTCACTTTGAAATCCTCCCATTTCACTAACTTTGTTAAGTTGTTTTTATAGTTTTTTTCTTGCTGTTTATTCCAAGCTAGTTTTGGTAAAAGTGGCATTAACATAGATTTATTAATGGCATCTGCACCCGACACAATTAGTTTCAATGGCAAATGATCCGAAAATGTTTCATGAATAATTTCGAAATACTTAACATTTTTTAAGCAATTAATCGACACCATTCCGAAATCGATAACAGAATATCCTCTAGCGGAAATAAATGTCAATTCCCCTTCTTCATCTCCTAAAGTTCGACCATTCAATATATTAAAACCAAAATCCTCACAAAATTCAATTACTCTAGTGCCTTTTTCATCTGTTTTATTATCTTTCGAATTTCTAGTCTCTGTTATTAAATTCGTTTCGTCTAGAATTTCCTTGGGACAAGTTTGTAGTTTTCCGGTATGAGCATTCCAGTCACCCAACAATATAAAATCTTCAGTTCTGTTTGCTTCTATTATTTTAACTATTTCCTCAAAATCCTGATCCCAATTATTAGCGTTTAAATAAATAGGAATCAAATATTTGAAACCTTCCTTTAATTTTAATTTTATACCTATTTTATTGTTGATACTGCAATATTCAACTTGCCGTTCTTTAAACTTTGTTTTATTAAATCCATAAAGATAGCCCCCGCTAGGTCTTCCCCTAATTCCCTCTTTTTTTTGCTCCTATAAACTTTAGTTCATAATCTGCAAATCTCTGTTCTTAAAATAGTAAATTTTCTTCAATTAGAAATGTTTCTACCAATAAAAAAATATCAAACTTTTTAACAAAATCATAAAACAAATTTTCCTTAGATTTAATTCCCCTAATATTATAAAATAAAATACTGATTTCACCTTCGTTATCTTTTTTATTTTTGTTATAATCTCGACAGACGGACTTACCCTAATCTTCTTTCCTTTCCAACTGTCCCGCTTCGTTTGAGGCTGCTTGGACACCAGAAGCCGATCTCCTTCCAATGGCCGGGTATGTCCCCTGTAGTAGGCTTGTCACTGTCTCTCCCACTTCAACTCCAGTTAAGGCCCGGTGCACACGGACGACACTTTTCTGCGATGCGGACTATAAGCCAGGTCTGGGGTACCTGGAGTACAATGGACCGACCGGATTTACCATTGTACTCCAGGTACCCCTGACCCGGCTTATAGTCCGCATCGCAGAAAAGTGTCGTCCGTGTGCATCGGGCCTAAATCTTTCATTTTACCGACACCATCTTCATTATTATAAACTAGACCTTTTTCTTCTGACCAACAAAAAACACAATCTCTTATTTTCATTTTATCTTCTCTCACATTTATCTTATGGGGGAAATCATGATTAATTAATAATCTTCTTATAAACAGCAGGTTCTTCTGCCGCTTTCGAATAACCAATGGGTAGTCCCTTTGTATAACGATGCTTGTATCTTTCAATTTTTTTGTATTGCTGAGAATTTTATCTATTTGATGGCCTAGGGCAAACTCTGTTAATATTAATGGTGGAGCATTTCTTTTTCCGATATTAAAAGCTCTACTAATTAATAACGGCTCATTTATTTGTAATATGTTTTTACAAACCTCTTTTACACTTTCTTCAGGTGTTACACCAGAAGGTATCCCTTTAAATATGAGATTGTTAGACCTATTTCTTTTTTCTAATTGAACGATTCTTTCTTTTAACTCCTTGTTCTCATTTTTTAGTGCAGTAATTTCCTTTTTCATTGCGACCATTTCTTTTATGAATGTGGACATATTCTCGTTAATTTTTTGTATGTCTGATTTAGTGGCCAATACATTAATTTTACTATCCAATTTATTGTCTAGTAGCTGGCTTATCATTTTGATCAATTCTTCGTTTTGAGCACTTCCTGTCATTTTTTCGGAAATTTCTTTCTTTTCTTTTTTAAAATTGGTGTTTTCTAAAAATTCCGGTGAAGACTTACTTCTCTTAGTTCTTTTCGTTTTAGGTGTTACAGACTTATCAGTAATATTTTCTTAGGAATTCATAAGATATTATTTCAATTTCGGTAGAAATAAAATAGAATAACAGATCATCAGTTTAATTATAACAATTAGCTCCAATTACTATCCGAACTGTTATATTTACTCGATGTCTATTTCAAGAGCAAGTAGGTTATGTTTATGTTATTTATTTACCTGGTGTAATCCCAGCAGGTGTATCACCTGAGACGTGGTTCCCCCACTCCACTGCTTCTCGCTGCAATTACACAAATTGCTTTTATTAATTGTCCCAAAACGGCTCGTTAGATTTTATTCAAACTTTACACTTTCACTGTTGACAATCTGATCTGTAAACACGTCAATTTGCATTCTCCAACTCTCAATATATCCACACACAGCAGTACGTCTTGTAGGACTCGATGTGACCTTTACAACAGTCTGAAGGCAACTCTCCTAAATAAATAAATTATTTATTTAAGTATTAATTAATTAGTTATTTAAAAATTAAATTATGTAGTGATTTACGAAAACACTCTGAATTTTGTTATGCCAGAAGGTGCAAATTATGTATCATCACTGAGGCTAGTGAGTTTCTATGTGAATGAAGATCATAAATTCAAGTAATGGATACCTGAACATGGATATATAAATATAGCATTCTAATAAAGCCTTCCTCATAGCTTTAATACTTAGAAGCTCCAACTACAACAGGAGTTTTGTTGTATCCAAAGGTTACAAAATTAAGGCTCCACGAAAATACACAACCAGGTAATGCAACAAGAAAGGTTTGGATATGAACAAATCCTTAGAAACTGATGATTTGAACAAAGAAGAACAAATCACTACTAAATAGCGCAGCCAGGAGATCATGAATTACTATTTATCACGCTTAAATAATTTTATGAACTATTGGGGGTATCTTTGGCATAGAATATTTTTTGTTTTTGATCATAAGTATTGGTAAATGGATGGATTTACAAGACTTGATTTTTTGTAACCTTTTATTTTTATTTGAATTTCTGTTCACTTCAATCCGTCCTCTAAGATGCGAGGGGGTCATGGATAAGAGGTGAGACAGGATGAAGCGATCAGTGCTGAGGATATACTCCAAGTGTTCTGGTTGACGAACCGCCCCGATAGCGACGTGATGCGGAGGATGAGGACCACAGAGGAGGGAACCACGGGCCATTGCACATCACACATACCTGCTACCATTGTTCGCCTTCACTGGCTCGAATATGATCTCATTGGTCGGTGCTTAATTGGGCAATGATTTTCCTCATGTCTAGGAACCGTAACCAAAACGTCTGCACTATCTGAAGAAAAAAATACAAAAAAGGGATAAAGAAAATAAGCAATCCGTCATAGTTTTAGTGATCAGCGCGACTAATGATGAATAAAAATCTGTGATTTGATCAATTCCAAACACGCCTAGATCCTCTTGAAAAAAGTCTCTAAGAGTATTAAATTCCGTTGTTTTGTTTTACATTTACACAAAACGTTTATCCGCTATTGTTAAATTTTCCTAATTTGAATTTTGCCTGTGAGGGCCGAAATCACCACTGGAGGTATTTTAATTAAGAAGCGTTCACTTGAAAAGTGGGATAAATCCTGTTTTTATAACTTCAATAAAAAACATTTTATAAAAAAATATTAAACCGACTTCGAAATCTAGGAACCAGTAAAAATAAATTCACTGAAAAGTATGAAATTTATTTCACAATTTTTAGTTGGAGAAGATAACGAATGTAAAAAACCGTAATTTGGTTTAAAAATTTCGTTGGTAATTGATCGTTAGTAAAATAAACGTTGGTTTAAAAATTTCGAAATCTTTTTACGCTCTACCACGTTTGTCTTTTCCAGGCCTTTTTATTATAAAATAATTGTATAAACAGTCACCTTTTCAATTTTATGAATAAACACAGAAAAGTGGGAAAGCGGTGCGTGTATTATACAACTTTCAACACACTACGTTTTATCATTATAAATGGATTTTTTTTTTAAATGATCAATGTTCAATTTGGAAGGGAACACATAAAATGTTTTTCCACAATGACAATATTTTTCCTTTGCTAAATGTCGTCAGTACTTGTCATTTACGTAGAGCATCAGTGTTCCGAGATGTGTTGAGTTAAATATACATAAATCCGGCCATTCCAAGATGAAGTAGATACGTCACTGAACAGTCGAGATTTTGGCTGGTTTTAGACATGATATCGTTAATGGAGAATCGATGAGGATGGTAATATGACCTATAGTAAATTTGAAAATAATTTTTAAATTTTGATTGCTTGAATATCCTTCTGAAAACTATAACGATATTATACACGACTCCGGTAGGGACCGTTAATATTGCTTTATTTAAATCGATCGTTGGAAAAGTAGATTAAAAATCATTGGATAGATGTCCCAGCAAAAAAGGGGCAACCATAAAATTTATCGATATCAAAAAGACTGCCCCGCTAAGATAGAAGCAACAGGGTTTGGGACTCACATATGGTTAATTTATTATTACGAAGGATATTATTATTCTCCGTATTAGACTACTGACTTAATTCCAAAGGTTGAAGCGTTTCCATTATTTTCGTAAAACCTTTCGATGAATTTTTGACTAAATTTATTACCGAAGTACTATGAATTATATCCTTCGTAATAAAACATTATTCAGAAAATAAATTGCTAAATACTGTTGCTTCAATTCTAGTGGCGTAGCATTTATCATCATTTTTAACAATCATTTCCATGACTGCCAAATTTTTGCTGAGGGGACTTTCATACAATGAGGTTGTTTTAAATGCTGCTTTAAAACGATTACCAATACTCAGTCTTTCTTGGAATTCCACGATTTTTTTTGTCTTATGATTATGGTTTCCAACCGTCGATTAGATCTAAAGTAAGAAGGTTTACTGTTATCGGGGAATATATATATCTATCTAATATATATACTAATATCGCTACAGAACACGACTACGATATTATATTTTGCGGATATTAAATATCTTTATTGAAATCTAATGTTTTTTTTTTTTTTTTTTTTTTTTTTTTTTGTTCGGTACCCCTACCTGGCCATGTGTGGCATACGGGGGGTTACTCTACAGGTGTAACCAACCTATTCTAACCATGGTGAGAGGGTTGAGATTTATTCCGTGGGGCCTCCACGAAATAAAAGTTAACCCTCCCAGGGCGGATTCGAACCGCCGCCGTTCGGCTCGAGCGTGCAACAACGGGTCGCGCTCCTACACGCTCGGCTATCCCGGCCCTAAAAAATATCCCCTAATGTTGAAAAATTAGTTAAGGTTATGTATACGTTGGTTCGAACAAGCACTTAAAACACGTCGATAACTAAAAGACTGCTCATGTTCTCCCCCCACTGTTTTGATTCTAAATTTGATTGGTTGGTTTTCCCATATGATTCATCCAGCATTAAAACAATATTGAGATTTGTTAGTTACCAATGAGTTTAATAGCTTGTTGGAGCATACCTTATGTTATATATGCCACATGTTTTTCCAATAAGTAAACATTTTGAGCGATAATTAAATAATTATTTTCATGTTTTTTCCCCGATAACTTCTTAAATAAATTAGGAAGCCAATAATGGTTTTAATGGGACCACCTTGGGAAAATACTCTACAAGATGCAAAATGTTTCGTTCCAATTGGTCCACTCATCTCTGAGTAATCGGTGAACATACATAGAAAAAAAAAAAAAAGGCCCAAAAAAAAAAGTCACATACGTTTCGAATTGAGTAACTTCCTCTTTCGTTCGAAGTCGGTTAAAAAAAACAAAAAAATATAATAAAAATTCTTCAAAAACGTTGACATTGATTTAATTAAAATGTTATCTGGTCTTATTTGTAGCTTTGTGTTTTACTGAGTGAGTTAAGTATTTACAATATATGGGACGTTCTTTTACAAACCGAACACCTTTCTGACCGACACATTTTCGATTTAACTGAAACTTTTTTTACGGGTTCTATATCGAAAAAAAAGAGATACGTGTAAAAGGATTTTTTTTTATTTTCGATATTTTGAAAAATAATCAAGATCGAAAATTCGTGAATTTGATGATTTATCGATAATAGCCTATTTTTCAAAAAAATCATAACTCCGGTTCTATTTAAGCTAAAAAATCTATTTTTTTTTTATTTTGAAGGTAAAAAGACAAACTTTAAGAAAAAAATACTTTCAAAACAAATTGTCGAAAAGTTCAAATTGTTATTAACAATTTCAATGTTTAAATCGGTTTTTAACAGTGGCGCCACCCATGAATCAACTTTTTACTATTTTTATCGTATTCTGCGTTAAATTTTCTATCGAAAACGCTTTTAAAATCGATGGAGAAGTTATTTTTACTGTAAGAAAAAAATTAATTAATTTAGCGCGGTACGTCACATCGGCAACGTGGGTCACATTTCACGGCTCATATTCTTGTTTTACACCGTTTATCTCTTAAATACAAATAATTGTTTTATTTTTTTAATTAAAAAACATATTTTATTAGCCAAGAAGATGGGAAAAATAGAAAAAATACATAAATAAAAATAAATAAAAAACATTGTTGAAAATGAAATTTTTTTTATTAAGATTTCGATAATGCATTAGTTAATAAGAACAATATTTAGAATATAATAACAAATGCAATATTTAAAAATAAGACAATGTTTACATTTTCTGTTTAAAATTTTTTACAATAACCTTTTTTTCGCAAGATGAAAACCGTTTTGCTTCCAATTGCTGTAAAGAAATCGGATTAATACAATGATATTTTAAAGTTCCTTTTATTGTTAAAGCTTTTTGGAAACGTTCGTACAATTGTTCATTAACTGTCGAATAATAACACGTTATATTCGGCAATGCTTCTGTTGCCCAGTAATTGATATTGCTTCTGTTCATGTATTGCACACACACAGACAGTATGAGGGACGCGAATTCATATGCAAAAAGACTAATCTTAAATATAACGTTTCCAAAAAGCTTTAACAATAAAAGGAACTTTAAAATATCATTGTATTAATCCGATTTCTTTACAGCAATTGGAAGCAAAACGGTTTTCATCTTGCGAAAAAAAGGTTATTGTAAAAATTTTTGTCTTATTTTTAAATATTGCATTTGTTATTATATTCTAAATATTGTTCTTATTAACTAATGCATTATCGAAATCTTAATAAAAAAAATTTCATTTTCAACAATGTTTTTTATTTATTTTTATTTATGTATTTTTTCTATTTTTCCCATCTTCTTGGCTAATAAAATATGTTTTTTAATTAAAAAAATAAAACAATTATTTGTATTTAAGAGATAAACGGTGTAAAACAAGAATATGAGCCGTGAAATGTGACCCACGTTGCCGATGTGACGTACCGCGCTAAATTAATTAATTTTTTTCTTACAGTAAAAATAACTTCTCCATCGATTTTAAAAGCGTTTTCGATAGAAAATTTGACGCAGAATACGATAAAAATAGTAAAAAGTTGATTCATGGGTGGCGCCACTGTTAAAAACCGATTTAAACATTGAAATTGTTAATAACAATTTGAACTTTTCGACAATTTGTTTTGAAAGTATTTTTTTCTTAAAGTTTGTCTTTTTACCTTCAAAATAAAAAAAAAATAGATTTTTTAGCTTAAATAGAACCGGAGTTATGATTTTTTGAAAAATAGGCTATTATCGATAAATCATCAAATTCACGAATTTTCGATCTTGATTATTTTTCAAAATATCGAAAATAAAAAAAAATCCTTTTACACGTATCTCTTTTTTTTCGATATAGAACCCGTAAAAAAAGTTTCAGTTAAATCGAAAATGTGTCGGTCAATTTTTGTCCAAATCTGTTCGGTTTGTAAAAGAATGTCCCATATTCATTTAATCCATATAATATTAAGCTTTCTAAAAATAGAACTCAAATAAACAATAAAAAGTAAAAATAAAATGGTCTTAATTCGTTTTGAAAGTAGACGTATATATATACATATATATATACATATATATATATATATATATATATATATATACGTCTACTTTCAGGTCGAATATATATATATATATATATATATATATATATATATATATATATATATATATATATATTCGACCTTATACAGTTTTATTAGAAGCCAAGTTCATTAGGATTTTACCAGATATTACATAAAAGTCACCTGTTGGAATGCATTTTAATAGATTTCTTGACGTACCTATATATAGGGTAAAACTTTTGCATCGTGACTTTAGCCATCTAGAGGAATAAACAGACCTTTAGCTCACTATGTGATAAAAATGAACTTACAAGGGGAGGGCACAGCTATGGGGTCGTCGATCGGGCCCATTTTTTTTCTGGTGATTCTACATCGAAAAATAGTCGACACGTGTCCGAGCGTTCCGTCCAATGGGCCTTAGGTGCTGAAAAATAAAATAAAATACCTTGAAAATCCTTTATTTTTCATCTTGAGTTTGGAAAATGATATCGCCATGATTCTTTCACTAATTCATTTATTTTAGAGAGTAGATTAAAGGAAAAATATAATCGTTAAAGAATGATTCATATTTCTACAATTAATTTTAAAAAAAGATTCAAGTTTTCAAGTAAACTAGCTTTATAAATTTTTTCACATAAAAAAGAATAGCAGAATTGAGTTCAGCACCTCAAGAAACCCTGATGTCTTAAATATCATCTAAAACAAAAAATAAAAAAAAATTCCTGTCAGGAGCAGCTTAAAAATGTTTCAGCAAAATTTTATGTGTTAGTTTCAAATTCTGCATCTCGTGTTGAGCTGATCCGAGTTTTACGTTCTTGAGCTCGTTGCATAGAAGAAAGCTTCCTTTTTCTAACCATATAAATAACTATTGTATTATCTCGGGAAGCTCTTGTAAAAAATGGTCCTCAAAATAAAAACTAAATTCAAACTTTTCTTTATATTATGTTGATTCCTGAACACGTAAAAATATCTCGATTATGTAAAAATGTGTAACTCTAGTGCCTTTATTTACCCTATAAATTCGATGAGAATCGGTAGAATTTTCTCCGAAATATGGTCGGATTTTTGGATGTTTAACGAAATTGTAAGGGTCTAGCCTTAGCGAAATTTTTAATTTTTTTTTTTTTTTTTAATCTTCCCAAAATTTACTTATAGGTTTTTTTGATTGTCCTCAAAACGAATCTGAAAACTGTTATGAAACAAATGAGCCGAGTAACAACCAAAAACAATACTAATAATTTTAAAAAAAATCCAAGAATGAATGAAAATAAAAAGTTAGTCGATCACTTTGAGAGAGAGGTTTGTAAGAGTTTTCAATAACAAATAACAATTAGGAATGATTCACATCGTATCAGTTTTAAAATCCCCCACCTACCCTCACCAGTAGTAAATAAACAAAGAGTATATGCGGACGAGTACAAAGTACGTTTTTCTATTTTAGTTCGCACTTGTTTCATTATACCATCTTCACATTGGAAGTATATTCATAAGAAAAAAGTACTACTAGGCATAGAAAAAACACATTGCATATAGATCATTGAGAAAAAGTAGTTTTAAATTTTAGTTCGTTTAAGTTCAAAATCATTTTTTGTAAGGCGAACGTGAAACAATCGGGATGAACCCATTTTCTTCTAGCCGACCAAGAAAAACAAAATAGGCTCCTTTAAATGAATTTACTAGTGATAAAAACATCATGAAAAGGATGGAAATAATTACTTTTTAGAGTTATGTTGATGGAATATTCTGGCAATATACTGACATTAAAAAGTCATTTTGTGCAAAACTGTTTTTGTTTCATAACAGTTTTCAGATTCGTTTTGAGGACAATCAAAAAAACCTATAAGTAAATTTTGGGAAGATTAAAAAAAAAAAAAAAAAAAAAAATTAAAAATTGTATTAAAAATTTCGCTAAGGCTAGACCCTTACAATTTCGAGCTCAAGAACATAAAACTCGGATCAGCTCAACACGAGATGCAGAATTTGAACTAACACATAAAATTTTGCTGAAACATTTTTAAGCTGCTCCTGACAGGAAAATTTTTTTATTTTTTGTTTTGGATGATATTTAAGACATCAGGGTTTCTTGAGGTGCTGAACTCAATTCTGCTATTGTTTTTTATGTGAAAAAATTTATAAAGCTAGTTTACTTGCAAACTTGAAGCTTTTTTTAAAATTAATTGAAGAAATATAAATAATTCTTTAACGATTATATTTTTCCTTTAATCTACTCTCTAAAATAAATGAATTAGTGAAAGAATCATGGCGATATCATTTTCCAAACTCAAGATAAAAAATAAAGGATTTTCAAGGTATTTTATTTAACCAGTGACCTGAGGAGATAATGACCCTAGTGGTTGGCTCCTCTATATAAAAAAAAAAAAAAAAAAAAAGGTATTTTATTTTATTTCTCAGCACCTAAGGCCCATTGGACGGAACGCTCGGACACGTGTCGACTATTTTTCGATGTAGAATCACCAGAAAAAAAATGGGCCCGATCGACGACCCCATAGCTGTGCCCTCCCCTTGTTAGTTGTGTTTGTTCAAGAGTAACTCTTACTAACTGTTGTAACTGTTACTAAAATATGGTTAGCTAGCTTATTTTTTTTTTTTTACCTAAAGAGAAAAGATTAGCACTGACCGGGATTCGATTATTACTATTGTGAAGAACCGAGTTCGAATTCCGGACATGCTCAATATTTTATTTTCAGATGATATTATATTGCTTATAAGGATGTAAAATTTTTCTTGTACCCAACCTGACAATAATTTTTTTAGAACTTTGTTAATTAAATGGAACTTCTATTCTAGGATGCTTGGAGAATATTCATTATACTCGAAAGTGTAAAGTCCTTATGACAGTTATCTAACTAGTTATCTAACTAGTAAAATGATATAATACCAATTTGGTTTAGTAGAATTATAGATGATAGAGATAGGGAGGCAGGGCATCTCAATGGTCAGGCACTGAACTGCGTAGCTCACACAGCACTTAATTCGAATTTTTTTTCTTAACACTTCTTAGTTTCGATCCATAGCTGTCAATCACATAAAAGATAACCCAATTAAAAAATAACCCTAAAACCCTGATCTCTGTGATCTTTAAAATGAATTCAATTGGGCTATTTGGTCCACTCATTTGATTCATTTGACCTTGGCTGTAACATCAATTACATCAACTAATTTACAGTAGGATTTGTTTCAAATCATAAGGCAAATATATAGCAAATTATTATATTTTATTGAGATGATTCCGAATACTTCGCTGACTCGTGGTAACCTTTTTCGCCTATACAAGATAAATCTCAATTTACTAAATGATCTCATTTCTAAAAACAAACGGTCAATTCCAGAACTAAAACGTTTTTCGTAAATAAAAATAATTGTTCATGGAAACACCTCAAAATCATAATAATATTCAAGAAATTGAAGTTGGGCCGCTTATAATTAAGAGTCTCTAATAAAATTTTTGGATAAAACATGGCGCGGAACTGAAGGAATTAAGTTTGAAAGCACTTGTGCTTGAGCCATCTAAAAGGTGCTATGCTTAGCAAGCCAATTAGTTTATTATTGTTATTTATAATTTCCCCAAAATCATGGAATAATACGGAAGAGGTGCTAAAACTACGGAGAAGATGAGGAAGAAGAGGAAATCCCAGGAAAATCTTCATCAGCTACATCAACAAGTTAATAGTTCAAGAACCATCACCAGACTCAATGTAAAAACAATATTCAAAATTTCTATAAACCAATGAAAATTTTTATATCATACTTGTGAATCAATTCAAATACAGACCATTCATTTCCTAATCAGAACTCCATAAGTCACTTACATCACCAACCCCTAGCAATCCCATGTGACGCGTTATTTGTTTGACAGAAAAACCATAGGTCACAAACACTAACCGTTTAATCAACTATGGTTTCAATATCATGATTTTTACATTTCAGATTAACCATCCATTACAAATAGAAAGTAAAAATAAAATAAGAAACCTGTGTTCTTAAGGACTTTTTTTTTATACATATAAATAATTAACTTAAGTCAATCAAAACTTAAGTTAATTATAAATCCTCAAACGTTCACATTACATTTTGATTTTACATCATTGAAAAATATATATATATTTTTAAAAATCAATAATATTTTTTCTTAGAGTTAAAACTATGTTGGTCACATTCAAATCCTAACAATTTTCAAATCCAAACTAACCATTATTCATAATGATAGATATTATAAAATATAAAATAAATAGAAATATTTATATTTCAGTTTTTTAAATAAAATAATTTCTTAGTAATGTTGTTTTTTTGTTTTGTTTTTCAACTTCTGTATCAAAGTCAACGTAATTCGAATTCTCAATAAAGATTAAGTCTAAATAAGAATATCGAAGGCACATAAAAGATTGGAAAAGTATTTAGCAGTTGTTAAGGATATTGAAATTTTTCTGAAAATTAGGTTATAAGTAAAGCATATTTAATGATTATTCGTCGGAATTTTATAGAACAGGTTTTAAAACTTTTTTACTTTCAATTACCTATATATGAAATATATAGTAAGGAAAGTATTGCGATCGTGAAAAATTTCGACTTCCGGTTTTCAACGGAAATACACGTTTTGGGGTCCCCTTGGTCCAATTAACCAAGTCCCGCGAAATGGTCTGTGTGTGTGTGTGAACAGACTAGCTCAAAAACTATAAACCGCATAGACCTGAAATTGGGTATTTAGTGTATGTATATGCCCGCGATGTGACAGCGAAAATTTCATCATAATTGGTCAGACGGAGGGGATACTTTACATAAAGAATTTTGTCTAATGTTTAGGTTTTTTTTTTCGATTTTCTCAAAAACGGCTCAAACGATTTTGATTAAACTCGGTATTTGGTGTATGTATATGCCCGCGATGCGACAGTAAAAATTTCATGGAAATTAATTAATTGGAGGGGGCACTTTACTTAATAAATTTTGTTCCATTTTCACTTGTTTTATTTTTTTATATGCTCAAAAACGGCTTTAACGATTTTGATTAAACTTGGAATTTGATGTAAATATATGTGACAGCCAAAATTTTATTAACCGTATTATGAAAATAAAAACTTTTATTTATTAATAAAAAGATTAACGTTACTTAAGAGAGTAAATACGTGATGCTCAACTTTTTGAAGCATCGCAGGTGTTTATAAATATGGTATAAGATAATTGTCTATAATTAATATAGCTATATTTTAGTGTAGAAACTTTTGTTCCATAATAAATTTTTGAAAACAATATAAAGCGAGTTTAGAGGAACAGTAATCGTTCTTGATTTCCAGAAAGGCATAACAGACGTTAATACACCTATCAATTCACCTTCACGATGTATTTGCATAAAGGCAACTCGTAGTAAAAAATAAGCAAGCAGTAAAAAAAACTCGACTGTTGATGAAATAAGTTCCTTCATAATAAATAATAAATTAGCAATAATGAATCGAAAAGTGCTGAGAACTACCAAATTTTGCTATACAGATACTCTATAACTTATGGAGATATACAAATATAAGTATATACTTAAATGTGGAAAAATGCGTGAAGTTGAGGAATGGCGTTTACTTATTATCTAAACACGTTGATTTCTAATCTAAGTAAGTTCGTAAGTGAAAGTTGTGTGTTGCGCGCATCGCACCAGATTTTTTTTTATCTGATTAGGATTACATCGCTGTATATACAGTTGGTTTATGATAATGAAGATTAGTATTTGTATCGATGAAAAAGTACAGATTTAGAGATATTAGTAGATTTAGAGAAATTAGTAGAGATTTCTTAAGAAGATTGAATATGGCCATAGAATTAACTCGTGAATTACTTAACCCTGGATAAGCAGGAAGTCAGACATTTGAAAAGTATATCAGAAATTCAATGATTCGTTCAATCGTTCCACAACTTGACCGTGCCTTGGATATATCTTGCAGTAAAGACCTTGAACTGCTTGAACTTTAAGTGTAATAGTCTATTGGATTCATTCATCATTGAGTGTGTTTATCTTCATTCAAAGGTCATAGTTTTTGCATTTCTTATTCTGAAATAAATATCTTACTGACCTTTACCGGATGGATCTATATTATTTCCCTGTTACTATTTTGTTTTTTATTTATTACAATAATTATTTATTTTTACTTTCACTTACCTATACAGTACCAGTCAAAAGTTTAGACTCACTTGTATTTAATTCACAATCTTCAAGTTTAAAATAATTATTGTAACTCAAGAGGTAACATTTAAAAAATTATATGATTTTTTCGAATACAAACTATAAGGATAAAATTCTTTTTGTTTGTTCTTAATGGAAATCCATGCCGTTTGTCCTAAATTCTCCAAATTTCGCTTAGTGGTTCTTTCATACCAGGTGCTAACACCTGTTCATATTCAAATTGCATGACCATCCAATTTCTGCGTATACTCTTTATTGTTATAAAAATCGTTATGATCTCGCTTTACATTAGATTTTTACGAAATCAACAGTTGGAGTAGAAAAAATCTCATTTCTGTTCGAACGAACTTTACTTGACTTTCCTCATTGTTTTCCAAATTCCCTGGGTGAAACCGGGATATACACCTAGTTATAAATAAATTAAAAATAAAATTATAGTAGTAAGTTGTTCAATAAATAAAATATTGTTATTTATTTATTTTACAAAATCTAAGGGTGAGTCTAAACTTTTGACCGGTACTGTTTATGAAATAAACATAGTAAAGGAAAGTATTGCGATCGTGGCAAATTTCGACGTCCGGTTTTCGACGGAAATACACGTTTTGGGGTCCCCTGAGTCCAAATAACCAACTCCCGCAAAATGGTCTCTGTGTGTGTGTGTGTGTGTGTGTGTGTGTGTGTCTGTGTTTCTGTGTGTCTGTGTGTCTGTGTGTGAACAGACTAGCACAAAAACTATAAACCGTACGAACCTGAAATTGGGTATTTGTGGTATGTATAAGCTCGCGATGTGACATCAAAAAATTTATCAACAATTTTAAACGGAGGGGGTACTTTATTTAAAGAATTTTGTCTATTTTTTAAGTTTTTCTCGATTTTCTCAAAAACGCCTCTAACGATTTTGATTAAACTCGGTATTTGGTGTATGTATATGCCCGCGATATGACAGTCAAAATTTCATCAAAATTGATCAATCGGAGGGAGCCCTTTACTTAATAAACGTTATCCCATTTTCACGTGTGTTTTTTTATTTACGCTAAAACGGCTTTGGCGATTTGATCAAACTTTATATTTGGTGTATGTATATACTTGCGATGTGACAGTAAAAATTTCATCAAAATTGATGAATTGGAGGGGGAACTTTACTCAATAAATGTTTTCTCATTATAACGTGTTTTTTTATTTACTAAAAAACGTCTTTAACGATTTTGATCAAACAGGGTATTTGATGTATGCATATGCCCGCAATGCGACAGCCGAAATTTCATCAAAATTGGTCAAACGAAGGGGGCACTTTACTCAATAAATGTTTTCTCATTATCACGTGTTTTTTTTATTTACTCAAATACGGCTTTAACGATTTTGTACAATCTGGGTATCTGATGTACGTATGCCCGCGATGCGACAGCCGAGATTTCATCAATATTGGTCAAACGGATATTCAAACATAAGTATGTAAATGTGGAAAAATGTGTGAAGTTGAGGAATGGTGTTAACATATCGAAACACTTTTTTTTTTTTTTTTTGGTAATCGTTACTATTACTATCGTCACTATGCGGTTTTAATAACCATTTTGAAGACAGAAGGAATGAAAATATGGAAGGAAAACATATTAGCAAACCGCTTTTTAATAGGTCGTGTCTGCAGAAAGTTTAATAATGATATAGTGAAAAATGGTCTAAAGAAATAAAGATATACAAAATTAAGATATTTTACACACGAGCAACATGTTTTTCACCTAACTTTTAAATCTCTTAGTTGGTTTTATAAGTCAGGTCTTATAAGTCATTATACTGTTCTGATGACAAGGAATATTATTTTTCTCGGGAGAGCTACAGTCATATCTTTTTCCAGCCCTGCAAAATATTTTCAAAATCGGTTTTCAGCAGAAACTAATGTTTTTTATTCGTGGTGTCTTTTGGTGTTTGGTTACTTACTTTAATTATCCATCAATCAGATCCTATTGAAAACTCATTTTCGATAATATTCGGCATATCATTGTTTTTTCACTGATGCCTTAAATTTGATACATTTTTTATCATTAAATTTAAAGCAAGTAAATTTAATGGGATATCATGGTAATTGATGCTTTCGGATAGATAAGCATTTAAGAAGACGAACTTAAGTTCTTTTTTATCTGCTTAATCATCCTGCAATACTTTTATCAAAGGATTCTAAAAACAACCCCATCTGTATAACTATATATTCTATTTTAACATTTAATTTTGATTTTAGGAATCGGATTTTAAACTAGGTCTGGTGGCTCATCTCTCCCCGCTTACACTTTGTTTTCATTTATTATTCGTCTTCTCACTAATTATATTAGTAGGATTCGTAGGATCCTAGGATTACTAAAGGATTACTAAATCCTTCTAAAAAAGAAACACTTTTCTCATTAAGTAATAACTGTTTAATAGGAGCTTAAACATTTCAAAGGATAGATTGAGTTTAATAGTCACTTTAAAAAAAAAAAAAGTGACCCCCCTCAGAAAATTTCTAGATCCCCTATTGAACCAAAGTGGCTTATCAAGATCAAGAACAATTAAAGTAATTAAAAATAATTTCTTTAACTCACAATCCAAACATATAGGACAACCTGCCATGCCGAAAAACCCTCTTAGTATATAAATAAAAACCTCAACAAACAAGAAGATAGCAGTAATAAAGAGTTCCAAGTCGGAGGAAGAGTACACAGTGGAGCGGGCTGGCCTAAGGCAGTTAGTGAGCGTTGCATGCCCAAGGGAGGGGCTCTGCCCCACCGGCCCCCGGCCATCTTACCCGGTGGTCCTCACCACGTGACAACCTAATCGCTCCGGTGGTGGGAGGTCACCTAGTAGTTAATTCTGCTCCTCATTCCCAAATCATGCAAACCTCTACTCAATGAGCACTATCTGCCCGCAATGGCGGCTACTGAATACATTACCTTTTTTTTTACCCCTTCCACTTCAAACATCCCATCACTAACTACATAATTACCGGCGGCCTCCCATGGAGAGAGGTGCATCGTCCGGGCTCTGACTTCCAGTGTAAACAAGATGGAATGTTGGGGCGAGGCCGGTTAGCTTGTAGTTGTGCGATGCGCGCAACACACAGCTTTTACTTACCAACTTACCTAGATGAGAAATTGACGTGTTTTGATAAATATGTATACGCTGTTCCTCAAATACAGACATTTTTCAACTTTCATTTAATTTTTTATTTTTTTGTCTGTCTGATTTTATAGTTCTCTATGCAGTTGTTGCAAATTTCATTTAGTTACCATGGAAACAAATAATTTCCATTCAATATCTATGTTCCAAAAGACGTTGACAACTCTTTAGCATAAACAGAACGCCTTTCCTTAAACAATTGTTTCATTTAAGGCATAACATATTGTCGTTATATTTTTCTTTTTACTCCTATATATGTTTACTCGGTTTTTTCATATTTCATATTTACCAATTTCCTTTTTTAAGCATAACGAGATACAGTTAATTTTTCCAAACAAAAACAAAGGTACTTCATATGAAAACAAAAAAGGCCCCTCAGAACCTTTTACTTATTATAAAACATACCTGATATTAAACAATACTTGATTTTCATTAAACACGACCAGTTGGGTCGATGCCGTTAGAGCAGTTTTTGAGAAAATCGAAAAAAAGTATAAATAAGACGAAATTTAAGAAATAAAGGGTCACCTCTATTTGACCAATTTTAACGAAATTTCAGCTATCACATCGCGGGCATATTCATACACCAAATACCCAGTTTCATGTCCGTACATACCTCGTTATAGATTCTGAGCTAGTCTGCACAAACATTTCGAGGGACTCGGTTAATCGGATCGAGGGGACCCCCAGAACGTGTATTTTCGTTGAAAAACGGATGCCGAAATTTTTCACTTTCGCAATACTTTCCCTACTTAGGTAAGTGACAGTATAAAAATGACAACGAATAAATCAAATCGCAGCGGGCAAATAGTTTATTGAACTACTTATTTTTTTACTAACCTTTCAAAGATTATGTTTTCAATAATCGCTTAATATATTTCAGTGTTTTCTGTAGAAGTTTAAAGTAACGTTTTTTTACCTAACAGCGTATGCCAAGATATCACTGGAAAATATATATCCATAAACGTACTAATTGCATACTACAGAAGTGAGTATGAACATTTGTATGGGATTGTATAACGATTTATATATTGTTTTTGTTGTTACTTTTGAGGGTTCAGTTGGCCTAATGAAACCTTTGGGAGCGTTGTATGGTATTCTTATAGATGATATATTTACATTGCATATGCTTCTTGCATTGTACAATTACATAAAATTAAATTTGAATAATTTTAATTTAAATAATTAGAAATGTAGAGACCAGAGGCCTCTACAACTCTAAAACTGCAAAATTCAACATATTTTAAATAGCGAAGAACCTTCGTTAGATTATAAATATGTATATAGTGCCTTAAAATATTTCCTCGATACAATATTGCGGTAGGAGACGGAAGCCATTGGTGGGTCAATGGCGAGGTTGAAGGGGCTTAGTTCCTGTTGAGATTGAATTTGCGACAAAGTCATCCACATCCAGCAATCATTTAAACCAGTTCCTCTGAGGAAACACATACATTAGCCAGTGCCACGGTAATACAGCTTAGTCCCATCTACTCTTTGGGATCAGATATCGGACTCCTTTATTAAATTATATTAATGGCTATTTGAATTGGGTTATGAATGTAAATAACGGAGCTGGCGGAGCGATTTAATAGGACCGTTCGACATTTTTTAATTTCTGTTTGTTAAGCTAATTAGCGATAACAGTTCGGGGTCTGATCGGCCGGCTGATTGAGTTCAAGTTTTTTAGGATAATGGTTTCCAAATCGACATTTGATTGCAGGATGATTTTTGATTACATTTTCAAACAAGGGCTATTTCATTAACTTTACAAGGTTTTCCTTGTTACCAGTAATTATGCGATTCGTTGCTTTGCTGGGCGTTTTTCATTATTGAATGCATTATAATTGGAAATTTAACATGATTAAATCATTCCTGATAAACATGCGATTGCAGAGTTTATAGTTATAAATTCTATGGAATAGTTATTATTAATATTATTATTATTATTTTAATTATACCAATATTATACCTACATTCTGGGGCCGGGATGGCCGAGTGGACAAGGGCGTTTTCAATAGGTAATTAAAGTTAAGCAACGTCCATCGTGGTTAGTACTTGGATGGGTGACCGCTCAAAACGGGTGACCGCCAACCAATGAACACCACGCAGTCCAAGTCTACCCCCACCCCAGGGTATGTGAGGCCCGTCAGCCTACTGGAGGCGACTAAACCGACCGGGCGTAGGAGTGATGAACCCCGTGTATCTCATCGAGAATCGTGGTGTGTTCTTCCAGGATGTTAGTAAGCGCCCGGAGGTTTGGTTCAAGGACGGTATGCTCCAGGGAAAGAAAGCAGGTCCTCGGGGCCTGCTGACTCTGAGCTGCCATAATCCTTGGACCTAGACCAGTTTGTCACTGTCCTTGAAACCGAGAGAGCTGACGCCATCGGTGGGAAGGACACTGCCAAATTGGCCCCAATGGGATTGGTTATGGAGCTACGGGCAGTCTGCCGCTGCACCATGGTGACCATGGCTTGCAGCAACGTGAGGTTTGGGCTACCCCCTCCAGGCTGTCTGTTCTCCCGCAAGCAACACAAATGTCTGTAAGAAGACCACACTGCGCGGCCAAAGGTCTCATTAGGCCTAATGCGCCAACCGAAAAAAAAAACAAAAAAAACCTACATTATGACGGATTCCAATCTGCTTAGCTTGAGCTCCATCTTTGGAGGGGTCCTAATCATTGATGTTACTGCAAATAGTCGAAGTCAAATGATGCTAAATTCCTGGTCAACAAAAGATTATTATTAATTTATTAATTATTATTTATCTGTAGCTTGTAACCAGATGAACGTAAATCAAAATATTACTTTCACTTACCTATATTTGAAATATATAGTAAGTGGAAGTATTGCGATCGTGAAAATTTTCGACTTCCGGTTTTCAACGGAAATACACGTTTTGGGGTCCCCTGAGTCAAAATAACCAAGTCCCGCGAAATGGTCTGTGTGTGTGTGTGTGTGTGTGTGTGTGTGTGTGTGTGTGTCTGTGTGTGTGTGTGTGTGTGAACAGACTAGCTCAAAAACTATAAACCGTGCGAACCTGAAATTGGGTATTTAGAGTATGTATAAGCCCGCGATGTGACAGCAAAAATTTCATCAAATTTGCTCAAAGGGAGGGGGTACTTTATTGAATAACTTTTTACGTTTTTTTCGATTTTCTCAAAAACGGCTCTAACGATTTAGATTAAACTGAGTATTTGATCTATTTATATGCCTGAAATATGACTGTAAAAATTTCATCAAAATTGATCAACCGGAGGGGGGACTTTACGTAATAAATTTTGTATCATTTTCACATGTTTTTTTTATTTACTCAAAAACGGTTGTAACGATTTTGATCAAACTTGGTATTTGATGTATTTATATGCCAAAGATATGATAACCAACATTTCATCACAATTGATCTACCGGAGGGGGGACTTTACTTAATAAATTTTGTATCATTTTCACGTGTTTTCTTTATTTACTCAACAACGGTTTTAACAATTTTGATCAAACTTGGTATTTGATGTATTTATATGCCCGAGATATGACTGTAAAAATTTCATCAAAATTGATCTACGGGAGGGGGGACTTTACTTAATAAATTTTGTATCATTTTCACGGGTTTTTTTTTTTATTTACTCAAAAACGGCTTTAACGATTAACAAAAATAAGATATGAATGTAGAAAAATGTGTGACTTTGGGAAAATTTAGCAAAACACGTCAATTTCTAATCTAATTAAGTTGGTAAGTGAAAGTTGTGTGTTGCGCGCACGCACCAGATTTTGTGATTTTGAGATTATTATATCATGGTACGGAGAATTAAGATACTTAATAAAAAAGGTCCGGTGAACATTCGCCAATAATCATACGGAACAATATAACTAAATAATTTTTCCAGAAATAAGTTAATTTAGTGAAAGGAAAGTATGCTTTGACCTCTAAAAGTTCGAAGTATACACATTACAGTAAAGAACTAATTTATAGGGATTTATTCGGATGATTCATTCTAATGTAACTTTTGTCTCTATGAATCCTATTGATGCGTCATTTCCTTTGAAACCGTTATGAGGATGAGTGATCAAGCCTCGAAAAAGGTAATATTCCGAAATCTGACGAATCAGCAGATTCTTTGAAAAA
Organism: Aelia acuminata; assembly: GCA_911387785.2. NCBI lineage: Eukaryota > Metazoa > Arthropoda > Insecta > Hemiptera > Pentatomidae > Aelia > Aelia acuminata. The sequence goes on along the minus strand of OU426978.1, from coordinate 102,991,110 downwards.
TAAATTTTGAAACGTAATTTTGTGACGTTCTTATAGTGGAAAGGCGTTAGCGCCAAAATAAATAAATAAATGAAGAAAAGCGTCCATCGAAAATTTTACCAGTAAAAAAATAAATCTGACCGCCTTTTTATTATTACGGCTGACAAAACGATATTTAAAATATCCATCATGATTCTACTTCAATACCAAATAATGTTATATTTTTTCTTGAAAAAAAAAAAATATAACTATCTGTCAACGATTAAATTCTTACTTTGGTTTTCAAAATTTTAAAGGTGTAGTTTTTTCAAACTTTTATTTTAAATGATAAAATATCTCTTTTCTGAAAAAAATCTCACGAGAATGTTAAAAACCGAATGTTAACAATGTTAGAGTGTGAATGTACTCAATTAGCAATATTAACATTGTCTCGAAATGAGACAGAGTCTAATAAAAAAATAAAGTTTTCAGTTAAAAAAAAAAAAAAAAAATACAGAGTTAAAAGCTAATGACTTTGAGAAAATGAAGGTGCTCAGAATAAATTAGAGTCACACTGAAAATCGGGGCAAATTCAGATCAAACTGCTGATTAACTACTTATCTACATTTTGATATGCAAATATTTTTATTATTATCACCTTTGTTTTGTGATTTGCTCCATTTTATGTAGTTTAATTTTGGATAATGGGCTTGACTTTGAACCAGTTGTTAGTTCATACAAGGGTGTTCCCTTTTCCTTAATGGCCACCCGCATACATTAGACGCGGCATCCGTCCATTTTTTCAGCTCCAAATTTTACTTCTTTTTTTTTGGTTTTTGGACAGGCTACGCAGATGATTACAGGTGAACCTCAACGTTGGTAGAGTTATTCGATAAAACAATTAGCAGGTCGTTAGTGGGTAATCTGTGTACACCCACTTAAATTCTCAGGTCATTAGGGTTTTATTTATGCCATCACGTGGGTTCTTGGATCATTATTTACTCGCGAAATGAAGTATTCAAAACAGAGATGGGTTGAAAGAAATGTTGGGGGATTAGTGGATAACTTATTTTGGCATTAAATACTAATAACTCAGATACTAGGTTTGGTTTAATGAGTTAAACCTTCGGAATGATTTATTAAAGTTCCTTCTGAAAGCTATTGCTGTTTACTTTAATTTTTTTTTCTTTTGTGAAAGTTAACTGACAGTGTAAATGTGAACCTCAAAGTGAATTATTGTCGTTAAATTGAAAAAAAAAAAAATAATTATTACGCTAATGCTTCTCTTAACAACAATATGTTGTTTGCTCTTCTTTTTACGGATTGGTATAGTTGATATTTTATTTATCTTTTCTAAAGTTTTCTATTTCATAATTTCAGGTCGGTTTCTGACTCCAAATTTCTATCTGATTTGATTGGGAAATCCATCTATGATTAATCATCATGATTAAACTCTGCTCAGTCATTACGAAATATTTCCAATTATGGAAAGAGAATATCTTATCCTCCTTAAGATATACGGACCACCATTAAAAGTGGCTCGTGAATTTATGCCATCCTTACTAATCTAGTCTAATTCTTTACCAACTATGTCGAGATAGTAGATTCCTGGACCTGTTGCTTTAAAAAATTTGCTTATATAGGAAATACATAAAAATGAAGGCAGACTGTTTTTTTAAAGTAAGTAAAGTACTCGAGAAGCAATGATAATTCTGCAGGCCGAATCACTGCTATATTAAAAGAGAACATAAGAGATGAGTTACATAGAATTAATCATATAGAATTATAATAGAATTATAATAAGAAAAGTTAAAAAAAAGAGAATATAAATGCCGTCATAATTTTTAATTTCACATCTTTATATAAAATAAATTATAAGGGGAGTATTTTGATGGTTGAATAACTTCGTTTTTTTTGTACAAATAAACTGAGTACAAATAACTAAGTATTCGCAAAATAGTCTGTGTTTGACAGACTAGCAATAAAACTTGAAGTGCTAAGAAACTAATATTAGGTATTTGATGTAGATATATGACCGTGATATTACAGCAAATTCATAGTCAAAATTTAGTTATCGAAAACGGCAATTTATTCCATCGATTGTTTCAATGGAATAAAGTGCATTTTTACGATTATATTTTTTAATCATTTTTACGATTTTATCCGAAAACGCTCTAATGTTTTGCTTAAATTCAACATGTGTGTGTATAATGAATTATTCTTTAATATCAGGTAATTTTTATTCTCATACAAAAAAATCTGACTTATTACAGGCCTTTAAACAACCTTTAACGATTCCGGTTTACGATATATTGTCGAAAAACGGTTAAAATTCGACTGTTCAGTGCCGTACATATATTATTTGAATGGGCCGGATTTCTGTGTGTACATTGCCAACTAAAATTTAATATACAAAAAGTGGATTTAATTTAAATCAACTAAAGGCTTATTCACGCAGTTAAATTTAGGTAGCTAACGCTGCTTCGCGATTCGACCACCAGTGTTGATTACAATGAACCAAATAGTATTGTTTACACGGTTAAATTTTTTGATTAATTTCGCGATGAAAATATTATGTTAACTTATTGTTCGGTTTATGATAATAATAATTAACACCTTCGTTGATATTCATTCCGAGTTTGATATAAAAATTTAACCGTGTAAATTGGTTTATTTGGTGCGTCGCAAACACTGGCCGACATGAAGCGAGCCGACTTCGTTTGGCTCCAGACTTCGTTCCAAAAAATTAACCTTGTAAATATTAATAAATTTTGCAGACTTGCAAAGGGCTCTAGTTTCTTGAAATATAAATTAAAGTTAAGCGCTAGCTCATCTTTTTGTTTATTACTTCATACTGTAAAGTAAAAACCAATTTGTAATGTGCTGCGTGTATTAAAATGAGTATTAATTTTCTAGTACGTATTTAATCCATACGTTTAGTTACCTGTCTCTTATGAATGAACAAAACAATATTACTTCTCACATTTAAGTATTCAAATCGCTATTCTACGATTATTAATATACACAACTGAACTTCTTTCTAGGCATGGTCTACAGCTATAATAATCTTGCTATAGAACTCCTATAATGACCATTGCTCTGCTAATTACCTACGACGACCTTCGAGAGTGCCCTTCGTCTAATTATCATAAAGTTAATAATTAAAGGAGTAAAGGTTATGGGCAATAAAGGTGATGGTGGGTAGAAGTTCTGTCGAGTCATAAATAGGAGCATGTTAATTTTATTGCTGTAACGTTCGATAGCTTAGAAGTGCCAAAGTAATTGAAATGTTTTTGTTTTTTATTATGTTATTACATTATATTGTTATTTTTATTTATATTATATTATATTCAGTGTTATATGAAAGTATTTCTTTCAATTAAAAAGTAGATTGTAATTACTTTAACTTAATTTATGAAACAATAGAAAATATCTTCTTCTTCTTCTAAATCGATACCTCTTTTACACAATTCACTAAGCGGGATTACTACATAGCGTGCTTCATAAGACATTGTCCCTTCATATGCAGACAATGTAACATCCTAAACAGATCTTTAGTTTAATCTGAAATTATTATGTCCACATACGAAAAAAGTTGTAAAATTGTTGTTTTATTTTCTTCTTTTTTACTATAGCCAATATTTTAGAGGGGTAAGTTAAGTGGTAATTAACTTCTTGAATGAGCTGTTTGAGTGTTGTTACAAACGTTAGTATATTGCTTGGTGGTCATAGGTTTATAATTAATATTTTATATTATATGTAATTGTAATTGGCAGAAGTGTTGCATAGGATCAACCATTTCATACGTCTAGGCACATATTGATAAATAAAGAATAACGGAAAGAAGATAAAAATTTGTAAGAAATTATATATATAAAAAAAAAAAATACATTCATACTCATGTACAGTATTTATGGAAATCATGGAGAATGGAGGACAAAGCTGCACTCATGGAGATCGCTGCCTTTCTCACCCAAACGAGTCGCTACTATCACAGATGCTCAGGACATACATGGTATACAAATTAAACAATATTAAAAGTAAATACTTATATGGGGTAAACAACTTTTATTGAACGAAAATAAGATTTTACAATGCTAGAAAAACTATGAAAACACAAATAATTAAAAAGGTTGCAAAAAGTATCACTTTGTAGTATCACACTAACTCTCCAGTCCATCGCTGCTTATATTTTGTCTGAAGAAGAACTGTCTGGGAGGTTCTAGGCCAGCGTAGATGGTACTCGAACATCTTAGTCACAAACAGGTACTAGACCAGTTTATTCCAAATGTTTCAACAAGAAGTCTAGAACTATTTAAAATTAAACTATTTAACATGTTATTGTTTTATTTCACGTTAAACTATTAATTTATAATTTGAAACAAATTTATTACTAGAGAAAAGATTCCTTCTCAATCCGTGGTCGAATCTTTTCTCATTTGGTAAAATTTTTTTTATTCTATATAATCTGACTGATCCTCCACAAAAGTTATATTTTGAAGGATTTACTATAGCATTTGAGGACGAATCGCATTTAACATTTTTCATTGTTAAAGGAACACGTTTATAGTAATATTATTACTTATAGTGTCCTAGTATTGTAGTGGGGTAATAAAAATTAAAGAACGGTTAGCTTTTTTATTGGAGTAAAAAACCTCCAAAACAACAAAGCCATAAGTTTTTCTGGAAGTTTTTATCACTTTTTTTTTTTTTTTATATCACCACTTTAGGAGGGCTTTGTTCACCAATTGTGTCGTCCCATTTTTATTTCGATTGTGGGACTGGCGTTCATGAAGCTCATTGGGTATTCACGGCGTTGAGCCCTCGCTCAGTTTACATCCTTCCGGAGGCGGGCAGGTAGTGGGGATGTCTATTACTTTTTCAATAACTCTTAGCCTTCTAGTTCCCGTGCTATACAACATTCTTATCACCTTTCATTGCTCGAATCCAGTTTATTATCTTTTTTTTTAAATTAGTGTTGGGTGTGACGTATTGTGCCGTTTCTCCTCATTTTCTAATGCGCAAGAAAAAGGTTTTACACACATTTAATAAGTGTCTCCTTGCTAAGTTTTATAATTGATTCAAATTTGCAGTAAATTAAAATGCTTTTCACAATCAAGCTCAAGAGCATTGCCTAATAATTATCAATTTATTAACAAATGCAGAGAGTTGTAAAGAATTATTCATACCACCCCTGAATGAAGACTTAAGTTCTTGTGAATGCAAAGAGAAGAAAATCTTTCATTCTCATAATTTGTTACTCCTAAAAGTGTTTTGGTGGACAGTATCGATTCATATAAAAGGTTAAACCAAAGATATTGCATATAGGTATGAATGTTTTTATATCGATATTTTTTACTTTCACTTACCTGTATTTATTTTCCCCTTTCCTTGCCTCTTAAGGCAAGAGGAGTTTTTGTAGTCTAATTTTTAAGTTTTTTCTCTCTTCAAAACGGCTCTGACGATTTCGATTAAACTCGTCATATTTAAGATTATAATATATTTAATGAAAATCAAATATTCTTTAATATAAGACAGGCCTTATCATCATAGAAATTTGTGAGGGGGCTTAAAGGGCGAAGGAAAAAAAAATGTTTTTTTCCTATAAAGTATTTTGTTGATATGGAGAAATTAACTGTCTCTCATTATGCCTAAAAATAAGAAATGGCTAAGTATGAAAAACTCGCTAAACCTATAAGGGAGATAAAAGAAAAGAAAAATGTCCCCCATAACTCTTAAAACACGTTAAAACCCACATACGCGCAGTACGCCTTCAATGGCAGACCATCCTTATATACATAAAAATCTCCGTGTCCCGATGTTTGTCCTTCTATTTCTCAGAAACTACTCAACCGATTTTAATGAAATTTGGGTCAATTTATATAGTTTTGGCCAATTTAATAGATAGGATAGTTTTTAACTTGATTAGTGATCAAATAAATAAAATTTGTATAAAAGAAAATAATTCTTATATAGCGAATTATTGCAAATACAGTAGGTGGTGTTTCAATTTATTAACATGGCGTCATATGTCGATTTAATAACGTTTTTGTTTATAAGCATGCTATTGTAATAAAGGTTATCATTATTTATAATTTTGTATTGTGTTATGTGAGTGCAGTTATTTGTTCCTATATTATTATTTTCAACAGACAAATAGTAATACAAATCTTTGTATTTATTGTTAATTTTCATTAAAGAATACATAAATCAAGAAAAGGTTACAATAAATTCTCATAAGTGTAGGTATTTTTTCTTCCTTTTCCTTTTTTATTTATATTTAAATTAAATTACTTGCTAAGCGCTGAAACGCTTTGCTGTGGCCCACTCTGATATCAACTTTTAGTAAAGTAAATACATTTTAATAATTTAAATTAGGCTATTATTTGAAATAATAGTCTATACATGTTGTAACAGCACCTACTGTCACAGGTGTAACCTAATAGAAACCTGACTTGGGGAGTCAGTGTTGCCAAAAACCTGTGAAAATTAGTGGCTACACTGCCGGTAACCAGACATGCAACCTCCCTGAGTGTGTTTTGATTAGGTGTTGTTGGATACTTTGTGATTTGCTAAAGGACTACACAATGAAGACTTTAATATTATATTTTCTTTTGATTTATTTAACAGAAGTTTCTTTATTTTCATTATTCGTTTTGTTATTATTATTTAAATACAGTGTTTTTTTTTATTTTACCAAACCTTTTTATTATTTTTATCACGTGCTCTAAACTGTAAAATTTAAAAAATGTCAGTGAAGATTTGTAATTCCTCCTTTATCAACAATAATTTAAAGTTGAGAAAATTTAATCCCAATCGAATAGAGGCTATTACTTCCTGTTCAGCAGAGTTGTAATTATCTTTATATGTAAAATTTAAGAAATGTCAGCAAAGATTTTAAAACTTTCTTTAATTTAAAGTAGGCTATTATTGGGAATGATATTTCATTGTTAATTTCACCAGAATACAATTTTTTACTTATCTTTAAATGATTGTTGATCAAGAAAGGATTACAAATCGCGTCATTTTTTAAATTTTACATATAATGATTATTACATCTCTACTGAACAGGAATAATTGTTATTTGGGTAACCGCAGGTTTCAGATTTATCCACCATAAATATGAGAGTACTACTGCAAAATGATCCATCGGCAGATATATTTTCTAAACAATTGCTGTATATTGGAAACGGTGAAATAGAGCTGCATCGAAATTCAAAATTTATCAAATTACCAGAAAATTTCTGAACTGTTGTAGAGACGAAGAATCAACTGTCTACGAAATATAAAGTGTCTTTCCTGATATTTGGAACAATTATTTGGACTATAATAGGCTGGGTAGTCGTGCTATTTTGGCAGCAAAAAATGTTGATTTCGATGAAATAAACTTCCAAAATCAATTGACAATATTCTAGATGTAAACGAAGCCGTAAATTTCCCATCTGAATTTTTCAATTCCTTGGATATACACTCAAACAATCTCCAGTTGAAGATTGTCTCACCGATCATTCTTCTTCGTAACTTAAATCCACCTCAATTGTGCAACGGTACACGTTTGGTCATTAAAAGGATCACAGGAAATGTTATTGAAGCAAAAATGTTGCCTGGAAGGTTTACAGGAGATATCGTCCTGTTGCCACCTATTCCCCTGGAACCGTCAGAATTTTCAATAAAATTTAAAAGGCTTCAATATCCTATTCGTTTGGCTTTTGCCATGACCATAAACAAATCCCAAGGGCAAACAATGTCCACTTGGACTTTGAAAATCCGTGTTTTTCCCATGGGCAATGGCATACCTCACGTGGGAAATGGGCATCGCCTGCTCACGTGTGTGGAAACCATCAAATCTTTTTTTTGTGTTAAAAAAACAAAACAGGTTAACCCAAAACATTTTGAACAAATTAGTACTTGAATAAATAAAAATTCTTAATTGTATTATGTAAAAACCTGTTTAAGAAGAAATTTCTTATCACTCAAATATATTGCTAAATTAAAAGCTTCAACACACCACCCTCCTACCGAACACTTATTTGCCGAAGGGTCGGGAAATCGAGGTCTCAAAGAAATTGAGAAAAACTCCTATCAAAAGGACATATTTGACGCGTTAACCAAGATTGGCATGATCCTGAGCAAAATTAAACCCGTTGTTAAACTAACAATACCAAGTTGAAGTAGTGTTAGGCCAATAATCAATAGATCAATGGCTGAGGTTACCAAAACTTACTTCAGTCATCGTTTTTAAAATTAGTGGAAAAATACAGCCATTTTGAGTTAGTTTACACCGATCCATCAAAAAAGGGCGATAGTGTTGGCAGCTCTGTGAGTCGTAAACACAATTAGCTCCTTTTTAATCAAACTACATTGAAATATGAGATGTAAAAAATAAAAACTTTAACTTTCCTATATTCTTTACCAAATACTTTTAAATGGTGTAATGCTCTATTCTCAATCACGTTGGATTTTGATTAGCTGAAAGGTTTTCATCTTTATCAATGAATATTGGTATCACTGTATTTGTTTAAAAATATTAGGATATAACTACTGAGCCACAACAACGCGGGGTTGTTTCCGAGTCTGCTAGTTGTTTATAAAGAAAGGCGTTCTGCTCATACGAAAGCTTTGTCAACGTGTTTTGGAACATACATATTTAATGGAAATTATTTGTTTTCATGGCAACTAAATGAAATTTTTAACAAGTAAATAGAGAATTATAAAATCGGACACGATGGTGTATTATCATTGCATTCCCGTATTATAGCAAATAAGAATAAAAACTTTTATTTAACATAAAAAAGTTATACTTTACAGAGTGACTACGAGATGCTCAAATTATTTAAAGCATTTTACGGAGTGAAAAACATATGTTGCAAGATAATCTGTAATAATTATATTTTAGTTTACCTACGTTAGTCCAATATTAAATATCTGAATGAGATATAAGGTGGATTTATAGGGGCAGTAATCGTTCTTAGTTTCTAGAAAGCCATGAGAGACAAACATTTAAAAACTAAGTTTTAATTTACAACGAGCTGTAAATACAACTTCTATCGATTCGCCTTCACGATATATTTACAAAAAGCAACTCTCCGTAAAGAACAAGCAAGCAGAAAAAAAAAATTCGAATATGGATGAAATTAAGATTTTTTTAGGCCCATTAAAAAAAGAAGTAAACACTAAAAAAAAGAAATCGAAAAATACTGAGAACTTTCAAGTTTTGCAATACTAAGTATAACATTATATAGCTTATCGAGATAAACAAAAATGAATAAGTGAATATGGAAAAATGTTTGAAGTTATTACTTAATTCTTTTCACAATTTTTTGCACCTATTCGGGGTGGCCGAGTGGGCTAACGTGTTGGGAAGTGCACGTTGCCCCTGACAAAACATGATAGCCAGTTCAAAAATCGGCATTATTTCCCACCCTCTCCCCTAGGCCCAGGATCACCCCGTGTAGCCTAAAAGGTGAAGTAATCCTTTTTCTTCATTGCTTTTTGGGATGTAATAAATATGTTCTGAAAATTCAGACATAGAATCAACAAATGTAATAAAAAAATCGCTTTCTTGAACCTTAGGAAGGTAAAGGCGTAGAACGTGGACCTGAAAATATGCTCTGGCTCAAGGGATACAATTTCTTTTATGTTAGATAGCCGAACCGTTTGCATTCCAGCGTGCCATTTAAAACCAGGCCCCCCGTATCTCCCCCAGCAAACGCTGTTATTATCAGCCCCAGCTAGAACCAATGCTGTAGTTTCTGCAATGCCTGTCGGTAAATGGATGGTCCGACAATGAACGGTCAGATAAATGATTCAGATACGGAGCGGAGGCATTACTCCTTCCGCAGTCAGCACCGAAAGTTGGCAGACCTGATTAGTGTGTTCCTGGGGGTGCTCTATCTGCCTTCGGAAGCCCAGATCAAGCAATGACTGGTTCACCGTGATGGATGGATCTGAAAATTAGTAAAAAAAAAATTTAATGGCAGCTTGTCAAAGTAGGAAATTGTAGTTATTGGATTTCTATCAGTCTGGATCCAGTTCCAGTTAATATTTGCATGGGGAGTTGGCGAGCTTGGACACAGCTATGAGCCCCAGAGAAGCGGATTGTAATTCTATATAATTTGAGATGGCGGAGAAGCTAACCAGCCGAAGAAGGCTAAAACACATACGGCTAGGAATTACGATAATGAGGAAGGGTTCCCCCCATCGCGTGCTTCCAGGCAATAAAAATCCGAGGATCAGTTGCCTCGGCAAGCGAATACCAGGTAATGCCGTCTAATTACTCTTTTTAATTTCCATCAATTTAAGCTGTTGAGAAGTTAAGTATTCTTAAATTGTTTCAACCCCTAATCTTTTTTTTTTCTTTCCCCTCTCCCTATTTTCTGAAATCTCTGCCGATGGGATTGAATTTATGAACTTATCAAATTAATTTTAAATATTGGCTGGTCTAGAGACCCTGGAATCGGTTTTAAGATGTCAGAAATGAAACCATTTTTGTAAAATATAAGGTGCTGCCTCCTTGTTAGTTAAGCCTTTACATGGTATTAACACTTCCCCCTTTGTGTTATGCCTTTATCAGCTGCATAACAGGTGTTCATCTTTTATTTCCTGAACTTAAATCTTTTATAAATTCAATCTTTTATTAATAACTCTTTAATCACCAAATTCATCACAGCCAATATTATTTATTTGTTGATTCTCAAGATTAATTTGCATATGATATTAGTCAGTGATCTAATGGTAACATGAGAATAATTAAACATGGGAAGTATAGGGGGCAGGAAGAAATATATATATAAAGTGTGTATTAAATATGGGAGGAATATTTTTTTATTAATTTTAATGGTGCTCTATTATAAAAAAGGAAACCAAAAAGTATAGAAAATTAATCTTTTAATAAAGTCTTAATTTCTTCATATATTTTTCTCCGCTTTCTTCTTGAAGATTTTTACTCTTTGTCGTACAAGTCTTGTATTAACTATCAAATTTGTTGAAGTATTAAGAAAAATGACGAGATGATGAGAAATAAGAACTGAAGTGAAATAATAAATAAACATTGTATGAACAAAATATAAGCAAATTTATATATATATATATATATATATATATATATATGTATATACATATATATGTATATTTATACATAACTCCATTCATACTTTAATAAATATCAATAATTCGATTTTTCGAATAGCAAAATGATTTTTAAATCATTTAAAAAAATAGGCCCAAAATGTCACCACATTTTTATCACTATTTATATTAAGCAGGAAAAAAAAAAGTCTAACAATTTGGATGATAAATCTCCTTACATAAACTGTCTAGTAAATGGATCCAGCCAGGGTACGTTCCTTCCTCATATTTTACATGTAATTATTTTGTATATCATCACAGTAAATTTGCTGATTGTTGACAAATGTTAACAAGAGGAAATAAATATTTAACAATTGTTTATTTTGTTTGTTTAGCCTGAACTCTTGCAAAAAATAAAATTCTGCTAAATTCCAGATGAATATTTTGAGACTAAATCAAAGTTTCGGAAACAATGTATTTTACGTCAAAGATTAGATTTGATAAAATTGGGGTGTGGACAGTTCTTTTCTGATCCTAAATTTCCCTCTGAATCTCGAAAAAAATTCTTTAAAACAGACAAATCTCCAAAGGCTGTTTCAGTGTGCTTGGCTTGCTAAGAAAAGATATCTTTCATCCAACGCCATTCTTTCAATCTCCCCCATTTTGCCATGTCTCTTATTAGTGGGTTAGTATGAAAAGAGTCTTTGTATGTTGGTCCAATTTAGATATGTGTAATGTCCGTATTCATGATTTGGTTATTCACGTACCATGGCTTTTTTTAATGATTATTAATATTTTTAATTGAAAGGATTAAATTCTTTGTAAGCTTTTTTTTTTTTTTTTCTGCGGCTCTGTAATATATCCAAATCTGTAAATAGTGAGATCAGATAGTTCTTAGTAAGTATGAACATGTTATTTAGGTTCTGTCGCAATTATAGTTGTGAGGATTAAGAAAAATGAGGATAATTAAATTGGCCCCATGTCATCCTTCTGTCAAAGATAAGATGGAGATAGTATATAATGTCAGTTTGGGAAATTTTGATATTTTATACACAAATTAGAGATAGGTAAAGTATTTTTTCCAAGAGTAAGTGTTATGTGTTTTGATTTGTCATTATTTAGTCGGTTTACACCAGTCTTTCAATTTGTTGTTAAGATATTGTATATGAATAGATAGGATATAGGATCCTTTTCTTTAGTGAGCTAAACAAAAGGATAAAGTATTAATCAGTTTTCTTGCCTATAGATATCGTAAGTGTATATAATAAAGAGAAGAGGAGCCAGTGTTGAACCTTGAAGAGGTCTCGCCAAGAAGGGACGTATTGAAGAAATTACCTATCTTGTTTGGACTGAGAAATATTTGTCGATTAGAGGATATGATAGTAGGTATACAGTTATATGCCTTTAGTTTAAAGAGAAAACTGATTTCCAGTGATATGTCTTAAGTTTAAAGAAGAACTCGTTAACAGACTTATGTATTTTTTCTAAGAGTAAACGATATGCGTTTTGATTTCTCGTGATTTAGCCCAACTCACTATATTTTAAAACTGTCATTTAATTTATGTAAGAGATTGAGTTTAATTTATAAAAGAAATTAAAAATTGAAATATACATATGACACACATTCTTCTTTTTATTTAATAGCCGTTAAAATGACTTGAGATAAATAATACCCCTGAAACCAAAAGTTAATGCAATGGAAAACATAAAAAAGGTACAATTATAAATTACTCCGGTACAATATGGAGACAATATACACAGAGCGAACGGTACTCGTCCACGAGGCTATGATAGCATGCTAATTAATCATTTGTCCATTAATCAGGCGGTTAATATTTTATCGCCTTGTCATTTTCTTAATTATCGAGGTTAATAAACCCTAAACCTCGCAATATCCCGTCATCCTAAATAAAATGCTCCATTACTCTTGTCCTACGACACTCAGACCCGAACAGACGACCACCAACTAAGAACAGCGTCTATAAATCTGTTGTTTTGTTTTTTTAAACTATAAATATCACAGGTGGTTGTGTCCGTTTATGTATGTTTTAATGGAAACAACAATTTAAGATCAATATCATTTTTTTATTAAATTATATCCAGGCAGCGTAGCTGAAATGTTATATTTTGGGAATTTTTTTCTTCCAAGTATTATATCAGTAAAAAAAAAAAAAAAAAAATTAAAAGAGCTTTCATTTCGCAGCCTTTCAACGTTATTAGTAAGTCAAAAGATTATAAAACATCCAATATATTTAACTTCTCTTCAGATGAATCAGGAAATGGATTTTCACAAGCACTATTTATTCGTTTATTTATTGACATGATTAAAGCATGAAACGCTATTATTTATTATTTAATAGCAAAAATTAGATAAAGATATTTTAAATTGAACTGAACCAAGTAAAGAAGGGACGCAGGAATGATCTTGGAAAAAGTTGTATTAATTAGATAAAAAAATAAGGTAAAATTTAAAATTTTTGTTTTAATTTTATTTATTTGTGTATCCTTAGTCGTCGGCACAGTCAAGTTAAAAATGAATTTCGTGAATTTATAATTTTCTTATGAAATCATAAGTATAGAACTTTGAAAATTATGAATATATTAACAGATTACTAATTTTACTCCTCTTAAAGCTCCTGTGAAATATTTTTGGCCAAAGTACCAGAAAAAAAATTGCTTTGTTTTCATATCGGCAGTATGATTCCAATTCTAATTCCGTAAAGTCATCTTCTCCCATTTTTTTTTTCTGTAAACGATCTATTGTACAAATGTAAATAAGTTAAGAAAGAAATGAATATTTCATGAAAAAAAAGGATGGTAATTATGATTAGCTAAGAATTTGAAGTATCAGGGGATTTGATAAAATATTCATAAAAATAACTACTTAGACAGGTAGGTAATATTCAGAATTTATCTTTTATTTTAACACATGGAAGATGGTTGTTTAATTAGTTCAAAATGGTTAATACTTAAAATCCGAAGTCTTAGCAGGAAGTAAGCACTACTAATAATTTCACGTTTTGATTTGTATTTCCCCCAGGATTTAGCTAATATTGTGTGTACGGAGCTTATTTGTGCTAAATGTGATGCTCAGCAACTTTTATCCAAAACATTTTTCTTGTAAACTAGGTGTTTTTGAGTTAGAGGCGTTGGAACACGGTTTCCACCAAAATTGTAAAAATTACAGATTTTTGATGTACCGAACCCGGCTGAACCACTAAACCGATTTAAACTTCAGATATATCATTCTATTCGCAATAGTTTAGCCTCTTATAGTAAGAAGAAAGCAATACTTTGTGACCTGTATTTGCCGAATTATATGCGAGAAACTGAAAAAAATCCCAAAAAATGTCACGGATTTTAGACCACAAGGCGCTAAATACGTTCACGTTTTAATTACTTTGTCTCAATAGGAGTGGGCTAATTTTAAAATTAATGATATACTTTTACACAGAATTCGATATTCTACAACTATTATAGGTAACATTTTTCATTTGGAACCGTATGGAACTCACCTCATGGAAACCTTCTTTAAATTGCAGGCTTTGGAACATGAGCGTGATTAATTTTTCCGCTAAAGTGGCTAAATTGACAATCGGTTTTGGCGTAAAGACTTACCCCATTTTAACTGTGAAGACCTAATTCGACGCGAAATTTAATTCCTTTAATTTTGGAAAACACAATTTCTTCTGCGGTAAATGGTTTTCGAGTCATTAGCGAAAAAAGTTCGAAAATGTCGATATTGTTCGCCTATAAAATTTGATGGCAACCGATCTGAGGTGGCAGACGTTCACATTTGTTGTCTATGAAATGAGTGCTTTCAGCCTACATGATTAAAAATTTTCTTCAAATCTGGCACCTTATTGGCCCTCAGCTCCCGGACAAGAATCACAAACGAGCCATTTTGATGTCTTTCACTTTCTATAATGAACGTGAAGAGGTAGGAAAGCTAAAGTCAGACAAAATCTTAAGAGATACATGCATAATGAAATGTTGTAAGAGCAGATAAAATAATTACCCTTACTCAGAGAAGAAAATCCGTTTAAGTTTTACCGCACTTCAGTGGAGTCTGTCTCGCAACAAGTCGAAACGGATAAATAGCTTACTTTGTTTGGAGTCACTTTTACCGCTTGCTGTCTGAATTTAGTTGCACTAGACCTTTTGGTTCGCCCAGTGCACCGAGTGTTACATTGTGCCCCGTGTTTCCTTGTGCCCCACCCTCCCCTATATGAAAATTATTACATCTAAAGAATTTTCATATAAATAATTTGCTAGCAATGTTAATATTTCGCACACTTCGTAAAATGAGGTGCTCTTGATTTTTCACTTTTTGGGTTTTCCCTTAGTTAAGAGTAGATATATTCCTGAAAGGTGTTTCATGAGAATTTGGAAGAAGAAATTCCATAAATTAATATTTATTGATTTTTACAGAGGGGTAAGAAATAGAATTTTGATGTTCAAAGAATGTAGAAAACTGTTTTTCTAGATATCCCTCTCTTGCACCGAGTGTGGGGTATACACTGGACATGCTTTGTTTTTGTCTATACTAGTGCTCCAGTCTCATGGTTTTTACCCTATTATATTATTTATGCATTTCTTTTATTTTTTTTTTAAATTATGGTAAAAATTCTTGTATTAAAATTAAAATCCTTCGCAGAACATTGATGCATTATTTACTGGTCCAATATATAATTCCACCCTGCGATGGCTTTGGGGCCGCGGAGCCGTTGGGAATGCGTAGCCCTGGGGGGTAGGGCTAGGTGAAAGCGGAATGTCAATATTTATCCCTCCCTCCTTAATTTTCCCTTTCTCGTCAGGGCTGATTCATGACTCCAAAGGGCCAGTTCGGAAATTAGTTTGTTCTCCCTTTGTTACCTGTAATTAATCCTTCGTTGGTTACATCAACGTAACGCATTTAGAGAACTGTATGACAAAGATGTGGGATAGATCAAATTTTGATGAAATATTATCTATTCTGCGACCGAGGCGTAATACTTTCTTTTTAATTCATACGTTTCGTGAGAGCATAGTAAAGTCAAATATTGCAAATGCACAAAAGATAGTAACCAAGAATTCCAGTATTCTCATAGTTTGTCCAATTATCGCTGTGATTTAGTAGATTTCAAGTGCGGAGGCCAAACGACCAACATTTAACAGAAACATTTGACATGATTAAAATCAGGAATTTTCAAATACAAACATCATATTCGTTTCATATGGTCTAACTCATTTCCCGGCCTAAAGAAATGATCAGGTTAAAGTTTTGTGATGTAAGCCCGCTTTCAAATATCAATCTGCATAGAAGCTATATAATTAAATTAAAAAAATTATAATTTTTTTAATAAATACGAAAGTTAATCGAATGCATGAATTTATAAATATTTCAGGTAATTATTTATTTACATGAGCTTATTATTATTAAACCGTTATAAAAAAGCGTTGTTTATTTTTAGTTCAAAGCGAGTCGTTAGGCAGTTATGAGTCCCAAAGCAATATTAATACTTCCAAATCACATCTGACATTTAATTTTAAATTATGGCTCAATATATTTTCCGCCAATCAATTTATATAAATTTATTTAAATCCACTCCAATACATCGACATATTTAGAAGTTATCTTAGGATCTGAGCGAGCAGTCTTTACAGTGGTTAAACAAGCAATAATTTTCTTGCAGATTCGAAATGTCATCAAGAACATGATTTGCATCAATACCTCCCGGCATTAAACTATGCGATATCTTGCCATCGGAAATGAATTCAGCAATTGGCCTTCCTGACCGCAGATTCGGGAACTTTTTTTTTTTCTTTTCTCTTCGAATACATGTTTGCAAATGAAGCCCATGTATTCGCAACAACCACATTATTTCAATAATTTGACCCTGTCATATTTTTTTCCCTCCAGTTCTTGGTAGTATCCTAATGACGTGATGTTATCGCAATGTTCGGTTTCAGTCTTTCTTTTAAATTTTTATTCCTGAAAACCTCTGGTCTCCCTTCAAAACGAATAAGTTCCTGAAAAAAGTTTTGAGTCCTATAGCATTCAATACGTAGAGCATCTAATGTCTCACAATTGTTAGTGCAGTTCTTAATAATTAATAAAAATAAGATATTCATGTTCCAAATTTAAACCATACTTACACTAATTTCACAGAATTTTATAGAATGACTACGCGAAATCGGGCCATTTTTTTTTCAGTTCAGAGATGGTTTAGATGCATTCCATTATTTTATTTTTAGGCATGTTCAAGACTGAAAACGTTATAGAATAAAAATATTGAACTAAGATGTCGGTTGAAATTCATTGAATAAAGGGAGAAATAGTGACTAGACCATAATTTAATACCAAAATAAAAAAAATTTGCTAAAATAATAGATACGTACAAATCCGTGAACTAAAGTTTCGATCGTTGTGAACTATACCAGAAACGAAATTTATCAAAATATCAACTCAATGATTGTATTAATACAAAAAAAGAAAATAATTTGTAAAAAAAGTAATTTGTTTTATTTTTTTAACAATCGATGCTTTCGTGTTTTTTAAATTTAAAAACAACAATTTCTTAAACCAACAATTTTTTATATAAACGGTTGGTCAGAAACGACCCTCTAAGAATTCAAATCAGGTTATTTTCACTTAGGGCTGTTTTAATTTCATTTGTTCAGTTTTATTATGTATATATGTATGTATGACAAATGAAGTTCTGAAATTCGTTTCTCGAATTCAGATAGGCATTGATAGGACTATACCTCGTATGTTTGCAATTTGATTTAATAAATAGTTAAAACTCCTGACTTTGATGTTTCTACGAAATTAATTAATTAAATGTGTGAAAAATCAAACGCGAATACTAGTTTCTTTTGCAATAATATAAATACATTTTATTTGTCTCAGTGGCATCTATGTTGAGATTGGACACCCGCCCGTTGCAGGGTCTATTTGAATTCATCAATGCCCCCACGATACTTAGATAATGGCACTGTGTGGTTTCCTCAATTAAAAAACTGTATTTCAAATTCAAAAATAATGTATAGTATGGACATTTAAAATATTTGATGGGCTTGTGATACCCTAAATATTTAAAAATAATTAATTTAACGGCGAAAAGTTTGGAAAACACTGTATCAGTGACAAAAGGATACCTATGATCCAACGACAGAGTACTTGCAACTTTATAGATACTAGAATTTCTGTTCTTATAACGCCCCAAACAAAAACTCCTGAAGGGCCCGACTTAATTGCTATGGCGTTATTAACCCGCTACTTACTCTTAGACAGGACAATTACATTTATGTTTAAGGTTATACTCATCTTATTAAATGAATTTAGTGTCATACCTACAACTTTCCTCATACAGCAGCTCGGTATTGCTTGGATCCCCATTCAGTATTCCAGTTCACCGTCCTCCGGTAAAGACAGGAACTGAGTAGAATAAGCCCCGAGGACTCGAATTGTCGCCTGGGAAAGTTCATTAGCGTCCTAAACCATCATCGATTATCATGTATATAATGAGCGGCAAGGATCAGTGTAGGCTTCCCAGGCTGGCGGCGGCACTAAAGAGGACCGCGGGCCTTGTAATCTAAAGCCGGTATTGTATTAGTTGCGCCCAC
Organism: Aelia acuminata; assembly: GCA_911387785.2. Taxonomy (NCBI): domain Eukaryota; kingdom Metazoa; phylum Arthropoda; class Insecta; order Hemiptera; family Pentatomidae; genus Aelia; species Aelia acuminata. The sequence continues at coordinate 102,972,477 of OU426978.1, read as the reverse complement.
GCCCTGGGAACACGAGACATCTTCACCGTGTGAAGCCGCGATAGGTGTGCCCGAAATGGTGATTGTTTCATACACCGGGTTCTACAGGTGGAGCCGTTTTGTTCAGTCGGTGATCCTACTCCGTCGGCATCTTTATTCTCGCATGTAGCAAAAAAAAAAAAAAAAAAAAACTGAAACATTTACAACCCTGGAAAGGGTGGATGCTGACCTGGTTTTTCTTATACAGCTTATGAATGTAACACGATCTCAACCTGCTGGTTAAAATTTTCAATTCCAAGTTACTTTAATTATAAATTAAATGGTGTCAAAACTAAATTGGAAATTCAACACATCGCTCACTCCTTTCAACAAGGTCATATCTTTTTTAGGAATGATGAATATGATCTTTGATAAAAATGTTTTTTTAGGAGAGTGAATTTAATGTTTATTTATTGTTAATAAAACAACATTCGACAATTTTGAATTTCCTATCTGCACATAACTTAAATTTCTTTTTACTGTTTCATGAGCGAATCATGAGGAAAAAAAACCGAATAAATCCAAAAAGTCTCTTGGCCACACTCTGTGTAGTCATCATATTGGGCTAGGTGGGTTCCTTGAGCATCTTAAATATTCCGTCTGAGGGTTTGTTTTGTAGTTCAGTCTTTGGTGAAAGTATTTATAATTTTCTTTGGCTATTTCCGAAATTGTTCAAGTCCTATTGTATTATATCAGAACTAACATAAAATGGTGGTGCATCGGCTATTCATAGCAAGACTTTTGACTCAAAACACTGTACCTATTCTTTAGATGTTGAACGTTTTTGAAGAGCCCTACAGTTCCATCCCGTAAGTCCATATAGGTTTTAGTAAGAATTTAGTTAACATCTAAAATTAGAGTTAAACGTTTTCAGAATAGATATTAAATCTTCTATATACTTTTTTAAATTTACGATTTAACTTTCAATCCCTCAAACGGACTCAACGGACATGTATACGACAGTAGGGTGGCTTGGGACCTTGCAACGCTTGACAAAATGAAAAGAAAAGACTCTTAACAAACGACTGAAAATCATGCTCTCTCTTTTTTTTTAATCTTTAAAATTGAAAATCAAATAAAAACTGAATTACTTAAACCAATTTGTACGTAGGAATCACAGATTTTCGGCTCAGCAAAGAGGACACACTGTCAAACTTCACAAATTTCTGAATCAAAATTTTTACGACTAATATCGGAGTCGTAGTTCTCTGGTACGTAAGTAACGAAACTCTATATATACAGACTTGTGACTGACCATTGGCAACGCAAACGACCTCTTTATTCACGATTTCATATTAAATTGCACGAACATAACAATAGACTTAAGATGAGTCATTATGACATGGCCACGGTTCACATGCCTATTGGAAGGCGGCAAGAAAGAAGCTGGATGAGAGATCTCTCCTGAAGTATCAAGCCCGAGAAGAGGTGCTGCAGTGCACTTACTTTGCACGAAATACCTGCAATATCAATTCGTTTTACCAACGGTATTTGCTGAGAGGTTTGAATGCAATTATAAATATAAAAAACACGTTCAACACCTTAAGATATGCAGACCAGACAAAATATTTGGAAAATCATGATTTCTCTTAAATTAAATTTGTTTGGAGTAAATTTTTATACCAAAAAAGAAAAAAAAATGGCGTCATTCTTGTTGGTGGTTTCATTTAACGGAGTTTCAAGGAACTTTAAAATATACCGTCTTAAAAATGAGAATTTGACAAAATTTCATCACTTAATAGTTGAATGGCACTTAAACAGAGAATAGTTATAATGCCCTAACACTGATTAAGATGTTGATAAAATAATTCCGAATCATTCGAATGCTCGACATTTCTTGAATGATCCCTATCAAAAACGAACAAATGGATTGAGACAGGATTGCGTAAAAGGACAGAATTAATCTTAATTTATAACAGGGCTATCCCTTTCGGCTTCTTCTAATCAGGATGGCTGAACCAGATTCGGAAGTTGAAAAAAAAAAACGACTTATCGATAGCTAAGAAGCGATTCTTAAGCTCCTTCCTTTCTCAGAGTGCTGTCAAGACTACAGGCAAATCCGTCGCGCCATTGTCAAGACAGGCGTATCAAGTCCTTTGGCGGAACCAACTCCATATTAGAACTGACCAAGATTAATTCTAAGGAAATAGGTTTTACCATATCTTTTATCTCTATTTTATTCCTTCCTTTTCACGATTGGTTGGTGATTTTTTATTTAAAATCAATTTCAAGTATTATTTTAAATTAGAAATCCGCTTAATATGTTTGACAAGCATCTGATCATAGAAAATTGATTAGAACTTCCCCACTCCTTTCCTAGAAAAATCCTTCTTTGTACATAAGATCTGTTTGCTGAAATATAAACTAAACACTTAACTTTTTTTTCAATTTTTTTTTTTTTTGGATACAGTGGTAGAAGGATAAAGTTGGCCCCATTCACTTATGGAAATATATATATATATATATATATATATATATATATATATATATATATATATATATACTCGTATATATACACATACACGAGTAGTCCCGGCCACGCGTTGCTGTGGCTCAGTAGCTAAAATGCGTTGAATTAATTATATCCTATTCTTTTTAATACTGTCTAATCATAATTCACCAATAAAGATAAAAACATTTCAGCTAATCTAAAAACCAACGGGATTTAAAATAAAACTTTACACCAAATTTATAATTGTTTAGTAAAGAATTTAGAATGGTTACAGTTTTTATTTTTTACATCTCATACTTGACTGTAGTAAGTATTAATGATCCATTAATTTAGCACTTACTTGATTATTTCAGCAGAGGCAATAAAAATTACAAATTTTTTACACACGTAAAAGGAATTAACAAAGAATTTAATTGGAAAAGCGTTTAGTACAATCACAATAGACAGTTAGCAAAAACGTACCCAATTAAGCTTTTGCCATAATATATATATTAATTAAATTCCGAATATAACCGATGATAATTGAGATATTGTAGAAGTAGGTTCTATCTGAAACTGGTTATGATAGTATAATAAACATTTAGTTTGCAATAAAAGAAATATTGATGTGATTAATCGAGATAAAATCTATCCTATCTCTTTAGTTGGACATAACTACACACAATGAGCAAATTTTATAAAGATCGGTTGAGCAGTTTCTGATTTTACCCCTGACAAACATCGGGACACGAGATTTATATATATAAAAATATATATATATATATATATATAAAGATATATATATATATATATATATATATATATATATATATATATATATATATATATATATATTGATAAAAGTTGCATTTTATTTATACACTTATTACTGAATATGTCTCTAATCGACGGGAATTTTTGTTTAAACTTAATTTCTGGATCTGCTAAGTTTCAGAAAACTCATAAATTTTTCAACGCTATCCTTGCAATATTTCAATTCAATGATAGATTTTTGTTTAATTTTCTCATAATCGAATAATATTTTTAGGTTACCACATTTAACGCACGCAGAAGAACGAGGTAAAGAAGAACATGCAATGGATAATTCATGGTGTAGGTAACAATTCCATTTATTGAATTTTTTACCTACAGCAGTTAATCTCCTGACTTAATTTTACTGAGGCATTATTTGTGTATTTTACAGACTATAATTTTAAAGTTATAATTACAGATTGTTATAATTGTTTTAAATCGGTTAAAAACAAACTTTCGACTTAACTTTTTAACTTAGCTTTTTACAAGAATTTTTTTCGGAGCTATGGCATTAAGTGTTGGCCGTAGAAGTATTGTTCTAGTTGAGGAGGCTCAGAACAGATCACTGACAGATCCCCGCTGCTAATGAGCTCCCATCGGCGGTAGTTAGTGGGATCCGAGGTGTTACCGCTATTGGGAAAGTTTTTCTCAACTCATTTCCCAAATGTTCACGCACAGCTGCGCGATTCATTTCCACCAACTACAAGGGAAGAATCCCAAAATTGCCTTCTAATATGGCTTGTTTTTATTATTGTCTTTGTAATGTGAATACGCTGTACTATTTTAGCGTAATTCTTATTAATTAAATAAATAATTTTAATGAAATATTTTATGTATACGTGAGTAACGGAATTTTATTTCTCAGCGCAGTTACAGCTAGGAAATCAGATCAGTACATCAAATTATTTAACAACTATAATGATTTGAGAGTGTTTTATAATCTAAACGAAATTATCGGGCCCTCGCATTATCCTGTTCGGATACCATACATTTTTTCATTATTAGTGCTCACATAGATAATACTTTTTAGCACTGATATCATGAATGGATTCTTTGAAATGTGAACATTTTTTTTTAAGTATTTAAAAAAATAAACTATTGTTTGTAATTTTGAGGTTAAAATATGCTTATTTTAATTACTTTCACTTACCTATATATGAAATATATAGTAAGTGGAAGTATTGCGATCGTGAAAATTTTCGACTTCCGGTTTTCAACGGAAATACACGTTTTGGGGTCCCCTGAGTCAAAATAACCAAGTCCCGCGAAATGGTCTGTGTGTGTGTGTGTCTGTGTGTGTGTGTGTGTGTAAACAGACTAGCTCAAAAACTATAAACCGTGCGAACCTGAAATTGGGTATTTAGAGTATGTATATGCCCGCAATGTGACAGCAAAAATTTCATCAAATTTGCTCAAAGGGAGGGGGTACTTTACTTAATAACTTTTTAAGTTTTTTTCGATTTTCTCAAAAACGGCTCTAACGATTTTGATTAAACTGAGTATTTGATCTATTGATATGCCCGAGATATGACTGTAAAAATTTCATCAAAATTGATCAACCTGAGGGGGGACTTTACTTAATAAATTTTGTATCATTTCCACGTGTTTTTTTTATTTACTCAATAACGGTTTTAACGATTTTGATCAAACTTGGTATTTGATGTATTTATATGCCCGAGATATGACTGTAAAAACTTCATCAAAATTGATCAACAGGAGGGGGGACTTTACTTAATAAATGTTGTCCAATTTTTACCTTTTTGATCGATTATCTCAAAAACGGCTTTAACGATTTTTATCAAATTCGTTATGTTTAATGAAAATTAGTTGTTATTTAATATCAGGTAAGCTTTATCATTATTAAATGATAATGTTCTGAGGGGGCTTAAATGGGGAAGGGGCTTTTTTTGTTTTTCTATAAAGTACCTTTGTTTTAGTTTATATTGAGAAATTAACTGTCTCTCATCACGCTTAAAAATAAGAAACGGCTAAATATGATATATGAAGAGAATCAAGTAAACATATACAGGCGAAAAAAAGAAAAATATTCCGTCAACTCATAAAACACCTTGAGCTCACGCATGCGCCGTACGCCTTTAATGACAAACCAATGCGTTATAATTAAACTGTTCTGTTCATTTGATAAGTGGCAATTAACAAAACGCATTAATTTCTAATCTAAGTAAGTTGGTAAGTGAAAGTTGTGTGTTGCGCGCACGCACCAGATTTTTTTTGTTTTGTTTTTATAACCCACATTCTCGGAAATTCTGAATTCGTTTTGGTCCCAGTTAGTTCGAATAAACGAAGTTGTGCTGTACTCTAGCCTTTTGGATATCAATTAATTAAGACAACTCACTTCAATTTTCTATTTATTTTACATATAATTCAATTTCCTTTCGTTTCGGTGCCATTTGATCCATCCGCATGTGATCCATAAATAATGGATAAAGGGGGTCTTCACTTATGTCCATATATTTCCTGATTTTATATTATTCTATTGAAAAGTGGAAGATTAGTTTTCTTTGGCATTTCAATTACGATTTGAGGTTTACCTTTCTTGTAGAATTATTCATCATTATGAAAACATTAAAACGTTTTGGGGAACTGTCTCTATCCCAGGTCCACCATAAAATGCTTTCTTGCCGTTTTAGTATTGACGTAAATTTTTCCAAGCAGTTTCTATAAATTAATATTAATTTCCATTACTTACAAAACATTGGTGAGACCAGTTGTGACATACACTTCCGAAACATGGACCCTATGCAGCGTCACTACTAAAGTGTTGAAAATATTTGAAAGGAAAGTGCTGAGGAAAATATAAGGGCCAGTTTTTGACGGAGGTGAATGGCGAATAAGGAGGAACATTGAACTGTATGACATGTACGGAGAATGTATTAGTTTTATAAAAGCGAGGCGAATAGAATGGTTAGGCCATATAATGAGAATGGCGGAGGAAGATGTTGTTTACCCCAATGCAAGGTACAAGAGGTAGGGGTCGCCCGAGACGACGATGGTTAGAGGATGTAGAAAGAGATCTGCGTGAGCTTAGAGTAACGAATTGGAAAAGAAAAGCTTTATGCAGACAGCAGTGGTCTGATGTGAGGGAAGCCAAGGCCCACCCCGGGCTGTAGTGCTGTACAGTCAGTAAGTAAGTAAGTATGTCCATATGTCAATGCTGCCTCTATAATGAGTATATGCAGTGCAAGCAGTAGGTGTTAATTTATCAGCTATTGTAATTAATAAAATAATATTTTAATAATTAAAATAATATTGGTACGATTAGCAAAAATAAGTTTCCTTGAATTTGTTGGTTTTTAGATCCTAATTTTAGTTTTTTCAAAGTAAGTATTTTGTCTATTAGAGAATGACTAGGTTGAACTTGATCTGATATTATCCGATTTGGTAATATCTGGTGGTCAGCGATCTTTAGGCTCATATTAGTTCCTCCTAAACTAGGCTGTAAATTTACAAATGAATTAACATGTAGGCTATGGCTGGTCTAGAAAAAAAAATCTACCAATAAAATATAACTGCCTCATGTTAATTATAGAACCTGTACATTACTTAGCACAATCGCCTCATGTATATGTAGTATGATGGTATACTGTAGAAATATGTAAGTCAAAATATAGGGGTTTTGTTAGTCACGTACAAAGGGGCTTTTGTAATGACTCGCAATATTTTGATTGAAAGGTTTGAAGTCCTTTTGTAGGTTCCGTATGTTTTTGAAGAATATGTCTATTCACTTAATCTCATTTGTTTAATACTGTATATCTTATTAATATATATATATATATATATATATATATATATACAAACATAAGTTTACACATATATACCATCATACTTATATATACCAAATCATAAACGTTTGCATAAATATTTCGATTTGTAAAGACATCAGATTTAATCAAGAAATCTGTAATTAAATTAGTTAATTTACATAAGTGTAATACTGGAAAATGGGTGAGCCCCGTCACTCCATTTAAACTCAAAAATGAAATTGAAAAAACAAAAAATCGTTTATGACCATACTGAATTGTACTATATTGAAAATATACTACTGCTTCATTAATCAAGATGTAAGTGATCATCATTATTTACGTAAGTATTACGTAAATAATGATGATCAAATTAGGATTAAAAAAATTTCGACCAAAAAAATCGTTACTTTTTCCCTTCTTTTCTATGTTTGTTTAACATAATTTGGACGCCTGGGGTAATAACGATTTTATTAACACTGTTTATCCATGTCAACATAAAGGTAACAGTAGTCGACACTAGGGGAAAAAAAATTGATTTTGATATTAAACTCCTCTAGTTCCAAAAAGGCAGTTCTTATATTTATGTATTCTTTCTTTGGCAAAATTTCGGACTTTTAAAGTCCTTTTAAAGTTTAAAGGGTTTTTTTAAAGCTAAAAGTTGGCAATAATATTCTTTGCATATGTATTATGGAGGATATTGGAATAATATTTAAATATCTTATATATATATATATAAAGAATATTTAAATCGGAAAAATTATTATTAATTTTAAGAGTAACATTTTGACTCAAAAATAATAACCAGAATATTATTTGTTCACCTAAGAACAAAAATAATTGTTGATACAAACATCAAATAATTTTTTTAAAATTTCAGATGATAATTTTGATCACATCTAATTTCATTAATATCGATTAAATGGTTAAATACAATTTGCTTTTCAGAAATGAAAAAAAAAAAAAAAAATGAACTAAGTAAAGGATGAGATGAGCCGAAGGGGTTAACATTCGTCTGGCCCGTTATCCACTTTCTAGACCAGTTCTATCTCGGCGGGTCTTCCCTGCTGTGTACTTGATTCAGGCAGCCTAAAAAATTGTTTGTTTTTTATTTATTCATAGAATTCAATTCTAATTCCAATTGGTTGAAAGCACGTTATCAAAAGTAAAAAATAACATAAAAAAACTAAAATTTTTGTTTGTCTTGGAAAAGAAAGTCGTATAAATATAAATGGTACGATGATTGCTTTAGATGTATAAAAAAAATGTATTTTTGGAGAACTACTAAAAATGAAATCATACTAAATATCATAAATTTGATTTTTAAATTTATTAAATTTATATGGTGTAGGGATGACCATTGTCATATTTTCGATAGTCAGTTAAAAATGAATGTCACGATTGCATCAATTGAGATCAAATGATTAGCAATTGAAATTTATATTATTTTTGACACTACGATTTAAAGATTGGTGCAGTGCATTAAAATTGAACAGATAATCTTTTTTTTTTAAATATAGGTATTGTAATGCATATTAAAGGTGTGATATTGTGTACAATTAAAAATAAGCTTTATTGCTCGGGTAATAAAATAAAATATAAAGAAGACTTGAGGGGTAACCTGTGGTGTAGTGGTTAGCATAGAAACCTACGATACTAAAAGTCGCGTATCCGCGTCCCGAGGTGGCCCTAGAATTTTGTAATAGGAGTAAAAAACCTTGTCTATGCCATCCCTCGGAAAGGACGTAAAATGAAGGTCCCGAGCCTGTGCGATGTCAGTTACTCGTTAAAGATCCCTATCCTAATTATACCTGGATAGGCAAAATTTAGGAATTCCACTGTAGCATCGTCCGATTCGCCTTAGTGGCACAAAGTGACGTTAAAACAAACAAACAAAGAAGACTTAAGAAAAGATTCAGTTTTGGAAAAATAGTGCGAAAAGAAAACTATTTAAATAAAATAAGCTGAAATTCTACGTTAATATGTATCATATTGGATAAATGATAGTTGACCGTTTATTTTATAAGTTTAAGAATAGTCCGGGGTGGCGGCAAACAATCCACATATAGTATGAAACTATTTTATTGCAACCAAAGTTAATAAGCCGATCCAGGGGGTGGGGGTCAATTGGGTCATGATACTCCTAAAATATTTTGGCTATTTCAACATTTTTGTATTTTTAAATGGATTATGCAATCATAATGGTAGTTAATATGCCATAAACATAACACTTTTGGTTCTTTAGATCGCAGTCCCTTTTAATACAAGGTAATAACCTCATACAAATAACTGTCAGTCACGTGGTCATGAGACAAGAGGGTTGTGACCCCCAGAATTTCGCACTAAATTCGCCTCTGCCAACGTTTAGGCCCACGATACAGGTCTTCTTCAGGGCGAGTGACGGAGGAGATGTCAGAGCCTACAATCAATTTGTATTAGAAATTCATTTAAAGTTAAAATAACCAGATACACATTAGAAGGCGTATTAAAAACGCAGTACTTCACTCAATCGTTCAAAATTTGCCTTTTAAGAACATTTCTACTTTCAGAGGGTCCAGGCGGCTTTTCTTCACTGTTATTTAAAATTATTTGAAAAATTTAATTGCACCAAACTTATTTTTATTTTTTTTAGTATCACAAACATTCATTAAAAGAAAAACAAATCATGGAAGTCAATAATTGCTTGCTGATATAAAACACCTAAACCGTTCAGATTCGATGTAAATAATGTGTGGAAACACCATTTTTTCTTTCATTCAGTACCCCGGAGGTAAAAAACACCATGTAAATTTTTGTATTGAATCAAATTTAATATTACGTATTTAAATACCATGTTATACAGTTGTAAATTTAAATAAATAAATAATAAAAAAATACCATGTTAAATTTGTTTTTTCGTTACTGATATTAAGTTTTTCACGTTGTCAAGACGTTGTTAAGTAATTGAAAGTATGTGAATCCATGGTCGAAATTTAATTCAAAATGTTGTTCTTAAGCTCAGAGTTGAAAAATTATAACGTAAATTTTTGTGTTGATTTTTATTATTTGTTTATTTTAAAATTAATTATAGTTATCGGCGTACGAGGTATTATATGTTACTTTTCCTGATTGATTTCAAATAGAAACTTTCGACAGCTATAACACTAAAAATTTGATTCAGAACCATTATCTAACGAAATCCAGAAAAGTAATCGACCGAGAGAGTATGACTGATGAAGTGCGAATAAGGGAAAACTGCTTTGTTAGATGTTCGGGTCTCAACACTTCAACAACAATTGTTATAGATTTATTTTCAACTCATGTCCACCCTTACTTAATTTTCGTTTCACGACCTTTTTTTTTCTCTGGTCGTTTATTTACTCCGAAAGGGAGAGTGTGTTCAACTAAGCCAACGAACGATGAACTCGGATCTCTTCAGGTAACGCATGACTTAATTCTATGCGTTGCCCTCCAGTCGCTCAAAGCCGGACTTAGGTGTACACAGGAAATCCATTCGTACAAAGTGTAGTTCTCAAAACGGAATAAAAAAAAAAAAGAAAAAAATAGGAGACCCTGGTCGAGATTTTCACTTGATCAATTGAGTTAGATGCTAACATTGTTGAAGTGCAATTAAAAGTTCCTTGTAAACTTTCTACATCGAAATTTTTGATCATCTGTGCGGAACAGTAATGTAAAGAATCAAAAAGTTTTTAATGACTTGGTGTAAAATTAGTAATATAAAAAAAAAAAAAAATGGAATAAATAAAAAGGATGGAGTTTAGTCAAGTACTGATTTCCTTTTATATTTATACCCAATGTACATTCCAACCGAATAAATTTCGATGAATAGGAGGGAGTAATATTTTTAAGAGTTTACAACCTAAAAATCGAATAACATTGAAAAAATATTTGAATGCTTTATATACATTATAATAATTAAATTATATATAGGGTATCCATATATGAAAATATTCAGGCCCAATATTAGATTAAGCATTTTTTTAGATAACACCAAAAATTATTCTATTCATGTAAAATAAATCAAGTATCTCATGAAGTAATTAGATCGATGAAATTTAAACAAGTCGCTAATTTTTTTTTTTTCATGTTTATGTTTATTCTTAATAAAGTCAAGAGATTGAATTAAATTTTTGTTCATTAAATTTACTATGAATAAAATGAAAAGAATTGACTAACAGTTCTCACAATATACTTATTGTAAGAAGCAGTATAAGATGTGCACACTTTACTAAAAAAGTGCCTAAGGTAAATATCTGTAACATCTACAATGTTGTAGCAAGAATTGTCTCTTAGTTGTTTGTGTCTTTTTTTTTTTTTAGTTACTTAGGTAGTATAGTTAATTGTAGTAGTAAATTGTAAACATATATTGATAGTATATTGTAAAAGATAGTGAATTATAGATAGTAAATTGTAAACAGTAATTGAGAAGTATTTATATTGTAATTATGAAAATTTCCTTTCTAAAAATAGTCAATGTTTCTTTTATATTGGCGCATAATTCGAAAAACAATAAAATTTCGGCTTGAGTCACCATTCTTGCAGACCGACGTTATAATAAAATATTACATCACTTTTTATACAATAAAAATATTCCAATAGTGGGGGTAATAAACAAAACATTCCAGCAAATCTGTAAGGCTAATAGTTCCAAGTAGTTTACTGATGAAACCATAAAATACATAATATAATCGCGATTCATATTTTCTATACTTTAATATTAGGCGTTTGGTTTCAAAACCGGTTACATCCATTTTTTCCAAACAATTTTTTTCTTCTTTTTTTCAAGTTTTTCATGTTAAAAAAAAAGTGTTAGACGCATTTGTTTTTTTAAAAACCGTCTAGATCCTTCGAAAAGCAATACTAAAAGATTCCATTTCTTATCAAAAGTGGTTCCAAGTGATCCTTCTTTGATCAGTCCTGAAAAATTGTTGAAATTGGATGTAGCCGGTTTTGAAACCAAACGCCTCATATGTCATGGGAAACATTCAAATTAATGAATTGAAAAAAATATGTAGTTATTTTTTAAATACATTTGTTATATCTCAATGCCTTGTTCCGCAGTATCTCTGGCGAAACATCGTAAGGGAAGTTCAGTTCACAACATACAAGCTTTGGTATTGTTTTTGTTCGATTTGCATTAGCACACAAGGGGCGTTTGGGGTGGAAACTACGAACTAATGTTTTATTTACTGCAGCAATTTAAGTGATATACTTAAAATATCTTTTTATACCCGTACTTCACCTCAGGAAACCCTTCGCTTATTTATAGGTGCTTCGAGAACATGCTTCGTAATCGGCAACTCATACCAGTTCAGGATTTGGATTTAATGAGACAGCTACACCACCAAAGAGGGGAATCATTTTATATATAATAAAATTATTATTACCTGTACTTATGTATTATATTTGAGTGCTAGGAATATGGGATGTGTAGGTGGAGGTATTATTACCAGAAGAATAGTTTTACTTGAAGGTAATACTGCACTCCCTATAAAAATATAATACTACACTACATAAAAAATAATTTATTATTCAGAATTGTTGGGAGACAGTGCAAAACCTTCACTTTTGGATTGAGCAATAACATATTTTATTGTACTTTAGACGGTAAACACGTGATGCTGAAATTAATCATAGCAGTTTACTGTGTGAAAAACCTAGATTCCTGAATTAAATATAAGGTGGTTTTAGAGGAACAGTAATCGTTTTCGGTTTCCGGAAAGGCATAAGAGACAAACCTTTGATTTTTTAAAATTTACTACGAGCCCTAAATACAGATATAGATTCCCTTTCACAATATAAAAAACAAGGAAGCACTAAAAAAAAAAAAATTAGACTATTGATGAAATTAGGCCCCTTAAAAAAAAATATATAATAATGGATGGAAAAGTACTGAAAACTTTCAAGTTTTGGAATATAAATTTAAAAAACTCTTTTCTTCCTCAGTAACGAGGGGGAAGTTTCATAGTTCCTGGAAAAGAGTATAGCTGATAAAAATGAGACCCAAAGCAATGGGGTTTACAGGTCTCATGGACCACATGCCGGCGCAAACTATAACAAATTCATGAGCACGTATGTCATTAGTGAAGTTGCAAGATGTGAGCGATTATTGAAGGCGGTACATCAGCGGGCGGCGAGGTAGCTGCCAGTCGATTGAATTTCAGATGAGCGGCATGCCCTAGTGGTCACCAACCGTAGCCTTTGCGACTGCAAGTATTCCATTTAATGCCTAGTTAGTCGGATAACTTACGAACTTTCCAGGTTTTTCTGGACTGATACAGCATCGAATGCTATACAACACATTATTCGATCATTAACGTGGGTTAATTAGTTTGCCTAGTTGAATTTAAATTCTTTCATCACCCTCTTCCCTTTTTAGTAAAAGAAAGGATAATGATGTGTGCTATTAAACGATTATGGATTATATCTCTCTCTACTTTACATACAATAAATATACTTTAAGCCTAAATTGCTCACAGATCTTCAGGACTCCGTATAAATACATGCGGTGTTCGTCTAAACTTTAGTGGGAAACTATATACAGGAAGCCTCCTGAATTTGTAGAGGACTTTTTACGGTGGCAATATGTTGCCCACCATCTCTCCAATAAGTCCCTGCCGTAAATAAAATTTGCCAAGAATAAGACAGGCTAGAATATGAACAATGGTATCATCTGTTGCTACAGTAGGCCGGGGGAATATATATATTTATATATATAGGACCTATATTGCTCCGACAAATTTAAGAGAGGTCGGTGTATGGCACAGGTACCAATAAACTAACTTTATCCTTTGTCCTCTTTTGTGGGGCGAACGTCGGAAATGTTGTGGCTGAAGGTTCTTGGATAAATAAATACAGCCGGTAAAATAATAAATAAGCATTTATTTTACTTATTTTAGGTTTAAAACTTTTTTTTTTGTCTACCTTACTTCCTACATGAACATAAATATAAATCCTAAATAATGAAGCTGTTCGGATTAACGTCATTAAGCACTAACAAACATACCTACATAATAACAAGTATTTTTTTTTTTACCTTTGTCAAAACATCTAGAATAAAAGTAGAAACCAGAAAATCAATAAAATACATTTTGTTAAATTGATACTATTTAATAAAAAAATAGACAAGGCTTTGTTAATCTTGGTTGATATTGTTGTTGGTAATTGTTTAGTTGATATTCTTTTTCCATGTGTTGGATATACACAATTGATTTACGGGTCCCCCGAGACCAAAAAATTGTATGTGATTAAACACAGTAATTATTGTCCCTTCAGGGATATGAAATTGTCGGTAAACGGATAAAACCATTTTTTATAATATCAAAATCAAAACCTTTGACCAAATTAAAATAACTCTTATAATAGAGGAGATTTACCATTAATTACCATCTATATAGCTAACCTCAATATAATTTCAATTAATATGCTGCCAATATTAATAGTATGACTAACCCATCAATATATATTCTTTCAAGGTATTGATCGGGGCTTACAACTTTATTACAACTTTATACACTTTACAAGAATCCTGGCTATGCCGTCCTCCAGATGGGACGCAAAATGGAAGGTCTGAGCCTGTGCGATATCAGGTACTTTTTGAAGCTTCCTATCCTAATTATACTTGAATTAGCCTTACATAAAGTGACGTTAAAGAAACAAACAAACGTACTGATCATTGAATAATATCACCAACTTTAAAAATTAAGCGATGCTCTTAGTCACACAAATCATACTCATGTGTCCCCCAGGAAACCGCACATTACTA